>CM040633.1:21650819-22850819 GCA_022818045.1 Neotoxoptera formosana | reverse complement strand
TATACATATGAACGATATTATAACATATTATGATGAACTATATTGTATAGTGTCATTTAGTGCACATTAAATCATTTTATCGATAGCGGTTCGTCTGGTATGACGTAAAAGTCGGCAGTACAAATTTTAACCCACCGTGCTGCAATTGTCAAGACATACGTATTATCCGTGCGCCGTATACTATAATAATATACCATATACAAATTATATTATAGTGTTTGGGAATTTAAATTTATAAACACATAGGTACACGTAATATGTATAAATTTACAAATTATTTTATATTCATAATTTAATGTTACATTTAATAATAAATTAATTACCTATCATATTATATGATGGCTGCATATTATTGAAATATGTGTAGGTAAATAAAAATTTTCCAAACGCTTTATTTATGTAATTTATAAAAAAGCAATTTCTTTTTAAATTTGCATTATTCTAAAATATATTTGATTATATTTTAGTGTTTCAAAAATGACTTCTCATCTAAATGTTATTGAAATTTGTGATGTCTTATTTGAAGAAATAACGTCCGATGATAATAGTATAACTTCTTGTGATGATTCTGATAATGATGATTAATACTACCTTCTGGTGACTTGAAAACGAAACCCATTCTATTTGAATCTAGTGACGATGAAAGTGACGATGACAATTCCGAAATTTTGAACTTAGACGATAGAAATATTTATTTATTACCCTCACAAATAAAGCAAAAAAAGTATACGTAGTTCAATTCATCGAAAATGTGTATCAAAAACAACTGAAGTTAGATCTCGGACAGCAACACATCGTCAATTATTTAATATAATATATATCGTCAAATATATAATACAATACATTTATTACATAATTATATTCAAATAATATAGGGTAGGTATCCAATAAATCAAGGGAGTACACAGGGATTTTTAAAGGTTGGGATTCAAATTTTTTTGACATGTAAAAAGTATACAATAAGTGATTTGCACCTTAAGAATTTTAAATTTTGTTAATCAATGGGGGGGGGGGGTTCAGACCCGACCACCCCTTTGGGTACGCAAGTGCAATAAATATATTATAATAAAAAATATGTTTATGATATTTGTGTACTTTAGTAATATATCATATAATATATTAAACACTTCATGCATGGTGGGCCATACGTCATCCCACCTACAATAACTTTCTAAAAAAAATTTTTTATTTTTTTTTAACAATTAAGTCTTATTATTTATTTGAACAATAATTTATTTTACCACTTAAATTATGATTTTTCTAAAAAAAATTCTTCTGTGCATTATAGGTGAAAATAATATTATAAAACACTGTGCATGAAAGTTATAGTATGAAAGTAGGAGGTAAGGATTAAACCATCTCGGAATTGTCCCCAATGTATCGACCAGTCCTGCTTTTCTTGGATTTCAATGGTTCTTGCAGGGCAGACCAATATTAAATGTATTCCCAAATATCGTTTAGCGTCTTGGGACTTTTGGAAAAGGTGGACGATTAAATACACAGTTGTAAGTTGTTACATTTTTGAAATGTATAAACTTAAATTGTTTAAGCTTTAAATATATATTAATCATACTCCCAATCGGATACTTCGAAAAGAAAGAATTAAAATATTGCAAAACAATATACCGAGTGCATGATCACTCAGATCATATTATAATATATTATATTATGCAGTGGCCAATAGAATCATATTAATTAATACGTTATAAATATTATATTCTATTTTGCAAATACAAAGAGATGAATTCATTTTTTTATAAATAAAAGTAAAACTGTTACTCCATCTGGCGGATAAGTCTTTCATTGAACGGTTGGCTTTTAGAAGCAACCGTTGTATGGTAGATTATGCATTATTTATTTTATTTGTTTATTTGGTATTAAACGGGCAAGGCCCTGTTACAATAAACAACAGAATTACAATCATTACGATATACAAAATAGAACACTGTAGAAATAATAATATTAATAACAATAGTAATAATAGTAATAGTAGTATTAGTAAAAACAATGACAATAGTTATATTATTATAATATAATATAACATAGCTTAATTATGAGTTAATAAGAATTACAATACGATTTGAATGAGTATACATTTGGTGAGTTGAGCGTATCAATTTTTAATTTACTAACGGTTTGCATTACTCTATTGCAGCAGGAAGTGCAGTTATTTGCATAGTCGGTAACTTGTAGTCTTAAATGAAATGTGTTTGCTGATCGTGTATCGAAAATTGGTGTATAGAAGGATAAACGGCCTAAAAAATCTAATCAATGAACATTACCAGCCAAAAGCTCGTACAGGAAACATAAGTCAAGACTTTTAATTTTCTGTTCCAACGTTTGAAGGTTAAACCGAGTTGATATGAAAATCAAATTTTAATTTTGGATCAAAAGAAAAACGACGTTTTGAATCTCAAAATGTTTAAAATAATATTATTCATCTCCAAACAAATACAGGTATGAAATAATATATTAATACTTAATTTACTACCAGGTACTTTAGGTCTTTAGGTTTCTTTTGCAAAATAAGGTATGAGTAATAATTAATAATTAATAAATACTAATATAGTAATATCATCTACTACATATTATGCAAAAAAATATATTTCAAGAGGAGTGAAATTTCAAATTTAAAACCCTCTTAATCATTACGGAATAAATAAACACAGTCAGCAGATACGCAAATAGTAAATATCAAGCACCGAACTAAAATTACACCCACTAATACCGCCAACACGAGGTCATCGAACTAGCATAAACAGTAGCGAGTGGGACATCACATGTGACTTTATGACTTATGAGACATAAGACATTTTGTAATTATTATACTTGTTTAATGTTCCGGAAAGTGTATATTTTGTATGTTGTTGTTAAGTTTTACATTAACTCATTTCATCACGAATAACTCTATAAGTACAGGCCCTATTCAACCAAAGTTAAAAGTACATAATAATAATAAAATATGTACCTTTTTAAAAACTTGATAAATGATAAATTAAAAAAAAATTGACTATAATAAATAAGAGTCACCTTAATAATAATACATATAACTTTAAATTAAAAATCATCTGATGTAAAAATTATTATTTTTTATAGTAAAAATAGGCATATGCATATATAGGGAATAGTTGCAAAGCTCTGTGGCCTGCCTTAACTTTTTTTACCCATTACCACAAAACACGTGTTCACAACAACATAATATTATTACGACTGCAATCTCAAAGTATATAATAATATAATATATATTATCAATTATGTTAATGGCTTACAAAAATTAGTGAGTGAATCAAGAAGACCCGAAAACCTCGTAGCTCGGAACACTCTTATCATTTAGTCGCTAAAATCACTTTTTGATGAAAAAATTGAAAAACCGGATTGAAACAGGATTAAATGCTTCTTGTTTAATTCCGATTGAAAAAAATAGGACACCAAGCTGAAAACCAGGACATATTATGGTCACCCAGTGGTATCAGTAGTCAGCACGTATATAATATACATGTGGGTTTGAGAAGATCCAAACCTCCCCGAAAGGTTTTCAAACAATATTTTTTTTTCGGCACGTGGAAATGTAAAATACAATTTTGAATTATTTTTTTAATAAATTATTTCGTATAAGCCATTTGATTATTGAAGTTCACTTGTCCACACAATACATATTATTATTTACAATTCTTACATTACAGTTTATATACTTATCCTCGCCGTATCTGCCTGTGTTATGCGTGATTTTATGATTTATTTCTCAGTTTTTGTCGCGTTTAGTGTTTGGTGGTTTAAACATTTCTAGGAAAATAATTATAATACGCGTGAAAAAATATTATCATATTGTTATATTTTGACGGTTATGATAAATAATTTATTGATTTTTCAATAACCTTTGAGGTACCACCCCTAATCTGCAGTTATCACATCAATTCAGTCATGTATAAATAAATAAATATTTGTTTGATATTTCGCTGTCTTAGATTAATAATAATTGTCCGTCAATAAAATATACCATTGTAAATAAAGTAAAAAAAAATAATGGATTTTTATTTGAACACGACAACGTGTTGGAATTTCAAGCCTATATATTATTATTTATTATTATTATTATAATAATAGTATAGTCTCATGAAAATACGCAGTTGCAATATTTATAGAGAGTTATTATTATCCGAGAACGGTGAACATGTTAACAAATAATAAACTAAATTTATTCAAACGAGTTCGTTATAAACTATGAATTTATTGGGATTCACATTATAAACAGGACGGAAATGATGATCGGTGGTGGATAATAACTTTAGGAATTATTATGCTTAATATAATATTATAATATTACGCCGTTAACGCTCAGTCTACAGTAATCGTTTATGATAACAACGTTGTATAGTTGTCGTAATCCTTTCTGTTAACCAAAAGTTAATTTGTTTGTGAATTTTGATGCATTAGTATTATAAAACAAACACAGCAGACTAACAGGTCTTGTCTTCAATCATTACGATTATTGTCGTCCAATAGGAGTGTTTTATGTTTAATTTTAGTTTCTCAGCGGAAAGATTTGGTAATGTTTTATTGGTTTTACAGCAGTGGCGTGCGTTTCAGTTCGTTTTTCTGAAGACGAAATTCATGATATA
Organism: Neotoxoptera formosana; assembly: GCA_022818045.1. Taxonomy (NCBI): domain Eukaryota; kingdom Metazoa; phylum Arthropoda; class Insecta; order Hemiptera; family Aphididae; genus Neotoxoptera; species Neotoxoptera formosana. The sequence continues at coordinate 22,846,200 of CM040633.1, read as the reverse complement.
GATAAAGTGCAGGTCTGATCTTCAACTCCGAGAGTGGTGTCTGCTATACAATTGGATCTACAGTTGGTACTTTGGTCACCACAAGTTTTCGACAAGAATTTACAGTATTTTTCTTAATTATCGGTAGAGCTAAAAAAAAAAATTACGGAAAACCGGCAAAAAAACAACACACCACCATATTTGACGAAAACAATTATTGTTACAATGTTTTTCTCTTTTGATTTCGCCGAGCGATTGATTCTAAATTTCGGCGATCACATATTCACATTACGAGGAACTCACTGCAGTAATATTATTATTATTATTATTATTATAATTAATTATAACCACATTATTTATTCGTTTGTTTTCGTATGTATGCACGTCGAAAAACCAATCGTAATTTAAAAGTATAAACATAAAATATTATAATATGCTGTATACCGTGTGTAATATATACTATGTTTCGTCAGCTGTTATACAAAGTTAAGAGTTGTAATAAATCCTTAAAATAATAATCTAATAAACCATTTTATACTGTGTACGATTTGTTGAGACGGCCGTGGTCTACATTACTGGCAAAACCTTGGTGAAACCAAATCTAGGCTCTGGTGTTACTTTTTAGAAAAATGCATAGAGAAGTTTCAGCCCCTCCCCCCTAAAAAAAAAAACTTTTGGACTAGTTGCGCCGCGGTCTCCGAGCGAAAGAATTGGCGACTACGTTAATAATCATTTAGTACATAATATAATATTATTATTTATTATTATTTATAAAACGCGCGAAATGCGCCTCGTTCTCCGCGACTCAAAGAAATATACAAACAATATTTATTTATTATAAAACAGTCGCGGAGACGACGTCGACGACCCGCCGCCGTCGACCGATGACGACGATATCATTATGTATAATGGGTAATTAATAATAGCAACAACAATATTGTTCACACGCCACGCGGGTTACCCACGACGACGATACGAACGTCATAATAATATTATAACTCTGAAGCTGCAGGTGCCGCTGGTATGATTTTTAATAATATTTATGAGTATTTAATTATTTATATTGGTGTATTAAAAAAACAATCATAATAATATATAGTATCAGCAGGCTGCTTTAGCATAATATTTGTTTATTTACATATTTTTAAAACAACGTGTGGTATCACATAAATAAATATTAAATATGATATGATATATATTATATACACATACACAATAAATATTGTATTAGAAAATATCTGTATTATTATTACAATAATAATATTAGGGGTAGTGACCAATAAATTTACAAAAAGTAAGAGAACCACCTCGCCGTGGACTTTCAGCTCCTTAGTTTATATCCAACGACCGGTTGATTGTCTTTACGTATAAAAAAGCGCATTACTACCATCGAGATCATCTTTAACTCTCGATAAACATAGGTTTAGTCATAATTTAATTTCACTTACTACCCCTCCTGTAGTCCTGTGTAGTCCTGTATGGCCAACCTCCCAATTTCATTTTTATTCTACCGTTTCAATTAAAACTGAATGCTTTATATTCTAACTCCTTATAATAAGATTATTTTGAATCCTTTTATCATCCAAGTCATTGGCTACCAATTTTTTTTAATATTAAAAGTATATAAAATAATATTTAAAGATTTTATTCTACCGCTAACAGTCTCATTTGTCTAGTTCAAATTTTGTATCTTAAATATTAGTTTAAAAACACACAACATTCTGATTAGAAGATAACTGGCTAATAAATAATTGATTATTAATTATTTGTATTTATTATAATATGTATATTATCGCATTCCAAAAATATTATGAGTAAACTTCAGTTAGAACCATTTGTTCACTATTATTTCTTCAAAAATTACGATTATTTTTCTGACGCATAACGAAACCATTAATAAAATTACAAAATCACCTCTTTAGAGTACCATTACAACTTGACTTCCAATATTTTACGCTGCTACTTGGAACATTTTGAACACATACAAAATTTATTAACTGAAAAATTTAACATAAAAAAAAAAAACAAAACTACTCCGAATCTAAAAAAGTTAAGTGAAAATTCAACGAGTATCAATAAAATTGTTATATTAAATACTAATAATTTAAAGTGTTTGTATGTTGGATTGCTATACACGAGTTATGAATCCCTAAAAGTTTAAAGTTGTAACAAAATGTACAAAATACATCTTTTAAAGTAGTATTTGACATAAAAGTATTCGAATGCTAAATAATGCTTTAACTTAATAATCATATTACTCGAACACTTTACAAAACATAAAATCATCTATAATATATTCATAAATATGAATAATTAATGTGAACAACTTGCGTACTATATAATGTTACATCTAATGGTTGTATAACGAATCGTAACATTATTTAGTCCACTGGAGACTACAATAATAAAATAAAATTATTTAGGTCATAAATCGTGACATAATCGTTTTAATTATACATTCAAGCATATTGTTATACCGCAAAAATCAAGTAACATAATACTTATTAAATTAATACTTATTGTCGTTTTAACTTTATAATTAAAATATTGTACTTTTTCGCACAATATCAAGATGTACTGACATATCAGTATGTAGGTAGAATATTATTTTTCGAAATATAGTTTAAGTTAAATAAAAATTAACTAATAATACAAGAAGTCAAGAAATGCATTGAAAATAAGATTTTGGTACAATTGTACCTGTACTTTAGGTATACGATATCATAAATAGATACCTAAGTCGGTGGCTTTGGAGTTCTACGTTTTATCATAATATATGACATTATATCGATTTGCATCGATTGTATTACAGTTATATTTATAAAATAGGTAGGTATATGAGTTGACGAGTTATACCATCGATTTAACGTAACTATAGAATATTTGTTTTAAAATGGGGATGACGGTAAGGTTGGTATCGGCCCTCAGGATACGGAAGAGTGAGCATAAGCGCCTTTATGGTTTTAATCTTTGGTGTTGAGGTGGGATTTTGGATAAAGAGAGAGTCAGAGTGTAAACTGGTGCGAAGAATGCACGAGTCCAATTCGCGTTTTTTGCGAACGGTTTCCATTGAAAACGCCTGCTCTATCTGGTGGAAAATCCGAGCATTCCACGAATTTCCTCGTGGTCAGAAATCGCGTGACGTATAGATGGCGATGTGGATTTGAACAGCACTTTAAAGTTCAAAATATTTTTTCGATAACCACTTTTTAGGTGATGTAAGGATTTCAAATTTCAAATTTTACTCCTCATGAAATATTGAAAAATATTTAATTTTACATATGCAGGAGATGATAATTACTATAATATTAGTATTTATTAGTTATTTCTTATTAGTTATTACTCGTATCTTATTTTGTAAAAGAAATCTAAAGACCTAAAGTACCTGGTAGTAAATTAAGTATTATTGTATTATTTCATATCTGTATTTGTTTGGAGATGAATATTATTATTTTGAGAAAAAAAATAAAAATACATATTAGATAAATATTGTATTGTAAATTATTGTGTAATGTAAATGGATATAATGATATAAAAATTAGCCAGAATATAGTCCGACAATTTCTCATTTTTATTCTTTTTGTCTCAGGTGCATCTCGGAAGTAAAATAATACAGGCTACAAAATAATATTATACCTTTAATAATTTATTAATTATTATAATATTATTTTTATTAGATGTGTTGTGTTTTGCATAATCGTTACGTACTTATTATTATTTTTCTTCATTTTTTTTTTATACCTTTTATAATTTAAACTAATTTTTCATTTTTTATTTTTACTTTATAGTTGTATCTACTCGTAATTTCATAGTTTTTATACAGCTAATGTTGACACATAACGTGTAATATTATATTTAGACGAAAACAACCATATAATACTAAACAGACACAGTGTACATTTTGTTTAACCCTTCATTTGTAATGCATTTTTATAAATATTTAGCAATATTTATTTTGAATATTTATTTGCATATTTAATAAGTTATTTATCTGGATAAAATATTTTTATCTTTTATCTGTATTATAGATAAAATAAGGAGTCGTTTTATCTTTATCCAGATGATTTTTTTGTTATCTTTTTCTAACACTGGTTAACTGTTAACGTTTCCGGAATTATCTTCGCCTTACCTATGGCCAATGGCCATATATTATTATTATTATTAACATTATCCTTTTGATTGGGTGCGTAAAGGACACGCGATTAGTATTCAACGATCAGGACTTTGGTGTCGTATCGCGCGTATCGAATGTCCAGCACTCATATTATAGACCTACGACACGCCTTTTACACTTTGAGCTAATGACTTTCTAAAATAAATTAGATTAGCTTCGTTAAGGTGCCTCGATGGAATGCGCTTGTCGGTTTTACGTTCGTCCCTTCTAGATGAGAACTACTCGAGATTCCATATTAATATATCGTTTGCGCTATTCGGTTTAAATAAACCTCATTGACTATACAAGTACCTACGTATAATATTATGGTATATAGACCGCCATCCCGGCACTGTTTATTTTTCAAAAATAAGGACTTATGAAACGACTGAAACAAGACTGAAACACAATCGAAAACACTTTTATTGGTACAAAACAAACAAAATATTTCACATAGCAAGTATAAGTACTACAATCGTCGTGCCGAGTTTCACGACAACAAGTGGCGGTGTGTGTAAAAAAATATATTAGTGTCGAGTCTCACTGTCTCAGCACGTCTTGCTTCACTGGCCTGACCTATCTTAATTATTATTATTGATTAGTTGCCCGAATACATTCCTACCTGTACTATACGTCATGTTATATCATATGTTTATTAAATACGATTTTATCGACAACAACAGCTGTCCGCGGCATAAGTAGGTAACTGATATATTATAATATGAACTTATGCATGGACATGACTAAAAATAATACACATCAGGTGTGGATTCAGAGGGGGGGGGCTATGGGTGCTCGAGCACCATCTTTCGTCTAAATCACCAATAAAATTAATTTGTATTATAAATTACTTAATTTATGTTATTTAAGGTAAAATCTATTATTTTTTTTTTGAAGCACACCCCTGTTAAAACATTCTAGTTCCTCGCCCGATACACGTGCTCAGGTACTTATATTAATATATGGTATATTAACAGTTAATACTGAGTGATCCAATAAATTGGCTAAACTAGAACTTTCTAAGACAACCTGGTATTCGAGCCTGTTAAAAAATATATTTTTATCGTGTTTGAAGCGTTATAACACTTACAATATTATAATATTATTTATTAAAATTTTTTTTTAAAACAACATATTATTATTGTGTTAATAGATTTATAATCAAAAATAGAATACTTTTCTAAAAATCTTTTTGAATATCTCTATCGTATATTGATTAAGAAGTGATTTTTTTTTTTTTATCAGTAAGCATTTCGAGTTTATGCGAGAAAAGTATTCTGCTTCCGCGTAAAATTAAATAAAAATATAGGCAGGTAGTGCCATAAAAACAACCTATAAAATAAAATAACTATAACTTAAAAGTTATCATCCAAATAGGATTTTTTTGAAAAATGTAGTGTTATAATAACGTTACAAACAAAATAAATATGATATTTTGGAATTTTGAAAAAATCCAAGAGAAAATCATTTTGTAGCCAGCAAAACGGATCGTACTGCGTATTTATAACGATATTCTTCGGAACGACTTGTGCTTGACTTTATTCGGAGCGATGAATAGAGAGACACGTGCGATAACATTTTAATAGCCGCAATCTTGAGATAAAAATGTGATAAATTTTTTTTTTTTTTTGTGTTTTTACTCTTTAATTTAAACCTACCCTCAAAGCTCTACAATCAAGTGTCTATATATACATAGTCTTTATTATACGCGTTTGCCGGGGCAATATTACCTGCGATGTAAGAGCTACAATAATTATTTGCGTCTCTTTCAATACGGTTAGGGTTAGCTGCTGTAGTTAAAAGTATACTGTTAATATATATTACGCGAGAGCATGCGGCTGTATGCTTAAAATACTGAAAAAGACTCTCAATATAAAGCTAAACGATAATTATTCCTTACAAATCTTTCTTTATCCGTAATTGTTTTTCATCGAATAAAATAATATTATGTCGTTGCACAAAAATCTGCAGACATTTTAAATTCTTAACTATAAATGTATATTTTAACGGATTATTATAATTATGAAAGATTAACAAATAAAGTCATCGTTATCGATTGAAAATATTTATGTATTAAACTGTCGACTGACTTTCACATTAGACATAGTATATAATATTATGTATATTATTATATACAAAATAATATATAGTAAAAAAATATATAAATATATTATAGAAAAAAATATATAGTCGCATATATATTTTGAGAATTGCAATTTTCAATTCTCTTGCGACAAATTTATCGAACGACTGAGCCTCCTCAGAGCTTGAGTATTATTATCATTGTAAATATATATCGAGTATAAACTGCCGACAGGATTGAAATATTTCGTACGAAAACCTACCCTCTCGTTATTTATTCATGAACAGTTTTAAACGGATATGTATTTGCAGTGCGCCCACAAAACGTCGGCTATATACAATACACGGAATTAGTGACCGTATTATTCGGAAAAAAAAACCATCTTATCGTATTTACATTACACGTAATATTATATAATCGTTAAATTGTATTCCTTCGAAATTCGATTCATTTTTTTTTTTTTTTTATCTCCGCGCCGCGCGCATTATAGTTTTTTGGTTGAAAGGTTTACCAATTATGATTTCGTTTGGTTCGCGTATTTCGAATATAATATTTATCATCCCATATAATGGTAACGATGTACCTACCTACGTTTTAAAAATATTACATATTGAAGTTGTACGCCCCCGTGGAATGTGTGCGTATAAAATGTCACGGTAGACATACAGGGTGATCCGTTTAATGTAAGACGCTCGTCAGTTCAAATGGTATTTACGTTTTTGGAAATATTTTTGTTACACGGTATGAAGTTGCTACAAAACAACAATTTTCAAAAAAAAAATATTATATTTTTTAACCTTATTATTTTTTAAGTTTTTACTTTTTGAATTACAGCTTACAGTTTTAATTTTATAATCCAAAGCAGAATTTTTTTCTGAGTATTTTTATACATAAAAATAGAAATTTTGGACGAGTATTTTATGAGTTATAAGTAAGTATTTGAAGTTTAGACGAGCTGCAGTGTGGATACCTCAAAAAATGTTGGTCCACTACTCCGCTCGTCTAAACTTCAAATACGTATAACTCAAAAACAACTCGTCCAAAATTCGATTTTTATGTATCAAAATACTCAGAAAATTATACTGCTTTGGAATAAAAAAATTAAAACTGTAGTTGTAAATAAAAAAACTTAAAACTTAAAAAAACAATTTTTTTTGAAAAAATGTTTTTTTGTAACGACTTGATATCGTGTAATAAAAGTACTATCAAAAACGTAACTAATTTTTGAAATATTGAGTGTTTTACGTTAAATGGAACACACTGTATATTTAAGACAAAACCTGTCTAAGACGTATTAATTGTTGAAAATGTCGATCTAAAAAGTTTTTTAAAAGTCCAAGTCTTCTAATATTCGTATACCTAACATTAGTCGAGTTGCAAGAATAACGGGTTAGACTAACCTAACCTTACGTTTCCTGCAGTGAATTATATTATATGAATAGTGTACTATATAATATAAAGGATATATATTATGTAAATTTACAGTTTCTGTTGTTAGACTTTATACGGTGCTGCGCGTATTACGACTTCGTACATAATAGATTATTCTGCGCTATATATATACACACACAATACCATCGACAGTCGAGGTTTTGGTCTAAAAACAATTTGTCAACAAAATGTTTGCGTTAAAGATGTGGGGTATTTGTTTTGTCGTTTTGTATTATGTCTTATTCGAATTTCGAAGTTCACTCCCGTGAAGTTTTCATTTACATTTGGCCTCCATTCTTTAACGGATTGGTTCTGGTGGCTACGCGCTGTCAGTCTGGAGACAAATAATAAAAAGGAAACTCGGCACAAAACTTTATGTATACTCTAAACCTCACGTTTGTATTTTGTATTTATTTTTATTTTTTAAGCTACTATATAAGGTACGACGCGCGATTCGTTCAATCAATAAACAGAAATATACAGACAGACAGCACGAAAAGGACCGAAGAAATCATGTGAACAATTATTTGTCTTTTATAAGACGAGAAATTTCAGTTCCTATGTATTTTATTTGTTTCGAGATATTTATATATAGCATTAACTGTATATAACTGTCTTCGACAGGCATAACCTGCACGAGAAATATTGAAACTAGACGTCATGGAAGTAGTTTGGCGACGGTGTGTGGGAGTGGAAGGAGTGGGGATAAACAAAATTATTTATTTATTCATCGTAAACGAGTATATATAAGAACCCTTTTGAAACGTAATACAGTACTGCTATTAGACATGACATAGAGGCGGATAGTAATATAATAATAATATATGCAAATAATAAATGGTAAAAATGACAAAAATATAAATACAACAAACGAACGAGGAAATAAAAGTAATAAGTGTAATATAAGATTTCATAAGTACTTTATAGTATCTATAATAAATAGTAACTAGTAGATTTAACGTTAAAATATATTGTATACTTGATTTAAAAGAACAACATGACACGTCTCACGACTGCAGCGGGTTATATTGATTTTGATTTAAAAATCGAATAATAAAAAAACACGAGAATTACGAGAATTTCACACAGACGTCATTGCTCGCTCCATATATGCTACGAAACTATCATCATCACACTACGGCATGATAACTTCGGTCGTTTATACTTTATTTATAAAGCATCGGGGCAGGACAGATATAATAATATTATGAAAACCAAAATATGACCGACCAACCCGATTGTTGACAGATCGATCCGGCCTGACACGCGTTCGATTCGATAGAACATATATTATTATTATTATTATTATTATTATTATTATTATTATTATTATTGTGAAGGTGCCCGTCATATACGTTATTCGAGCACACGACACAGCCATCATAAGGCACCTAATATGTAGCTTTCATCAGCTTCGACTATAGTATACAGCTGCCATCGGTTTGTCGGTTAGAAACGTATCGAATTACCTATCTGCGAATATATTGTGTCGTGACAATATGTACCTACCTGTCCTTTACGTAAATATAAATATATTATATATTTGAGTGTGTGTGGTTTGTATTGTTATTACTCGGTCCGACGATCAGCAATCAGTCCCTTTAAATATTATTATCACTACATAATTGTACGATAAATCACCCGACCGTTGTTTTATTTGCTTGGGCTTTGCCAAATGTACAACGACCCACACGATATATTGTCCAACGCGTATTCACAATAATAGTAAATCGTCATCATATTACCTATTGGCCATCACTAAGACTTGTCCAGATATTTCGCCAAGAAAATATTTATTTATCTTTTATCTTGTTTAGATGAAAATTTGGATAGGTATATTTAAGGGTTATCTGAGATAAAAAAATCGTTATCTTTTTAGCAATTATCTAGATAATATAAGTAAACAGAACATTTTTTTTGTATGCATGAAAGTTAATAATATGATGGTCTATGGAGTTCATTTTGTAAATGTCGAATAATCATGATGTAAGATAAAATAAAAACAGGATCAACAAAAATAATCTACGAGCGTCATAATATAGAACTATCAAGATTATAACGGGAAAAAATTAACTACCACTCTATAAATAGTCATTATTTAAGTTTAGTTTAAGCTTAAAAAAACTGTATTCCTAATCTCAAGATTTTAATCATCTGTAGATATTATATTAATTTCTAATAGTAAAATATAAATATTTCAATCGTTGGTTAAATGAAATTATTTTAAATATTTAAATTGTCATCTTTTTTTTATCTAGACAAATTATGTTTGTATTTTATCTCATCAGAGATAACTAAAATACGTGTTATCTTAAACTAGATAATCTTATGGCAATAATCTTTTATCTATATCTAGATAATTTTTTATTTATCTGGTCTCAACACTGGTTATTGAAAACACAATATTCGTAAAATCGGTCTTGATATATTATGCGTTATAAAATATATACACTTAAAAATGTATACCTATTACCTACCTCCTATATTATACAACCGACAAACGCGTTAACATGCTTGAACACGAGATACTAATTGCACACACGCGTAATATATATTATGAAGAATTAATGAAATAATAAGCGCCTGATTATTGTGTACCTATAGTGTCAATAAACTTTTGACGCGGTAATTATATATAACCATGCAGGCTACAACTATATATATTGGACTTGTGCAGTGGTCAATGTTAAGGCCTGTGCCCGTAGTTGTGTTTTAAATAATATATAGATACACGCGAGTGCATATTTATTCAGATCGACTGTGATATTTTAAAATTCAGGAAATTATATTGGCGTTATAACAGTATGTTACGATATATAGGTAGGTATAGGGTTTTAAAATTTCATGAAATATTCATTCACATGAAAAATAAAAATTATAAAAAAATAAATAAAAAAGTTCTTAGGATTTTAATTAAGAATAGACATTACCTAGGTCTTTAGCAGGTTTCTTTTACAAAATAAGATACGAGTAATAACTGATAATTAATAATAATTAATAAATACTAATACAATAATATAATTTACGTTCCTACTGCATATTATGTAAAATAAAATATTTTTCAATATTTCATGATGAGTGAATTTTTTAATTTTGAAATATTTCAAATTTAAAACCCTGGTTATCGATATGTATAATATTGGCAATTTAAATTATCGTTTAGCGTGCAACTGCGACCCCGGGTTAATATATATATATATATATAATATGTATATCATACTTTAATAATATTAAAATAAAATTTATATTTATTTTCCAATACACCGCGATGGTTGACCATTGGAACGATACTGAATAAAAGAGTATAGTACAGGGACGTCACAAAGAAAAAATTCGGAGGGGGGTCATAAAAAATTCACCAACCCGTTATTGTAGTTATCGTCTATCGATGATTGATTGCATAACTACAATTTTCGGGTGAGGTTGAAACCCTAACCCCCTTCCCTTGTATACGTGCCTGGTATATTATAATACGAGTATAGTGACGTTAAAGACAACTAAAACTGTGTTCGGTTATTTATTATTTATTTATTTAAAATAAGTAAACGCGCCCAACAATTAGGGCTCAGAACAGTTATTTTTCTTAGATACAACAAAATTAAAACACAATGACTTAAGCATAATATCTTAATATCAAATGTATTTAGCATAATATTATATTAGTGTTTGATACTTAATATAGTACCGTTTATTAACGTTTAAATATATATTCATTTCGACCGGTTAAAAAATTTGTCACGAAAAAAATCGAAATTATTAATCGAGTTACCAGCGAAATCAGCATAATTCTATTGATCGGAGCGAATCGACTATATAATTATTATTGCGGTAAGTAGGCAGGTATATACCACGTTAAGTCAGTAAAGTTAGCGGACCTTAAAACGTTTTTGACACACGGTGGTTATGGTGCAACGATTATAATAATATAGTAATACTAGGTAATGATATATGAGGGAGGTATATACGGTCTTGATGTACACCGTTTTAGATTTACGTTCAGTTATAGTATACACCTAAATGGCAAATCATTATAAAAACGTGTAGATATATAAAATGATAATAATATATGCCTACGCGAAACACGAGTGAACGGGCACGGATGCACGTGTCGCGTTTCAGGTCAGACGCCTGTATATAGATTCGATTTTGACAGAAAATAATATTATAATAAAATATTACAGTCGCGAGCTCGATTTAACGATAGCACACACACGCGCGCGGGTGGGTATCATATTATCACGGATAATATTATTATAACATCAATATAATAATATATAATATTATATTTTGCGGCGGAAAAAAATGTCATGTGCGACCGAAATAGCTTCGACGGCACGCCATGCCATATCCGATTTCGCAATAATTATATTATAAATAATAATAACGACTCGATGTGATGTATATTATTATCATTATTATTATTATCAACGGTGGTGCACTTATTCCCACATGCACGACCGAGCGCGAGGCAGACCAAGGCCAAAGTCGGTTATTCGGTTACCGGCAGTGGTATAAAAGGGGACAAAAAAAAAAAACCCGTTCTAATATCACTATACCATACCTGCTGTATAATAGTGATGATGTATACCTAGATATTTACAAAACCCGATTAAATGATAAAACAATGACGACCGTCCGCTTCGTGTACAGCTGGTGATGTAGATTATTAATGAAATTTGTTTTTATCAACGAATCGTGGGGTACGGGCGCAGATACTCATCACAGACGATTGACCGTGAAAATATTTGTCGAACGACGATGTCACCGCTATTTACGGCTTCGGTACAACAGCGGGTTAGGTTCACACTTACACAGATCCACATTCGAGAGGGTCCGATTTTTAGCGGAGGCGATGCTTCAATTTTTTTAAAATACGTGTTTAAAAATTGACGAAGTTTAAATTAAATAATTACGGTTTTTCGTTTTAATTGTTAAATATTCTCACAGTTTAAATAATTATGACGATGAATCAGTGTAAAAATTATTTTTAATACGTCATGAGTTTATAAAACATTTAAACACCTATTATATAGTTGGTTTTTGCGAAAATAATTAATAAACTTTTTATATTTGAGACTCATTTATAATTAACGATAATGATTAATGCTGAACTATTAGTAAATAACCTTTAACAAACGAAATTAAAATATATTATATTTTGTTAGTAATAGTCAGCTGAAAATTGCGCCACAAAATATTTTGATTTTTGACATCTTTAAGTAAGTCAAGATAATATCAATAAAAATATATACTTTTCAGGCATATTGGTGGCAATAGATTTTGTTGACCTATACAGGGTGTAAAAAAAATGGTCTTCATATGATGGTAATCGAATATTTGTAGATAATATACCTCGTTAACAGAGGGTATTTTTTTACTCAAAATTATGGTCCATATCAATTGATGGTAGAATTGTATACCCGATTTTGTGGTGTAGTTAAAATTTTAAAAAATCAAAATCAAAATATATAATATATAATCAAAATCTCTCAAATTATAATTAAGAAATTTCCTCGTTAAGTGGCACAAATATCATATAGAACCATAGGAGACCGTCCTTTTTTCCATACTGTATGCCCTTATATTAGGAGAAATAATTCTTAATAAAGACTGAATAGATACGAGTAATATACATATTATATATATCATAAGTTACTGATGTGTTTCTTACCTTGAAACATCACCATCTTTGGTTCGTATTCCTCGGGAAATGACGCGTTTTGTCGGCCCGGAAGTGAAGACGCTCGCTAATATATAATATTATACAAACGTTTATCATACAAAACTCGTTTCGCCTGAATGTCGTCGTTCTGCAAAATAATTTACGCCCTCTCTACGAACGCAGTGATGACGCGGCGAAAGCGGTTTGATCGAGAATTGTTGAGAATCCGACGGCTCGAAGGACTAAAACGTTCGAAGGCATATCCGTTTCCAGACCAAGCCCGACCAACTGAAAATATCACTTTTACCCAAATATTGTAAACCTTGATATAGATAGATGACCGCGGTCTCACGGAACCTGCAACCTTGAACCTTAATGTGGTTCAAATTTGGCGACCACCATCCGCATGACGTCATCTTTTATTCTGACGTGCTAGCGAAATAACCGTGATATTTTCCGCAATAGGTCAGTTTCAGTATGGAAAACGGTGACCACTGATCGTTTTGATCATCAAGTCCTATGCTTTTCGACTAACCATATCGACTTTCGGCGATTCTCGATCAAATCGTTTTCACGCCATCGCGAAACTAGATCAAAATTATAGCGAAACTAATCTTGTACATACTCGAAATATTAACATTGATTGTACATCGTTTATATTTTGAGAGCTTCAACGTGTCCGTTTCCTGTGGATCACTAGTCGACGATGGTACGTCAAGGTAAGACCACATAATATCACGTATATTATTCAGTATTCGCACAGGCTGCTTGTAAGCTGTAGAGCTGTAATATACCGTAGTTATCGTCTTCTACTGACTACGACCGTATTATATTGACGTTATTTAAAATTTGTATTTACATAATATTATAATGTCCGTATAGAACAATATATATATAGGTGCATCGTGCATGCGGATAAGTTTGTAAGACCCGAGTTAAACCTTGGTAAAATAGTCGAGTATGCACTGTATGACAATTTTTTTAAATAATATATAAATATAATATGAAGTATCATATTGAGGATTATTTTTGTTCCGTGGTTACATAATATCATAACGTATGTACATAATACATGTTTGTAAGACTCATTACCCAAATTCAATCTTTGCTTAATAATAATCGATTCAGAATGGTGTTAAAACGAACCTATGAGATGTCTAGATCCTTTGTTAACCCAGAATTTGAATAAACATTTTTAATTTATATACTTCAATTTATACAACACTGTTAACATTTAACTAATTATTTGTATTGTATTATGTTACAACCAATAGCTGCCACATAATACAAAAAAAAATTAATTAAAAAAATGTATTGTACTTTTTTTTTTGTTTCTCGACAACTTGCAGTATTATTTATACACCAAGGTTCAATTTTACATATCATAATATGTATTGATATATAATTGTAAAATAATAATATATCTCAATTCACCACAGAATAAATACCGTAAGGTTGGAATAATCAACATCTAACAATAAATATATACTAAATACTTATCCACTCGCGTTTCTAGTCACAATGACTCACAATACTTAACTTAATAATTACAATGTAAAATACAAAACAAAAATTCTGTTTCGTAAAATAATCCACAGGGAACAAATTTAACGAATTCTATGCATAGCAAATTATAATATACTTATAATTTAGTACCTAACTATATTATATATTAATATTTTTTTTAATTATAATATAGTAATTAAACATCATTTATTTTATTTAATTTTCAGTACCCACTAAAGTATTATTATTGTTGATTTACTATTTTTGTTTTCGACTTTAAAGACATGTAATTGGAATATATCAATCCAAAATAAACTATATACTGTCCCAGTGATTTTTTAAAACAATTTCATAATGATCACTTTTTATTTGATTGCGTACAAAATACAATCTACGTAATGCAATTTACTGTACACATAGTACATAATACATATTATGAAAATACAATACGTAAATAATAGATGACACGAACAAAATATATTTTATAACAATACTGTGTCGATATTATAGAAAGCGTCCCATTGACATACTGATCATATATATCCGAGATGATATACCGTATTATATAGGTACTTCAAATCATTTAAATACTCGCGTACCCATATGGTGTATTTTTTGTTCGTCTGCACCACTATTCGAATACCTACATAATAATATAAGTATAACACTTTTGACGAGTAGTCTAAGGACGCTACTTTCTTTGGCCGCAGGTAAATACCAAGATCATTTCCTCAGCCAAATTTACTTAAATCAAAATATTATAATCGTGACATTCGTACATTCCGTGCTGATAAGAAGGTAGATATTATTTTGTGTTATTGTTTTTATTCAAAGATTATTTTTCGACACGCGACTTTATCGATGACTACGTTAATACAGATTAGTTAGTACCGTTAGTACTGTTATATTTTGACGTCTTGGCGTCTATGATAATATTATGCACAAATCGGGATCCAACGATATTTTTTTAACTGATCCAAACGAAGGTCTTACACGACAGAAGTATACAAGTCGTATTCATTCGTATCACTTGATTTCGATTATATTTGGTGATTGAAAAGTCGAATGTCTGCAGACTTCAACAATGCACAAACGTTTGGCACGTTCAAAACTTCAAGTATTCAATGTGGGGGGGGCACCGTTTCAATGCTCCCCCCCTCCATTTTGTTTTTGTGATAGCTCTGTAAGTTTTCGTGCACAAATTATGCAACTCGGTGCACATTTCTTCATAAACGATGCACAAACGTTTGGATAGGTTAAAAGTTCAAATTTTAAAAATCGGGGAGGGTCATTATTTAAATGGACTTTTATTCACTTTGTTTTTTAAAAAAAATTGGGAAACGCACCGTGGTTTTTTACCACGGCCCTTAGGGTCGCGTTCTGGGTTCATAATTATAGTTAGGAACTCTATTGCGCGTTAATAAGAACTGATATGAGTTATAATAACACCATTCCGGAACGGTTGGTTTTGTAATAAGTCGTGTATTGTGTTGTACAATCTATTTTACTTATACCTAGTAAAATAATAAGTGATTCGTTTTCACTAATGTCTAAATAACTACCATTATATCGAAGGTCGTTTTTATTTTACCGACTCCCGGATTTTTGCAATTAATGTATTTAATTTATTAATTCACAGCTGCATATAAATAATGCATTCGGTCAAGTCTGCAGTATAGTTGTTGGCGACATTCGATTCACAAAAATATATCGTTAAATAGAGTATAATAATATATATAAACATACCAAATCGGTTTCATATTTTACAGCGTAGCACGTGACATTCGAACATTTCGCGAAATCATTACGGTTTTACTCGCAAAACTCTTGATGGTCTTTTAAATTACATTAAGACGGGGTTTTCGAAATTTAATTTCCAAATCCGGTCATGCGAAAAATGTCTGTGGGTCTTTAGCTTGAGTTAGGTTTATGAAAAAGTACTACGTTATACGCCAATGTCGAATTCATACCATTTAACACTCGGTTGAATTCGTATTTTCTCAAAGACAAATGTAATTTCTTAGCAAAACCCCGTCTCGCTATGCTTTTGGAATAATAACGTTCGACTAATATTAACGCGTTTCTCAAAAAATAAAAATATATTTCATACGTCCATATAATAGCGTTCTGTTTTTGAAATTTTAATGAACTATAGTTTATATTGAATTTAACGTAAATTCTTTGACAGCGTTGGATAATATTAATATATTCAGTCACTTTATTAGATCGGTCGCAGTTTTGGAATTAACTTAACCCTTTTTCTTCGAGTAGAATTATATTATAATATACTGCTTCTATGCGTATAGTTTACGTTATATATTTTTTTGGACGATTTCCTAAACGAATAATAATAATTGATAATTTACAAGACTGAACGAGATGAAATGTGTAACTTGATATATAGATACAAAGTAAAGACTTTATTCGCACTTAGCGTATCACTGTAAACTGTAAAAGCTATTCTAATTTATAACACGTTTAGTTCTTATTACTTATTTAACAGGCTTATACGGTTCGTAAGTTTTATTATTCATTGTACTATCGTCCCATTACACGAGTATAGCGATTCGGGTTGTTTAATATGATAATATATCGCACGTATAAATAAGAGAATTAATAGACTGAAAGTAAAAACATTTTCCAAAGCCTCGTCGTTGTTTAAATTAATTATATATTTTTTTTTTATTAATTTGAATTTTATGCGAAACTACGTCTTGTAATTAAATAAAATTCCGTTTGAACTGCGCACACGGCAATATCGGGGAGAAAATCGCGGGTATTTAAACTCGTTTTAAACTATTAGGTTTTATTTGTCCGTTTGTCCTAGATCGTCGAATTATTGATATAAATCGTTCATAACGAAATATTATTCCACAGTGCAGATAACTTAATATTATATAATAATATATAAAAAATAATTGTTAGTTGCGTATATGTTTACAATTGGCGGCAAAAGTGCGTTCAATCATAGTTTATAAAGCCCAACTAGTTTTAAATTTGTATTATTTTCGAGTGGATATATATATTATACCTAAACTTTAAAGTATACTAATCCTGTACCCGGTTTTATAAAAGTGATCAGTTACTTTTTGACATAATAAATTGAAGCGAAATCGTTAGGTAGGCGTACCTATATATATACACGTACCACTGAAACGCGTTATAGTTGATGCGAAAAAAAAAATTCACATTATTTACGGCGTGCATTCGGGATGAAAAATAAAAATTTAGCAATATCGATTATAGACCACCGAGTCTTATATAATATCTTATAAGATTTCTATGATAATTATATCATTTTTAATATATAACTTAATTGATACTCAACAAATATAACAGTGTTTCTATTGACGAGCTAGCTCTTTAACATTTTTGAAAAGTCATGCGTCATTTAATACGACGTATTTTTTCCCGATATCTACGTCGCATTTTATTTTTTTGATTACTTAAACAGCTAACCTAAATACCTATATGTGGTGCATTAAAATATTGAAATAAAACAAACATTGTTTACATTTATTTGTACGATTTATCGGTATTTATTGGCATATTTTGGTTCATCGTAATGACTCAACGGTAGGTATTCGTGATTTATAGAATTTGATTTTGAAAATACGACATGTACGTTTGTAAATTCGTTATTATAAGATCACTATAACCATATTAATATTATGTAAATGAAATACAGTACTTTCTTTAACTTTTAAAGCATACTCTGGTCGTTTTTCGATATAAAACAAATTGTATTGCCATTGTTATCTATAATATATGCGTTGCTCCCGTGCATGGCCATATCCAAAGGCAGTGATTTGTTTTTATCCTTATTGTTTACAAATCAACGTGAGTATATAGTCTGCAGTAGGTAGGAAAGTACTTAGGAAGGGCGACCTGCATAGGTGAACAATTAGATTAAACAGATATAATATATCGTGAGTACATATATATACAGTGTGATCCATCTAACGTAAGGCACTCAATATTTCAAAAAGTAGTTAGGTTTATGATAATATTTTTATTACGTGGTATCAAGTCGTTACAAAATAATATTTTTTCTTAAATATTTTAACCGTGTTTTTTTTTACAGTTTTAATTTTATAATCCAAAGCAGAATATTTGTCTGAGTATTTTGATACACAGAAATCGAATTTTGGACGAGTTGTTTTTGAGTTATAAGTATTTGAGGTTTAGAAAAGCGGAGTAGAGGATCAACATTTTGCGGGGTACTCGCCCCACAATGCACATCTGAACTTCGAATACTTATAGCTCATAAACTTCTAGTCCATAATTTGATTTGTATGTACCAAAATACTCAGAACAATATTTTGCTTTGAATTATAAAACTAAAACTGCATTATGTTGTAATTCAAAAAAGGAAAAACTTAAAAAATAATAAACTCAAAAAACATTTTAAAAGGTAATTTTTTTTGAAAAATGTTGTTTTGTAACAACTTTATGCCATGTAACAAAAATATTTCAAAAAAGTAAATACTTTTTGTAATATCGAGTGTCTTGCGTTAAATGGATCACCCTATAGATACTCAACCGTTTAAAAACAACATTAATTAAAAAAAAAAATTTTTAATATTTATTAACCTTATTACTCTTCAAGTTTTTACTTTTTTGAATAACAACATACAGCGTTTTAATTTTATCATCCAAAGCAGAATGTTTTTCTGAGTATTTTTATACATTAAAATCGAATTTTAGACGAGTAGTTTATGAGTTACAAGTATTTGAAGTTTAGACGAGTGGTGAGTAGTGGACCGAGCACGATGGATCTAAACTTTAAATACTTATAACTCAGAAACTATACTCGTCCAAAATTCGATTTTTATGTATAAAAATATTATTTTTTTTGAAAAAACGTTGTTTTGTAACGACTTAATACCAAAAATATTATCAAAAAAATACTTTTGCTGCGTCGCGTAATATGAGTAGACAATAATTATAAGTAATTCTCAGTTCGTTATTATGATAGTAATTCTTTACGAGAACGTCGTCGTCGCCGTCGTCGCCGTCGTCGTCGTTTTCGAGTGATGTAATTTCAAAAAGTTGCAGTACCCAACCGCACGAGCGTTGGTACTGCGCGGCGGTTATAGTCGAACGATAAAAGTTCAGCTCATCCGCCCCGCAAATTGACTTTCGTTTGTTTTCGGGACGATTAATAATCGTGACTGTTTGACAAATAGGATACACGTGCGGTGTCTTAGCCTCCCGCTCGTGACGATAATAATATTCCCGCCACTATTATTATACCACGCCGCCGCCGCCCATATCGCCGTCGATTTTTCAACGTTCGTCCCGCGGTCGACTTGACAAATTGCACGCGTGGACGAGCGTATATCTAGAGAGGATTTTTTTTACCCGAACTCACAGTCATCGTTTTATATCGCAGATCTCTTCATTTCACGATATATATAAGAGTTAATCAAATATTATATCATCATAATATTATAGCAGGCGAGTACTCGAATATTATTAATATTATAAAATATATTATTAGCAATAATTCCTAGCCCAGGCTATTTAAGACTATGGATAAATGATGTACAGATTTTGACCGTTTTAACATGATAAAATAATATATTAATGGTGCTTATGCAATAAGAAGACGGTTATAGTAATTATATGTAAATTACGTTTAGTTTAGAATAAGAATAAAATAATTAATAATGATATAAGTGTCTGTTAACATAATAAGTTGGACTTTTAACTAGTACGAATAGTTAACTAAGAAGGTCGTGAGGACGGCCCCGTTTTAGTAGAGGTAGTTCTGCGTGTAAGTTGTAGTATACATTGAACCTGATGAACTGAACAATGAGCTGTGGACATTTTTGGCTAAAGTTATGATGTATTCTTGAATTTCTTGAATTTCCAAGTCTTTATGCAGGTTAGCGTATTTCTTATGATATGATTTATTATATTAGGTCATCGTTCTGATGATACCGATGATAATGATTCTGGAGATGGCAAGGCGTCTTGTGGGAGACGTGGCTATTTAGTCTGCGGTTTTTGGTTATTTTCCCGATTTTGAAGTGAAGGGCTATTGTGTTTGGTTTCGAATGAAATTTTTGAAATCGTTCTCTGTCCCGCGTGGTCAGGTATAGTATTCCAGTGTCGTTGTGGAGTTGTACGTTTTAAGAGCTATTCTCAGAAATTTGTCTTGTCAATTTGTTTTGTAATTTTTGTTCGGGAAGCGGCCTATATGGGGCATGAATATATAATTTAAGATCAGTGCGCGTAGTGGTGAGATAATAATCAGCTGATTGCTGTGTGAAATATCGTGAACCACCATAATAAATCTATACATCAATAGCATAATTACACGGAGCTGTGCGTCGTCGACGTGCCGCTTAATTCTGTGGCTTTTCGATAATCCGTTTTCATTTATAAACAGACGGGTACAATAGTAACACTGTCGAACATTGTCCGATAGCTATATTTATTAATTTCAAGTTGTAATATGCTTTATACAATAGATACCGACCAGCTATATAGTGTTATTATATAGCTGTGTAGGTAGGTACCTCGCTACCTATTCTATATATATATATTATAATTATTAAAATTGAAAAGGAATCGCGTTGTTAATGAATTATTCAGTTAATGTGTAGTCGTATAAAAGGTTATAATTGTATTCATAATAGTGTTATGAATATTTAATCCGATGTAGTGAAAATTGAAAAACCAATTCTGCAATGCCACAATAAAGCACTGTTTATTATTTTCGTATAATACTATATGTGTATATATATATATATTCTTCAAATACCTTAACCCGTAATATTATTACAACCGATTATTTAAAGTTATTGTAATTTTCTTTTTCCATTAATATTTCGCTCGTAAATTATTCGCTGAGATATTGTTATATAAAATTATCCCATTTTAATAACGCACTGTTGTTCGAATACCTACACCGGCAAAGCGAGCTTTTTATTATGAAAAAAAAACCAACAGTCTCAGAAGTCGTATAATAATATTACGACGGACAAATTTCAAAACGTATAATATTTCATGGCGAACACAGACATATATTACTCGCGGACGTATCTATATAGATAATTTAACATATAGGCGCAAAAATAGGAGGAAGAGTTCTTTGGAGGCTCGAGTACCCCCGGCAGAGAAAAAATTTAATCCTCTTTAAAATTATTTCAGGAAGTCATGAGAATATTTATGATTTAAATTTGGCGCTTAATACAATCTTCGCGGAGCTTCAGTGTTGTAGGTGCATAGATAAAAAAAACAATCGCATTCGTTTTAACGGGTAAATTAAAGTATACATATATAATTTGTTTTACGAAATAATATTTATTCTCTCTCAATATTATATTGTGTGTACCATTTCACATAAGCACACATTCAGTGTTGGTCAAACGGGGGGGGGGGGGGAGTGATGGGAATAGATCTCCCATGACCTTTTTTTCTTTAATACTTATAACAATCACATTTATGTAAATGCATGTTAAAAAATCAGCCACATTCGGACATTCCCCTCTCCCCACAAGACAAAATCATTTTACCGCCAATGCACACATTACATAAGTACCGATCAGCATCATAAGTCATATAATAATATTATGTCAAACAGCATTTTAATCGTATATTATAATATTGTTTTTCTATGCATTATATTATGTGTATATTAATAATAACTCAATAAATCCTTTTGGTTTTATATTCGTATTATTCTAATAAATAATATTTCAATTAAATATATATATTAAAAGGATATTAACTTATAAAAGGTCGAGGCCAGATATTTCCAAGTCCTCCTGCCGCTCCTGGTTACTTATACCATATAAGTGTACAGGACTAAACTAAAACAGCCCACCCCATCTGCAATTATATAATTTGAAACGCTACCTCGAGGAGTACACGCTACACATATCATATTCTTAAATATTAATATTTTATTGCACGTGTGAATAATACGAGTGCCGAGATGGCGAGACTGATTTACTCTGTTTAATAACTGCAGACAAATAACTATAATTGGTAATAACAATATATTACGAATTTCGACTTCAAACGCACTTCTAACATTCTACTAATATATAATAATATAGCAGCGAATAACACTTTTGGGGTACTTCGCGGACGAGTAAGGGCTGGTTTCTTTGGAGAATTAAACGTTACCGAATTTCGATGCGATAAATCGCGCACAAGACTTAAATATTATTATTATGTAATATATAGTGCGGTGTATTACACTGCAATATTTATATCTGTGACTTTCCGGGAAGATATTATTATAATGGGGCTTCGCGAGTGTGTACGGTGTTAATTTATGGATTGCACACGGCATACCGCAGGCGCTGGGGCAAACTTTTCACCGCATTCTGCGTCGTCCTCGTCGTCGTAACGAGCGACTCGTAAATAAAGTGTAATTTCAAAACTAAATGAAAAAAAAAAATTTCTGAATTTCCGTACACCCAGTTATTGTATGCAGACTAAAATATAAACTATACGTACTGCGTCTACCTACGGTATAATATTATCACGACTGCTGTCTTCCCATGTCCTTCAATGTCGATTACCCCAAATATATACTGCTTTGATACCTATTGTATCAATAAATCGTGGTGAAAAAAAAAGTCCAGATAAAAATGGTTCTACACTTAGAAAATAGTCAAATAATTTTAAATGTCTAAAATAATACGATTTAATACGGTTATAAATACAATTATATAATTATTATAATAACTCCAATTATCTTTTTAAAATATAGTCACAAACAAAATATTGTTCTCTATTATCCAAAGGCTAGGTGCACCTATTTCTTAGGGTATGATAATCGTTGTATGGTTGACAACAAATATTATATATGTACAAGCATTTTATACACTACATGCTAAAATACAAAACACAGCTTTAGAACTGTACAAGAATAAGATATATCGGTACATTTTTCACTAAACTTTTTTTCAGGGAATTTTTTTTTCGATTACTATATCAATATAGTGCTCGAATTTAAATGCTCTAAAAGTGTAAGTACTAACATGACTAAATATATAGATCACATTAGTATGTCTATTTTTCGTCCATTCTACGCCTACTGTTGTAGTTCTGGTTATTTCATTGGTCGTTATGATTTTGACGCCAATATTTTATAATAATATTAACTTAAGTCGCAATAACTCATAAGAAAAAAAAGAATTCAACAGATCATTAATCAACAATTTAAAATCAATGATGTTGATGTACTATATAAAAATTAAAAGTATAAAAAATGAATAATAATTTAGTGTTGACTGTTGATACTTGACAATAATATGAATAGCCAATGAGAAGCCGAGGACTAAGTATAATATACTGGGTTTGAGAAGGAATGTGCGTATCAATAAAAATGTGATCATACCTATCAGCTATTTAGTCATGGTTACCTAGATATTATGTATAGCACATATTATCATGATATATATTAATATTATTCTCTACTCTTCACATCTACAAAACGCATATTTTACAAATGTACAATATATTCATAGACCATCATAGCGTAATACTATTAAACCAGATGTGAATTTTGAAGTCTGAATTCTTTAAATATCTTTATACTTATAACTTCCTGAGATTTTAATGTGCACGATATCGTAATTAAAAATTGTATTGATCACCAAAATATATAAACTACTTATACGCATTAAAAAATAATATTGTAAAATCGGGGTACCGAGCGCTAAGATGCTAACATGAAAACATTTGAGAGGTCATGTTATTGTTCGTTAAATCGTGAAATGAATTTATAGTTTAATAAGCCAAAATCGTTTGAATGGCAACAAAGTCCGAGTCTTTATACACTATCGACAATTATTTAATGACGTGCAGCTGCAGATGAAATACTTTAGCACCTCGCGACAATATTTCGTTTTAAATGTAAAATTACTATTTTGTCGATTTTCTACAACGACATTCTCGACTATGCGGATATGTTACGTATTTCTACCAATATTACTATAGTAGCGGTATACCTACCTACCTATGTTATTTTTATGATTACGTAATATTTTCAAAAAGGTAGGTATAAGTAGTATACTGCTGTTTATTTATAACGCATATGTAACGGTTGAGTATCTACAGCAGGGGTGTCCAACCTTTTGGCAAGACCGGGCCACATTAAGTAAGTAATTGATGATTTTGAAATGTACGACAGGGTCACATCAAAACCTATCACGGGCCTCATGTGGCCCGCGGGCCGTGGGTTGGACACCCCTGATCTACAGGGTGATCCACTTAACGTAAGACACTCAATATTTCAAAAAAAATTACCTTTTAAAATGTTTTTTGAGTTTATTATTTTTTAAGTTTTTCCTTTTTTAAATTACAACATAATACAATTTTAGTTTTATAATCCAAAGCAGAATATTGTTCTGAGTATTTTGATACATACAAATCGAATTTTGAACTAGAAGTTTATGAGCTATAAGTATTCGAAGTTCAGATGTGTATTGTGGGGCGAGTACCCCGCAAAATGTTGATCCTCTACTCCGCTTTTCTAAACCTCAAATACTTATAACTCAAAAACAACTCGTCCAAAATTCGATTTCTGTGTATCAAAATACTCAGACAAATATTCTGCTTTGGATTATAAAATTAAAACTGTAAAAAAGAACACGGTTAAAATATTTAAGAAAAAATATTATTTTGTAACGACTTGATACCGTGTAATAAAAATATTATCAAAAACCTAAATACTTTTTGAAATATTAATGGTCTTACGTTAATAGTGGATCACACTGATGTATATGTTATGTAGTATGTACATTGTACAACCGTTGTCATCGCAATCTCACTATAGAGTCGAATGTATTTACTAAATTATAACTTATTATAACGCCCA
This sequence comes from Neotoxoptera formosana, assembly GCA_022818045.1. NCBI lineage: Eukaryota > Metazoa > Arthropoda > Insecta > Hemiptera > Aphididae > Neotoxoptera > Neotoxoptera formosana. The sequence continues at coordinate 22,820,540 of CM040633.1, read as the reverse complement.
AGCTGAATATTCACATGACGGATAACGGTCGAAGGTCGGGAAGGAAAGGAGGAATAGATTAGGTGCATTGGATTGATGATGCGCTGCAGCGTTGACGAGTAAATTTTCGTGGTTGTTCGTAATAATAATAATATTATGTGCGAGTGACGGTCAGCGTATTACGCTTCCTAGTAAATATATTATTACGTGTCTGTGTGTAAGAACAACATAATATAATGATGATATACGTAAGGGACATGGTGTGCGTGTGTGTTGCGGGGAAAGTGGAAAAGCGTCGGCGGCGGCGGCGGCGGTGGCGGGTGTGAATGCATAATGCAATAGGAGCGCGAGACGTGTACACATAATGTAACCGGTGGAAAGTATAAATTTCCCGTCTGGCGAACGAGAAGTTTTCATATTTCTTCGGGTCACGTTGACACGTACGCCTGCACACACACACATACACACACACGAAAGAAAAATAAATAAATGAAAAACGAAAAATCGAGCAGGTGAGCACATCGCCGCCGCCGCCGCCGCCGTACACAACAAAGCCCCGCATATATATATTCGTTGCGGAAAATTCGGTTTTCGGCTCAAAAGACACGCATTGTGGCGAGATTTGTAGTCGCGGGCACACACCTCTAGCTCCTTATATTTTATTTAAAGGCAGCACTCCGACCCTAACCGAACGGACTTTTTTTTTTTTTTGAGCAAACACCGTTTTTTACAGTTTATCCGAGAAAAAATGATTGAACAACCGAAGCAAACTGCGCGTAAACAATACGCTTACGGTTTTGTTTTTTTTACATTTGGCTAGGTGTACCCAGCTCCTTTGAACACGTGTGCTGACAGAAAGAATCCATTTAGGAGGCAAATATCGCGGGCGTGCGTACGAAATTCACGGTCGAGTACCTCTTCAATGATAATATTACAAATTATATTTTCTTTTATTTCATTATCGAACCGCCGATTCTGGCTAAAGTATTCCCAGTCAGTAATTCAAGAGGTGCACGGCGACGGTTTGAAACTATAAAAAAAAAATTAAATAGTACGAAAGTTTATCGAAACCCAAAACCGCAAGACGCGCGAGTATAGGTACCCGAGTTAAAAATATTATAAACGCGGTAATCTCCGCGGGTGTATGATGCTCATTTTTGGAATACCTTGGACTGCTCGTATTATATTATTACCTGCAATATTTCGTGTTCGATATTTTTTTTTTGACATAATTTATAAGTTTTTATATTACGCAAAACGTAATATTTCAATTGTATATAATATATATATAACCTATCCGCAACCAAAGGAAAATTCAATATTAAAATAGATCCTATTCCCGTTTTGGTAACTAATAAATACAAAGCAAATACAATCGTGTAGAAATTTGCAAATATAAATTCCATCTAAATTAACGTAAACAAATACCAAAATCGTACAGAAATATTAGTAATGATCGAATATCTTTATATTTTATCAATTACTTATCATATACAATTATACAAATAGAGAAACTCATACACAACAATACAATGATGTCATATATTATATTATTCATATTTTTATCGATAATTAAAACGAATATTTAGTTTTTGCTGAGTGATGAATTTCTTCTTCTAAAATAATAACAAAAATACAAACAAATTTATATAAAACTATACGTTGGCCTGAATATTTAACCTATATATTATATTGCTCTAAAGCCAATGTACTCAGTTTTGTAATTTGCAATCAGTATAGGTAATATTAATGAACTATATAGCTAAGCGCTAGTTGCGTATTATACTCATTACTCAACAACATATTATAATTAACGAGATCTTTGGAAATAAATTTGCAAAATCATTTAATTTTAAATTCTCAATTTTATTTATTGAAACCAAACAATACAATAATATTATGTTTGATTGGAGTTCTAAACAAAAATACACGTTCATTAGATTTTTTCCAATTTTACCAATAAAAAGACCGCATAATTCATATTAATAGGATAGACAATAATTTACATAATTTATACCGAATAACTATATTATTTTAACTCGAAGTAATAAACAACTTGAATATACTAAGTAAACATATTTGGTATATTAGTTTGATTTTTTCAAACATGTCAATTACTTAAATTAGTTAATTAACAATAATAAGTACTTATTAAAAATCGTGCAAGTATACATCACTAAACGTTTGTTCATATAACGATATGAATTACCTAACTGGTGTAGTTTATAAATATTATAATTAAAGGTGTCGGGTATTAAATTATTAATATTCATACGCAATAAAAAATAAATAATAACAGCGTTGAGAGTCATTACTTAAATTATTACGATGTCCATTAAGGTCAACAAATCAACTAAAAAATTAATTATACAAAAATAAATAAATATAATTTTTTTTTTTTAAAGAAATCGTTAGAATTAATTTTTCTGAATCGCCAGCTAGCTTAAAAATACTTAAATTTTTATTTCGCACTTCATAAAAGCTCTGGTCCCTATAATATTAAAGATTGATAATATATGATAATATGTGATATTAGCTTAATATAATTACGATAAATGAAAGCAAAACAAACAGTGTACACAATAACTTGCAGAATATATAGACACGTCACTGAATCCGCAAAACCTGCAACCCTTTCGTTGCAGTAAAATCTGTAACTTGGTATATACCATATAAGATCCACATACCACGAGATACGATACGCAAATATTCAAATATTAGTTTTAAACTATAGAAACGATGCGTAGGTTTTGTTTTATAACTATTAAAAAAAATGTAATAAGAAAGTCAATTTATTTTATTTGAAATCAACGCGTAATCTAAAATAAAAAAACGATTAGTTTTTGAAGAAAAAAATACACAGGCGATGCCTTTAATTTGAAATATAAAGCGTTGGAAATTAAATATCTATACGATTAAACGATATATTATTGTAATGTCGATAGAATAGTTATTGAAATAGGATGGAAATTATTGTCCTAATGCGCATAGTATCTATATTATAATATTATTATTATTATGACTTACTACTGTAAAATAATATATCGAACGGTGAATTTATGTTGTTACTATATTATATTATAGAATATTGATATCGCTAAAATTAATCGACCGCACGCCACAGCCCCCCGAGCTATACTAAATATCAATTTAATAGTTTTCTTTAATCTCCGCCGCAGAGCCGACTAAAACGGGATGGCGCGCGTTATTGATAATATTACAATGGTGGATATTGTCGACCGCTGGGGGTTATCAAAATCCGTACAATGAAAGTTTACCTGTACTTTGGGCAGGAAAACGGAAACGATAATTCATCTTGTTTGCATTAAGTAACTGTTCTAGCTCGTCCGTTCACAAAAGGACTATAATATTATTATTATTATTATTATGTATCATGGAAGTGGATTTATTATCATTATTGTCATTGTTGTTTTATAACATATATCGTGTTTATATTTGATGCAAAAATGGTAATTAGATAAGTATTATATTTTCGAATAACATTGTACATAATATTTAATTCTTTTTTTCTCAAAAACCGCACGACTGGTTTTGTTTTATTTAAGTATAATACCTATATATATATATATATATTTAAAAAATATTGTATTATTTAAATTTAAAATAAAAAAATGAATTGTAGAAAACTAATTTTTAACGCTACACGAATTATTGCCTGAACAGTGCTCGCGAATAATAATAACGAGATGAAATAATCAGTGAAATCAAATGCAAAGTATACTGCAAGACAGACGTTATCTGTTCTACACAAATCTGCACACAATGTCATAAAATGATAAAAACTATAATGGCAAAATGTAATTATTATTATATAGTTATCAACAGTTGTCAAGTTATTTAATTAGCAAAAGTCGGCCAAACATTTCAGAAAAAAAAAGGTCACGGAGCTGCAAGACAGCCACAGTATATATTTATATATGATAAACTTTCGGGGGTAATGTATAATATATTATATAGATCTCGACGTGAAATGAATAAAAACCAAACCCTTATATACGAGCAAACTAGCTGTTTCACATTCGTTATTACCAACTATAGCGATCGTCTTAAACAACTCACGTACCTAACCCATACGAAGTGGTTTATTTGATTAAACTAACGAGTGTATCAAAATGCTTAAGCATATTAGAGTGCGGCGGCGGCGGCGTGTAGGTACAACGGAAAAATTTACAAATGTCAATGCGCACGCGGTTGTATGACTTGTGAACGTCTATAATTTTTAATTAATTCGTCTCTTTCGTGTCGTATAATATAGTCTTGTGGTCGTGTGGATATTATGATAATTATTATTATTGTAAAAGTATTATTTTTGTCCAGTTACAAGTATACAGTGTGATCCGTTTAACGTAAGACAACTCGGTGTTTCAAAAAGTATTTTCGTTTTTGATAATATTTTCGTTACATGATGGTATCGTTACAAAACAACATTAAAAAAAAAAAAAAATTTTTTAAATATTTTTTAACCTTATTACTTTTTTGATTTACAACACACAGTTTTAATTGTTTTATTCCAAAGCAGAATAATTTTCTGAGTATTTTGATACATAAAAATCGAATTTTGGACGAGTTGTTTTCGAGTTAAAAGTACATATTTGAAGTTTAGATGAGCGGAGTAGTGGTAAAATACTCGTCCAAAATTCGATTTTTATGTGTTGTCAAAATACACAGAATCTGTTTTGGATTTTAGAATTAAAACTGTATGTTTTAATTCAAAAAAATAATAAGATTAAAAAATATTTAAAAAAATATTTAATTCGTTTTGTAACCAATTCATACCATGTAACGAAAATATTTCCAAATACTTTTTGAAATAATGAGTGTCTTACGTTAAATGGATCACCCTGTATGTCGAATACTAAATGTTTGTCGACTATAGCACAAACAAACTTAAGACTTCGTCATAATAGTATTTCAATACTAAGAAATATATAAATACAGCTGCAGTAATGTCAGGCGTATGATATTTCGTACAAAACAGTGTACTATGTTTTCTAACACTGCTGCAGTTGTATAGTATAAAAGTGTTATAGTGTAGTTTTTAATGTGTATATGTATATATATAATATAAGTTGTTACAAAATGAATTAGTAAAAGAGCGTCTCTCGTTTCACAATATTGATAAGTAATAGAACGCACAATAGTGATCAAATAACCGTATTTTTATATATATATATATATATTCGCACACGTTTTGCACTACACTTTGAAACACCATTAAAAAATATTCAATTTTCATACGTGAAAAATTGTTTTTACGAGTTTTTCGTTTTTAAAAAATCGATTAATTTTATTAGTCGCGAGTGTGAAATACGTAGGTAAATATAATATTATATATTATATTTGTCCCGAAAAAACCGATTATCGTATACGAATTAACGATGGTCTTTATAAAACAGTATAGAATCGAAATAATATCTCAAAATTTGTCAACTCGAATATAATATTATATTATATATAGAGACCCTTAAACGATTTTCGTATTGTATAGCTATTTTACCCGCGTAATTTTGGTTCGACAAATCTAACTCGTGTTATAAAATACAGTGAATCTAATATAAAATACGCGATATGCTTTTTTTCAGTTCATACATTTTTGATCGTATCACAAAAATGTAATTTAGATTTTTATTTTTTACAGTATAATTTTGTTCGGTTTTTCATATGGAAATAAAGACATTACACGTAATACATTTTTAATAGAATATATCGAGGTCGACGTATAACGCGCATTTTATATTAAATATTATTATATTCAGTGAAATAAGCTGGCATTTTACCTTTGCTGAGAACACGCATAATGGCTGAAAACAAATGGATAGTTCCGTATAAATCGTAGCCACATATAACTGTTCATTTATCGCCGAACTCGTTTAAATATATTTCATTTCAATCGATCGATTGATTGCGTTCAAAAAAACAATATTATTCAGTTCGAGACAATAATAATATTATTATATCGCAATAATACGTACGTATAATAATCACACGACCGCCGACCGACCGACAGAATAATAATATTAATATTATAATAATAAAAATGCTCACTGCGGCTACGACCTGTAACGCACTCGCGCACGCACGAGACGGTCTCGTATAAGTCTTATTTAAACGCGCACGCGACATTGATCATCATTATAATAATATTAAAAGTACCTACACACTTGTACGGAACGTTTTTTTACTTTGAGCGCCATACGCGTGCGGCTCGGACGGAAACTCTGTACGATGATATTATTATATTGTATACACATGTGTGTGGGGGACGATATGAAAAAAATAACATAATATTATACACTGCTTAAAAAATGATTGCACTTTATACGTATGGAAAAAAAAACTCGTAGTGTGAAATAAACAAATAAAACGAGCTATCGGGTCTCTCGGCGAAATGGAATTATTATTCGTTTATTGTGTTATATATTTTAAACGCCGCTATTGTAAAACAAAAAAAATTTGCTTGTTCTGCTCTCAAAAATATGATAAATTATTCCGTTTCTCTATAATTTATTATTGTCTTTTTGAACGATAAGCGAACGACGATATATTTTCTGTCTTGCCGCGGTATTGGCTTTTCGGCGGCGGGGTTGAGAATCCGCGATAACGATTCGTTGTTAAAAATCAACAAAACGCGTCAAAGTCATCGGTAAGTGCAATAATATAATAATCTGTACAGTTATCGCGACTAGCATATTATTATTATGATTATTTATATACAGAGCGTTTCTGGTTTTTCAATATACAGACGGTGAAGGGAATCGAAAACCTATTTTAAGATTAGTTGTGAATGCTAGATTTTTTAATTGTTTTAAGACTATATTTAGAAAAGTCGATAGATATGTCATACCTTCAAAAATATTACTCTCAATCGTTTTTGTAATGGGTGATTTTATTCTAAGATTACTCAAAAACTTTAAAAAAATGATTCTGCTTAAATGCGTTTAGTCTATGTCACGCGTGGGCCACAGATAGAAAACAAACAGTGAGCTGACATCCTCTTATAAGCATATCATTATTGCAAAATAGGTACCACGAGAATTCCTCCTCCAAAACCCTATCGTTCTGATAATATAATAATATATCATACAATTATTATTATCGACACGAGATTTCTGACGACGGGTTTCTTTATGGAATCTATTTGTACTAAAAATAGTTATTTATGAAATTATCGTTATTAAAGTAGTTATTATAATAGTATAGGTAATACGCAGCCCTAAAAAGCCCCCATTCGTAAAATCCAAAATATGGCTTTTGAAATTAGGTTATTGGTATAAAATTATTCTTAAAATTTCTACTGTATACCGAAAACACTCTTTAGATATTATACCCGGCTAAGTGATATTAGTGGTTATATTTCCTTTTTTCCCCGTGGGTATGAAATAAAACAAGTTCGCAAATTGAATTAGAAAAAAAAACGAAATTTGCTGTGAGCAATTCCATTTGGTTTCCAACCCGACTTTGACGAAAAAAAAACATCTCCACAGACGACGGCTATAATTTAATGTCCATTTTGTTCCCCAACACTTCTCGCTGCAAATAAGACCACTGAGACCTTACTCCCTCGCAACATCGTTCGTACTACGTTGAAACCTCTAAATACCGGACATTCTCGGTCACTGAAATTGTGTCTTTTATTTGGAGGTGTCCGCTATTCAGAGGGTTCGGTTTGTAGAAAATGTGTAGTTTGTTCCCGAAAGAACGTGCGCTATTTGGAGGTGTCCGCTTTTTAGAGGTGTCTGTTATAGGAGGTTTCACTGTATTATCGTTCGTACTGTATCATCGTAATGTATACATCCAAGCGGATTATTAATAAGTATATATAGCAAAATATTTATTATTTCTTAAATAGAAGCGATCTGAGATTACGATGTGTTACGGATAAATGTGGTTAAAACATTCTACTTGCTGTTATATACAGTGTGTTCAAGCTAAGAGAGAAAAAAGAGAGCTAAGAGAGAAAAAATGCAAAATAAATTCAACTTATTGTTACTTATTACTTATTAGTATCCAATATTGTTAAGTACCTGTTTGCATACAGATAAAATATAAATAAACACTTTTTTATCGTAATTTTTTAAAAGTTGAATTTATTTTGCATTTTTTCAAAAAAAAATTACTCATAAATATTAAATTTCAACGTTGAATTTCATATGCCAATTTTGTAATTAGAAAAAAATTGTATAGAAAAAAATACTCTATCCGAATATGTAAAAAAATATTGGTGTTACCATTTAAAAAAAAGTAAGTTGTATCGCGCATGCGCGTATCGTAAGTGTTAAAAATTTGAAATTTATCTAAAAATGTGTATTTAAGTACTATCTGTCATTCGATGAAAACCCCATTTAAATACAAGGTCATCGAACTGAAATATTTAGTGGTACCTCTTAGCTTGAACACACTGTATATATTTTTTTTAAACAAACGATTACTCAGAAAATTGGTAGGTATAATATTATAAAATTACCCTTACTTTTAGGAAAACTCTGATTCAGACACCTCGATTTGTCACAAGTTTATTTTGTGATTTGAACTCTACGTCGAAAATTAATTGGGTGCTTTGAATTTAATAATATGATTTGAAATACCGATCAACAAAATAATACGCACGGAATATTAATATTAATATATAATATTATTATTATACGGAAACGGTGGAACAAATACTACGATTTAAAGTGTCGAATAATCAAATAATTAAAATTAGAATGCAAAGCTTAACAAACTGAATGATTGTATAAGGTATATTATGCAAAGTACCTATGTAGCTTCCAATAAAGACGAACGATTTCTTTGAAGGAAAAATATATAAAAACAAAAATATTTATCGATATTATATATATAAATTCATAAAAAAAATGTAATATTTCGTTTTTTCAAATAACACTCTGTAGTTATAAAAAATAATATGTTTAAGAGTAAATATAAGACGTTTAAGCCATCACAGATAATTAATTTGCGTGTCTTAACCGAGTTTAGAGGTTTATCAAATAATTATTATACCGAAAAATGAAATCGATCCTCTCATAATACGTCATATTATAATAATGATAATGTTATAACTTATAATATTATAATATATGGTTTTGCGCACCGAATCATCGTCGTAAATCGAATCAAGTTTAAATATTTAAGCGGGTATATAGGTGGCTGCATACGAATTGCGTCCCCGATTTAAAAATTGCGATTTGTGACATACTAATTGCGTCCCGGGTTTGACTATACTAATTGCGTCCCGATTATCTGATATCAGAATATACCTTTGATAATCTCAATCAATAATCGATACGACTATATGAGTACAAGAGTAGGTACTTATGAAATAAATGTAATCGGTTAGTATGTCTTTCTCGTCTCGTTGACAATTGTGCGCTGTTCTATTTCTATTTAAAAATATGAGTTTAATTGTGAGTGACGTTATGAATAGTGAAAAAAATAAAATATTGATTTTTTTTTTTATAAGTGATTTTAAATTTTGTTTTCATAAACTATTGAAAAATGATATACAATGTCGGAAGTGTTTCAAAAAAAACATTTAAGTCCTATGCTAAATTAAACGAAAAAAATGAAATATTTGAACGACTCCTACTGAACATAACCATGAAAACGATTCTGTAGAAATATTGGACAGACAAAAATTAAGCAATAATTTAAAACGAAAGTCAATAGACGATCTCTATAATAAGCCCTCAAAACTCATTCATAGGGAATTATCAAATGACGCTTCGACATTGACCAGTTATGATTTAACAATATTTTTATGTACATAATTACGAAATGATAAAAAACAATATTTTTCAACTTAACATTGTTTGGATTACTTTGTTAATCTCTTCCATTCAACAGCGTTAATACATCGGACGGATCGGACGCAATTAGTGTAGTTGTTAAATATTGTCGGGACGCAATTCGTATGAAAAAGGGATCTTGGGACGCAATTCGTTTGCTGCGATATAGGTATTATACCTATCGTAATATATATTGTATATATTTAATATCACGAAGTAGTCTATAGTACACACACACACACACACACATGCACAAGCGCACGGAATCTATATACCTACACAGTGATATGCCTTTAACCGCGGTTGGATAAAATTACAATATTTGAAAATTTGAAAAATCGAAAAAGCGTAAAATTGAAAACAATATTATTCATGGTTATGCTGATAGTCTGGCGGTCACGATTATTCGATTTATATAGATTCGGATTTAAACGGACCGGTGACATCGCGAGTTCGCAGCTTAATAATATAATAATATCTCACTCCGAATAATAATAATATATTGTATAATTAAATATACCGACGGCCAAGTCATTATCGGATGAGGCCCCCGAACACAATCGCCATTGCATGCTTAGCACTCGAATATAATAATAGGTAGGTAAGCACAGCAATGTATATATCGATCGTGGTCGTGTTTACTTATTCTCTGGCAAACACTATATAATAATATAGCGCAGTGTAGGTACACTCTACATCTGATTATATTCAAAAGCATTATAGTTAATATACATATTATACACCTAACCAAACCCGTTGCTTATTATTATTAGTAATGTCGAAGACGAATATTCGAGAGTCACAGTTCGAGTTTAGCCCACTGCCGCCGTCGAGTTAAATGAAAAAAAATTACAAAAGTACATATTTTTATTTCGTGATAAAATCGCATATATATATAATATATTATTTTTTATCGTTTCATATTAAGTGTCAATGCCTTTTTTTTAATTATTCAAAATCATGTGCCATAATAATATAGTCGTAAGCCACCGTCGTGAACGAATACTATGTATATATTATATGCGATCAATAGTAGGTAATAATTTAGGTATTTTGCGTTGTTATAATATTTTTCGTCAGACCAGAAAAAACAATATAATACGCGAAATACATGCACGTTCCTATTTTGATTATAATAGTATGTACGTACACTGGGTGAACCACCGTTGTTTTTTTACATCCTCAAAACAAACCTCGGAAAATCAATTTGAATAGTTTCAAAAAAGGAAATTTTAACTAGCGATAGTTTACAAAGAAAACGGCTTCCACGAAAAATTCGTAGAATAATATTCTGTTTTTTCTATTATCACGAGAAATAAACTATACAAAGTTTAACCTACTTTTCGACAATATGAACAGTTAAAATAGACTAATACCTATCTATACAAATAGTAGTAGTAGTTATGAACAAAGTTTATCTTTCAATTTATTAAGCATAAGATTATTATTGCTTTATTCAGAAAATGTTTGTGTTTAGTTTACAGCAAACTTTGTAGTTTCTAGTATACAAACTTTTCGACGAAAAAATAAACCTAAGTTGATATTAACAATGAGTATGCTCATAAAGTGTACTCGCGCTGTAGCATTGACGACTCGATAAGTTACCCGCAGAATATATACAGTAAAATTTAACTACCTACCTACTTAAAAAGTTGTACAGTTCGTTATTTGATAAGTAGATAATAAGTAGTCATTTACATAAAAGGACGAAAAATGTATTACATTTTGTTCGTTGTTAATGCGTGTATAAACAATCGTTGCTAATTGATTTATTAATTTTTTTTTCTGGCCGATCTCGATAAAGTAATAAATATAACGTTGGTAAATTATTACAAAACGTAATTAATACTTTGGTTTTTCATTGAATATGTTTTCGTCACTAAAAACGAGTTAATCGGCCGATTAGAAAGCATAAGTTATGTATAATAATATGGTATCATAATATGCAAGTTAGATACTTAAATAATAATTTTTAACTAATTTAAACAAAACGAAAACAATTATTGATTTGTAACACTGATTGTTGGTGGTTAAATAATGAAAAAAAATAATGATTTAACGTTGTTAAAAAATTAATTCCTATATTTAATAATAAATTATTTAATGCTAAACAAATCCAGCTCCGGACACAGCAGGAAACACTTTGTGCGATTTGCGGATATGTACCTATAATATAATTGCGAGAAGAAGACGAAAATAATTGTCAATAGTGCGGTATAGGCGTAGTAAGGTCAGTACCTTATAATCTGGAAAGGTAACACTTAATCCGAGTACAAAAAATAAATATAGGTCTATAATATAAGCAATGCCCTGTTAAAAAAAATAAATAAGCAGCAAAGTCACCCAGCTCTAAATCCATCCATCCCCTCAATTTTTAGTAGGGATCACATCTACAACGTGCAACGATTAAATATTAACTTATTTTGATAAAATTATATATTATACACTGCAGTATAGTTTTAAGGGTTTTCGGAGATTGTGATCTTCAATATTTGCAGCATACTATAATCGCACGTGTGACGCCACTATTATATATTTTTAGGGTTTTCAAACTTTCCTAGCACACTGCACATATTATTATTTATATCGTATATACAGCGAAGACGGTCTAAATATGATAAATTGTACACGACTAACTTTTTATTTAAAAATAATAAATTTGAAATAGTGATTTCATTTTTACTTTTAAAATGTTCAAACGAGTACATTTTATACCTAGCAATATAGTATATAGTAAATATTAATTAATATAATAATACAGGATATTTGTTTGTATTATATTTTAAGCTGATAGATATCATAAAAGTTCAAAAATCGAGGGAAAAAGTTAATTTTTAAGTTACCTTAGTCCTTATATTCTAAAATGTATTTAATCCGCTGTCTGCTTTTTATTAGATTGATGACCGACCATTAGTCGATTAAAAATGTATAAATTAAACTAGGTCATATTAAAATTGAAGTGCATTTGTAATGCCTTTCAAATTATTGTCAAGTACGATAGGTACTATACTATACATCAGTACACATGCTCAGTTTCATAATCCTCTCCGAGTCGTCTAAGAGTAACTTGTCGGTTTTCGACAGCTGTCTTTTTCTTTTATACCTTTCCTGTTATTTTGTCGTCGAAGAAGTTTTTTTTTTTTTTTTTAAAGCTGCAAAATATGTGTAGGTAGACCATAATTTGAAAGCAGCTGTTACAGATGCACTTGAGTTGAAATATTATGTATATCTACTGGAGTGTTATAAAAAGTAAAAATAAATGTACTTGAACTAAAGCATTTCGGAAAACAAATTCCATAGATACTCGGCATGTTAAAATTTAAATTCATATTGACATCAAGTTAATTAATTTTTGACTGTTTTTTCAAATAATGTTTTTTTTCATTGGATAATTTATTCCACCGTCGATATTTTTATTCAATTTTAATCAACAGACAAGGAGTGACATAAACCGTTATTAAATTATTGATATTGTGTTTATAGGGTTATTTGCGTGCACAATTTATTGAACTCGATGTGATTATATTTTAGTATTTTACATAATTGACTATATTAACAAAAAAATTCCCCAAGCGTTTATCAACACATAACTAATGGTAACGAATTGTATAATAATAACAAATTAAATCTCATTAAAACAAAATATACAACGAACTTTCTAATTGATTTTTCGTCTAATCACTGATAATGTTTTTCCAATAATATGTTTATATGGATTTCAAATACTTATCACTTTCGGTATAACGATTGATAGCTAAATAAATCAAAATTTCTTACAAAAAGATTCTACTAAACGATTAGAAAAAAAAATAAAAATCGGAAGATTCCATAATCGAACCTAGTCTCACGTTACCCCCACCTGCCCGTGGGGGTCAAATCATTATAATATAGGTATTATAGAGCACATAATATACGCTTCAAATCACGTGTTATTCAAAAATCTGTAGGATCTGGTAAGTTAAAAAAAAAATAACCCACCGTGTACAGGACATCGGCACGAACTCGACGATGGACATGTCCACGAGTACTCACGGGTTCGGTGCGGGCGACTATCACGCCGAGGGACAGGGTCAGACAGCCGACATTGGAATGTGGTACCCGAGAGTGGTGTCGTCCTACGGGCTCACTGAGAGGGTCAACTGGTCGAGGCATCTGGAAGCGGACAGAACACACCGATCCGGATACCCCGCCCAGTGGATGCAACCGATGCAGTCGGAGTGTCGTGACTATTACGGGAGCGAGGACGTGGACGCGGCGTTTCTGCGGCGGAAACCCGTTTCGTTCGCCATATTCGGCAAGCCTGGTCTGGCCGACGAAAGGTTGGCTGCCATGTTGTCCGCGCACTGGGGATGCGTTCACGTGTCCGCGGCCACCGGGCTGCTGGCCGCCAGTCACCGGCCGGACGATAAGATCGGTTTGGCGTTGCGACGAGGCGAAGCGGTAAACGCAGCGGATACAGCCACACAGCTCTTTGGACTTCTAGGTATCGATGGGCTCGAAGTACGGGAACGGGGTTACGTGCTGACCGGACTGCCCAGGTAAGTTTACATTTTTGGTTTAAAAACATTATGTCTTTTAACTCCTAATACCTACCCATCAAAAAAAATGATCAAACGATTAAAAAGTTAGCCATAAGAACTATGAATACCACGGTGTCCTCAATCATTTATATTGATTAGTAGTATCTTCAATAAAACATAATTTATAAATATCTATGCTTGATCTAATCATTTTTGGACTCGAGGAAAAGGAGATTGATTTTTAAAAACATTGCTCCCCTAAAATATTTTAGAATAGGTACTATATAACATTTTGGTACTAACTTACTGATTTTTTTTTTTACAACAGGCACTGTCCGGAACTTAGTGCGTGTGAACAAATGAGCGTGGTGTTCGCTACGAATCCACCAGACGTCTTGATTTATATGAGTTGTCGGAATCAGGATTTAATCCATATACATAAAGGACTGACTTTAGAATCCATGGAACACGATCATCTCACGCAAACGCTACATCTTAACAATGCAGAATACAACCACAGGCGCATACATTGGTACAATAAGTCATTTATAAACAAGGAGATTATTGAAATGGATCTGAAGGATTACGAAAATTATTCGCTGAATGTAATAAACGAAATAGTCAAGCAATTCGATCCAACATGTGTGATAACCTTGGACGGCAGAAAACCAGTGAATGAATTATTCGAAACGATTAAAGCGAAATTAATCACGATGTCACTGCAATACACGGTGTTACCGGAAATTGTGAAGTTCCAGAAGAAACCCTCTATGTCCGAAAACTACGAATATGATGGTTTCGAGTCCGAGTTCGAATTGGAATCAAACGAGGCGGAAACTGTGGCTAGTGGTGTGGATCGCTCGAGCGATACGACTCAACGTGACGAAAAAGTACACCACGTCAATAATCGTAACGAGCAAATACGTCTGAGGTCCGAATTCGGTCGTCTGTGCCCTGTGAACTTTTCCAACGGTCGATTCATATTGGGCAGCGACCGTTATTGTATGAAGTTTATGGGAAAGTTGTACTACTTTTCCGGACCCGACGAAATGCAATCGTTTGGAAAATGCCCGAAACAATTTTTGAAAGTCCCGGGATGCAGGCAACCGATTAGAGCCATGTTCTACGGTCCACAGACGTTGACGAATCCGGCTGCAAAGGCCGTGCGTAAATTCTTCGGTTATAACCTCATAGACGTTGGGTATATAATGCAGATACAGAAAGAAACCACGAGCCATGCGTATTCATTAGCGATCGTCGGTTCTATAATAAAAACCGCACAAGAGGACACAAAACCGAAAAAAATTCGACCTAATGACATCAACACCATGCGAAACGCAATCGCTGATTGGACACGTCTGCGGTTTGGTATTACCGTTCAATCTGATTTAAACAGCGTGGAAGACGATGGAATAGAATACGAAATGTATGAAGATTCTTCAAATCAAAGTAACTATTATTTTATATATTTATAGAAGACTTTTTTAATGAAATTGATAGAAACTACACACCAGTATTTATTATAAAATAACTAAATTATTTAAAAGTTATTTTATAAATCTGAACTTATGACAAACTTAAAACTAACCTTGGTTTTTTTTTGACAAATTGTATAGTTAATCAATATGTAAATATATTATGGTATGTGTAATGACGTGTTTTTTTTTTTGTTTTAGAAATCAATTAATGTTAATTTCCATCTGTAGGTATAGCTTAAAAATATGATATATCGATAATTAAATTAAAACACCAAACACCTACTAATAACATTTAAACATTGCAAAAATTAAATAACTATTAAATTTAACTGATCAAAATCATTTCATTTTCAACACTAATACGTGAAAATAAATTATTTATTTTAATTATGAATTATTCTAGAAAAACAACATTTGGACGAATTGTTCAAAAGAAGGCAATTAATACGACTAAAAAACTTCTTCGAATCATATGATATAGATTTTTTAGATGATTTAAATGCATGCGTTCATGCTTTCGATAAACCAGAAAGCCTGACAAAATATTTCCAAAATATGTCGAAAAATAATAGAAAGATTTTTAGGTCCAGCTTCATTAAAAAAGCAAAAATTGTCCAACCAGAAATAATAAATGTTATTGTTGACACAATACGAATAAAAAATCAGCAGAACATAAACTGGATTATAGTAAACGCGCCATTAGATTTTGAATTAGTGAAAAAATTAATCGATGAAAACCTCAATCCAATCCAGATGGTATTTTTTCATGACTCCGATCCAATGCACAATATATTATTATTGAATGATGAAATGTCCAACAGCTTTCGAACTAACTGTATGAATATTTTAGAAAATGTGAAAAATGATATGAGATATGGAACAGCAGTTGAAAGAATAAAATATCCAGAATTTGTCAACCAAATTGAAAACAAGACAGATATTTCTAAAACTGAAGATGATATTTTTGAAGATGAATTTAAAACTGTCGAACATGAGGAAAATATACACATTGATTACATGAGTAACGATCTCTTAATGGAAATAATCGTTCCAGAAATAATTGAGCGATTAAAGCAATATACAGAAAATCTTCTCGTACAATGGTATACTTTGAGAAACCAAATTTCTAACGAAACAGACCAGTACAATATTATGAATTTTAATATAATAGTATGCGAACCCAACTCTATAACAAATTCGCTGAAAATGTTGATCGAAGAAACTTTATACTATATAAAAAAGTAAAATTATAGTTATAATTTATAGTAGAATTTTGTTAATTCATCGTATCTTTTGTTTAGGTTTTTGACAGATAATGTATATGATGTATCAACATCAGATATCGACGACACTGTGCCCACTAGAGGAAAATATGATGGCGATACTTCCATTTATTGTCCCGTTAGGTTTGCAAATGGTAAACTGTCTATTGGATCTAAACAGCATATGGCAGTTTATCATAATAGGTATTATTACATGAGCTCATCCGATGATTTTAAAGCATTTATTTCTAATCCTCATAGATACACATTGTTTTCTAATATCCCAAAAATGAATCCTAAACCCAAGATATCTTTACTTTTTTCATTTGGTCTCAGTTTAGTAGATTTTATCAAAGAAATATTGGATAAATTTGATTTGACTCTTGTAGACTCGTATAAAGTATTTAAACAAAACGTTTTACCAAGTAATATGCCAATGGTGGGTAAAATGTACGAGGAACCGATGCTTAAGAAGATTGTAGATAAATATTTTATTCCTAAAAATCAAAAGGATAATATTAACAATCTGAGGAAGTATATGGATAAAGAAAGTGCTTACTTAAACGACGAGGACTGGTTTAAAATGAATTCGTTTTTTTTTCAAGCCAATGAAGGAATATGCTATAAAAATTACCCTAAAAGTTTGACAGAACTGAAGTATTTGAAAGAAAATGCAATAAATCCTGACGTTATTATTGAAGTAACATCGAAAAAACACATTGAAAAAGAAAACGCCAGATTATCAGTCATTCAAAATTGGTTAACTTATCAATATATATTGATCGACAAAATCATTGCACGGGATACTGAAACAAGACAAGAGTCTGTTAATAACAGATCGGTGTTGTTTAAGCAAAAACTAGCTGAGTTAATGAAGCAAAAAGAAATGCACAGAGTAAAAATTCGTTTAGAGTATTTAATCAAAATGATTATCGAGGAAACAACAGTAGAAGGACCGAACGCGGTGAAGTCCGTATGCGAAAGTCAGAATGAATCGAACAAGTCTTTTCGCAAGTCTACACTGACATCTGTATCGGATTTTTTATCCAGATACCACGAACTCACGTTGAAACAGAAAAAAATTATCATTAACCACGGATTGGACGTTAGCGATTTCTTAGATTTGGACGATTTTGCGACATTGGACGAAATCGACGAGATGGTTAACAACGAATTCCCTGACGGCAAATACATGATATCCCAATGTTTTTCGGACAGATTTGAATTCCCGTCAGATGACATAATCGAGCAACACCTGGACGCGGAGAAAAACGAGCTGGTGGCAATGCGAGAGTTTGCCGAAGAGTCAAACATCCCGTGGATAACCATGCAGACGGATCCAGATTCTCGGTCGACCGTGCTGAGCGACATCGCAAATGTTTTGCCAGAGAACCCCGACGGGCTGTTCGAGACGACGTACAACGTGGACCTGGAAACCGCGGAGAACATGTTGCGCGCCGGCGAAGTACACCTGAGCCGGTTCGGCCGGTGGTGCCCGGTGCAGGCGGTTCTCGGTTCGGATTACCCGAGCATCCGGAAGTTCTGCCCGGACCTGACAGAAGGCCGCGTACACCCAGTCGTCCACCGAAAGTACGTGTACTACGTGGCCGGCGGACCGGAAGACAGGGACGAGTTCGCGCGGCATCCGTTGAAATACGTGCTCGGGCCGTCCACGACGCCGCCTCCATCGCCGCCTCCGAGTTTCCCGCTAAAGATCGCGGTGGTCGGGCCGCCCGGAAGCGGGAAGTCACGGTGCACACGAGAACTGTGCTCCCGGTTCGGGCTACAGCTGATTCGGATCGAGGACGCCGTCGAAGAGTACCTGACGGAGTATCGGTGGACGGACGTGGCGAGACTGGCCGTGGGCATGCTGCGCCGGGGCGACGCGTTGTCCGAGGACGCGCTGGCGGAAATGGTGACCACAGCCACGTTCGGCAGCCGGGCCACCACGTGGGGCTACGTGATCGACGGATACCCGGTGACCGAGAAGCAGTTCAAGCTGTTGGACAGCCACGGCGTCATGTTGCACGCGGTGTTCGTTCTGCGGGAGGACGGCAGTAGGCCGGAAGAGAGTGTCGACGACGAGACGGCGCTGTCGCGATTCAGACGCGCCGCCTGGACGGCAGCATTTGCCGGCCTGCCGGGGATATCGGCCCGGTACGGGAACGCCGCCGGTTTCGAGACCGCCGACGCCGACGGGATGGCCGCGGCCGTGTCGGAGTGCGTCCGGTCGGTGCTCGCGTACCGGACGGACGTCCACCGGAACCGCCCGAGCCGGTTGTCGGGCGTTCCGGTCACGGGCCACGAGTACAGGTACAACCTAAGCACGTACCTGGACCTGTGTCCCGTGTGCAAAGCGGACGACGGCTGCTTGAATCGGCCGTCGGATCCGGCGGCATTGAGGCGGTCCGCGGTACAGTACCAGGCGTACATATACTGGACGTGCGGCCCGAAACACGAGGCCGCGTTCACCAGCGACCCGGACCGGTACGCCGGCGCTGCGCCCGACTCGCCCCACCCGCACCCGGTGCCCACCACCGACTACCGGCTGTCCCGGAACCCGTACTTCCGGTGCAACCTGCTGTCCAAGTATTGCGTGGTGTGCGCGCTGTCGTGTCTGTGGTATCCGACGTACCGGCGCGGCCGTCCCGAGCTAATGGCCACTTACGGTAACCGCGCGTACACGTTCTGCTCGTCCCGGTGTCAGCAGTCGTTCACGAGGCGGCCGTCCCTGTACTCGGAGTACACGATGCTCGTCAGAGGCCCGGAGCGGTCGGAGTCGTCGTCGCCGCCGCAGGGTCCCTGGGACCGGGACCGGCTCGAAGGCTTACCCGTGCCCGGCTACCTGGAACAGACCGTGTCCGCGCGCATCAGTTCGGCGCTGGCCGGGCTGACGGCCGTCAGGCCCGTACATCCCGGACTGACGGCCACGGTCACGGCTATGGTGTACATAGGGCTGCACCTGGGCATGAACAGTGGTGGTGACAAAGACGTGGTCGAGTACTACCGCGACGCTTTCAAACGATTCGTCGACACCTGTCACAGTTTCAAAATCGAGGCGTTTAAATTGAAATCGTTGACTTGAATATTATTGAATGACGATCTCGCGCGTGATTCGGCTGTATAAAGTGTTTAATAAATGTATAAATAATTGTCGATATATCGGTGATGTACTTTTCGTTACGAAGACCGAAGATTTTTTACTATAATTTCATAAAAATCCAAACTAAATTATGTGAACGTTGAAGTCAAATCGATGAAATAACTAAAACAATATCATATTATAACAGTAGTGGGCCTTAAACTTTTTAATTATGTGAGCCTCGAGGAACGACGGGCGATTGTAAACTCTCCCGATTTTAATGACCTGTAAACTCTCCCAATGGTAGACTCTCCCGGGTCTACTTCGGTACTACCTGTCGGATACATGTATAAACTCTCCCGGGTATACTTAAGTACTAGCTGAAGGGTACGCGTAAGCTCTCCCGAGTCTGTGTAACTTCGTTTATACATTAAATTATAATTGTATCATTTTAATTTAATGTTTAGAATAATATTAACATCATACAGTTTTTTTAATTTAATAAATGTTTAGATTTAATTTAAAAAAAATTAATTATACAAATAATAAGTAAATAATAATATATATATAAAATACTAATTCAAATTTAATTTTTATAATAATATGAACATACTGATTTAAAAAAGTATAAGGTCTCTATTTTTTGTTCTGTTTAATCTATAATTTTCTTTAATGAAAGTTATTACTTATTTTATTATGTTTATCGTAATATTCAATTTTTATGTACACATCGGTTTGAAAATCTTTTAGGGCATTAATAATTATAAATAGAGATGGATGAGTGGTAAAAAAATATAAACTAAAATCGTTATGGAACGAATCACAAGAATTGATTGTTATTGCAGCTGATGATGATACTGAAGCCCACAATATTGGAGGAAATGATACATCAGGTAAACAAAATGTCGAATCAGAAGAGTTTGTACATTTCCTTCAGGTTAACACAATGTTGACCCGGCAGAGTTTACTAGTTTTAAAAACCGGGAAAGTTTACTTCCGCCCGGAAAGAATTTTACAAGCCACGGCCCTCTCCCCTTTCATATTTTCTTTAGGATAAACTTTTTTTATAAATATTTTTACAATAAATCTCATATTTATTAAGATAAGATGAACTAAATGAATAAAAAAGTTACGATAACTCTAGTATAAGTGTCGCGATCTTCCAGGGAACCACGGAGTACAGTTTAAAAACCACTGTCATATTAAAGGTATGAAAAACTTTATATTAAATTATTTATAATGTTTAAAATTAGCGAAATAGTTCATAAATTATTTTTTTTTTAACAATGATATAATTTATGGAGAAAACACAGTACTGAAGTATATACGTTAGTACATTAGATTATATTATATCGTCGGCAGTTTAAAATCTCCGACTTTATATTCATAACACATCGAATCATAAACGCAAGTCCTTATAAAATCAATGAGGCGCTGTGATAGGTATGAGACCACTTTTTAGTTTGAAGCACGTAATATTTTTCTTTAGATCTTTGAGTACGATTTTTTTTTTAATATGACAGTTAGCGATACGATTTCAATGGAAATTGAAGTACGTGAAGAATGTATTAATATTATTATTTGATAAATCTCAAATCTACACGTTGACCATTTAAAAATGTTTTAGTAATATCAAAAAAATATTAAAATAATAATAATTTATCTCGTTAAAAAAAAATGAACGAAGAGGGTGCAAAAAATGTAAAGGACTGCTGCGATTGACGCGTACTTATAATATACGTAAAGGCTTGAACGAGCTTAATCGGCAACGCTGTTTCTACAACACGCTGCCAAATCAGATTTCTACAGCTCGAAATAAAAGAACTAACAATGGGACTTTGCACTCGGCAACAAATGACAGCAATTACACAGAGCTCGCAGTTCTCGCTCGTTAGACAGTGCATTTTAAACGTCGTGAGACAGTCGGGTCTCGGGCCGCCTATATAGAAAAGACCGTTTTCACGATGGTGAAATTCAACAGTTAGGTAAACCAATTGAACCAATAAAATAATAATATTACACGCAGTGCGTCGGATATACTATAAAAATGTCTAAAACCCGACAGCGTTAAAATATCGATAATATTATACATATAGGGTTTTAAATTTGAAATATTTCATGTGAAATTAAGTATTATTGTATTTTTCCATATCTGTATTAAAAAGTATTATTTTGAACGTTTTGAAAAAACAGAAAAAAGAAATAATTGCATTGTAATGTGAATTAATATACAGATAATGATAATAAATTAATAAATAATAATTCACTCATGTATTGGTAAGTTTATGGTTATTGATTAGTGATTACTGATTAGTTCTAGCCGGTCTATGCCATCTTCAGAAAGCCATGGACACTATTGCACTAGTCTCTAATAATAAACAATTTGTACATTCATACAATAGACATAGGTAATTTTAGACATATTATGTTCTTCTCTCACCCTAATTAAAAGGGCGTAACTTGAAAAAAACTTTTTTTTCTATTTTTTTTATTTATAATTTTTGGTATATTTTAATTTTTCGTGTAAATGAAATATTTCATGAAAGTTTCACGGAATATTTCAAGAAAATAATTTCATGAAATTTTAAAACCCTAATTATACATATTATTATACATTACATGATATTAAATTATATTACATTATAAATTAATAAGTCGGCGTCTTACCTCTTACAAGACACCACCGGAAGTAGAAACGCATCCGAAGCGGATTCGCGGGGAGGCTCTAGGTCTTCGCACTCGACCACCCTGATCACCGGCAACATTTAAGACCGCTGCTAAAACACACACACACACACCACGGTACGCTGAGGACGACTGTTGTATACGACAATATAATATACACTTAATGATAATGATATATGTTATTGATATATTTCGACGGCCACGGCGAAAACACGCTTGCACATGCACACACGCACACACACACACACACAAACGCACACGCCCACACAGGCAAAACGTCTATTTCGTTTATTAAAAAAAAAACGCTCAAAAATACGCACAAGCCGCGCGGCAAACAATAGCGCGGACGAACGGAGGAAGACCGGCAAATGAAAAGAAAAAGGAAAAAAAAAACATCAAGCATAATGATTAACTGTTAAATAGTCTACAAACGCACGTCATGCTAATACGTATATAATATATTCTAATCTCGGATGCACACCGCGCGGTCCGCGGTCGTCGTGATTAGAAAGCGTCCCGAAAGATGGCAATAATTCGTCGGCGCTCGTCGTGTAGTTCTATGCCGATAGGCGTATAACATAATACAATAACACGATGGTCAGTATTTGGGGTTTTAAATTTGAAATAATTGAAAATTGAAAATTGAAAAATTAAAAATTTCACTACTCGTGAAATATTTTAATGAAATATTGAAAAATATTTTTTTTTACATATGCAGTAAGAACGTATAGATGATAATACTATATAAATATTTATTTTTATTAGTTATAATTTATATGTTATAGGTTTATTGCTCATATTTTATTTTGTAAAATGAACCCAAAGACCTAAAGTACCTGGTAGTAAATTAAGTATTATTGTATTATTTCATATCTGTATTTGTTTGAAAAAAAACCAGAAAAAAAAAGAAAAATACATAATAGAGAAATTGTAATATTATAATATTATTAATTATCAAGGTTTTAAATTTGAAATATTTCAAAATTGAAAATTTCACTCCTCATGAAATATTGAAAAATATTTTTTTTTTACATATGCAGTAGGAACGTAGATGATATTACTATATTAGTATTTATTAATTATAATTTATTAGTTATTACTCGTATCTTATTTTGTAAAAAAAACCTAGACCTAAAGTACCTGGTAGTAAATTAAGTATTATTGTATTATTTGATATCTGTAGGTATTTGTTTGAAAAAACAGAAAAAAGAAATAATTGCATTGTAATGTGAATTAATATACAGATAATGATAATAAATTAATAAATAATAATTCACTCATGTATTGGTAAGTTTATGGTTATTGATTAGTGATTACTGATTAGTTCTAGCCGGTCTATGCCATCTTCAGAAAGCCATGGACACTATTGCACTAGTCACTACAATAAACAATTTATGTAATCATACAATAGACATAAGTAATTTTAAACATGTTCTTCTCTCACCCTAATATTATACGTGTGTAACTTGAAAAAAACATTTTTTCTATTTTTTTTTTTCTGAAATTTTAAAACCCTAGTCAGTATACAATAAAATACTATCAGTACGGCCGTTAACGGTATTTGGGGGGAGCGACTTGGCCTCTCGCCCCCTAAAAAAAAGGCACGAGTAAAACGCGTTGTTGTTATTTATGGCTCGTAAATTTTAAAAACGATTGGTAACTTTTTATAACCTATTTCGGACTTACTAAAGGCTATTTCTTTTGACTCGGTATACTGTGTATAATTATATTTCAGATCTAAAGTTAATATTCGTGATTTATATTTTTTATTTTTTTAGTATCGCCATCATTGCTCCTCCTTAGTCCTGCACGGTCTCTTACCGTGTAGGTACTTTTTTTTTAAATTGCAATTTTATGATATTACGTTTTTTTATGGCATATTAATTTTTTGTCACATTTTTATACGATTTGCAATATTTTCATACATTACATGTTAATGTGTGAACACAAGGTCATTCGTATCATGACTTATATAACATAATAATCATAAATGTATTTATTGGTCATATATAAATATATGTATATTACATATATATAATGTATATTTTAAAAATCTTTACTCGTGAATTTATTTTCAATCGCACATAATGTTATTATTACATGCGTGGGCAATTCGAAAAATGTCCTCTAAACGCTAATTAGTAGACCTAGCCGAAAATCGGTTTACAAATGCAATGATTTATAGTTTATTTATTTATTCATCGCATAATGTGCGACGCCGGTCAAGGTCGGCGAAACAAGACGCATGTGTGCTGGTCCAACGTCATCGAGTCTTCGTGTCCATTATACATAATATATAGTCATCACGTAAGTATATATTTTATTCTTTTTTTCGCTGTTGAGATATTATGATTACAATATAATATTGCACTCGTTTTAATAAATTTCCAATGTTTATCGTTCGATAAACGCGAAAATATTAACGTTTTGTTTTTTCTTTAAACACATTAATATGGCTTAAACAGATAAATTGGTTGAAGCTTCAACTTCAAAGGTTATTATCAGGTCTCGTAAGTTCGTGCATTTGCATATCAATCTTGCTAAGTTGTATTTAATGCTAGAAGACATAGAAATTCATTTCAAGGTACCACGGTTAAATAAGTGACGTCTTATTTTGCATGTTTTTGCATATTTAGAGGTCTTTTGCCTATTTGGCATATTTATGCATAATATTTCTATTTTATCGGTCATATTATACATGATTTTGATATTCCTATATTGATATTATTATATCAATATGCACTTTTTATGGAAATACTATGAAAGAATCCACAGTTTACGAAAAAAAAATGCAATCCTTTATAATTTTTCATTATAATATTAATATATTATATATTTATATAAAGTATTAGGGAATTCGGTCGCAACATAAAATAATTAAAATTAAATAGCTATATAGTAGTAATTACTTCATTCAGTTTATCAGTGTTTCAGTCAAAAAATAATATATATAAAATTAAAAATAGAAATTTTCAAAAATTGTTTATGATTTTTTTGAAGTGTATAATTTTAGATAATATTTAGTGCATATAAATGCATATTTTTTAACTTTATAAGGTATATTTCAATGCATATTTTACCAATTTTGAGTGCGTAAATGCATGCCTATTTAGGCATTTTTTATGGCATGAACTTAAGAGTCTTGGTCATTATCATGCTTTTACCAATGTAGAATAGCGTGAGTACAATAATAAGTGATAACAACATCTAAAATCACTATAACGACAATTTTTACATATTTTTATGACTTAATAGGTTATTTTTTGTTTAAAAGATGTACGATAAATGATAATATTATTGCATTGGTATTTTCTTTGCTCGACGCTCGTTGTAGTGAAGACGAACTGTTAAAGACTTTACGAGTGCATCAGTGTCGATGTTCACTGAATAGTTGATCACTATATATTATTATACTGTTAAATAATATTACGTTTGATTGTAAGGTTAGGACATCTTATCGTATATTATATCTTATTCTGATGACGGTTCTTTGCCGATAAAGCATGAACGATAGTCGGGTGCGCGTAATAATAATTATGTAACAACAATGCGATGTACGCAGCGTTTCTGCACGACTTCCTGTATACGAATTTACCGTCAAGTCAATGCGTATACGGAAAATCATGATTATGACGTGAGGTCTGGTGGGTAATGCTAATATATACATTTTCCTCGACTTATAATTTAAATAGTTTATTCGATGTACGCGCCCGACCGCGGTGCACAACGCTTCGTATAGTAAATGCATAAAGATTTGACGGTATTGTGAAAAAATTCATAATTCTCTGTGGCGTAGTATATAACCTATAAACGTTCCTGCTGTAATTGATCATTAATCGTAATAATATCGACTGAGAGAATAAATAACAATAACTGTTTGATATAGTTAAGGTATAGACAGTGCGCGAACTGGCCAAATCGGGTGACTTGAACAGGGTCTCCAGCGGAGTTCCCTATATAAACTTCCTAGTTTACTAATTGAAACTGCTAAAAGAAACTTGAGTATACTACCAGTGGTCCATTTTAAATGTTGGCAACCTTTTTACTAGCTTATGCAGAAAAAGTATTTGACGTTAATATACATAAAATCATAAAGATAGAATTATATTGACTAGGTGTATTACTTTTGATTTATGAGTAAATAAGTTACTTATTATAAGTTTTATAGAGATTTAATTCTAGATAATCTCGCTTGCTGGCTTAATGCATTTAAAAATATAGTAAAATAGATATCAGTACAGGATCGACTCTTACAACGAGATTCTATATTTTCAAAGATATTTTAACGAGCTATTGATTTATTATGTAGTTTATTCACATTAATAAGTGACCTACCATATAGAGTTCTATAGTTGCCTATTATTTTGTATTCACTGATGTAGCCTGCAGTTACAGATCTGCAACAACCGATTTCTTTATTCACTTTAATCGTTTGCCAATAATTACTTTATTTTGCTGATATTGAAAAATAATTATTTGCGTCTAAACTCACCACTCGTCCCGACTATCACATAATTATTATTTTTTTTTTTGAATAACTCGATTTGAACATACTCCAATAATTATTGTGATGGCACTGCACAATAATATGATATAGAATAGAGCAGTAGTTCTGAACCTGGGGCGACGCGCCCCCCCAAGGGATGCGTGACAAAATTGTAATGGTATTTTAAATTGTTATAGTATTTTTTTTCTTATGCGAATAAATTCATTTACTGTTAAAAAAACTTCATTGAAGTTGTATTCATATTAATCCAATAACCGACAATAAAGTATAGTTTACATATAAATATTATGCATACATCAATCTTATAGTAGTGAGGAGGTGGAGCGTGAACTCATAAGACAGTTTGAGAGGGGGCGTGGACCTCAAAAGGTCGAGAACCCATGGAATAGAGGTACATATTATTATATTAATATATTATGTATAAACAAAATCATGTTTCTTCGTGGGAGATTATTATATTGAATTTGGACATAAATTATTGTTCAATATCGATCGCTCGTATTGATTATTATTAAAAATATATAACACTGCACAGCTTTCATTTCATTCGAGACCACAAATATTTTCGCACGGGTCTCACTCCTCTCGCGACGAGAGACTACAACGACTCCAACCTATATAATACAATATTCATATGTGCAATGTGCACGTCGAGACAATATGTATATTATACATTTATTATTTTTTATTCCTTTACGACTGTCGAATGTCAATAAACATCGCCTGCCCCCGGTAGACGCGCTGAATGCTAATTTCGGAATCACAAAAGCCAACTAAATATACGTTTCCAGGACAGTCGCAAAATATGTTATCGTAATAATAATAATAATAATAATAATAATAATAGTGTGTTGACAGCTATAGTACGCTGTTTTTTATGACGTATGTACAGGATGATCGCGCGATTTTCACGTCACAACAAATGATCGACTGATTCATCGACTGTTTCAACTGATCGAAATCGTTTTTGTAAGGCAAACACTTCACGACCCTGTATTACGCATTGTATTATATTCACGGGATAATATTATATTATTTTAACACTAATTTCCTTGAAAAGTTTTAGCGTTTTAAAATATATATATATATTACAAAACAACGTTTCTGAAAATAATAGGTAATTATATGTTTCCTGCTACGTTTGATCGTTACCCATATTTTTTAAGTTTTTTTTATCCTTTTTTTCAATGACGGTATGAATTTTTAACTTTCGATTTCAAAGTATTATCGAGATATCGCAATATTTTTCTGAAAATTTCAACATACATAATATTATAACAATTTTATTTCAAACGAGTATAATAATTTAAAACGTGTTGTTTTGTGTAATTATGACTGCAAAATTCAAAAAAAATATTTTCAAAAACTTTTCGATAAAACGAGTGTTTACTTTTAAAAGAATCACCTTGTATTATACTAAATATAACAAGATATATAATTATTTACTCGGTCGGTCATCGTGTAGGAAAAAACTATATCGTAATATTTTCTTCCTCGGCTGACTATTTAATAATTAGCGTATGGATTTTAAACGGTTTTTTGAAACGACAATATAATTTTTATTGTAAATCGAAAAGAAAATAATCAATATCCAGGCGCACATGGGAAAAGTATTATATTTGTATTAAGCCCAAAGTCGTACCCACCTTACATATTATAGCATATATTTTTACATTATTTCAATCTGCATTTTTATTCCGAACACTCCTTTGCTCCGAATAACATTCATTTTTTTTTATTATTATTATTATTTCAATTCCATTTCAATTTAGATTATTGCGATAGTATTTATTCTTTATTATTATTATTTTTTTTTTTATTAAGAAAACCGAATAAAGCGTATTTTTTTAATATTTCCAAATCGCGAGCACTACCAAAAAATTCGTATTTAATTATATTAACTCTATAAAATTCGACGTGTCTTTTATTATTACGAACCACTATCTTTAACCGTATGGTATGGATAAAGTTTAATTAATTATATATCTACCAACACATTTACATTAGAACAATAATAAGGTATATTGTTGATATAAAAATTAAGTTTTAACTTTAAACTATTCAATATACCGTACCTATAGCAGGTAATACTAATTAGTAATTAATAAATAAAATATTTTAAGATCGATGATTTTTTAATATTATGCATACAAATAAATTAAGACAATATATTATTATCTCCACTCTAAACCTAATAATAATTTGAGTAAATTCGTCAAAAATTCAAAATCACAAATATTTATAAAAATGGTTGTCAAACATTCCGACATTCGTCGTGTAATATATATTTTAAAAAAGAATATCGCAAAGTGGATACCACTATAATATTCTGTAAAGTGGACGTCAAGTGGGGTTTCTGTAATAGATGTGGTAAATTTGAATTCACAATCATTGTTTACGAAAAACGATTTTGAGCGAAGACAGTCACTACACACTACACAACTAAGTGTATTTTATGATAATATTATTGCAATTAAAATAATTAATTTTACTGTTAATAATACAGTAGGTTGAACACATTTTTGCAGAAAACATTGCATCGGACTTAAGTAGTAAGCTCCGCGAGCTTTGGTCTCCGCTGTAACCGTCGCGAAAGTCGTCTTCGGCACGACATCGCTCTTTAGCCTACCGCCGCCGTCGTCCCGTGGTCGCTCCCCCTGGACCGGTTTTGGATAACCATGTAAAAGTAACCGCAGTAGCCTTAGAGTCTTAGACTGTTCATCGTTATACCTATTGCACCAAATACACCATCACGTACCCCGCCTTTGCCTATGTACCTCGTCGGACGCATTTTTTTTTTTTTATTTACTATTACTTATATTTCTGTGTTTTTTTTTTTACGTTCTCGGCTTTTCGCTCTTTTTGAACAACTTCTATATTGCCATACTGTTATTTTTCGTACATTTTCGGCCTTGCACTCTTTTCGAGTAACTTTTTTTCTAAATTGTAATACTATTATTTTTTCCATGTTTTCAATCATTTTTTGTCATTCATATTTATTTTTTCGGTATGTATGACATTTGTAAATACAAATTTATTATCATATAATTGTCATTATTTATTTTTCCAAGTATATACTATGTAATAATATCAATAAAATAATTTTGTTTAAACACGCAATACAAATTATCCGAAGAAGAAAATCGAAGCATTACTTATAATATACACAGACAAAAAAAAATGTATAAAAAATCGCACATCTTAGAATCTAAAACTAACTTCGGAACAAAATGATGATGACGCGGAGCAAAAGTCAATACCTATACAAGTCTAATCAGCGCCGTTCATTATGGTTCGATAGATAAGACTAATAAATAATTATACTTGGGTGGATCTATTATTATTCGATCGGGAGCCATCTGTGCAAACTAGTATCACAATAAAATCGTCATGATCTATACTACTAGTGATTCGATGAAAAATATATAGATAAAACTTAAGTTTAAAAAAAATCGATGAAAATAGGTAAATATAATGATTTACGTTTTTTTTAACTTCGTGTCTTGGCAAAACTATTTTGTCTAATGTCTAGAATGATGGTTTTTGAAATTTGTAAGTACCATACTTTATAAGAACATATTTTAACACTTGCCTAAACTTAAACTTCTTTTGTTTTTGAACAAAAACTGCCTTTTCTATTGTCTAAAATCGTATCCTTATTACATCGAGTTTAATAGTCAAAACACTCGTTAAAATGTCTATTTATATTCATGAACATTTCGAAAATTATAATCTGATTAACAATTTACAGTAAAACATTGACGGTTCTCATCTGGAAAATTAATTTGTATTGACACTTCTTAAATGGCGTACAAAAATTCAAGTTTATAAAAATATGGTTTCTAAGTTAACTTGAAAATTCTAAAAACGGGAATTTAAATAAACAAATTAATACTATAATGTTATACGGAAAACATTGAATCGCTAAATATACGAGAATTTATTGAGGCCGTCCTATCTCAGTATCATAAATTGGCAGTATATATTGTTTACGATATTATTACAGAGTGTACATTTTTCATTTTATTCCACAGATGAGAATTTGAGATTGTGATCAGATCTAACAACAAAACGTCAACTGGTATAGCGCCAATACACGAAAAGCGATTCGCTCGTTACAATACTGTAATTTCGCTTTTATTATAAAGTTATTATACATCCAGAGATTTAGTTTCTCTAAATCTCTCTCCTCCTCCTTATAAATGCCGACTGTTTACATTAAAAATTAATTGTTTACATTCTATACGATTTAATATAAATAAGACAAATTATTCAACATATAGAATTATAATAAACGGTTTTTTACTATATTTCAAAAACCGAAAACAATCGATGCATAATTTGGAAATCATAGATATAGATAATTTTATGAATGAAACGAGAATTCAATGTTCAATACAATAGTATAATATGATGAAAAACTAAAATGTAATTTCTAATGACTAAAAAATAAGACGGGTCGTAGAATAATGGTCAAATAATATTATAATAAGCTCAAATATGTCACTATTATAATATTAGGGTTTTAAAATTTCATTAAATTTATTTTCTTAAAATATTTCATTCACGTGAAAAATAAAAATATACCAACAATTATAAAAAAGAAAAAAAGTTTTTTTCAAATATACCCTTATAATTAAGGTGAGAGAAGAACATGTTTAAAATTACCTATGTATATATTGTATATTATGAAGACACAAATATTGTTAGTGACTAGTGAAACATATAGTGTCCATGGCTTTCTGAAGATGGCCTAGACCGGCTAGACGTAATCACTAATCAATAATCATATATACTTACCAA
Source organism: Neotoxoptera formosana (assembly GCA_022818045.1). Classification (NCBI taxonomy): domain Eukaryota; kingdom Metazoa; phylum Arthropoda; class Insecta; order Hemiptera; family Aphididae; genus Neotoxoptera; species Neotoxoptera formosana. The sequence continues at coordinate 22,788,418 of CM040633.1, read as the reverse complement.
TACATTTGTGAGTTATTATTTATTAATTTATTAATCATTATATTAATGGACATTACAATACAATTTCTATATTATGTATTTTACTTTTTTTTTCTCAAAACTTTCAAAATAATATTATTCATCTCCGAAGAAATACAGATATGAAATAATACAATAATACTTAATTTACTATCACGTACTTTAAATTTCTTCCACAAAATAAGATATGAGTAATAACTAATATAAACAATAATTAATAAATACTAATACAGTAATATCATCTACGTTCCTACTGCATATGTAAAAAAAATATTTCATCAAAATATTTCACGAGTAGTGAAATTTTCAATTTTGAAATATTTCACGAGTAGTGGAATTTTCAATTTTTCAATATTTAAAATTTAAAACCCTAATGATATTAATAAAGTGCGCCTATACTGGGTCGCCCGTCCCTACCCTAAATACGTGTCCACGTGTATCGTAATAATTATTTCACGCCAATGCAATACAGTAATATTATTTAGGACGTATTATATTATTTTATACGCACAGACGATAATCGTTGTGAAAAATAATATGGTAGTATTATTATAATTATTATTTACGCCTAACAATAAAGTACAACTGCACGTCGTCTCTCGGAGTTTAAACGCCTCTCTATGTAATATTCAAATATAGTTCAACAAATGGCTAACGACAATAATTACCGTCGTTTTCGGTGTTCCATTATTAGCAGCGGCACAGTCATTAGTACCTAATAAGCGTTGTTTTTTAAACGCCACGTAAACTATACGTTTTTATTGCCGAAAAAATTATGTTCGGAACTTTTGCCCCTGCAGAGGCGTATATATACATTACAATACAAATGTACAAACACATTTTTTTTTTTTTTTTGGCAAAATAAGTACTAATAATTTATTATTAGTCGATAATAATAATATTAAACCGAGTGGTTACAAAGATATAAATTATTATGTAACCGTCGTCGTCGGCGCATAATATTATAAACGTTGTACGTTGCTATATTATAAGACTTATTTCAAACAATCGATGGAAATAATAATAATTATTATTGTTCCGTTTCTCGTTTTCAAAGTGTTTATTAGTAATTATTATTATTATTATTATTATGTATTAACGTTATTGATAACAATGCAATTAGTTACACGACTGACTATACATATATAAGGCGCAGCGGGCTGACGTCAAATCAAGGAAAAACCCATAAAATCTATTGTTTTGTGGAACCGTTTTTTCAAAACTCAAACAAACTGCAAAATGAAACAATTTCCGTTGTACCGAGTGCAAAAACGACAATAATCCAATCAGTCGTTTGCCTATATACTAATTGCAGCAAATAAAATGTAATTTACCTACAGAGGCGACGTATTACTATTATTATATTTTTCATAACGTGCGCAGTGTCGTTGGGGTTACACATTAAACGTTTCGCAAAACGTGCTATAAAAATCTATACCAATAAACATATAACATATACCTATACCTGATATTATAATATAGTCCGTACACGCCAATGTGCAATTCGATTTAGCGTCGATCAATAAATATTATTAATATACCGTGAAAGTTTTGACACTCGAGAGTTAAACGACGATAACGATTTCCATGTTTTATTTATCACTTTTTATATCTTAAATCTTTTTTTTACCTCGATCACTACCTATGTATTCGTATAGGTCAAAGGGGAAAAAATACCCGAATAAACTGGGAAAATGTTAGAGAAAATAATTATTTAAAATCAATGTAATCGGGTTTTTGTCATTACTCGTTATTAACTTACGATAAACAGCGGTCACGAATACGTATTTTTTTTTTCTATTATAACATTTTTTTTAATAGTATAAAACGTTAAGGACCAATAATTTGCGTCATTGAGGTCATAAAGCAAAATATGTCCAAAGCAAAAATAATCAAAACCAAGTCCAGCATTATAGTATCATAAAAAAAAACGACAGAGCGTTGGTTTTCATACAAAGCTCTGTCACCGCCAGTAATACGACTTAGCTCAAACAGACCGAAGTTTTTTTTTTAATAAGCTCGACGTTTATTACTCAGCAGTTCTTTTTTCGGACTTATCATTATTATATTAGCGTAATAGCGTATACATTATAATAAAATATTATAATACTTTTTAGTTCTTTGTCTCGATTTCTACTAACGAGTATAGGTAGATATATCTACCACTCTGGCGACTACCTGTTTGAGCACGAAACGCGTCTAAAAATGCAATAACGTTGACCACGACAGATGACGACGAAGAGATCCTTCGGACTACTAGGACTGCGGCGATGCAGATGCACTTTATTTAATATTTACAATATTATAATGACAATTTGCTTCAATCGTATACAACCTACCCACTGTCTTACTGTATTGTATAACAGTGCAGTTCCGAGTATTCTTTACGGGGTCGTATATATTATTATTTCGATATATTTTATATTCCGTAGCAGTGTAGGTCGACGCTGTCCGATTCGATAACATCATGGGAAACGTCGTTTCGGAGTAATAATTGTAATAACAGCAACTATGGATCGAGAGTTTCCGATAAAGACACTCGAAAAAAAAATCGAAATACGATCTAATATAGTAAATAGTAATATTAGGTATTTATAATATCAATACAGCATATTTCCCATCGTTATGCGTACGGGTGTACATGAAATAATAAAACGAGTAGATAAGACAAAAAAAAAATATAAAACAAATGAAATATATTATATGATAAAAAAATTAAACGCATTATGACCTATATTTTGAAACAAAAAATACAATTTTTAATCATAACACTGCGTAGGGTGGAAAATAGAAAGAAAAATTGCAAATGCTTTTAAAAAAATCTGGGAATCCCTCCGTGAAAACCCGCGGGAACCGATTCGAATACGCCGGGTAAAACAATTTCGAACGTTTAAGACGTACACACAATAAACCACCACGGGCGTGCAACCACTTTTAGAGCTAATGACATAAAATAATAAAATGAGTAGATAAGACAAAAAAATAAAAAAAAATAAAATATATTATGATAAAAAAATGAAACGCATTATGACCTATTTTGAAACAACAAACACAATTTTTAACCATAACACTGAATGGGACAGAAAATTGCAAATGCTTTTAAAAAAATCTGGGAATCCCTCAGTGAAAACCCGGGAACCAATAATTCGAATACGCCGGGTAAAGAGTAAAACAATATCGAACGTTTAAGATGACGTGCACAATAAACCACCACGGGCGTGCAACCACTTTTGGAACTAACGACCCAGATATGAATAATATTATGCTGAACACCCACTCGAGAAATTGGATGTATACCCGTAGACGTCGTAATTGCTAATTATTATTATTATTATTATTATTATTATTATTATTATGTATACAGTTTGAACACTTCGTCATACGCATATAGGTCTAATATATTACCTACGTACATTCCCATCAACGGTAAAACTTTTTAATAACCAAAAACTTTAATAGTTTCGCCGTTTTAATTGTCTTTTTTACGACGGGGTGTTACGCGTCGCGGTGTAATATCATAACAACATCAGAATAAATTCATACCGCCGTTCTCGTGTTATAAACGAAAACTTATCAACTCACATATTCGACTTGCCGAATACTCGCAAACGTTGCGTTAACTTGCTCGTAATTATGAGAAAGGCGATCAACGAGTCAAATCTTCCGTTTCTTTAATTTTTTTTTTTTTTGTTCTTCCAAACAAAAAATTATTCTGATTGTTGTTGATGGAATGACGTGTTAGTACCGTGGTCAGATGACAAAAATCAAAACTTTAGTAGAGCGATGTCAATAAATCTTCCAACATAGGTGATAATATATTATCGCTCTGGTTTTCTCGTCATTGGCTTATCCTGCTTTCCTTCTACCCACCATTAATTGGTGACAAGTAGTTAGTTACATTATGCATTTGAACATCTAAGAAAATATTACGAAATCGCGTACAACCATTTTACGAGTCATTCTCTTTTTGAAATTTATTTGCCCTAGTGGTTTGTACATTTTGCGCCAATTTTAAATCTAAAAAAACAGAATGCACAGTAACAAACGCAGTCAAAAAAAAAAAAATTATGACTGAACACCGAAGGTTAAGCTGGTAGTGCCGCGATTATGTGCGTCTTATTATCGCTTTATTGAAGTCGGGATAATGCTTCTCGATTTTACAGCGTCAAACAAATACGGATAATATGTTCGATTTAAGTCCTGGTGTAATCGGGCGATCGGCGGCGGAGAGCGTATTGTGATTGTGTTCTGCTTTCGAAGTCGACACATAGGTACCTACGATATACTAACAACATGTGTGTCATACATTGTTTCACCGCGAAAACCCGCGATTTTCCCGACATAATCAGATTAAGCTTGTCGTACTACGATCACGGCCACACGCCGTGGCTTTTCATAATAAATAAATAAATATTTACCTTAAAAAAAAATCAATAAAATACGACTGTTTATAAAAAAAAAACTGGTAGCCTTGTAAAATATAGAGTAGTTCCTAAAATTGTCGGTATGACAAAATTGTTTATCTCCCCCCCCCCCCATCAACACAACTGTAACAGAATTTAACGCGTACGATTTATCGTAATCACTACTTTATTTTCAACGCCCAATTATAGTATATCATCCTCCTTATCATTGATTATAAAATATAATACTATTATTTATATTCAATGGTACTACTATAAAATATGAGAGTTTATATATTATATGTATGAACTAATATATTATATTATATTTAATCGCATTGTATCTTCGACAACCTTGAAGCTGTCTTTTTTTCTAAAACTTCAAAAGATAAACGTGTAAGGTATATTTCGTTTATACATTATGAATAGGTAGCGAGGTAGGTGCCTGGGAACCATCTAGTTATAATATGTACATTATTAGGTAGACCTAATAATATAATATCTGACCTTAAAAAAAAAGTATTGCGTACACGTCTAATTAGCATTAATATTAATATTTTAAGGTTATATCTATTATTCGAGTAAAAATGTTCATGATGGTTTTATAAAAGAAAATATTTTTAATGATAATTATAATTTTTTTACGCATTGACTGTTATCATGAGTGGCTGAACATAGAATTAAAATTAATTTTTAAAATATAAGCTCTATTCGTTTAATTATTTCCTACATATTTTTTTTATTAGATTGTCGTCGTCTCCATAATATTTTCCTAACATTTATGTAAATACAATTCGGTGCAATATATGCGTATTTATTTGTCCTTACCTAGTAATAAATACGATACAGACATTATTGTACACTAAGAGTGCCTATACTGAGAGGACGATGTGATAAAATAAATTCAACAAAGCGGGACGTCCATGGTTGATAAATAGTCAAAATACTTGTATTCTTACGTGGAAAATATGCGTCGCGAAAACCTATCGGTTAAAAGTGACTTGACTGCGATTTAAAATGTTCAAAAACTAAAATAAAAAAACTCCAATATTTTAAAATAAAACCAGTTTAAAAAATCTGTTCTTAATATTATCTTTTGTTATTTATACGGACAATCGTTTTGGTTTGCTGTACAAATAATGAAAATTAATGCTATCATACGCACGTATAATTATTATTATTCTTATACACACATAGTATTATTATACACGAAAGCGAAATACATTATAATATCGTTAGAAATATTATAATATATAGGTATATTAAAGCGTTGAATATTTAAATTATTATTTCGCGCCGCCGTATAGTATGTGTCATCGTTCGTAATTATTATTCATGACGCGATGTGGTGGTTTAATGCTTTAAAACATTATAATATTATTATCGTCGGCGTGGATTAATTGATTAGGCCTTAATTGAACCGATTATTATATTCTATATAAAACGTATAATCGTCGCCGCCGCCGCTCCGAGAGCAAACCCCGCCATTGTTCGCCGCCGTTCGCATATTCTGAATAATCGCGAAGTAAAACGTATACAGCAATCGCAATGCGACTGCAGGACAAAGGACGATTTCGGCGGGCTCACCCCCTAATAACCTTTTTCCTTAATTAATAATCTTTATTCGAATTCTGATTTGTTGAAAGTAAGTTTACCTAAACTACACGTAAGGACCGCATATAGGGTACTTTAAACAGCTCAGTTTTCATATTTAAGAAGACGAGTCAACACAAAAACGTCTTTATTTCGAAGAAAAACTGCGATTTCTTAGCTGTGAATAAGCTAATTTTTATCTGTTTTCCTGATCATTTGCAATGAAAACTGAGATGCGTCTAAATCGACATTCAAACGAACAGTTTCCGAGTTATTAAAATGTATTAACTATAAAATATTATACTCAGACATGCTCATCCACAAATAATACAATTTTAACTAATTGTTGACATTTTTAAACCATCATACCACCCCTTTTATCATTATAACACAAGTTATAAAAAAAAACCTAAAAAAATCCTCGTTTAAATTCTTATTTGTGTACAAATATTTTTTTTTTTAAATAATCTGATTGAAATTACATTTTCAGTAAATAAGTAAGGTTTTAATGTGACAAAATAAGTTAATATCACTACAGGACACTCCTTCAAAGATAAAAATATAAATATTACAAAGTATGTTACTACGTATATATTATTTAAAAATTCAAAAAATCAAAATTCTTATAAATGCAGAATAACGTAGAGTTGGGTCCCAAATTTAAAAAATGGCACGACGTATTTTATTGAGTACAAGAGTTGGGAACCCGAGGGATACTTTTTCAAGTACATACGTTGGGTCCGGGATATTGATTTTAAGAAAATTCAAATTGGATTACTGATGTAGCCTATTAGCGTTTCCCAGGAGACACCACGTGAAGGTTGGCTCGAAAGTCTCCGAAAAATTCTGTTTTTTTTTTTTGTTACTTTACTGTAATATGTATACAATTATTAAAATATTAAAATATTATTTTTACATTTTTTTTTCATAACATTCACGCATAAATACACATAGCTTAAATTATTATTTTTTGTCCTTAGTTAATTTTTTTTTTTAATTAGGGAAAAAATGTAAAATTCACATCTTTCACAAAACTCAACCGGGTCAATTCTCCACTTGTAAATCAATTAATCTTCTTTCTTAAAAAAAAAAATGTCTGTTTCTGCTGCAGTGTAGCTGAGCTCCGAAGTGATATTATGTAAATTTCACTCTGAGTTCTAATAGTAAAGAATAATCGTCGTTATCGACAACATTAAGACAAAATATATTACCACAGATCTAATTCGAGTATTATCTTATAACACTGCGGACCTGACTAGTGTTTTTAATTGAATTGATTAAATAATAATAACTTGCAGAGACCCAATTCGCGTTTTCTCTAAATGCATATTAGGTATAAAATATTAAATGGGTTGAACATGCTCGGTGGATCATCCTGTATAGAACGTACAGTAGACATATTACGTAAGTACTTGTGAGACAATTTATATCGATTATTATTTAAATTATTCAAAAGCTAAAACAATGAATCTATACATTTTAGAAAAAAAACATTTTCGTCAGTGCGAATGCATTAAAACGCATTCAGAAAAGCATATTAAGCGTTGTTTAGTCAAATCGTCTAATGAATTGATGAAACTTCAAAAATATATAAATATTTTATACAAAAAGTTAGGCTCAAAGTAATATATATTATTATTATTTTACAGTTATCGTATTTCAACTCCATTGGCACCAGGCATAATATAAGCAATAATATACATAAAAACCTACCAATATATGCGTATATATATAGTAAATCAATACCTTTACTGCTAAAATACAGGATATCATATTATTGTAGAAAAAATAAATAAAATTATAGCCAGTTCGACTTTTATTTTATACATTAAATTTATTTAGTCCGTACTAGTATTAAAGCGGTATCGTGGTATGGGCTACAACGAACACGATTCCGCAAATTGTTGGTTCGGTTTTTTCCACTAATTGGTTCGCTATTCACCTCATTTATAAAAATATTAAAGTTATCAAAAGTCTTTTGACAGTTGGTAATTGATAATGTTGATGTCATACGAAGAGAAAACTAGTTTTTGTATCAAATTAATGCTTAGGAAATTTCCAATTTAAAATATATCTCCTCGTAAGGAAATAATTATCCATAGGTCCAAATTACAATATCAAGCAAGATAATCCAACGAATTCGACAATGCGTGTAAACTAAAATCATGTTTTCCTGAAGGTTTTTGTAATATATGTATATCACCTATGTTACAATAATATATTTTATTTTATTTTCGGAATGGCAACGCGTTGCATTTAAAATTAAAATCGAGAATAATTAGAATTAGAATCGTGTATATATTATATGCAATTTGCGGACTCGTGTACGTATATCAATTACTATTCATCAAGTCTACACGATTCAGCAAACTTGTGGAATCGTTCACCACCGATGGTACACAGGTAGTCGGGTCAGTATTAAACAATTAAAACGGACACACAGCTGTAGGGTTGCACGAAAAAATTGTAGTAAAATTGAAACTTCCGACCACAGATAGATGGATAGATAGATATAAAGACGTAGTCGTGTCAAATTCCTCGAACAAATTTATTGCGGGCACGTGATCGGTACTGCAGGTGGTGGGAAAATGCCGTCCAGAGATAAACCGTGGTATAGGTATATTATATACCATAACGAACATCGAACTGAGTTATCATATACATTATTAGGTATAGATAATCTACTGCAGAACTTTGGGGGCATTAAAGTACAACTTTTTTTCGCGTAACGATTTACCCTCTCGCGCGCCCGTAAATCGCCGCACGCGTTGCCCAACACAAATGGACGCCTCAATTTAGATGGCATGTGCTGATCGACTTTGCGTGCACGACAAAGGACCAAATCTATGTGGGTCCCGTTCGCCGTCCGTGAATCGCATCGTTTGGCTGACACTTCCGTTCGTTTTGAAAAAGAAAATAATACATAATATTACCTATATACAATCGTAGTAAATAAACAAGACGCGTTTAATTTTTGTAATATTTCCACTGACGCGTACCGTCAGTCCACCGCGTGTGTTCTTCGGTCGAAATGGTTTACATTAAAACGTAATTAATACGATAAAAATACGATGTAAACATATTATAGTGATCTGATATAAATGCAAAATGTAATATAAATTCTGCTGTTCAACATATTATACGAGTATAGAAAAATTCCTCACAGACAAACGAGCGTAATTGTTGTCTAACCATTAATAACCTGCAGGCTTACGCGTGCCTACTATTCTAGGCAATATAACATTAATTGTTGTTACGACCTATCCTGACTTAGCCCTAACAGGATGATATTTTTAAAGGTGACCAGGCAATATGTTTCTATAGTAATATCCGTCGTTTGGTTCAAATAATCGAAAAAAAACTGAGAAAAAAACACTTAAATCCGGTACCAAATAATTATTTTATGTGATTATGATGCTACGCGATGGTAAAAAAAATACCATTGTTTCACATATTATATAGGTTCCAATACTACGAGGAATACCTATAATCGAATTGTAAAGGTAAAAATAACATCACATAATATGTAAGCATTAATTTTTATGTTGTAACAAAAACATATTTCATAACAAAACGCATACTCAAAGCAGCTATTCTAAGTGACTCACTAAGTTCTCTAAGGAGCATCGAAAATCCCTTCACACCGAATGAAATCACCAGAAAAAATCAGAACCAACTGCATAACCTCACTAATTCCGGATACTCCATCATCTTGATATGGATCCCCAGCCACAGTCAAATCATGGGAAACGAGAGTGCCGATGAAAATGCTCGCCAAGCAATAACATCTCCTGACGCTATAAAACTCAATGGCTTTACTCTACACGACGCCAAATCTCTATCTAAAACAATCACAAGCAACATATGGCTTCGGGCTTGGAGACTAGGTTCTACAAAACTGAACGAAATCAAAAACACTACCCTAGCATGGCCCTCTCCACCGAACATATCTAGGAAAACAGAAACAGCAATCAACAGAATGCGAATTGGGCACTCATCGATAACTCACCAACACCTGATGAAGAGGGAAGACCCCCCTATATGTACAAGCTGTGGCACACAGCTCACAATCAAACATATCATCACAGAATGCCGCCAATTCGATAGAGAAAAACAGGAAGCAGGAGTACCACCCATTCTCGCCGAAGCCCTCCAGCCAGCCAACATCCAAAACACGATAACATTTATAACCAAATCTAATTTAATCAACCTTTTGTAAATAATTTTTATATTAATATTAAGCAATTACCTTTCATTGTAAACCCATAAATTGTAGTAGCCAATGGCCCTAGATGCCGAGGCTTTTATTAAATAAAAAAAAAAAAAAACATATTTCCTAAGTCTTTCGAATACAATTAATAAACCATGATATCCATTCATGAATGAACCTATACACGGCTATTACATACATTTACGAAAATATAATATACGCATATGGTGAAGCATTTAATTACTTCTATATTCATAATATCTATCAATTCAGGGGCGTAATTAAGGGGGGTGGGGTGAGGGAGATAGATCCCCCCAGAGCCTGAATAATAAATTAATTGTACTAAATCCTGATTATATGATTGACGAGTTGGCGAAACAGCCAAGAAAATTAGAATTTATTTTATAAACAGTACAAAAAATGAGCTATGTACATTATATTATTATATTACAAACAAAATAAATTTAATATTTTAATAATTATTAATCAATTTAAAAGTAAAATTTAATTTAAATATATTCAATATTTACATTTTGAAGAATTTATTATAATATTGTATATAGGTACTAAATTGTGTAGAATTTGTAAGCAACATTTATTAATACATTTTGTGTACCTATATATTGGTTTAAGCATTTTTGATGAAATGTAGTATTCCCAGATACCACTCACCGCTGTACTTGAAAATTTAGTATTTTGTGTGTAAAAAAATGTCTATCCCTCCCTAAGAGAAATTCCTAATCACGCTATTGTCCATCATACTAAACTATGTTTAAACGACAGAAAAACATTTATGTGCGAGTAATAAATGTAAAAATATTGTATAATATACAACAGCTGAACTATTACGTATGAAAACTGTTTAGATTTCTTATCATCACAGTATCGTATTATTATGATTATTATTCGTGTTAATCGGTACCTATATAATTAATAATATTAATACCTATCTATACTGCCGATACCAAGAGGATAAAATATGCTTATCATAAAAATATCATCCTATTTTCAGATCCTGCAAAATATGCGATTCACCGCACTTTTACAAAATCGATTACCCATCAACTAATTAATGCTAACGCGTTTAAAATATCAGAGAACAAATAAACATTAAAATTATTATCATATAAAGGCATATTATATTAATTGTTTGGGATACATTGGCTAGCAATCTATTTAATTAGAATTTGTATTTAAGAATTTGTTTTGTTTCGACTGTTTCGAGTCGAAGGCTCATCTATATTATCACTATTTTTACGTGAGAACCATATGATATATATATATATAATAACGCGTGTATCTCATTTAAAAACCAGACAGTTGTGGGTTTAATTAATTTGTGAAATGGGCTGCGAAACGCGTTTCGTGTTGTATTTTTTTCTCGTTATCTGTTGAACTATTTTCCAACAGATTAACACAAATACGTCTCCGCACGAAACAAAAAATATACTACATAATAATGTATATATATTATTCTAAAGAAAATAACATAAGTATAGTAGAAAATAAAACGCGTGTCGGCAGTAGTATCGCGTATTTAGACAGAACAATTATTTTATCGAACGTCGAAAAATATGTCCACGGAGTTTCGCCTCTCCTCCGGTTTTGTCAGAGCATTTCAAAAAATGTGCCAATATTTTTAGAATTTACAAATCGATATCATTATTTTTAATAACCCAAAACTTTAATAGTTTCGCCGTTTTAATTGTCTTTTTTACGACGGGGTGTTACGCGTCGCGGTGTAATATCATAACAGCATCGGAATAAATTCATACCGCCAATCTCGTGTTATAAACGAAAACTTATCAACTCACATATTCGACTTGCCGAATACACGCAAACGTTGCGTTAACTTATCGTTATTTTTATTTTTTTGTCGAATTTTACAAGTTTTTATCGTCAGCCGTTATAACAACGTCTTGTAAAATTCTCGCCGAAAAAGACGAAAACGACGGACTCGCAATTTATTATTATTATATTTTTACAATCGATTTGCAAAATATCGGCACGTCTTTCCGCAATCGATCGCGGCGGTCAAAGTGCTATGGGGCGGGGGGGGGGGGCAATTTCGATCCGACGCGCGATAAAAACCCAAAATCATTGTTATAATATTATCGCTGCCCGACGAATATGATATTTTAACGACGCGTAATATGTCGTCTTCGTGCGAGAAAACTTGGGCGAGAAAAGAAGGGTACGATGTGCGTATAATATATATAATATAATATGTATATAGGCAGACTTCGAGAACGGCATATATAGAATAAAATAAATATTATGCGAATTACTCCTGAGCGTACCGTTTTCCGCGGCGTTTCCGAAGGGCCGACACGATAAAGTATAGTATAGATGTAGGTACCTATCGTCGTACCGGCAAGCCGCCGCCGCCGCCGCTGCGAGTGGGTGTGCTGGGCGGGTGTGTGAAAAAAAAAGTACACCCACACTCGCGGCTCATTGCGCAGGAAACGCACCACCGCCGCCAACGTACGAGGCACGGACCCGACTCGTTTTTTTTGTTTTTTTTTTTTTTAGAAATTTATTCAAAGACGACTGCGCCGTCGTCCTCGAACGTTTTTACGTCGGTTTTCCGACGGCAAAAAGTAGGTAATATATATTTAGTTTTTTTTTGTTTTTATCGGCGACCGAATAAATTGCAAATATAGAATAATATTCGTGTTGCGAACGACGAACAGCACACACACGCGTATTCTTCTACGATATATTAATACGTCGCGTCTAGATAGGATATCAAAAAAAGAAAAAAAACCGTTTTTTCGAAATCGTCGTCGCTTATGATGGTGACAAAGGCCCCCATTCCACACAAAAACGACGACTGTTTGCTATACTGCAGACGTGTAACTCTCGAACAGTTGACGATTTTTATTCTCCCATAGTAATAATTTACACGGCAATAATTTGTCCGCATACTTTTGTAAACTAATAACCTAAGTTGTTGATGAAACCAAGAGTAAAATAAAAAATAAAATTTGTCCGTATGCGGGTTCTATGAATTACTACGTTAATGCGCTGAAATAGGTACAAGTGCAATTAAGACATTAAGAGTTATAGATAACCTAGTAAACGATAATTATGTACAAAAAAAAAAATAAAAATATTGTAAGTAAGTATGGATTTTAAGGACTTTATACACATTATTATATGTGAACAATATATGTTGAACAGTTATAATTAGCATTGTGAAGTACCCGAGCCAAATGATTTGAACCTCCAAATATTTTCATTTTTCAGGAATAGTCATAATATGTCTTTAGTATTTTGGTACACATTAATTATAAATATGTGAATAATTGAAAATAAATAATACCTTTTAATAGAGAAAATAGAAAACCGATTTAAGCCACAAAAAATTTATTTATTAATTTATTAATTTGATATAAGAATATATTTTGACAGAAACAAAAAAAAATATTACAAGTATTTCTAAAAGTATTTAAAATGCTAGTATTTAATTCAAAATATTGTTTGAATATTATTTACAAAAATTACACCGATGCCTAAATAATATTCAAAATAGGTACTTTTAGATTTTGAGCAGAGCGATAAATGTATTAATTTTATAATGATGTCTTTTATTTTATTTTTGTGTCTGTCGTCGCATTTTGGGGAAGTAAGAATGTTTCGATGTTCAATTCAAAAAATTTCACCGGATATAAAGTTATGGTCATCTGTTTCGTTTGAACTTTGAATCAAAAATGACCTACTTGCGTTAAGACTTAATTTTTTTTTTATGTAATTAACATATAATATTGGTTAAACGCCTACTAATTATTAACATCATTTAACAATTTGCTGAAAAAAAATATAAAACAATCATACTGTAGCAATTTTATCTCATGATACATCTAGCATACATAATATAACATATACATGTTTTCAATTACCTATGCGAAAACAACTTGTGAAATATATTGCAGTGTTAGTATCATACAAACAATTTTATCGGCTGTTTGCTGACCAGCGCGTTATAATAACAATTGTTTTAATCATATTGCAATTTTGTATAGTACTGCACGTTTCAAGATAAGCACATCGCATGTGCAATTTATTTTCAATAAATATTAAAACTAATTCGCTTGAAACAGCAGCTGATATAAGGTAACAAAGTGAATATTACGAATTCATGCGCGGCGTTGTAGGTATATAATAAAATTGAATTCGCGAGTAAATTCGAGTATTTGAATATATGAGCTGCACTCGTTCACGTTTTGCGGGAATTGTACGTTGTACAACAATACTATCGAAATATTGCAATAAATTATTTTTAATGATATTCATACATTTATATATATGTCTCAAACAAAAGCTCGCCGAGAGAGCGTAACGAGCACAGTTTTCCGACAAGTAACCGTCATCATACGGAATATTGTACATAATATACAAATAAAAACAATACAACAACAATGATGATCAAAGATAAACAAAAAAAAAAATATATTTTTCGCGAATTCAAAGTGATCGAGATAATATGTAGGTTAGTGCTGAAAGGGTTATGTGTATAAAAAGTAAAATATTTAGCAGCGTTGATGAAAAAACAAAACCGGAACACTCGGTGAAAAAAATGGCGAATAAACGTTATCGATTTATTCAAATTTTTTTCATCGACGTCTGCTATTATATTATATAAGAATAATAATAATAATAATATAATACGTTCAATTTTCAGTCAACGATACGAGTGTAAACGATATAATATACCATCATATACGTATGGGTACATGTCGTTTATTACATATATTAATTATTAGTACCTTAACACAATATTATATATTTTTACGAGCACTATAATTGTATGTGATTAAATCTCTATATTATGTCGTTACGCGGGACGAAGGAGTTTGGATTTTATTTTTAATTATTATAAACAGTTTAAACATATAAAATATAATAAGTCGCATTTATAAATCACTTGACGTGTGCCGTGTGCGTAAAGGTACAATAGTATAATATATTATTATAATTAATACGTCAAACCAAAACGTAAAATATTACAGCGTATCGCGTATATGTATATGAATTCGACGGAAAACAGCACGGAACTGCAGTTGCAGCTGATAATCAATTTTTCATATTTTTATTTCAAAACTTAATCAATCGATATTAAAAAAAAAAAATAGAAACAGAATACTGCAATATTAATACATTATACAAATAATAACAATAATAGCTGTACGTACGTAAGGTATATAGTCAAGTCGCAAAATTCTTCGAATACTCGACTCCTAAATCAATATAAGATTTAACACTCGCGTGTATTTTATGCAAAACTCATTATAATATTTTACGACTATATTATTACTATCGGGAGGCATACCTGAAAAGATCGAACGACTAAACTACACAGAAATGCAATTAAATTCTACACTGCACCCGCGAATTCTCGTTTTAATAATAATCCAAATTAAAACGGTTTTGCGACTATCGGGTGACGATAGAAATGGCTTTCCACTATATAGCTAGGTACCTTTTGGTAATCTTTGAATCGGAGACGGATCTGAACGGTCTGATTATATGGGTCATTATATTGAACACGCTGTTCCTCGAGGTACCTTACCGGTACAAAACTTGCTTGGGCTTCACTTAACCAGCGGCAAGGTGACCTAACCGCGGTCTTACCTGCAATCGGTCTCTTATTAATATCAATATTTGTTATATTATTACTATGTATATATAATTGCAGCCGAGTTATTAGTCGGATTTCGCACCAGTTTCTAAGCGCTTTAGAAATTAGAAAGCAACTCGTCCACTTAATACTATGCAATCGTATAGTCAATATACGAATCCAGCCGCTTTCTGATTTTTCCAATCGACCTCAAGACCTCGGAATGGACCCGAGAACGATCGGCCCACTCGATTTCCACCGGTTACAAATCCAATTATCGTGTACTTTGATTCCTTAACTCTATAATCTTTTGCAGCGTTTTGTATAATATATTATTCCTTGTCGGGCATAAGAGTCGGGATTTATCCGATTACCTGAGCTCTCGATTACCGCTACTCTTCCTTGAATTTTTCTGTGCTCCAAGTGCTGCTTATTCGTCGATTTTTTGGATTGCCATACACTATTTAAAAGAGCCCGCGGTTCGTCCCAAACCAAGAAATCTTTATTTAATTATATTCAAAGTATCCGATTTCTGCTGTAATTGATTATAAGCGCCTATATTTCAGGCGATTGCAGTCGAAATAATGACATTTAACTTTTATTGGAAAGTATATATGTAGTTCTTTATTTAAAACACATGTATATAATGATGAGTAGAATCCTAAAAAAATTAATAATAAATTAAATCAATAAGAAAAAAGATTTTATACTTTCCAAAAATAATTTTAAAATAATAATAATACAATGTCATAAATCGGTGTAAATAGCGCTAATATAATGACCGCATAAAATATAATTATATAATTATATAGTCGAGTACAACTACGCATAACGTAATATCTCAGACTGCCTATCAGTAATTATAAGTATGTAATGCTTACTAATTCGGGGGCTCAACACCCAGAAATTTCAATTGCTCTCCCTCCCCAAATGGAATTGTGAGTGCTTTCGTGAACCGTGTACAAATAGGGATTAGGGTGCAGGCCAACTTGTCTTTGGATTGTTCTACTCCCCCCTCCCCTTCCAATTCAACCAAATTTCCACCTATGCATCTTAAATCATCTCTATTACAATGAGCGTCATCGTTTTCGGCCAAAATGTACCCTCCCCTTTTCGGCCAGTGATACTTTTCAGCCAAAATTTACCGTTCCCGTTTCATAGTTGGTTTTTTGGAAATAAAGATAAACCAGTATTATTCCTTGTTAATTATAGAGTAATGTCAATATTCAAGAATGCATATTTTATTACCATAATTATTATTATGTATGCATTATAAGACTATATTCATTTGTATTCGATTAATGTAATATGTTATATCAGTTTATTACCAATTGTTTTATTTTATTATTTTTTCACACAGTTGTAGGTAGTAATGTTAATAAAAAAAACTACTGGCGGAAAAGGGACAGTGGCCAAAAAGGTAATGGTAAGTTTTGGCCGAAAAGGGAACGGTAAGTTTTGGCTGAAAAGTGACACTGGCCGAAAAGGGAAGGGTACATTTTAGCCGAAAAGGGAGCTTCCCATTACAATAGTACGATAACTTTAAATCCTTCGAGTTTTAATCAAACTGATTATGAACTAATAAAATCGAGTAAAACTATGTTGCATCGTAAGTAATATTATACGAAACACAATATAGCAGTTAAATAAACATTCATTAATATTATAAGGTAGGTTATTCAAAAAATTATTTTTTTATCTCTGTATATTATTTCAAAATACGCACATAATTCGCATATATTATTTGTTAATAAGTAAGTACCGACGACAGACTGAAAAAACGTACTATCAACGATCAACACACATATCGTTAGTAGTTTTAAAAACTGTAAAGTTCATCGTTTTACATCTCATTCGTATTTTTGAGCGAGAATAAAATATGTATATACATTATAACATACAGGCTAAAGGCTCAATACTTTTTTGTTCTTTAGAAATAATAACTGCAAGAAACGAGGATTCGATCTTACAACATTTCAACTGAAAAAAACTATATCTTCACAAACTGTATAATACACGTCAAGATGCCGGTAAAATATACAAACGAATATCGATGATGTACGATTATTATTATAGAGTGAAGAAAAAAATAATGATATTATATTATTAACATATACAATATGTAGCAATCTCGATTTGTATTTTTAAATATTCTGCTGCTCCCGTCACTTCTTATATTATTTAATGACGTTTATAATAGTATGTCAAACCATTTCAATTGTTAATAGCTGTTATTGTTTAAATTGAAATTAATGTTAAATATCGAACGCATAATATAGTCAAACGAACGCGCATTCAAATATTTTATTATATTATAGCACAATGCCATCGAGACGGAATTAATATACATAATAGTAGGTACCTACGTATAACGATTTTTATTTTTTAATAAGCAGTGTATGAAAATTGTTTGAATTACAGTTTGAAAACCTTTTATTTCTAACGAATCTAAATGAAAAACGCCATTGTAAAATAAATCCTCGTTTTTTATACTGTACCTAGGTATACATAAAAAAAACGACATTACGCGCCACGACGCAATAACGACATTGTTCTCGCCGAAAATAATCCGGAAAATATTATTTAATTAATAAAATTAATTCAAAGCGCCCCTATGTCGAAAAGTTTGAGTCTCGTCATATATCTACCTAAAGCCGTTCGCCGCCATTGATTTTTAATTCCTCGTTCGCGCCTATGCCTGTGTTGAAGTTTTAAGCGGTATTTCAACGATGACGCCTCGTGGATTTAGCCGGCGGCCGATAGTCTGTCGTTTCATTTTCCAACCACACGCGTTACCATGGTATTGTGTGTGACCGGGACCTGTGTACAAGACGTATAGAAACTCCTTGCAGACTTATACGACGCGGAAATCATCGTGCGTGCTGCAGTCGCGTTCTCGTGAATTTCGTCGAGGCGTAACACGACGAGCGTTGGTTCTCGATTCGATAAAAAAATATACACCAATAATAACCATTAACCATATTACGTATACCACAGTAATTAATAGACGTTTTATCTTAAAAAAACAACGTAAAAGTCTTTTTCTCTGAAATCCGCGTACTCATACATGATCCATGGTCGGATTCGTGCGAGGTAGGAGCATTGACGTGTTAATCTGCCGGCCCCCTTTCCGCACTAAACATTTTTTTTTTTTAACACTTTTGTTTAATATTTTTTTTAGTTTATTTAAAACCATGGCGCTTACAGCCTTCGCGTTATGTTTAAGACTTTATTATAGTTTTATAGTGTATATGTTTATATAAAATTACTATATTATAATATGTTTGACCGCGGTTTTATAGATACAGGTTGTAGTCTTATCGTATATGTAGTCTTTTTGAACTCTGAATCAACCATCAGTATACTCTATGGCAGAACTGTGTGGTTTTAAATTGTAACCATAATTACTTGAGATACCATATTATTATTATCTATTTAATTTATTAGTATTAAATCATTGCTAATGATGACGTAATAAATTATGATACCAAAATATTTTAATCTATCAATTTATTAATGGAAATAATAGTAATTTGTACGTGGTTCTGCGGATCTGCAGCATACGAATATTGTGTTCTAATTTTCCTGGTAAAGTAATTTTTTTCATAAAAAAACAACATATCGGTAGTGTTGAGAACCTACCAGCAGTTAAGTCGTTTCAGAATCGTACAAAGTCTATATAGTAGGTTATACTATTAGACTATTTAACCGCTTTCGACTGTACAAATATTTGTTTTCTAAGGACCCTCGGCGGCAGGTACGCGTAGCAGGTATATTAATATTATTGCATGTCTGAACCGCAAAAACATCGTCGAGTTGGTATAATATATACTTTCGGTTTTTAATTTTTTTTCATATGTAGCAGACCGACGACGTTTACCTTAAAACCTGTACAAATATTAATATCGAGGTATTGTCGCAAAAAATTCTACTAGTTGTGTTTCGTTTGCTATTTTATCACTCTGCAAAAAACAAAACCGAATAAATACGCGCGACGGCGCACGCAGACGGTGTTTGCCCACTAACTTTTGTCCACCTCTACACACTTTGGTCTTCGATTGAATAGCAGCAGGTACACCTATGTGTATTTTACCTTCCGCACGTCTATATATATATAACCGCAATCCTAGTCGAAAGCCGAAAACTCTATACGATATTTTTGCGTCATAATATTATTGTAGTGATAATAATATATTATGATGATAGTAGAGCTATTAATCTTTTAGTCGAGTGCCACGGCCCGCGGACGTACATTCGGACGTTGACGTTCAGCCCTCGTGCGTCCGTAGTAAAACGATCGAAAAAGTATTTTGGGCCGCAGAGGTACTTTTAAATGTACCTACGAACCCATATCGTATAAATACATGGTACGTCACAAGATTGATCGTCGTGCGGTGTATCGCTGCAAAATCAGCCGAAAGATAACTTTATGGTTTTGTCTCTTATGACTGTATTGTAGTATTGTCGAGCGCGTGACCTGCGGACCAGCAGACACGTGTTGGATCAATCGATACGTCGGAAATTCGCGCGGCGGTGACGGCAAATTCGGTTCGGATAGAACTTCACGATTTCCGAGCCTGCCACGCTTTAATTATACAATCCACGTGACGGACACGAAAACATATTATACAGCTGTGCAAGTTTAAAACGAATTGTTTTTATGCAACACCGCCACGACCTGCAGAGGAGTTATGGAAAATCGCAAGGAATAGAAGAATATTTCCGTATATCAAAGTACACAAATTTAAACACGGAAATTATATAATATTATAAAATAGTCTGTCAAAAAATATTTACAATAGATTAAAATATATGACGTTTTCCGCTGTAAATTATAACGCCTATATGATACTTCGTGAAGAAGAATAATATACCTTCCATACCCCTACTTAAACTCCTTTTCTAAAAACACTTTTTATCTTAACACAGAAGTAATTAATTATGCAAGCAATACTCCCCATCGTAGAATTATGAAAACTATAAATAAATTAAACATCGGTCTGTTCATATCACCAAACTTCAACTCATTCAAGAATTATTGTAATTTCTTACTTGTTAATTCATAGCTATAATAAGTATATTTGTATATTATATTATAGTAATTTATATTGTACTGCTTTATTATTTTTTCTCTATAATTTTTCTGTTTTTGTATATTATTCTGATGATCGATTGTTGCGTTATTATTATTATGTATGTAATTGGGCCTGGCCCGTTTAAAACTTAAATAAATAAATACTTATGATTTGCGAGTTCTACGAGTACGTCTCGTAAAGGGTGCAGCGCAGCAATGATTCTTGTCTTTTGCTGGGTATATTATATATTAAACGTACATCGATTATACTATCATTGCTACAGCTGACACGAGAGCTCGAGAAGATTTGGGTTTTCTCGGCAAGTAACTATATTATATCGTCTATCAGGCAAAATATAGGTTCTCCGGTATACACCACTATAACCACGCCGCTTAACCGCCAATGTATTTATGTATTATGTTATATTTACCATATTATGTTTCTGCAATTCTTAATAATATTGCTCCTGCTAAATGTCTTTGTAAATTTTTCAATTTTGATGTTTTTTACCATATACTATTGGAGCTATTATTTACTTATTATTTCCTGTACTTTTATATTATATAAATAAATAATCAACAATACGTATATATATAGTTGCATAAAATAAAGTCATGTCGTTTAACTTATAATATTTCTAAATTTTTATATAGAACGAATCAATCAGCTCGACATCTGTTATAGTTATCTGCTATATATATGCAGAAAAATATAAACAATTTTAAATAACGCTATTTATTTGAATAATTAAATAATGTTGTACTCAATCGTTTTGTAATATGATATAATATATTATGTAGAACGATTCCGTATATCTTTTTTTTTTGTACCTATATAATGTTAATATCGCATTTCATTGTAATCGTAGTAAAACATATAAAATGTGTTGGACGACGCTGCTGCGACCCTCACCGCGGGATCCGCCGAATAAGGGTTTTTGTATGTGACACGGAGCACCGTCGTCGTCGCCACCACCACACACAAACGAGTCAATCGTAGTGTTCGGTTATCGACAATAATTCGTAGCAATACTTATAATTTTCAACTACCAATTTTATAATAAATACACTAATTACTTTAGTATTCAATTGGTGTGTACGTTTTTTTTTAGTATACAATCCATATAACAATACCAATAAGGAACCAAACGTGACGCATAAGAATAATATGTAGGTATACGAAATAAAACAAAATACGTATATTAAGCGTTTGATCTAAAGTTTATAATTTTTTTTTTTAATTACGTCAAAATCATTTTAATAAATCATATTCCTATCAGTTGGCTAACCGTGGTTTGGTTTAAAATGAAAAAATAAACGTCCGCAAACATTGTTTATTAAACATGCATACGGGTCAGGGTCAAATGTTCATTAAAGGCGTTTGGAGACAATTTATTTCATAGTCCACATAATAATATTATATATTACATATACTAGGTACCTATATATAGTATATATTATTATTTCTAGTTCGCCACCGTTAACCTTCCTTTCAATTAAATTTTATTCGAAAAACTCGTTCAGCAGAAATAAAATAAATATCTATGCACTCGCGTACAGTGCGGCGACGGACTGCATTAAAAATACACATCAAGAGTGCTCGTTTCGAGCACTATATACGTATAATAATAATAATAATAATAATAATAATGTATATTATTATTATTGTGAATACGCGCGTCAGAAACGAGAAGGCCTTCGTCGTTCAGCGATCGTCCGACGACGACGATCGATAAAATAATATATTCAAACAGCATCCGACACCGCGGAATCGACTAGAAATCTGATCAGATATACAGGTTTGACGAAGCCGAACTGTTAATTTAATAAAATAAAATATTGTAAAAACAAAATATGTAAATGGTTATTAATTCGTAAGCGGTTGACTGACGACCGCGCGTCGATGCCTTGAATTAATAATTCTGAAAAAATAATAATAATATTCGCACACCAACATTTTTGGAAAAACTCTTTTTCGATAATTTGAAGTCATTGCAAAATAAGAAATTCGAGAAAAAATCATATTTTTTTCAAACTTTATTACCGTGTTTAATTTCATATTCCAAAGCACTAAGTAAAATATTTTTGTTGAGAATTTTAATACATAAGAATAGGATTTCGAATGATTATTCGCAATTTGTTATTACATATTTTATAAGTAGGTACAGTACAAATGGTGTAGGTATAATGATGTTCTAGGGACAAAGTAAAATACGTCATAATCACCGACAGTCATGGGAACCGAAATTTAAACAAAAGTAATTACAAACATCAGTATACTATTATATTTCATAAGATTTTAATCACAAAATGTTAACTCTTATTATGTTTATCATTAAAAAGTTAAGTGTATTTTCATAACTTATTATTATTATATTTATTAGTAATAAATTATTGCATATTAAATAAATGTATACTTTTTGTCTCCATATCATTGCCAAACCTCCCTGGTACGTAACGAACAAATTACTTCACGAGGACCTGCAAATCAAAATCATCCACGACACAGCCACTAATTTCTATAAAAGGTTTCATGGGAAACTCCTCACGAACCCCAACCCCCTCATCTCTCAATTGGCCTCGAAAACTCTTCCTGACAACCCCACAAGACGTCTCAATAGCAACTGGTGTAGAGATCTTCTTAACCAATAAAATACATCTATATTACTCATAATAGTTATTTCATTGTAAAATTATAAAAAAAACTATAATATTATTTCATTGTAAAATGTGACTCGACTGCGAGCCTTCCTACATGTTACTCAAAGCCATTTTTCTTTCTTTTTATATTGTATATCATATCATATTTACCTATTGTATATAATGTACAGATTGTAAATTTTCAATAAACGCCATTTAATTAATTAAAAATCTATATTTAACATGTTTGAACAGTGATTTTACTCAAATTTTTCCATGTCAATATTTATGTACAATAAATAGTACAAAAATGCTTCGGTTTTCACCTTCGAGTGGGATTTGTGATAGAAAATTGAATCCCCGAATAAAAGTTAAAAGTTCCCAGTATTATTCAAAAAAAAAAAATTAAGGAAAAACTAGAATTTTTCAAATCCAGTTTCTGACAAAATCGATTGGGGTTTTTTGTTGTAACCTGAAAAACGTTTCGATTTTTCAATAAAACGAGTGTTTACCTTTAAAAAAAACGTGTTGTGGTGTGTACACTTGTACCGTGCGGTATGAACCATAATATACTGCTACAAAATTGCAGTTAAGCCCGAGCTGCGCACGTCGGGTACCTTATTATATATATATGTCACGACACCGATCCCGAATAAATATAATATAATATATTATGTACACGAAACGCCTTCGAAACAAAAAGTTATTTCGCCGGTAAAAAGTGAATTTTTTTTCCACCGACCGTTAAAAACCGGTTGTGCGAGGATTCACGATGTTACGGATGTGCCGTCACAATAGGACAATATGTCATTATATAATGATATATACGTATAAAATAATAATAATATTACGGTGAAGGTAGAGACTCGATGCAGGTCATGGGCACAATTCATAATACATTATAGTAGGTACGCGTATAATATTATTATATACTGTCGGTTAGTATAATATTATTGTGACTATTTGCCCCTGTGTGAAACTCGATATCGTAAAACGTATATAATAATATAATATGACAAATATATGATAAAATATAATATATTATTATTAGGTCCATAAGACTGCGAAAGTGTTAAAACGGTATTTGTCGTGCGTTTTACGAGGTACCAATATATAACGTTCCGTAGAAAATCATAATTATTTTCATAGGCCGATCTCGCGGTCGAGCCTTGACTCGTACAAAAACAGCGATAAAAGAAAATGACGTGTCGGCGTATTTGTATAATCTAAAAAAACAAGAATGTCGATCGTATATAATAATAACGATATCCTGCCGGATGGCGTGTGAAATATTCTCGACGAAGGTAATAACTACTAGGGCTGGGATTTATATGCAATAACAAATCGTAAAATATGCATTTTATTTACTAAAATATGCAAAAATATGCAACGTTTTTAATATTTCTAGAATTTTATTATTTTTAATAATTTTTTATTATTATATTAAATGATAGTTTATATAATTAGCTAAATCATTTTGTAAGTCTTCAAACAATTCTTTTGATTGATTCTGCTTCGTTGTCTAAATGTGATATTACAGATTGTATTGAATCAAAATGATTTAAATATTATTCTACTGCATTTAACCATGTACCCCATCTAGTGATTATCGGTTGGGGTGGTAAAGGTAAATCTGGGAACGGTTCACGTAGTTTGATAATTTTGCTGGGAGCTTTTAAAAATACTTTTTTAACCGACGCTATTCATTTATTAACATATTCATTTCGTAAACATTCGCTAATTCTGTGAATCCTACAAACATGTTAAACGAATTAAATTAGAGAACAATACATGGTCAAGGAATCCGCGGATTTAACCGTATATATGGCGAGGCGTCAGAAACAAAAAATAATACTTATTATTGTACTTCACTCCTGATGGCCATAAAATAGGTGTATCGCATCGTTAAATATTTTACCAATAGTTTGGAAATTACATTTTTCGAGTTCTTCGCACATTAATAGAGATGAACGCGAATCACAACAATTCGACGGATAAATACCAAAAACTATCGATTTTGTGAAATAAGCACCATTTAAAATTAACAATAAATTATAAAAATGTAATGTTATTACTAATAATAGGTACCTACATATCATTTCCATCGGAGTTATATTTCAGACGAGTCGCGTGGATTTTTCGCCACGTGTGATATGTTCGGTATAACTCGAAAGAAAAGTTGCGTCTCCCTTGACATTTTTTTTTTTTTGTTCTTCACTATACATATAGCTGGTAGTATGCGTATAGGTGCCCCACATATATGAGGCATCGGAACACCACTTGTGTAATATATTAATATAATAATAACACTAAAATATAATAATACAAAATATCAAATTGAATGGCTGGTTTTCAAAGACATCATCATCGACGACGACGACGTTGGTCAATATATATCGTGTTAACGTTTCATATCTTTTATTTATTCTTATAGGTACGAGTCTGGTGATTGGCGCGTGACTCGCACAGCACGAGCAGAGCGACGAAGAGGTATAAATGAAAAAAAAAACTAAAATCAGCAATGTAATCTGACGATGACGAGGCATCGCGTTTTCGGCGACCTATTCGCTAAGCTAACAGTATTATAACAATGTGTTTGTCAGATTTCGAAACGCGACAAAGTTCAATTTTTTGTTTTCAAAATATCATCATTATATCATCGATACATCAATAAAAGCGTCTCGGTGCAGAGTAACTTATGATTTTTTTTTTTTTTAACGGCGACTATCGTCGTGAGTTTTCTCGATCTGAAACGACATTCATGGAGAGTTTATATTATAATCTCACTACGGTTGAACATTGTACGTATAGATAATAATACTATACACATAAACTGCTGTGACGTGTTCAATTATTCAATTATTGGAAACAAATATACCCGACCCGATGTGCGCAACAATGTTCACCGTCAAAGTCGACCGGAAATTATGAAAATAATAGCCTATTTCGTGGAAACGTACCGGCTATATAATATTATGTACAGGAAGTTTCACCGCGATTTAGTAGCACCTTGTCAACGACTTTTTTCCTGCGTTTTATATACATATATATTTTCTGAAATATGATTTTGGGGAATTGTTACGTCTTTATTATTGGAGATCCGCGATATCGTTAAATCGGTCCATGTCTGTTTGCCCTGCGCTGGAAAAAAATAAAACTAATAATTGAAAAATATTGTTATTTTCACGTTTTTTTTTATAATATTAGGAGGGACACTAATTAGAGATAGGTAGCCAATTTATACGGTGTTAATTATAATGAAAGTGTTTTCAAAGATAGCTTACTAATTTTCAATTAAGGATTCAAATATAGTTATTAGTGTGAGGCGGGTACCTACTAATAGTATTTTATACTAGTACATAAACACCACACTTTACGTCGTTACCAAGTACCTACCTATATAATATATCAAATAACGCAAACAGACATTTTATTATTCATTATTATATATATATTTTTTTTACACCCGATACCGTTAAAGTTTGTAGGTACCTTAAATAATGACAGTACTCAACCCGAAATAAAAATTAAAACCAAATACCGAAAAAAATCATTACCGGTTTCAATATAATATATATAGGTACTGTTTTCTATGATGAGATTGGACAATTTCTGTACTATAATATACCTAAATTATTATTTTAGTAAAACTATGATCAATATGCTAATATTCCTAATAACATAAAGTTAATAATTATTGATTATATGCATAAATTAAATAAATTAAAGTATAGATAAGAATAAATAAAATCTAACACATGAATAAGATGGAAAAAATAATTACAGAGTTAATAATTTGTTAGAATGATAAGAACATGTGAATAAACAAAATAAAAATAAGAATTCACATTAGTCGAAAGTATAATATATTTAATAAGAAAACAAAAACAACTAGTTTTAGCCTGCGGCCATCTCTAGGTAGGTAATATTAAAATAATTAAAAATAAACATGATATAATATATAATAAATAATAAAACACCAACAAATAATGAATAAATAACAGATAGAAAATGTTTATAAACCATACAAAAATTGTTGTATAGATATAAATAATATCTAGTTATAGGTATAGTACGAGTATTTTGTTAAATATTCATTATAAAACCTACTTTTGGCTATTGCGAGTTCATATTTTTTTAAATTATTTAATTCACATTATATAAAGTATTCTAATAGAAAAAAAATGTTTAATATATTTTTAAAATTATAACGAAAACAGAAATAGAACTATCAAATAGCTACAACAGTTTTAGTATAAGATATTACCCCACACGATGCTTTCAAAACGACCGCTTTACCAGAGATCAAATTTACGTACTCGGTTAACACCTCAAATATTATGAAGGGTATCAATATATTGGTTTTCAATGGCTGCAGATTACCAAAACGATACCAATACCTAATTTTTTTATTCTGGGTGCGAGGCCATGGCTTATATATTATATAGCATTATATTGTTAACGATTATTGTTGAAATATTACGCTAATTCTGAATAAAAAATGTATCACTCGATATAAATAATACTCGAATGTGGCCCAATAGTTGGGAGGGAGGAGGTTATTGCTAATCTATAACCCTTCCCGGCTGCGACGCTTGATTAAAACCATCTGCAGGAATGTATATATGCACAATACGCGTTACTGATGATCGTAAACATAATAATATAATATGATTAATCTAAAAAAATCATTGATTAATATATTGTTATCATCGTATGTTGAGCTACATAAATTAAGAAGACGTCTCGCCAGCACGTGTTGCAGTCTTACAAACGTACAATGTAGCAAATCTGAGTTCGACGAAACGTATTTTCACCTTTAATATATCAGAGCGATTTTTTATCAAACGCGAACATAAGAGATATTTATATATATTTTTAATAATGTGTGTTTGAAACTTTGAACGTTGGTTTTTCACAATGTTTTAATATGAATTTTCACTAAATTTTTAAGTGAATTATGAGTATATAAAATATTACAATATTAATTAAAAACAATAACTCGTTTAGACATTGTAATATATTTTTTTTTCCAACTGACGTACGAACACAGATAAGGTACGTTCTTACCTTTAAGTTTTATAATAGGTTTCAATATACTCTGATATCTGAAATCTTACAACACGAAATTGGTTCTGCAGAACGATGTGGTTCAGCGATGTTACGGTGAGGGGGGGAGGCGACTCGTCACCCAAACAATCCATGTTCAAATTAGAGCTTGCAACAGTAGAAAATCCAACTAACTTAAAATTAGTCGGATTAAAATTATTTTCAATTTCGTAACAATTCAAAATTATGGGCATTTTTTAAATAATAATTACATATTTTTTACATTTATTTTTGTAGTAGGTAATCCGATTGTAAAAACTAAAAACAGTCATAATATTCGTCGGGACTCGTATCTGCACGACAACACGGCTGCACCTATCGACTATGATAATATTACTTATTAGTTATTACTATAATATTATATTATTTTATTATAATATATTATGGTCAGATGGTCGACACCCAATAGGGATTTGTGTATTTCATAATTTTAGTAAGCAGCCCACAGCCATAACTTGTCAGCGCAATCAACAGTAATAATTGTTACTATTTATAGTCAAAAACAAAAACAATTTTTTTTTTCCAAAACTGTTGGTTTATCGACATATTATCATTTGTTTCTTATCGGGTTCATGGGCCTAACACCTTTT
This sequence comes from Neotoxoptera formosana, assembly GCA_022818045.1. Taxonomy (NCBI): domain Eukaryota; kingdom Metazoa; phylum Arthropoda; class Insecta; order Hemiptera; family Aphididae; genus Neotoxoptera; species Neotoxoptera formosana. The sequence goes on along the minus strand of CM040633.1, from coordinate 22,759,161 downwards.
TAGAGCACAGCTGTGAAGCTAGATCAACTGTTAGTGATATTATCGATACTTTGAAAAATATATATGTTTTTTTTTTAACTTCAAACACTAAACGATATGGTTTGCTTAATACGTATACGATGAGTGAAATTTAAAACGCTTTACGTTCGAGAAATTTATCAAAAACACGTTAAGCTACTCGCGCTGATTCAATAAAAGCAGTATATTTATGTTATAAAAGTTGATGGTAAGAACTTTATCTGTGTTTTGTTGGAAATCTTTTTACTATAATTCAGTTTTTAAGTGAGTTATGTGTGTATAATAAATGTAAATTAAAAATGCTCATAACTCACTTAAAAACTGAATTATAGTAAAAAGATTTCCAACAAAACACAGATAAAGTTCTTACCATCAACTTTTATAATAGGTCGATTCACTCTAATTTTTAAGCTAACGGCATAAAACGTGAACTGCTGAGCGTAAATTTTGTATGTTACATGTCTGTAAGACGGAGACAACACATGCGTCCTCTTAAACAAAAATCGTTTGTCCCGTTTTTTTTTCAAACATTATTATGATCTCCCGCGGGTACCTCAATAGCTTTGATATAGGTGGCGCATATCTCGGCGGTCATGACGTATCGCGCGAAACTAATTTCTGAACGACGCGGTCATATTTTAAATCTGTGACACAATATACGACGTCTACGCGATGTCTCTATTATATTAAAAAAAAATCTCGCGGGCGTAAAGAGCGTATTATATTATAATCACATACGACTCGGCGTGCAGGTCGTTGACTTCGAACGAACAACACCACACAATCTTTACGGAACGGTCCCGAGTCCGAGCCGCTGTATCGTCGAAGAGCAACAGAATAATAATATACAATGACGTATTATAATATGTATTATTGGCGTGTATCTTGCGGACATTAAAATATTAACAACAAACTGCCGTCTTTTATTCTGAATAATATTCGTCCGGCCGGCGGCGCGCGGCGAATGGTGGAGGTACCTCCATCCATTCAAGGTTGCCGTCGTTTGTGATTTCGCGACGTTCCGGCCGAGTCGGTTTTCAGACGACTTACGTCACACACGTGCACGCACGGCAGGTACCCGTTTAATACCTACACATAATACCTACTGTATAATATTGTTATTATATAGCACGCATTATTCCACTATTATACATTCACAGTTCAATACATATTATTATAATGATTATTGTTAACCAAATACGTTTATAAAAAAAAAAAACAATGACTTCGTTTCCGGCGCTAGACTTTTGAACGGCAATATTATATTTCCCGGGCTCGGTATCCGAATAACATTTTTTGATTTTAATTTCACTTATAAAAATGCACACTTCAATATTAACGTTTAACGATTTTAAATCAATTGCAAGCCTTAAGAAAGGTTATAATATACACCCATTCTACTATACATGTACAACTGCAGCAGTGTGGCCGCTTTTAAATTTTAATAATTTAATAACCACGTCTCGTTTTTCTTTCTACCGCGGTAAAATTTCTGTGCGTTCTTTAGGCAGCCGAGGCGTTTATCACAAGTCGTTTAGGTAAGTTTTTAAAATAATATTATATAATTATAACCGTTAATGTACATTTTCTTTAAACGCTTAATATACATATAAGCAAAGAGAAAAAGTACACCGGAATAAAAATCATTTTTTTATTCAACCACTCACGGTCGTAAGGAAAACTTTTCACCTCTCCCCACCCCCTTCTCCATTACTGTCTCAAAAAAAAACGCGAAAATTGACCGCCACCCGTTACTCGCCCATCTGTTAAGTTGTACCTAGGTATATCCATATACATCTGGTCAGAGTGTAAAATAATACGCCAAACATGCGTATAGATAAAGCACATAATATATAACACACATATATAGACGGTCGGTAATCGCTCGTTATCGTCATGGGTAACCTGTACGTGAGCGAGAGTATATAGGAGCGAGCTCTATCCGCCATTAAGCCCTCGTAAAATCGTGACCACGACCCGGATTACTGTCAAAAGCTCCAAATCCACGGAGGTAGTTACGCCGGAAACTCTAAAAAAACTGACAAATCGCGGTATACCGACCACGCGTGTTTATAGGTATTGTTATGTTCGAAAACGTATCTATTATTATTCGTTTGTATTGTTTATTACCTATTATAAACAATAGTTTGTTGTACATTCAATTGGAGGTAAACAAAAATTGTTCAAAAAAGTATGGAATTTTTAAAAAAAATTTTTCCACTTAATTTAGGTTGTTTACAAAACAAAACCATGTTTTTACGGTATCATTTTTGTTTTTTATTCCTTTGAATGACTATGCATACATTGTTATCAGGCCTATTCCAAAGCAAAATATTTGTCGAAGAATTTCAACACGTCATAAGTCTTTAAAGTTTGGACGAGCGGAGTGTACAAGCACATGATGGATAATAGGTAGTATTATAATGTCGGTCCACTATACTCCGCTCCTCAAAAAAGTGAGCAGTAAAAATAGTGATAAAAAGTGATAACTATAAAAAAAAAAGAGTAGGTAAATATATAACGATTTTCAAAACCATTGTGATTTTGCAACGACTCGTGGGAATCGTGTGAAAAAAAAATATATTTCCAAAAATATTAGTCACTTTCGGCGAAATCGCGGGGCTTTCCTTTAAAATAATCGCGCCCCGTGTAATATTATAATCAATATTATGTATTTTGTGTTGTTAACGATGATCAGTAGGTGTATTATATTTACAGTCATCGGTCCGTTTCTATCCGCTCTAGGTACATTATTATTATTATAATCTGCGAAAGCGGTGCGGCGCAGATTTATTGCGGCGTAGAGCCCGCGGTGGCGGCGGTGTTGGACATTTTATTTGTTGCCATTTACAATCGTGGAAAAAAAAATAACTATGAAGTCGCGAACACACAAAACGAACGTAAACAAACGCGCGTATATTATATTATATAAGTAAACGAAACAAAGAAATATCCGGCACGTCTTTTGACATCGCGAGTAGTTCGGAATAACCTTTTCGGAGAGAGAGAGAGAGAGAGAGAGAGAATAAAAATATATAACGCGTGTATAAGACGCTGCAGCAGAGGATACGAATAATACAAACACGGCAGCAGTATTTTTTTTAAAAATATTTGACATCTATATATAATGGTATTTTTTTTTTTTTTACCTTTAGTCATACGTACAGAACCTATTTATACGTCCCCCGTCCAATTAGTATGATATTATTATTTCAGTCGATTTACAGCACGCAAAATTCAACGATTATATTATATTATTTTTATACAAGCACATATCGCGCGTTATTATTATTATTATAATGTAATAACGAGTGCGTCTTTGCAACTACGCTATAATTCCGTAAAAATATAATGTAGTATGCTTAATGTAGTGAGATACTGTTATTTTATAATTAATAGTCCTCGAGAGACAGAGAGAGAGAGAGAGAGAGAGAGAGAGAGAGAGAGAGAACATTCGCATAATGATATTGTATAAGATCTCCAGTTAGTAAGCGTAAATTTCCATAACAAATGATTTAAGCGTATAATAAAAAAAATGTGCAGCACAAATACACAAACAATAAAGCACACAATACGGAATAATAAATTCACTAATAACACGACTTTTATGTTATAATATTATCAATAATAAAGATAATGCTTGTAAAAAAAAAAATATTTTATTAATAAAATGTATATCGTATAGCGTGAATACGTTATTAACATTTTACCAACATGTTATACCTATACTAACTATAAAAAAATATTAATACTAATATAAATAATATAGAGTTAAATGTTTTAAGTTATAATATTAAAACTTAAAGTCAGTTACATACATGCACGTTGTCCCGTGAGATTAGGTTTACCTCGCCTATTTCAATGTGCTAATTATTATAAGGTTTATACTTATACGTTCCGACGGTAGATTAAAATGAATACAATAATATAATAATATTATGAAATATTGTAAAAAAAAGGGGGAATTAATTAATATCAAATGCTCTACTAAGTGTTCACGGCAATAATATTGTTCGATTAAATCGCAATGGAAAAATAACTATTAATAAATCACTATTAACATAAAGTTACATATTATTATATTAATTAAAAAAATACCTTCCTACATTAGTATTGGTTTTTTCGTTTTTATTTAATATATTTTTATAAGATACTAAAATCACGAATTAAACTATATCATACCTTTGATTAAATGACATACGTGTATATTTAATCCATGATAATACTATATACGAAGGTAGGTAATAATTTATCATCAGAATATTATGCTAAAATCCGGAAAATAATACGTTTTAAACGTTTGAACTAGTGTTTGCGAAAAAAAAAAACTACGAATCAAATTATTTGACTCGAATACGTCATAAAAATAAATTTATCGAATGGTTGATTACATTGTACGTACCTAAATGGGTCCATAAAATGTAATTAAAATTAAAAATATATTTTAAAACTTATAAAATTAATGCTAAATATAATTAATTGTGGAAAACGACTAAAATGTTTTTATTTGTGGAGTATATGACTAATTTTACAAGTTAGATTTTATTTATTTTAACATTAATCGGTACTACATAGTTTTAAAATCCTTAGTTTTGACAAACTCAATAAATGTTTATCGTCTGTTCATCATAGTTTTTTTTTGTTCATCACTGAGCTTGAACACAATAACGCATAAGAGTTAAAGGTCTGTTGATTTAGGTTTTTTAATTTCAATTTATTTATTAAAATCATTAATTGCAATAATTTCCAGACTTGATAAATTATTGAAGGTGCATTGAATGAATCAATGATATGGGTCACTTTGTGTTTAATATAAGAATCCTCTAAACTCAAACAAACGTCTGCTCGACTTGACACGAGTATTATTTTTTAGTTAAACGGTTAAGACTTAAAGTAATAAATTGTGTTGTTATATTATGTACAAATAAAACTCAACTATTTTATTTTAAATAAAAATATGCTTTAGTCTTAAGTGTAAAATTAAATTTACATAATATATAATATAATAAATCTAAATTATTTCACGAGATATAATATTATAACAGTAGGTGTTGAGGCACTAAAATCAGACGAGACGAAGTAAAGTTTTTATTACATTCTACGAGCCATTGAAATACCAACACCTAGTGCATTATAAACATTAAACGATTAAACTCGACTTATCATTGAACTAAAAATATTCGCTTACATATCGATAGTCGATAATATAACATGTGTAGGTACTTATTGTTTAATAATAATCCTTGTTATAAATGTTAAATAGTTACTTTAAACGTAATTATTATTGATTTATAGCAATATAGACAATAGTTATAATATTAGCCCACCCGATTAACTATATTTGCACGCGAACGATTGCGAACTACAGCTCCTAGATGATAATATTTCAAGCTAATAAAAAATATATTATAGGTATACACCTATACTCACGTGTAGATTATAAAAAGTGTAGTCAATAGTCTTACGTTTTTATAGTACTTATACGTATTTCGTTCAAAATCTCGTGGGGAAATATATAAGCAACAAATAGTCGTAAAGTAGATATACGCCCTACCCGTCGATGCGTTGCTGAGACGGGGCGATTCTTCTATCGCGGAACACTCAATATACGACTCCTCGACCCGACCCGACCCGACCGAAAAGTCGGAGCCAACAGCCATAAAAATCTGGAGACGGTAATTTGCGTTACATTAAAGTAGATAAAAGAGCGGCGGCGCGGGCGTTATCTGCGCCAAAATATATAAAAACAACGTGTAATTTGCGCCACTTGTAAAAATAAGTTATGGTAATCTACGCGACGATAGAAAATTCGGGAATTTTTCTTATCCGTAATGTTTATCAAAATAATAAAACAGAAGATGGAGCGATATATAGTGGCTACAACCGCGCCATACGCATTAGGGTTGTCGTTCATTTCTCCGCGCGAACGAGGCCGGCGACTGTTTTGTTGAAGACAATGTCATCGATTCCTATATTTATAACGACATCATAAGATCTCGAAAATATGTTAATCGTTCACATCGATTGACACGTTTTAGAATAATATCGGTAAATGAATTAAACAAATTAATTTATGATTTTAAACTAACACAATATATTTTACAATATCCATGAGTTGAAAATGGCGTAGATTATATATGTTTTTTTTTTTGTCTACTTTTATTTGGCAGAAATTAGAAAAATACATTTTTAGACGTGACGTCAACTACATTTTTTCGAATTTGACACCAATTATGATTACGTACATACCCTCCAAGAATCACCTCGCAAATAATTTAACACCTTACTGCTGCAGAGAATCGATCAGCGACGCAATCCTGAAAGTCGTAATTTTCTCCACGATCGAGTATCACAGTATATGTTGATAATTATTAATTTCAATGTACGACAAACCGATTTAGGTAAACGTGAAATTTGTGGGTTCGTATTTTGTGCGATTTTGGTTTCTTCATTAGAATACTGCTGCTGTCAATACATGCAGTGCGCATAATTGTCGACCTCAAGTATATAGACCCGACGCCTATTATTATGTCTTCGTATGGGAACGATATTATTTTTATCATAATTAGAATATTAGAATATAATTTATTATTGGTATAGGTATATTCAATATTTCAACGATTATCACAAATGGGTCAAACAATATTTGTCATTGGACGACGAGTTTACGTGCGCGCACCGGCGGAGATCACTGCAAATCCAAACTTAGATTAAATGTAGAATATTATTGTCAAATTCAAGGAATTCTACATTACTGTCGATGAGTCATAGCCGGGCTATTTAACTGTGCAGATTACTTAATCTGTTTTATATATTATCATGTCCGTACAAAACGTATATTTAATATACCGACTCATGAAATAGTGCTCGGAGGTCAAAGCGGAGAACAATAAAATCAGCAACTATGTGCTACATATACGAGTATAGTTCCTAGTTGCGGATTTTCCTCTCGCTAATTCATGTCCCCGGTGGGTTAGGATTTTCGGTCCATTATTATTAGTATATTATCGTAAAGTATTGTAACGATTTATAATTCACGATCCCGCGCAAGCGATCGTAAAGTCGCTTTTATTTTATTATTGCTATACTACTACATTATGGTAGGTAGGTACTCGAAACACACGATTGCATCGCTGCAGTATTCTAAAAAAAAAAAAAATCATTACGGAATTTATGTTAATGAACAACAACAATTATACGTCAATGAATAAATATAAGAGTTGGTATTCCGTTGAGACACCGCGTGTGACGAGTTTACGCACCGTAACCAAATTTTGACGCGTAAATCATCGTACCGCGGCTGAATCGTACTCGACCAGAGGAAATAAGTGAACAAAAATGCGGTGACATCGTTTCAATATTTACTAGAGTAGGGCATAATAATAAGTATAAAACTTTTAGCCAGTAGGAACCAAAAAAAAATCATTTGAAAACTCGTTTGCTAAGTCACTCGACGATAATAGTCTATAGTTAAATAATAGTGAATAGTACTGTCGTAATTACTGTTTTACAATTTATATCAAGTAATAACCATCATGTCCGCTTTTTTTAATATGATACTTACTTAACTTATTTAAATAAACATATCACTTACTCAAATCAACATAATATTACCTTAATTATGGTTTAATACAATTTACGATGAAAAAGAAAAGTATTAATAACAATTTCTGCATAAAATAGTTATCGGACACCGTTATTTTACTAAGTATGACTACTTGAAATTATAATATATAATATTATAGTTTATTCGGTCCGGGCCTAGGCCGATCCATGTGGATCCAGCAGCAGCCGGCCCAAAGCTAAACTTTAAGATTTAGGGCTGGGCAAATGCATGCTCCCTGCCACCCCCCCTCCCTCAAATGACGCCCCTGCAAAAATGGACCCTAACCTTGCGTGTAATCTTCGACGACAGTATAATATTGTGTATTTAATGTATACGCGGGAAAAATCATGACATATATATATTCGGCGGTAACCTATTACAACGGTAAAAGAGGTAATCGAACATCGACCGTGGTATGAATTCGGTTACCACGGTCCACATCGTATGCGGTGTATAGTGTATACTATAAATAGCTATAGTGGATAACTGTGATATTTTCTTTCCATCACCAGTTAGTCAATGTCGGGAAAGTTCGGAAGGTTTTTTCGATTCTCTCTCGATCATAATATACGCAGTGAACGCCTTCTCGTCGTCTTTTTAAGTAGTGTGCAATGCAATTAATTAATTCCAGTGGGACACGACTTGTACACGGACTTATGATATTTGTCGAGCCTCTGTGTGCCCGGTCCAGTGTCGTCGTCAGTTTCCCAGCAAGAACTACCATATAGATATAGTATCATATTATACGTTTTTTATATAACATTTTTATTCACTAAAAAAAACTATATTTACTTTTATCTTTTTTTTTACATATCATTCATGTCAATTTTATTAAAGCACAAAGCTCGTGTTCTGATGCGGTGACGTTTTTCTTATTTTCCAAACTTTTAACGCCACAAATATAACATTTTGTCAATAACACAAAAATATACTGAGGCGGTGCACTACCGTGTAATGCATTCAAAAGAATAATTTTTTATATTATACAATCAGCTATATTAACATTTAGATAACTTACACGTGCAACATTATCAAATATTATTATAAACGTGTTTATTTTTAAGTGATTTTTCGACACATAAGAATTTAATCGATATTATATATTAATAATAATAAATATTTTATATTAGGTACATAAGTGTTTATTTATAATACCGTCGTGTTAATAATAATCATTATAGTTTTATTTAATTCACTCGCGCATCACCCACTCAGCCCATCAATTCTGTTTACACTTATAAATATTATAAACTAGATCTCAGTATGCGTTAGTCATATAATAATATGTTTAAGTACTTATTCCATTTAAAATATATATTTAATTGATATATCTTGGACACGGATGACATCACTTATCAACGGTTAGGTACATAATACAATATACATACACTGATTTGAAGACACTTTGATGATAACATTGAAATCCAGAATTAAAATTATTTAATTATTTTTATAGTAATATATTATTATACATTTTAAGCTCGTAGAAAATAAGTTTAGTTATATATATATATATATAATTATTACTAGATAGAAGACAGTATACACGAGGCATGCGTTTATAGTAAAAATTATTTTTATAACATTTAAACTTGTTGTTTTAAATTTAAAATACGGAATATAACAGACTGTATTATTTTTTCAGTCATACGTGTAATTTTGTTATAAAACACTAAAATATGAAATATAAATGTTGATACGAGTTTTGATCGTAACGATTTAATAGTAAAACTAATTAATTATATTTTACACTTTTACTATATGTATACCCGAAGTGAAATATATTATATTATAAATATCGATTTACCATTAACCAAACTGTGGTCCCCGTTTATAATAACATCGTAGCAGGCCAACGAAAAACCTCCGCAATGTCTATAATGGGAAAGTTTGATAGTTTGTGCATGGTGGTTCCCTTTTGATTTGCATCTTACTATATTTTGGGTGACTACCTACGATTACGTCTTTTTTTTTAGATAATGTAACTTTTAATGGTTTAGGTCATTACAAGCGGAATGTGGAACAACAATATTATATGTTACATATTGTTTGATAAATGGTTTTCAATAATATTCAATAATTACGTTTATATTTTATCTCTAAATATATTTTTGCTTTGAAATAACTGAACATAATATATATGATTGTTAAACTATAAAATATTACAAAAACGGTCCTGGACAGGAATGATTCAACAACCCTATTAATTCAAAATTTAAACCTTAACAAATCGGCCAATAAAAATAACATACACAGCATACCTACCTCGACTTGAAATTTAATTAGTTAATCCGGTATTTTAAATAAATTTCGTGTAATCCCTTCCCTAAACAGTTATGTAAAATATACAAAAATTAATTTTCGCAAAATATCAGTAAATATTATTAAGTAATATAAAAACGACGTATCTATAGCTAAATAAATACAACTATAGCATTTGCGCATTATAAATCATAATTCATCCATTTTGCTAAATAAGTTTTCACATACATTTTCAAACTTTTTCAACAGTAGTAAGCAGGATGTAGATGGTTATGTGTTTTTCTTAAATTTTTATCAATTTCCTTTAAAAAAAAAAGTTTTTATAAAATTGATTTATTAATATGATTATTACCGGGGCGTGATTACTTTATTAGGCATTCTATAATTCGTTCAATAATTTAATAAGCAATTTTAAAATTTAAAATTCAAGTAAATATGTATTTTAAGCTATTAGTGTGTATAAAGGGGTTTATAATGTATATATAAATCCATACGCGTTCAAATACTTATTTCTCACACTATTAGTTAAAGGAAATAAAAATTCTATTATTTCTAGGCTCTAGTTAAGATTATTCTTAATATTCTTATACTAGAGTTTCCGATTTAAGACAAACTGTTTTTAAAGCATCTCGACATGACGTATTTAAATTACCACATAGAAAATTGAACTATAGAAGATATTATATTTTATAATTTAGCATTCGCACTAGATGTATTTTATGCTTTCTCCTATTTTTCATAGAAACTAAATTTTTCAACACATCTGAGGTTCTTTTATTTTATAGACTACTTTTTTTTATGTAGATAGTGATAACAAAATATGTTTTATACCAATTTGCGCACGAGGTTTTTGATTTTTCCACGACCACGGAACGATATAGACATGCACACAATAATGAGATGTACAACTCATACACGATAAGCCGGCAATAATGACAGTGTGGTTAGTATCCATTGATAAAATTGTATTTATTTGTTTGAGTCATTGATAGTCATTATATGAGTACCCATAATAACATATAATAATGTATGCAATTTAATATATTATAATCTACTGGAGTCTGGAAGTAATAAGCAATAATATATTATATGGATTTGTTAAAATATAATTCATTCATTTTTTTTTTGTGAATAAGTCTTAACATACATTTTTTTAACTCGTTAACTATTTACTAGTTGTAACAAGTAAATGTTTACATAAATAAGTTACTACTAATGGATACTAGGTGGCCAGTAAGTATTTTTCTTCAACAATATTATCCATTTTCTTTGAAAATAAAAATATATTTCTTGCGTAAAATATACAGCTATTAGTATTTAATACACAATAATACATATTGTATAGGTTATACTATAACCGTTATAGAGTTTTTAAATACTTTTTTGGTCAATTTTTATAAGAATTAACACAAACACTATTATTTCTAATTAAAATTAATACAATTATTCCTTTAAGATAATATATATTGATGTATAATTATTGAGATGGATGTTTATCAAAACTAATTTACAACAATATTACTCATCGAATGGTAACTATATGTACAAATATCTCTTTAAATTATTAAAATGTTCTTAAAACAATATAATTTAATGACTCAACGATAAAAAATAAATAGCAATTATATAAGAAAGTGTAATGTACTGAAAATATGATGCACACTCAAAAATTTATATGGTGTGATTCTGCGGTATCTGGGGATGTCACATAAAAATGTTTTTTTTTATTTTGTAACGTTAAGTGGTGATAAAGTAGACAGTGGCGATGTTTTAATGTAATTTATAATACTTATATTATAATAAAAATAACAACACATACTTGGTATTCGTTTTAAACAATTAGAATTTTTTAGACGGATATTGTTATTGTTTTTTTTTTTAATTTCGTTGCACTACATGGGCTCGATTTTCAATTACAAGGAAAAACATTTGCTGTGTACTAATTAGTTAAACATTTACTGTTATTAAAAAAAAAATAAACTAAAAATGTGTTTCAATAAAGATAGGTAACTCGAAGTATTATAATTATTACCTATTAGCTTCGGGATATCGCCGAGTGTACGAAAAACGTTTTTATTACCTGCAATGTTTATCAAACAACATGTCTGATAACAACTACGGTAAGGATGGTGATGATAACGATGGCATTTTACGTGTACGTATAACAAAAAAATGTCAGTGAAAATAGTCACGAGTTTAAATTTAACGATAATAACAGGTAGGTGCATTGCAATTTAGGGACAATAAAAATAATAAGCACACGATGTATAGTGTTAAACGATTTTTTTTTACACGTCATTGTTTTTAATTGAACAAACAAGAGGAAAACCCTCGTGTACCATAACAATATAGACTTGAATATTAGTGTACATAAATAGCTATTAAAAAATGCCGATTTTCGAAGATGAATATTTTTGTCTGTCAGTACAAAAATAAACGTGTACTCGACACAACATGCGCTATAATAATATCTCGAGTCGTTGTTGGAGCGTGATTACGAAAAAATAAAATAAAAGAGTCACACAGACATTTCAACAAACGGCGATTGTCGAGAAAATCGCACGTCTCTCGTGCCGACACGTGCGGTCACGATAAGCCATCGAACCATTTCCTCCGGGTCGACCATTCTTACGCGGGAAACCACGGGCATTGGCCGAAATTTACCGTTTTCAATATTTAAAATACTCAACGTTTAAAAACGTGATACAATAATTTCCCTCAGAAGTCGTTCTTACAAAAATATTTAAAAATATCGAAATGACGCGGGCACGGTTTTATTTGATAACCATTTTAGGTTGAAATTGTCTGCCTACAATTTTTTATCTTCATAATATACCCTAACATAATATGAGATAGCTTAAATCGTCGACGGTTCATCGAATTCAAACGGAGAAGCGAGTTCTCCAGTTTTTCTAATACATGATCCACCTCCCCGATTTCTGCGCCCCCTAGTCCACGGAGGTAGCTCTGTCAGATACCATCGTAATATTATAATCGCTTACCGTTTTTTCCTCGACGTGCACGCGAAACACGTCCGCACCGCGTCCAACATGATGTCGCGGCAGTGGTCCGCGGTCGAGTGTGGTCGTCGTCAGCCGGTCTCTCACCTACGCGAGCACACACGCGCGCGCGATCCGGACGACTTTATTATGGTTTCGGTTTGAATATATTTTTCTTTCCCCACGAACTGTGTTCACTTTTTCACTCGCGCGACGACGGCGGACGGACGGACGGACGAGTCTCCGCAAAAAAAAATAATAGGAAAACCGCTGTGCTGCGAGACCGGCGGCTGCCAGCGATTATATCACGCGCGCGCCAACACGCACACACACACGACGACGGCGGCGGTACGGTAACTGCGGCTGGTGGTAGAAGTGGTAGTAGTGGTAGTATAGTAATAGTATAGTAGTTCCGTAGGTATATTATATGGTAGTAACAGCAGCAGAGTAGTAGTATATATTATTATTATTACGTCGAGTCAAGTACAAGGTTATTCCTACGGCGGCGGAGGCGCTGCACGCCTTGCAACCGGATTGCGCAACGTCACTTTTATTTTTAAACACTATTATAATATATTATTAATAATTATTATTAAAACAATATAGGCGCGTAATGATAATATTATTCTCGTTATTGTACGTCGTTTAATATTACGGTTTGGCGTTTTCTTGGTTTTTATTACAGTAATATTGTTGTTACAGACGGCCCCGCTCGTACTGCGGCGAAACGGGTTGCGACGAGATAGGACAGCACAGGAAAACCAAAAAACCAAAAGGGACTTGAAAGACCGCGGCGGCGGAGAGTTGTAGTCGCGACAACTGCCAACAAGTGTGTGCGCGCAGAGACAGCGGCGCGCGACCGAATATGGCTCAGTAGCAGACCTGTTAGTTGTTACCATAATTATTATATTATACCGCGGTTTATCTTCGCCGTAAACGATCTCGTTAACCGTGCACAGTACAACAATATTATACACCGTATAATAATAATACAGTGATAACGTTTTAATATTACACATCGTTATTATTGCGTGTAGTGTGTATAAAACAATAATCTTATCTCCGGCCCGCTCGCGTCTTCGATTGGCGGGCGGGCGACCTAGAGAGACAGAGACGTTGTATGGACTTGAAAAAAATATAAAAACACACTGCGAGACAGAGTGAGAGACCGAAACGCGCGCGCACTCGCATTCAGACACGCGCGCTCGTCGCTATAATATTATTGGTAGAGATAGCCGTTCGTGAATTATAATAATATTACCTGTATGACATTTTTCGCGAACGGCGCGAATATATTGGGACTTGCATCTGCATGTCGGTGTCGTAGTGCACCGCGTAAAAATGTCGGTATTATTATTATTATATCTCAATATATTATTTTAAGCGATATCGCGCGAGCTAGCCGCCACGCCACTGCGCAGGTTCGAAGGACGAAGGTAAAGGTAAAATATTCTTTCCGCGGAACGGAACTCATCGTCGTCGCCGTTATTATAGTACACACTGTGCAGTATATACAAAATATGAATAGACGTGCGCTCGGGGCTAGCCGGTACGGCTGTGAAGATTGCCCACCCTTTTTATCACAAACCAATCTAACCCACATCAACTTTTAGCAAATAATGAGCAAGAATTAGCAAGTTAGGTTTTAAAATTTGGAAGTCATTATTTCCAAGTACGGAACAAAAACAAAGAAAGGTGGGCCAACTTCGCGTAGCCCAACTTTTTTCACCCACACGTTCGAAAGCGGTATCGTTAGATTCCGTATAATTGGCAAGTAAATGCAAGTCCATAAAAAAAATGTGCAACCCCACCCTACGGCCTGTGCAAATTTTATAAGTTCGAGTTCGGTGGGCCAGCTCAAAAAAATTCTTTATTTAATAAAAAAACCTTGATTGAATAAAACAAATCTAAATCTAAATTCAAAATCATAATATACATTTTATAACAAATAGATTTTTCATAAGGTTTTTTTTTAGATTTAGATTAGTTTTATTACATAAAGATTATTTTTATTGAATAAAGAATTTTTTATAAAATGGATTTTTTATTATATTTGTTTAGATTAGTTTAACTATATAAAGATTATTTATATTGAATATAGATTTTTATCAATTATAGATTTTTAATATTAAATAACATTTTTTATGTAATATAGATTTTTTATGAAATAGATTTTTTTATAAATCAAATTAAATTTTACACCAATTAAACTAACGAAAACATTGTGAACAATAACCATGGTTATTTTAATATTTAATGTATAAATATTGTCTTATATATTTAAATGTATGTTATAAGAATATTTAAAGAATTTAAAATGTAATTTTTAATTTCATAAACGTTTGTCTACAAATACAGCACATTAGTTTTGTATGCGTACTAAATAAATGTATACCAACATTAAACTCGATTCTATGTACATATACAAATATAATGCAGATTCAATTTTTTTAATTTTCAATTAAAACGTACTTTGATGTTTTTAAAAAATTTAAGAGCACAATTTTTTCCGGGCCGGACCGGAAATTTAAGTCAGCGCAAGCCTATGAAAATATAGTATTATTATATAGGTATAATCGAGTCATCGACAGTAAGATTATTAGCGTTGCAAACGACTGACTGACATAATAATTACGTACCTACCTATTTTAAATACCTACGATCAAAAGTACGCGATTCAATCAAACCGATACAGGTTAGATATTATTTGTATATTATCTGTACGAAATATATATTATATTATCGTAATATAATTCCGATAACTAAAGGAATTTCGTAAGTCGAATAATGGATTCCGGGCTGGTCGCATCGCCCTTGTTATTGTGTATATAGTTGCGCGCCTGCAAACAGCGTTGTGGTTTTTATTCGCTACGAAATTTCAAAATAAATTATTACATCATTAATTAGTCTACAACATGATAAATGCATCGTACGAAACCCCGTGCCCTTTGGTTCGCGGTATTATAATTTTAAAACCGGAAATTTGTGAGGATTTTGAAATTTAATTAAAACAGCGTTGTGTGTAAACATTATAAAATAATATATAGGTGACGGCGCGATAAGAATATAATATAGCTACCTACTCATCAGAGAATTAATATTATTAATAAATTAACCATGATAAATTGGGATTGAACTTGCATATTTAATTGCGTGTTCTTGTTTTCTTTTGCTTATTAGATTTATTGCTATAGATAATCTATAAATTAATTCTACGACCCTACTATAGTAAAATGTGCCATCAGTAGATAAATATATTTTGGATATTTATCGGGTATTTACCCAAGAGTTTTATTGCCTACCCGAAATTTGGGTAAATATTTATATACATATTTAACTTATTTCACTATGCAGCTATTACAAGTATTAATTTTTAGTTACTTAACCTTAAAAGCAAATCTTATATATTACTATGTAATCTTCATTTTTATGAGTACCCGTATAATGTGTTTTATAAAAATATAGGTAGGTACTTGATTATTTATTTTTATATAATAAGTTCAAAGAATTTAATATTCAAATTTTATTATTTTTAAGTTGTTGTGAATTTGTCGGGAATTCAAAATTTCAATGTATGTTATTACTTATTATATTAACTTAAAATAATTGTGTAATATAAATATTATTTATTAAAATATTAAATTTACCATCCACTAGACCTAACGAATTAAATATCAAACACTAAAATTACCTACATATTTAACTACAGTTTTTACGATTTTTAATGCATTTTTTTATTGTTGGTAAAGATTTTATAAGTTCAAGATTAAGTCTTTGGTTTGAGATTTTATTGAACTCAATATTAACAATATTATTAAAACTTCCGATCTCGTATTAATTGTATAATGCTACATATTATGCTTACAGTTAATACTTAATTCGTTGTATGTAAAAAGTAAAGAATTATATTAATATATTGTACACCCAATTCAAAATATACCTAAAATTTAAATAATTAACTGTAATTTACAATGTAAAAACATGCAAATCCTGGAATAAACAGGAACAATAGCACTTAGTATTGCTTTTTTAAGTGGTGCGCTGCACATATGCACTCTGCATGCATATTAATTATTAGTATTGTTTTAATAAGTATTTTACACATTGACGGACAGTGGGGATTAATAAATTAATAATTATAGAAATAATGCCTAAATGAATCAATGTTCTAGTACTGCTACAGTAGTCGTTTTTTTAGCAGGTACTGCTACAGTAGTTGTTTTTTAGTATAGGTACTGCTATAGTAGTTGTTTTTTAGTAGGCACTGATATATCAGTAATGTCCAATTACATACAATGTTGTATGTACTATGGAAAAAATGTTAAAATACCTATAAACACGTAAGTATAAAATAATTATTATCAACGATACGATACCATAATGGTTATAAATAATTACAGTTTAAATATAATTATCAATCGAATTAACAAATGTCATAGATATCTAATATTTTTGGAAATAAGATATCTGTTTATGACAAACATTTTTTTAGAAAAACGTATATTAATATCTGCCTTATTTTGTCAGTGCCCGATGTCACTTATCAATGCTTATTGGGCACAACACGACTTGGTCTTACATAATATTATTTAGTACCGTTGAAAACACCACTGTAGCTTTAATAGCAGTATTGTGTCTACTCTAGAGTAGTTAACCGTGTCCACAATGTCTGTCCATGGCTGTCCGTCAATTCGTGTTCGACCCCTAATGACAAACTATAATATTATTAGTTCCCCGTGACTACCTGTTAGTACAGCTGAATATATGAACTTTGTATACCATTTATTATTGATTGTGTTCAACGACGTGACAATCCAATTTAAATCGAATCGACCTGTACGAGTTAAAAAAAAATTAGGTTACAATATCATAATAATAATTATGATATTTTATCGGTTTGACGCACCTATATAATATCGAGGTATGCACGTGTCGATTTTGTTGTTTACCACAGAAAATAAGAGTATAAACCTGTCCATAGTTTTATTGTAGAATTGGATTGTAGTACTATACACGGTGGTAATGATATCAATCATAATTATTTACCTCGCAACAAAAAATAAGTACATTTTCATGCCACTGGTACATAAAATACGTAAATTATATATTATTTATATAGGTTAACGTTTAACTCGTTTGTGCACAACAATTTTTCTATGTCTTTATTATTTTTAATTTATCGTAATCGTAAATCACCAGCATGGTTTTTCTCTGTACTTTTATTCAGCCCGCCGTCATAAATGCTTCAATCGGTGCGCAAATTGAGGTAATAAGTCACCTTTTTCACTTAAATCAATTCAAGTTTTTCTAATAAAAATAAAAAAAAATTACCGAAAGTCGCTTATGCCTATAAATAGCTTAAATAGTGTCGAAATACATTGAAAGTTGTATGGTATATAGAAAATGCTAATATAAACATTTGATGAAAATCGTATGTATTTCTACGATCATTACTTTTTGTGTTACTGCGTTACACCAAAAAACGAAATCGATTTTGTAAAAAATATGCTTTGCTTAAAAATTCTTGTTTTTCGTTAATTGTTTTTTTTGTTTTTCCCGACGCGTTTAAAAGTTGTTTGAAATTTTCTTCGGAAAATATTCTGATAAGAAAATCGAAGCACATAGTATACTGTCCCAAAACGTGATGACGGGAACAAAAAAAAAACACATGGCATTGTAAAATCAATACGTTCTTCGCTCCGCTCGAAATCTAAAATTAATTTAGGTAACGAGATTTCAACACATCAAAATCATTGTTTAAAGTGAAATAAAAAATAACCTTTAATATTATAAACCGATAGCTTGAATATTTTTAATATTATTTATTTTATTTGAATTTCATACAATGAATACTGGAAAAATAAAATATTATTTCACTCTAAACAATGATTTCATAATCGTTACCTAAATAATATATATATATAATATTATATACATTATATCGGAGTCACATTGAGTTCTAAATGTTCAACTAATAGATCAAGTATCAACCTATAGAGTTTGTGGTAGTTGAAGGATGGTTTTGAAATTTGGAGGTAATTCAATACATTTTTAAAAAAAAATAACAAATCAAGAGAGACAATTTGATTGTGCCTGCTTGATACAATGACACAATCCCGCTTGATTTTCGCTGAAGTAGTTTTAGGTTTAGTGGGTAAACGAGTACCAATGGATATTATACATAAATATATCTTATAGTCTATAGACTATATAGATTATGAAAGTTCATGATTCCCGTTTTTTTCGCTTTTTTTTATTTAATGATATTTTTTTTAATAATTTCTTCATTTTTACAGTCACCTTCGACGTATAGTTTTATAAACAAAGTGACGTTCAAGTTTTGTTAATTCTTAAAATTCTTCCTAAAAAAAAATCGTCACGGCTAAATGTTCTGGTAAAATGTATTGATCATATTTTGTATTCAATTTCATTAGAAAAATCGGAAGTACTGTATGGCTGAATTGATGAAAATCCAGACGACACAAAAAAATATTGTTTTAAAATATTTTTTTCGTTTTGATAATGGTGTGTTTGGTCGTTGAATAGGAAGTCGTTCAAAATTCTTACTTTAAAGCAAAAATAAAAATAAACTATTAAGCATAATAATATATAACATCCATTATTTTTACAAAATATTGTCTTTAAATTTGTTTGGAAATATTAAGAACACTGCGAAAAATAAGTGAAATCGCAATAAAAATAAATGTTTAATACAGAAACAATATTGCGGTTATTTTGATATAAAGATTTTTCGATTCAATTTATATGTTTAACCACCAAGCTCCGATCAAATTATTTTTAACCCATCGACGCTACTTCAAATTATCGATATTATTTGATTTGTATTTCTTCTACTTGCTTATTTATTTTATTTCGTTATAGGTTTAGTTTTACAATATTTATTTAGACTTGAATTATTTGTTACAAATATGTAAAGCTTAAAATTGTTTTGAAATAGGTAAGTACTAGATTTTTAATAGATTGCATTATATTTTTCATGAGTGTTTATGGAAAAAAAAAATTATAATTTTCAATAAAATAAATCGGAAATGTATGCAATACTTTACGAAGTGTTCACTTATTTACAATAATTTCAAGACGATGGTCGATATATATGTATATGGAGTTATTTTATTATAATATAATTATGATACATTTCAGCTTTCAAATTAAGACCACTAATTATTACCTGGAAGCACATTGTCTACATTTATGAATATTTTAGATGGTTATAACTTATAATGTGTACTTTGAACGAATCGAACGAATTTCACGGCTTACAAATATTATCGTCCTTAAAGTTTATATGATAAACTGATGCAAATATTTTATCCGTCATATGTTCAATTTGTAAGTCCTCGTTACCCTCCACTCAATGCTGACAAAATATGCATGACTAGTAAAACTTTCGTCTAAAAACGATTTGTATGCATCGAGAGATTCGGAAACATCTCACAACAAATATTATGTAAATGGCCATAAGCCGTTATTATCCAAATTATTCTAAGGTAAAAATGACACGTATGGTGAATAAGGAAAATTATTATTAATTCTACCCAATTTATCCGGAACACGTACAATTTTAAATTCGGAAAGAGCCAATTTTTTATAAACATATTCTTATTTTATTATTATATTTTTCTACGAACACTTATTTTAAGCAGAAGAGAGTACCGCCAACTAAAAAAATGTATTTCTGAATTGCTTTCAACATTAATATTAAAACACACAATAGCGCCGATGCGAGTATAGCGCATTGCCTTGCCCTGTCCAGTATTTTAATATTAGTACTTATTTGTATAAAACCATTTAAAATAAAAAGTTTTTACACACCACTTTTGTTCATATTTATAACATTTACACATTGTATTCTACGAAATGATTTCTTATATTAAATAATATTAAATACTCGTTTTTAAAGTTAAATTTGCTTTCAAACTTTCGACCAACAATAATTTCATTGAAATTTCAAATTGTAGGGTGGTAATAATATAATGTCATATTCGGTCATAACGTACACATAACTATATTATTATAGCTTATAAATCATAATAAATATTATAAACCTAAAATATGAAAACTAAACTAATATACATTAATATAAACATTTTCAATGATTGCTCAATGTTTTTCTTCGCGCTTCAAAAAACACTATTCAAAAATTCACCTTTTTGAATAGCTGCTTTTCACGAATGATTCGATTTCCAATCTTGGAAGGAGATGTTTTAGATTATAAATCATTTCTTCTACCCACCTCCGCCCAAAAAAGAAAACGTGTTGACAGAAATATATTATAAAAGTAATAACAGTGACAATAATAATAATAAAACACTATTGTCGGACTTTTCTCGGTTCACTCGGTATCTCGAAAAAAATATTCCGAACTAAGTGTATTAATATTTTTAAGTGTTTTCAAAACAGCAAGTAGCTTAACGCAAGCACGGAATACAACTAAAACTGTGCTCGTAATTTAAGATACTATATTAATCCATGTCTTTACATAATATTATTATCACGATGTGCATATTTTGTCTTCTCGTTAACTTTTGCGTTGTTCGTAAACGCATTATTTTATATTAATACCGTATTAATGCGTTTTCATTGTTATACATTATATACATATCTCCATTATAGTATAGATAATACACGTATACACGAATAGATAATTATCTGAACAATTTTAGATTCATACCGTTTTAAATGTTGCTTAGAGTACAATATATATATGAAACATAATTAAGACACTATGAATAATTTCAAGACTGAATGTATAATATAAGAGTAGGCGTAAAAGCATTTGAATATTGACAGTGCGTTTAATATAGTTTTTAACTATTGTTATCGTTTTAGTTTTAAAAAAAAAAAAACTTTTCAATATCAGTTTTCTATATATTATTATAACTGTAATCAAACGAATACGATTTAAAGTAAAAATAGAAAAATCTATATCGAATGAAATAGGTACCTACAACAGCATATTATAATATACTGACATGTCTAAATTTATCAATGAACGTCAGACGCGAAAACATAAAACAAACGTAATTCGAAGATCATCATCTATATTTATATTAAATATCATGCTCTGTGATGATCGAGTCTTATGAAGACTTTAATAGTTACAGGAACCTGCAGTAGGTATGTTATGTAGAAGTATTCATAAACACATATCATGAACACACATTGCTAGGAACTGGTTTTTGAATCGAGATATTAAGATATTGCGACGATCGAGCTTTTGTAAACATTTTAATCAATTTAATCGCATGACATTGGCTTTTGATTTTTTTTATAAAGATTATTATCTTAGAAGTAATAATCAAATCGCTAACGCAAATATACACTTCATCGGAGTTGTTTTAATAACTGTTTGGGTGCCTACCTTACCATATACTATACATATACGTAAACCTTTTATCACGATTCGAAACGTTGTATATACCTATATTCTGTTTAAGAGTATTTTCAAGGTGTTGACGTTTGAAACTTCAATGAATAATTAAATCTAAACAGTACGTTTCGAATTATACAGTCATAACACGAAATTATTATTTGATGATTTAGTACGTGTATAATAGACATATTTTAATAACTACGTCAAGTTCACTCCTATCACAATATTATTATAACAAATAACTTTTGACACAATTCCAAAAACTAAATCTACTTAACTTTTGAATCATGATGTATATTTTATAATAATATAAAAATATGTATGAATATTAGAATTAAATCAAAAACCTTCAAATTAAATCAAATACTTGTTGATTAAAAGGAAGTTTTATGAATTAATATTACTTTCAAAAAAAAATGTGGATAACAGTTCAAAAAGTAACTAAAAAAAAAACAACAAGATAAAAACAATAATAAATAATAATTTATTACGTTTTTATAAAGTCGTTTTATCAGTTTTACCTTAATTTGTATTATTGTGTTTGACAGATATTTATTTGTTAAATTGTATTGGCCATTTGAATGATTCTTTAAACTTGCTCGTTTTCCATTTCAATTCGTTTATTACTTATTAGTAATATTATTAATCATAATCTATATACCAGTAGTTATCATAATTTGCCCTGTGCCTAAGTAATATTGTTACTTTATAAAAGTTTGAATAATAGACTAAATCTAAATGTTTTAATAGTAACGATGGTGCACATCTGAAAAAAGTTACTGCAAACTGTACAATATAATATATTAGACATCATATATTATGTATATTTAGCTATATACGACCTACAATCATATATTATTTCCATCATTATTCATATTATATGTTGCATTTCACACAATCGTCGAAATATATTTTGTTTTATAAGTATGCCGTTTAAATAATATACGATCTATCAACTATTATAGTTGTTTTGTTGGGATTTCTACGTTACCCCTCATTGTTGTCTTGTAAAATAATATTAAACATTCGAACTGCATTTACTGACAAAAACAATATTATATTTGCTTCCTATTTACTTCTGTGTTGTTTTTAAATTTAGCCGTATATTTCTATTTCGCTATTATCGACTCGATATGTCTCTCTCCCGCAAGTAGAGGTTACATGCCTCTATATTATGAAATGTGAAAAGACATAAACTCCCTAACCCCACTTCATCGCAATTTATTTATAAAGCCTGACAAATACAGAAATGTCCACTTGTCCCATTACAATATTTCTCTGGCACTTCTAGTCGTGTTCACGTTTAAAAAAATCAAACATTCAGAAATGAAAGAACAATTACTGTTCCCTTCCGTTATTGATATGCGGATTTTGCCTACGAATATTTATTTTTCACAATTAGCAATGTATTATAATAATATGCCTCTGTAACTATATATTTTGTCATTCAATGTTTCATGAATTATTGTGTACAACTATCCAAGTCTTTGCCAAATTTCATAACAGTAATGAGATAAACAGTAACGATATGCGCAATATATTTATCACTATATCGCCTACAAGATAATCATGCACGACAAAAGAACAAGAATCTCCAAAAATAAATAATTAAAAATCACGGAGTATATAGAACAATATTCTATACGGCGGCTTTTCGAGCTGTACAAAGATTAAGTTAGATTTTCAGATATATTATCAACATCACTCAGCTGGTTTGTGATCACTGTCAATGTGCCACACTTGCGGTGGTCTTACGACAGACAGACAAAACAACAATAGCATTTTTCTTCTTAATTCCATCGTATCAATGTGTACAGCGAAGACGTGTGCCCGCAATACAACAGAATATATATATATATATATATATGTGTGTGTTTAATAATGTGATAAAAACTAACCGCAAATTGCAACCCCTTTTCGTGTACATATATATATATATATATATATAGCTCGAGAACAATGCGTTGCTGCTGACAAACTCTGATTTCAGTTAAGACGTTTGAAATCACTGTATTAATTTATAAAATAATATAAGATACGTAAAAAATCGTACACTTACAGTAAAGCGATTTTTAATTTTAAATAAAAAAACTATATTATTAATAGAAATACCATCTAATAGTATAATATATTTATCGGGAAAATTTTTTGAGTTTAATGTATTTATAACGAATTTAAATTATTCACGATGAATAATTAGTTCACAAAATATATTTTTCTTTGGAAAAAAAAATGATATCATATTTTCAATATATAGTATTATTATAAGGATAATTAACGTTAACACGTCATATTTATTATAACAAAATTGTTATTAAATAATCAGTGATTAATTATAGTTTTTGAAGAACTACACAACCTCATTATAATATTTCATCGTATAATGTTGAAGTAGATAAAGATAGCAAATATTAAAAATGGAAAAATGCTAAGTGCCCCTTAAAAAAAGTTAAGTCTATACTATAGTTAATATGCATGTAATAAACATTCGGGATAAAAAAAAGTTAAACCATTATTATAATCAAGTACTATTATATTGCTTAACTGATTAAAAGTGAATACTCCATACTCTTAACATTTTAAACGTATTAGATCTCGGTAATTGACACATTTCTAGAATTAATAGTAGATATAGGTATATATTTTACGTTCTAGAATTCAGTGTTTCCCAACCTTTTTACCACCACGCGGATCACTTCGATAATATTTTATAGTCGCGGGCCACCTCGGTTTTACGAAAACTAGGAAGCCCTTTTTTTTTGCTCATTAACAAGAATACACAAAAGTAATCAAAACATTTTTATTGATTTACACTATTAATCTGATATAATGTACACACTTACAAAAGTGAAAAATACTTATCGGTCGTTGGCAGGAACAACGATAATAATATTATACGGTTCTTCAATAATTCGTAATTTTTTCACTATTTAAAAAAAAAATTATTTCTTTAATAATTTCTAATAGAAATCGGAGAAAAAATCTATGGGATTGCGGACCACCGGTTGGGAAACACTGTTCTAGTGTAAGGCAGGTAAAGAAGCAATAGGAATCTAAGAATTGAATATAAGTGTGTTATTGTGATCTTGTTATTTGCAATTGATCATTTTCTACTCATATCTAAATCTAACTAGGACGTCTAAACACACCGAAAGGCGATGAATTGTTTTATAACTATAATGTCATTCAACTGTTCAAATCTTTTTAATAAGAAATCGATTAAAGTTATCAATTAAATTCGTTTTTCTCAGATGTAAGATGGAGGTACAATAGGTACTCATAATACATTTAGAACGCTGCAGTGTACCCGTTTTATACCAGCTTTCCGCAAATCCTCGTGCAAGTGTGAATAGCGTTGGATGGACCTAGATCAGCTCAGAATAGTTTATCGAATTCAGCAACGATGTATGATTATTCTGTAAATTTAAAAACCCATTTCCCGGTGGCCAGCGTAAATTCTGTATTGAAATTGTTTTTATAAACTGAAGCAGTGGTGCAGGTCCAACGCTTTTTAAAAAAACAATAATCACCGACTGTTTATAAGTGAAGAAAGTTACTTTCAGTGTTTAATTATACATTATTCAAAACGACCTACCGCATCTAACGACGACTTACATTTACAAACCTTAAACTATATAGA
The DNA here is from genome assembly GCA_022818045.1 of Neotoxoptera formosana. NCBI lineage: Eukaryota > Metazoa > Arthropoda > Insecta > Hemiptera > Aphididae > Neotoxoptera > Neotoxoptera formosana. The sequence continues at coordinate 22,733,242 of CM040633.1, read as the reverse complement.
TTGTATTGTTGTATATTAAAATAATTAATAAAGTTACAACGACGATGTATTGGATTCGCGAAGTTTATATTATGACAAACAGCTTAATCTACCTACTATAATATAGCACAACCCAAAACGATAAATTTACACCTCAATCAAACATTCGAACCGTATAATATTATTATCTATAATAAACACCAACAACCAATAATACGATTTTCCTCCCACACCTAACAACTGATTCATATCAATTTCACTATACCTACCCTTTCGTGTTATAATAATAATTATTATTATTATTGTCATACATCATATTATGATGTATTTTCGACGAATAATTTTACGCGCATAACAATCATTCGTACCTCATCTGCATGATGATTATTTGAGGAGTTTAGTTGATTTAGCCTATACAATTGTCGCAGTAATTTTTAAGCCATTGAATGCACACACAATGGAGTAATAATTAGTTCCGAATAGGTTATTATTAATAATAATATTTTCCGCGTTCGGCAACGTATTATTTTTACCGTAAATATAACGGAAAATTAAAAAACATTTTAAACGTTTAAACTTTGCTCTGAAATACATGCGGGTTTTTGCTAAATAATTCAGTACACGTGTCCGGTGAGAACAAAATCGATTTGTCTATTTCAGCGATTATTGTGTCTAATGCGGCTGTGTCGTTAGAACGTTATCCGACGGAAATTATAAGATCCAATAATAAGTATATTGCAAAAAATATTCAGTTTTAAAAATGTACAAGTCTTGACTTGCATTCGCGTTCAAATTTTTTTAATAAAAATATAAAATTGATAAACAGTGCACAAGTGCGTTCGGAGATTGAAATACACTAAACACAACGCAAGAAAATCGTATTATTTTAATGTAATGTTGTAAAAGAGCGCAGCCAGGGGACCAAAGCCGTGATTTACTGCAGTTGAGAGTGGTCGACGACAAAAGAAGTAGAGCGAAAAAGGCAGCTACAAAATTATATCAATAATCATATTGTCGTGCGAAGAAATCCGATTTAAAACCTACCTCTTCTCGTAATATTCTAGTGTTGACCGACCAGCCGCACCAAACTACGGCAGAATAGGCAAATTGGCCGTCGTCGAATCAATAACGGCGAACCGACCAGTAAAACAATCGCCGAATCACAGACGACGCTGAGCCGCGGGTCGTCAGTCTTATTTTACTCGTATGTACCTACCCCATTTTACCCTAAATAGGTACCTACACAAAATATATTTATGAGATGTAAGATCAGCGATGGTCGTATTCGTATTTTCGATATTCAAACGCGTTGTAACAAGTGTTGCCGTGTTGGTGAAACATAATATTAGTCATTGATATTATTATTTAACAATATTGCAGACAAACAATATATTATGTTGACGTACAACTAGCTACAGTGAAACCTCCCTTAACGGACACCTCTCAATAGCGAACACCTCCAAATAACTGATGATATTTTTGGAACGGCGACACATGTACTTATTTTATTTCCCCTCTTAATAGCGGACACCTCTAAATAGAGGACGACATTTTTGAGATTGAGAGTGTCTGATATTTAGAGGTTTCACTGTACCAATCTTCGCTTGATAAGTCCTCTCAGATTCATCAGGAATACCTATGCAAAATTACACTATGTTTAAAGAATAAAGAAACTCCTCCTTATAACACGACACTAATGATTATGTTATGGTTAAAAATATTATTGCATTTATTGAATTATTATTTCAAGAAAGTCTTTCTTGAACATATCTAAGGAGCTATCAGAGACACCCTCATAAAGTAGGGTGATATCCGAGTGGAAAACTCAAATAACGAACATGGCCAGTATAAAGGGTGGATAGAACCGTCAGAAAAATTACCTCCTGAACACAAATTAGACTGGCCAATATGGAGAACACTGAATAGATTGCGTGTTGGAGTAGATCGATCAAAAGAAAATATTATGCAAAAATGGGGATATGGAGATCAAAATATAACCTTCAAATGTAGAGAAGATCGGACAATGTCACGTCTACTTGGGCAGCCCAGCAGGACCAACCCGTGAAGATGATCTGATAACAAGCAACCAGAAGGCGGTAGACGTCGTGGATCAATATTATTCTGGGCAAAATAAAATATATACGTTACCATTGTATTATGTACTTGTGTGATATTTATTATTTACTATTTATGTTATTTTATTTTATTTTACATATTTATTTACTATTCTAGTTTTGTTGCACGATGTTAAATGTTTATTACAAATATAATATGTGTTGCCTGACACGGAAAAAAAAATGAATTATTATGACACTTATATTATATAGTATTATATATATAAGTACCACTAATCCACCCATTGCTCACCGACTGAATTACGAATTACTTATGGCATTTGTCATAGGTGAACAATAGGATCAGCACAGAAACAGCCTTTGCAGAGAGGGTACCTAAGTTCAAATCGTAAGAATTGGTATTTTTTCCACGAACCAAATATTTTTTGTTATTGTTGTCTTTCTCAAAAAAACTACCACTTAGACTTTTTAAACATACACAATAATAGATTAACGGAAATATGAATTTTATTTATCTATGTATTTTGTTTTATTTCTCAAAAAAAGAACACTGGGCCCCACCCACCTCTCGTGCCCGCGGGACTCAGGAGACCTGCAATCTATAGCTTATATACAATATAAATTTATTTAATATTGACACTAAAAAAAATATGTTACTAATATAATATGTATACTAGATACAAAATACAAAACAATAACTAGAACTAATAATAATATTTAATACTGTATATTGCATAATATTATGCTACCGTAATGCTTCTGAATATCTGTGAAATCAGTATTAAGTAGCCAATACAATTATTTAAGTTTTTAATATTTAATTCATCGACTTTTCTGGCAACACGTTTGTCGCCGTTTTAGTTCTTACAATTTTGAATTGCATTCCAGTAATTGTTTTATTGTTCAAAGCTCTTATAAAATATTTTTTTTTCTGCAAACCTTGTGAGTATAATGGATAAGTTATACATGTTTTTTTTAACATAAAGCATAAATTACTGCAACTTTGTAGTAAAACAGTTTTTTGACTGAGAAAAAATTCAGACAGTCAAGTCAATTGTTGTATAATTCGCGGTTGTGTGCCGCGTTGATAAATCCTTATTAAGGGCGATTCTTAACAGAAAATGTTGATTAATTTACAGTGTTTTTAAAACATTTTCAGCGACCCCGCCCCAGACAATGTGATTCCATACGATTAAATGGGTTTAATTATAGCTTTATATACTACACGGGGTTTCCTCCCATCTGAAATATTGCTTAACTCTCTGCACAAATAAAACATTTTCCCGACTTTATTTGAAACTATTTACTAGGCTCATTTGTTCCGCCCACGCACGTCACAGCACATTTCTATACCTAAATATATCGTATGTTTATATTTTATCATTAGAAATAGGACGTCGATGACTTTTACAATTTTTTTTCTCTGATCCAATAATATCCTATATTCTATTTCCCTTATCCTATGATTTATCTGATACAATGTATACTATCTTAGCTAAAAAATCGTTTCGTGCTTCCTCGATTCAGAAAATCTTAATTTTATTTTGAGTTTTTAGGCATTTTTAGCTATAAATGCATTTTTGTTTTTAACGTCATTTTTTTTATATTTTTACGTCGTAATAAGTAATTTTTGTAACTTTTGTACAGTATGTGAGACGTATTTTCGATTAAGGAGTATATACGAGATTTATTTGTTGTATAAAATAAAGATTATTATCCACTAATCATAATAATATTCTATTATAGATTTAAATCTGATGTAATATAACGACTTACCTCAGCCCGGTTTTGTCTACGGCACACAAGCATACCGTATCGTCGGCATAGCACACAATTTCGTCCTTAAGAGGAATTGATAATATCGTTCTCATTTGCATATTAAACAATATATTGGTAATAGACAAATATATGCGATGACCTGATTCCTGAGCGTGTTTTAAATATTGAATTAGAATATTATGATCCAGTTCGTCGAATGCTTTGACAAGGCCTAAATAAATGGTATAGCATTTTTATTTTATCCCAGTTTTGTGTATAAAAAAATGGTCACACGAGCAATAGTTTGATCCGGGCGATTGTAAATTCAGCTGATTTATCGGTTGTCAATTTTAGGGTTGGATTTATAACATGTAAATTCCATCGTTACTTTTTTTACCTAGAAAAAAATGTCAATTCCACCGGTACGGTTCTTACCTGAAAAAAAATATTTTAACTCCGCCGATGGTAACATCATACCTATTTTTAGTAAGTTACACGTTTAACTTTCGACTGTCTTATTTTTATTTTTTTTGATTTGTTTAGTTGTTGTTTTATTTTAACTAACATTTTAGACATCATTATTTATAAATTATAATTGAATATTTTTTTAAACAAGTATAAAAAAAAATATAAGTACCTATCTAAATATATGTGTATAATAAATCTCTAAATAATGATAAAATATCTATTGCCTACATAATATTGATTTTATTTCAGGTAGGTACAAAAAACGTACCTGTGGAATTAAAATTGTTTTTCGGTACTTTTCTAAGCCCGATTGCTAAATTTATAAAATCTTATTCTCTTCTGAGTGATTAGTTAATTTAGTTCAAATTATTTTTTCGAAGACCTTCACAACATGTCATAAGAGATGCTGATCTATAATTATCAGCTTGATTTATATGACCATTCTGTGATTAAGGGTTATTATTGCAAACTCAAATAACTCGGGTACAACGTTAATTATTAGGGAAAGGAACTATTATCGTTCTAGGTAAAAGCAAGACACATTTTTTACACAACTATACAATTTATCAGATAAAAACCGACCCGGTGTGAAGACTATACGGCATAGTCGTTCGTCAAATATATTGCAAACGATAACAGCTAAACGGGTCTTCTAGAACAAGGAATAAAATCTAAAATGTATATTGAATTATACGAGTGGGCGACTATCTAATTATCATTTCAAAATTTAAGATGCAATTGAGTCTAAACAATAATTCAAACAAATATAACTAGGTACAAATTGTAATTGATATTTGAGTTTATCGATTTCGAAAAGTGTTATACTTTTATACCATTAGTCTCGGAACTAACGTTAAAAGTTAAACTTAATTAATTTAGAATACTTTACGGGGTTTTTGTTATACTTTCGATCTTTGTAAGTACCGACGTTTTCCTACCAAGACTACATTTTACTTTAGGTGATTGCATAGTTTATCTCACTTCTAAATACACACTTTCATGCTTAGGATCAAATTAAATTTTAAAAAAAACACTTTCATCAATAATTGATATAATGTTCTGGAAAACTTTGTATTTCTTCCAAACCATCATCTTTCAGAATACAATATAAAATCAAAGCTTTCGGGTATATTATTTTTTTACTGTTTTGTTTCGATAAGAGCTATTGAAATCGTTGTTGTTATATCTGTATTATTATTATTTTATCGAAAGTGAAACAGACTCGGAACACACCATTTCGGTGCACAATATAAGAAGGACAATATTTCAAATTACCGTATACACTATAGTTACTGACACACTGCAGAAATAAGTACTTTTCTATAAAATATAAGTGGCCTACTCCATTATAGTCTTGTTTTTCAACGATAATTGTATATGAATGACAAAACTAATGAATTCCGAATAAGCTCGTTGCGTGCACAAAATCATTTTGTAACTTCATTACTTCAAACGAAATTCGTAGAAACCGTTGTAGAAATGAATACCTACCAAGCAAATAATCAGACTTTGAGGGCTGAGACGATAAATTAGGAATAACGTGGACTTAGGTCTCATATTTTATCGGGGTTTCAGAATGCACGTGTTTACAGTGTTCTACCCGGTTCTATGAACCAATAATTACAGTTTAAAATTTTAAATATAAATTTGTTTATTGACGGATAGCTACGAAAGCATATTTTATACGAGTGCCCACGAGTAAATATTTTTAAAACAAAGACGAATCAAGCTCGATCGGCAAAAGCTCGTGCTCGAGCGAGACAGTTTGTGGCGCATAGATTCAAGGAATATAGATAAATATATTATATTGTTATAGTTAATAATAAATAATTAAATATAATACGAAATGAACAGGTGTGGTAACTGGTAAGTGACATTTTTGGCGAAGACGAGTTAAGAGTACTCTATAAAATTGTCCATTTCATTTTCGTATGATGCACAATTAATATTGTACATATGTGTTTGCTTAATATTTTATCCACTAAATTGGATTGTCATTTGAAGTATGTACTATACATACTTTTTTTAACTGAAGAACCGAGAAAGTGTTATTGAGGCATTACTTCCATCTTCCCCATTTTAGCCTGTAGTTCAGAACATGTACCCTCACTTTATACCCGCATGTGAGCCTTTTATTAATTTTTCACGGCACGTCCAAAAGTATGTATAGGAGGGGTGCCCAACCTTTTGGAAAGATCGGGTAACATTAAGTAAGTAAAAGTTATCGTGCATTCACATACATTTTTATAATAATACATTTTATTTTTTAGCCATTGCCATCGTTGTACGATTACGATACGCATTCACATACTATTTAATCAATATAATAGGTTTGAGGGGGGGGAGGATTCTATCAATAGGTTTTGTTTTTAATAATTTTTTTTCTTATTTTATACATGAGTAATTTATGGTTTTGAAAATATGTACGACGGGGCCACATCAAAACCTATCGTGGCCCGCGAGCCTCGGGTTGGACACCCTTGCTGGTTTATAGTGTTAAACAATTTAAACATAGTAAACGCCGTACGCCGTTACGTCTTCTATACTGTTTATGGCAACTGAATGATAATGGTTATTTATTTATTTAATTAATTAATAAACGGGCTTGGGCCCTATGGTACAATACAAGACAGAATACAATTTTAAATGACATTTAGAAGAAAAATAGAGATACAAAAGAGAAGAAACTTATTCCACATGACTATAATTGTACCCGTTGAAACTTAATATTCTAATGTATATTTGCTATGTGTTTGACTTTTATCGTATATTAACAACTATATACAGTCGGTTACAGTTATCTGCAGTGACAGATAAAACGCGTCTTATGTAAGCACTGCCACTCAGGCTTAGAATCTCTCTTGTCAGTTGTTTAGTTGCCCGTACGTCGCGTCGTTTTTTTATAAAACTGTCAACTTTTTTAAAAATTATTATTATTATTATTATTACAGTATAGTTGTGTTACGAACATAATAATTTTGTACATTTTACCACAAACACTATGACAGAATAAACTATAAATTATAATAGATATATACGTTATAGCGGCGTACTCTTCTTGTATAAAAAAAAATACAACGCTACAACGTTAATATATACCTATATATAACACAATGTGGCACACGCAAGTAGTTTCGAAAAAAACATTTTAGCCCAAAAATTCTACCCTGACAACCTCTGTTACATAGTATATAATATGTGCGTATAAAAGATACTTACTGCGTTGTTTTGCCACTTTCAGGTCATTCCGCTCGCCAAACCCCTTATAGATTCTGCCATAGAAATAGTAAGTATTTTTTAAAATTCAAATACATATATACTTCAACTCCTAAATGTAATTTTTTTTTTTTAGTGGCTATAGGAATATTACACTCACTAAAATAAAAATGTTTTCCACGATGTCGATGTACAATATATTTTCTATACGATATTAGATATTTTATAATTAAAAAATTCAAAATACATTAATTTTTCATACAACATGGTGATTTCAAAATTGTTCAGTTTAATTTTACAATGTGTTTTTAGTAGAAAACTTGCTTCGCAGGAATTACTCTTACACCTCGTTAGTCAGATTTCATATTTTTTTTTTCATTTGGAAGTTGAAGGATTTATACTAGTCGCGTTGGACTCCCTTTTTAAAAAAAAAACTATTTCCAGAAGTCTTAATAAACGCCGTCTGAATAATCACAAAAGTTTGAAATGCCTTTTCCCTTCACCCTTGATTGAGACACATATTATAATATAAATCCTGTTAAACCTCAAACAAAATTGTAACCAATAAATTCCAATTGCGTGTTATAGCTTCATCAAAATCACCATTAATACTGTTACATTTGATCAGCAAATATATGACAGTATTACCTATCTTCAAAGCAAATAATACGCTTTACTGTGGATTGATTGGCTTAAAATAAATAAAATCAAATATAATATTATGGTTTGCCATAGATTGACAGTGCACACACTCCTACATCTTGGGTCAATGTCATACGCCTCATACTAATATAGTCGACCCTAAGAATATTCAAACCGGATCCGAGAAAGACGATGCTCGCATGACGTGATGATGACTGAGTAAGTTATGGATGCACAAACGCGATTTAATTTAATTTTTATCTTATATATTATATACCTTTCACCGGTCATGATGGTCACTTACGAGCGCCCTGATCAGGATCACGACGTGTGTATTGTTACAGGCTCATAGGGTTAGGCCAGGAGTACTGCAGGACACCCCCTCCGCCATACTAAAGTAAACGTACAATTTTATATAACAATAAAACTCATGACAATCGTATAACGACATACAGAGATAACTATTATATTATATACGGTACAGTGCAATTTTAATACAATATATAATTTAAAAGGCGAAGGGCAGTCGAACGTCGGCATTGCAAGCCATTAGACAATATAATATGCACCCGCGATAGTTTCATTCGCCATTTACGTACCTATACGTACATATAGTTTGTAGTGGATAAGGGAGTAAAAAATGGAAAACAATAACTGAATAATGTTAGCAGTGTAGGTAATGCGGGCATGTCTTTTCTACGAGTATAATAATGTGAGCTTTATTATTGATGCGACGGTCACTGTATATTCAACTGATCAATCGGATTGTTTGATCCGCGTTCTGAGCGATTCGCCCGTTGCAGTAGACATGACAAAAATAATGCGTGCACTGAACGCGATTTGGATGTACATTTAAAAAAAATATATAAACCTACGCACAGTCAACCATTTTATTTCCCGTTGATCTATCCACGTCGTTTCAAATTTTAACATATTATACAATGCGTACAGGGTTGCACATTTTGTAAGAAATTGAAAAAAAAAATCACATAAATATTTTATGCATTATATAATTGCGTAAATTACCTAATATTATATATAATATTTAATGTACATATTAAAAAAACATAGAAGTAAATCTATGAATTTTAGACATTTCGCAACAAACGATTTCGCATCAAAAAAAGTTCATCGTAAAATGTTGTAGATAACATATAAGATTAAAAATATATTATTATTTATTGGAATTTATAATTACTTGTTTTGTTTATAATGAAATAAAAATGTATTAGTAATAAATACTACATTTTTTTTCTTGGGGAGGCATATTTAAAAGGGCCTAGGGCGGCACCTGTTCCAAACCCGGCACTGAATGCGTATAATATAATACATATTATAGTTGTCGTTGAATTTTAGATGAGCTAGCACTGGGCAAAGCGATCGCTCATGAATCAGAAAGTCGCGTAATTCCCTTGGAAATAATTATTCGTATACAACACGAACGATAATAATAATAATAATAATAATGATAATGATAATAGTATGCGGATTCTGAAGCGAGACGAACGCCATAATAATAATAATAATAATAATAATAATAATAAAACGGAAGAAGAAAAAAATTCTATATAAAAAATGTGCATCACGTACAAACGATACAAGTACCTACGATACGTGTGTATAATAATGTAATATATCGTATCGCGCGGTGGATACTGTACGAGCAAAATCACTTTGATTTATTTCACGGCAATCGCATGTCTCGTTGTGTGCCCATACCGCGCCGCGGCTATAATATAGAATAATATATATTATTACATATTATTTTTTTTTACCTACGTTAAAATAATAATATTCATTGGAAAGATCTAACTTAAGAACGCCCGCGAGTCCTTACGTAAACGATGGTCGTATATGTGTATTACCTATCTAAATATAATACACGTCATAATATATGGTTAGGCGGGGACTAAAATTGTGTGTGTGTAGTACGACACACTTTGTGTAATACACAAAACGGTTAGTGTGGATAATACGAAATCAAAAAGTGTGTAATGGACTGTTTTTCTTATTGCGTTTTTCATCGATTCATAATTTCATACATATTATTATAAATATATATTTTGACATTATGTTAAAATAAATGGTCGATATGTAACCCGGTATTGAGAGTAAAATTATAAATACAGTTAATGCTTGTCTTGAAACAGTTCCTCAGACTTAAAGTAGGAAAATAATGAGATGCTCCATAATATCATGTTTTCAGTATCCAGGTACAGAACTTATACATACAAAACAAAAAAACCATGTACCAGCTATTCTTTGTTCTTCTGGAGGTACTGCGTTCCTAGAAAAAACGTATTTACAAACACTTTGAAATCAAAAGAACACATTGAAATATTGAATGTTTACATTGCTTTTCTACTTTGCCAAGAGAAGCCAAAATTAAAGAAGCTCCTTTAGACAAACTTATCTCTGCAAAAAACCTTGAGGTACCTATCCCAAAAAATCAGTGAGTTAATGTGCACAGTTTTTAATGATGCCAGAGGAACTATCAGCGCATGGTCATGGCCTTCCAGTGAAGTTGCTTATTTAAAACACGACAAAACTAGATACACTTACACTCATACACTTTTGAATTAATAATTTATGACTTTTAACTATAGTAAAAATACTAATGAATTCATATGTATGGTGGTTCAAATATATTTTGAGGGGGACACTAAGTCCCCACAATAATATATTAAGATTAATGTTAAGTGTATAGTACCAAAAAATATATATATTAGCCAATGTGGTTAGGTACTATTATAAATGTCTCGATCGACGAAACAAATGTCTGAAAGAAGGACAGCGGGTAAAGTGACATATAAATTTAGGAATTTATCACGGTAAGTCCAGATTTTTTTTCACGACTAAAATTCATCACAATTATTAAAAAAATAGACGAAGAAGCAAAACGTTATTTTAAATCAAAACAATATATTTACTAATATATTTTGTATTAATAATAATATGAACTATACAAAGTACGGACTAACTTGAAATCGCTTAAAGAACTTCAAGACTACCTATAAGAACTTTTACGGAAAACCCCCGTTTTCTGTCATTGTTTTTTCGGAAATCGTAATTTTTTATATATAATATGAATTATGAATAATTGTGACAACTGTCCGTGCGTAAAGTATAATACTTTTTTTTTGTATCATTTACAAAATCATTTTATTTTTATTACCACGTAAAAATACAAAATCAACACAGTTGTATCCATCAAATGCCAACAGCGGGTAAGTACTTCGATTGTATTATATACGTCGTTTCCGATATTCGTTCCCGAATATTGTATTTTTTGGCCGCATTTTGTCGATATAAGTAAAACACGAGGAATTTTTGGATTATTCACTGATATTCACGATAAATATTATACATTTCCTCGGAAGCACCAGGGATGGAGCAAATAAGAAATTTTAAATTGACGATTAAAAAGCATGACACAGAAATGTTTAGAACGAAATCGGTTTTTATTCTTTATTTTTCACAACATTCGGAGAAAAAACGTGTCGAAAGGTTAATAGCTTAACAATACCCGACGCACAGCTGCGGCGATTCCCTGCAGATTTTTGCGCGACTCGACCTTTTGCATATTTATATTCGTATAATAAAGTTAAATTAGAAAAAGGATGAATACATTAACCACGCACTGTTAATACGGAAAGTTTCAAAAATTAAAATAATATATTATAATCCTATGTGTGACGAGCAAGGCCGATTTGTTGAACAAAAGAATCCTGAAAACCTGCAGCTGCGCGATATAAACGTATACATTTTTTAACATAAAAATTACATAATATTAAAAAACATAATCGCGTCCGCTCTCAACAATCACAATCTCTGCGTGTGTCTGGACTTTTTTTGCGTATTTCGTAGAGAATAATGATTAAAAAAACTAACGGTCCGGTTTGTATACGATATACATGTCGAGCGTAAGCGGTGCCAGTGGTGTTCGGTGCACCCCCTGGAGGTAAAAAAAAAGTGGAATTTTTACGGTTTTACCAGAGTAATAGGGCATTAGGATCTTAATTTACAACTTAATTTTTACTGTTTTGTGATTATTCGCACAACATAATATAGTCAACATAAATATTGTTCTTCGGACAAGACCTAGTTGTCGGTGCCAGCTGCAGTCACGATATATACCGCTGTATAACAATATCACTGCTGTTGAGCGCTTGTTGTAGACCGAACCATACAACTTGTACCTTAACGTATTTATAGAATTATAGGGCAGTTTATCAGTATTCAATCGATTGAAAGACTTCCTTTACTATATTAGTCGTCACAAACTGGTGTCGGCTCTTATTCGCTCATAAGGTATGAGTGAGTTAGTGTGTCTAAATCTCACTATGAAGTGGGAATAATTACTACTTAACCTCCGTCCCTTCTTCAATCTCGAGGAGATATTTCCATTTTTTTTAATGTTGAGTCTTAGTACATTTCTGAGTTTTTTTGATAGAGGTAAGTTATATACCAATATTGACCTGCCATGCTCCCAAAGTTGAACACACTATATTTATATATATATCAATTAATAGACTTGCATTATCGTTTATTTAATCAATATGTAAGAGACATATTACTTACTATTTTTTGTATTGTATATCCATTGTATGCTGTAATATTATACTTTATTGTCTGAATAATTAGCATTCCTACCTACTGATTACTATCACAATATAATAATTATTTCTGAAAAATATTTTTATCTGAACTTCCGTTCCATCAAATTATAATATGCTATTGATTGCAATGATTTAAATTAGTAGTAGTTATTCTTTCCCGAGTTAAATTTGTATATTTATAACTTATGTGACTTTCTCGTAAGTTTGTATTCTTATTATCGCCTTTTTTGTTTTAAAATATGTTTCTTAGGAACCTTACAGTTTCCAACAATGAATCACAATTTATATTCCCCTCGGGTATAATATAATAATTAACGATACCTACTGCTTGTAATTTTATGATTTTATAGCTTCTGCAGGGTGGCTGTTTGTTATGAATCCCAGCATTAACTCTGTAATGTTTCTTTGATAATTTTAGAGTTAAAAATTCTAAATAACAGATATTTTATTTTTCTTTAACCATTCTAAGAGTTATACATAAAATATATAGTATATATTATTATTATTATGTAGTACAAATAGTGTTCTGCAGTTAATATAGTATGATAGTTCATTATACATTTTTTAAATATTAATATATTGAGTATACACAATAGCACCCTTGTCAGCAATTTGTTAAATTCTTTAAAAAAAATATTATGTCTAATTTATTTTATTTTATTTTTGATTAGCACATTCTATAGTACTAAATTGTCGAAATATATTGACTTTTGGACTACGTTTTAATAAAAACAATTTAAACATACTAGTAATCAAATATCGTTTAAAGTGTATCATTCTGGTGATAATTGTTCACCTAAAACTTATTTGTATAATACTATTTATTTTGATGTAATGTGAAAAACTTTTTTCAAATTTAATTAAATAAGTTTTTTAATTTTTTTAAAACCTAAGTCATAAAAATTTATTTTAATTTTGGAAAATTAAAATAGGTTAGATTTAAAAAATACGGCATCATTGAAACAAACTATAAATCTGATAAATTCTAGCTATTACAATTCTATTCATGGATATATCAGTATGACAGTAACACAATTTGAAAAAATATCAATTTGAAGCAACGATTGCTCCATTAAAGTGGAGTTTAATTTTTTGATATTAATGATTTATTATACTTCACAAAACTAGTATTAGCTATAATGTTGGTTATAGTAACTAAAATTCTTACTCTATAAAGTGAATAATTACAAGGCATAACAAACGTCAAACTATATTTGCGCAATGAATCATAATACATCTTTGTTTATTACAACAAATAACAAAAACAACTTTATTGTATTTTACGTTAATGAATACTCGTATACCGCAGAGTAATATGGTATAATTCGAAATTCAAATCTTAACTCAACATAATATGTCAAGTGCCCGCGTTAAAAATTTTGAAAACCACTACAGCACTATTGTGTAATAACTACATATTATTACATTTTATGTAATCATTTTCAATAGGTATATATGCATTTTTTTTATGTATTTATAAGCCAGCCATTGGCACAAATCACTAAGGTGCTAAGGGTGCTCAGCACCCTGCATTTTAATGACAGTGCCCCGAATCCCGAGATCGTCTTGAATAGTAATTAAAAATCTTGGACACGCACCACTAAAATGGATCGAGATAGACTATCGATTTACCAATTTACTATCCACATCGAAAGATATATTATGGTATAGTCCTTGATAATGAAACAATTTTAAATAAATATGAAAACAGATATCTATGAAATGGGGTCAAGTCTCCTCTAATGAGGAGTGTATAAGAGAGCTAAGCTTTCCACTGGTTTGTTTCCTCTAAAAATGGTTTGGTGCTTAAGCATTCCTAATATTTTTGGGTGATTTTTGCCTATGTTTTGCCAGCAGAAACAAAATTTGATATTATCATCCACATAACTATAATAAAATAATATCTAAACATCAGAGACAACTTATTATAAACAATAAAAAGTAAAAACGGAAATTACATCTTATATTTATTATTAAAGGATTTAAACTTCACATACACATTTTAATTTAACTATAAGTTTTTAAAGATAATGTCACGTAGTCTACAAGACAGTGCATTAGGTAGCTCTTTGAGCTTAATCATTTTAAAGTCAGTGTACATTTAATAAGTCAATGCGCCTGAGTGCGTTTATAAAGAGCACTTAGTCTAGTAGGTCTGCTGTATAGAAGGTTTGAATTAAATTTTATTATTAAAAGCGTTGATATTTTTTTCAATATCTTATAGTTGTAGGTACCTAAACAAAAAAATCTATTTTTAACTATAATAATTTAAATTATAAGTTACAATTTGAGTAACAATTTTAACCATAATTATTTATCGGCATTGAGCATTGAGTCAAAATAATGTTAATTTCTGCATACATATTTGGATTGGCTAATAGACGATTTAGTTATCACTATGGATCTTGAGTGAAGCAAAAGAGCTTTTAGTTCTATAATGAAATGCACATTGCGAGTTTTCTCTGAAAATAATTTAAATAGCTCAATTATTATTTGTATACCCACAACACCTCTTTAGATTGACAATTTTAACACACAATTGTATACATAAAAAAAAATTTTAAATCCTTAGTTTTAATTACCTAAAGGGAAAAAGTCTTGATAGCAACTTTATAGATTTTTCAGACAAGAGTAGTTCTATTCTAAATTGCTTTTAAAATATTATAGTTTCGTATGATTTAAAATTTAAAAATTAATTATATCTGTGATTTTATGGACTAAAGCAAAATAGGTGCAATTATACAATATTCTAATTTAGATAATGAAGTTCAAGCTAAAAGTCACCAGTTAAAAGTTATTTATAGTGGTTGCATCGAAAACAGTTAAAGGTAAAAAAAATGATGGCTCAATAATATGAAAAAAAGACACGATTCATACAATTATACGTTTTCCAAAAAAGTTAAATAAAAAGTATTTGAAACAATCACCTTTAATATTAACATTTATTTAATTGTCAAAAACAATGAGATATTATTTCTTTAGTGTAGGTAAGTTTTTATTTGTGACGTTTTTTTTTTTTATGATTTATTTAAAAGTGCAGGAACTATAGAAATGTCTGTTTAAAAAACGCCCTCGCCGTTCTTTGTAAATGCACAACGTACAACATTGAATCTAAATTAAAAAATGTAAATGCATGCTAAACCTCAAGTATAGTTTCAGTTTTATTGGACACGAATGTGCCGTTAAACCGACGAAAAGAAACGTTTGTGTACATGTAAAATACAACCCTTGCGATAACCTTACCGACAATAAATACCCGTAGATCACGACTCATCCATATATATATATTATTAAACATTGCGTATAAAAATAAATAAATAAAAAAACCCAAGACATTATTGTCTACGATCTCGTGCGCATAGTCAAATAGCTACCGTTTATTTTTCTGTTTGTTTACATCGTTTGTGTTTATATATTTTTACGACGAAATTAACGTCAAAAACGGTAACAAAAAAAATAGCTTTCCGGAACACCGGAAGAGTCGTTTAATTTAAGTACTTATGTGTGTGTGCATGTGGGTATTCAAATTTTCACATTTTTCAGAGATTCAAATTAATTTACTGGTTTAGACATTTTGCCTAAAAAAAGTTCATCTCGTTTAATTTTTAACAAATTTTGTATGGTTACAAATGTAATGTGAAAGCTATTATCTGTCGGAGCGACATATTATATCAATTTATAAAACAGATTGAATCGACGACCATCGATAATAAAACATATTTTGGATGTATGATGCGTGGTCGTTCCGGTTTTCGGATGACTCAAGCATTTTACAAATCGATAATGATATCGGAAAAAAAACTGTTTGTCACCCGCCGTGAAAGGCGTAACGCGTTTAAGGGATATAATTTTATACAATATAGCAGAAGGTATAAAAGTTTATGTATTTATGGAAAAATCTACTAAACACACAATTGTTCTTTGTGGTGAAGAATATATCTAAAATCAAGCGTTGTACAAAAACAAAAAAAAAACAAAGTGCAAACTCTCGTGCAAACCCTCGTGCATATAAAGTAATCGGCAAGACAAAGCGCGACAGTGGATGAGAAAAATATCGACAACTACAAAAATTATAGTAAAATATATTGTTAGAACTCACGTGCTAAGATCGGCGTCCGTTCATTTTCCTTGAAAAAACGCGCTCAAACGCACAAAAAAAACGCGAACGCGACGAAAAAAAACCGGACACGAAACTATAACTGACGGCAGCGGCGGCGTATTCGGCGACGGAAACTAAACGGTGCGCCGCGACCGGTTGGTCAAACGCAACACGCATCACTGGCGCGCGCGTTCGTCGGCCCATCTGCTCCGAAGCCCCCGGGGACCGGCGGCGACGGCGGCGGGACTTGGGCGCCATCTATTGGTCACACCGCGTGATGATGATGATGTCGATGACGATTATAAAGAAGACGATGGCAATGAGTCTGCAACGAAAATAATTTACAATGTTATTTGTGCTTAAAAGTATTAGACGGATTACGAGTAAATTAATTTCAATCAAAATCCTCGTAGCATCGACTAAAATATTATTTTCGATGCAGCGGTATTATAGTGTGAGACTCCTCTGGAGCCTGCTAGTGCATTGGACGGCTGGTGTAATCTATATATGATGCATATGAAGCATATATCACCCTCCACCTCTCCATTCAACAAAAAAAAAAAAAATGAGAATTAGCCCTACAGAACAGTTGGTAAACGGTAAAAAAAGCCTCCCGTTGCAGTATAAATAAAACGATATTTCCACTATACTTGTTATATTATTTATAAAATAAATTGGGTTGAAAAATCTTGTCTGTATAGATAGTAGATGACAATTTATTGACATATTAACTATAGTTTGACAGTTACGATAATAATATACAGGTACCACTGTACCAGGTACCTATCATAGACCATAGTACGTATCCAGTTTCGTATTAGTTTCGAGTTGTAAGTGAGTGTTTAACCATGGAACTTCTAAAGTCAAATAAAGGAAATCATAAAATTGCACTACACGGGTATATACTTATAGTATAAGTCTTATACTATAATATACAAGGAATGCAGAAGTATCATTCGATGGAAATGTTCAAAAAAATCATATTCAATGCAATATATTAATTACCGATTTGAACCGTAAGAAAATCATACGTTTTGAAAAAGACCATTGTCATGCTGCTAATAAAGGTTCAATAGGAGCCATGAATATCGAACAAATTAAAATGTTAAAATGTTTCACTTCAGACTGGTAACAATCCATGGAAAATGTTTGCCCAAGCCGTACAAAATGTACCAAAAGACATATATTAATTAAATTACCATCCGAAGATTCGATAAAAAAAAGTATTCGTAACCAAAGAAGCAGTTATTTATACTCGATAAAACCAAATATTCTCAAGAACTTATAATTGAAGGTAATTTTCATTATAAAGTATTTTCGAGCATTTTAATTATTTTATTGCTTATTCCATAAAAATGTAACTTCTCTATGCAGCACTGTATTATTATAATAGTTAACTGACTTGACTTTTTACCATGGACTTTTTTTCCTAATATCGAACAGTTATCGGTTGAACGATATGATTTGAGTGAAGTACGAGTACCTATATAAGAGTAAAGTTTTTGCCATGTATAGATTTTCCATAGACGAAAAACGAAAGAAGCTGATTCGACATTTCACTGTAGAATACAATTCGATAGGTCCCCGCGGGCTATTATATTATGTTTAAAAACTATGTCGGACTTCAGCCATTCTTGCAAAAGTCGAATCCCAAGTCCGCCATATACGGTGGCGCGCGGCGGACCGAACGCGTCGTTTTCTAACGGTCTTTATATTGCAAAGTGTTCGGTGTAAGTTATTTCGATGATAATTTACAATAAAACGAAATACTTACGTGGTTTAACAATAATGTTTCAAAACGAAATAGTTCAAGAGATTCTCAAATAAGAAGTCCCTAAATCCCTAGGAGGTACCGCTTACCGCTTAGGTATGGTAAAAATAACGCAATCGATAGGTAGTTTATAGTTTATAGTTTACTACGATGAAGAAAAATATGCCCAATTATGAAAACGATTCGACTGCTTTGACACCGCTATTAAAAAACGAAAATGATGCCCCTGGACGTCACACCAGCATGTATTGTCTCCGTCCCACAAACAAATAGCAAAAAATCGTAAAAAAGTCTAAGGAAAAAAAACCGAGGTTAAAAAGTTTGAGGTATAAAAAGTCAATGGTAAAAAAGTCCTAAGCATAAAAAGTCCAGTTCATAAAATTAGGTAAAAGGAAAAATACTATGTGATGCGTGATAATTAACGTTCCAATTAGTATTAATATAAATTTTAATTAAATAATTTATGTGACGAAATTAATGAATAGTCTATATTATATTCGATAGAAATTATTATTATATGTTATGTATATTGTTTTTGAATGAATAATTAATTCCATTGTTTTTCTGTAACAAGACCTTGTAATTAAAATTAGAAAATTCTTTTTTTTTTAATAATTTATAATATTATGCAGTAAATTAGACCGATAGAAATTAATATTATATATGTACCCCCTATATTATTTTTGTATAAATGTCTAATTCTATTTTTTTTTCAACATGTAAGTAGAAATTACATAACCTGAAATAAATTATTTAAAATATATTTTTACCGGACTTTTTAACCTCAGAGTTTTTGGTAGTCCATACCCTCACAAACGTACAACAAATGGGCGTTCAGCAGGACCAGTTTTGTGTTTATATGGCTTTAATATCAGAGTGAATTGACTTATTATCAAGCTTATAGGTAAGTGTAATATATGGTGCATGTGCTTAAACTTGTACGGTGTTTTAATATTTAAGCGAGTAATCAGCGTTTTAAAATTTAAACAGTGTACATGTACTAAAATTAGTCCTAACAGTCTAAAAACTTGAAATATCGTTAAATGACGACGACATACAAATACGGATAAAATGTTTTTACCTGCAGTAAGTTTTGATAATTAGACAATTTGGTGTAATATTAAAGCTAACACGATACAAAATTGATATTGGATTCTTTAGCATATAAAAGTCATACAATTATTATTGTTCTTATTATTTTACTTAGTCATGTTATTTCTATAACGCATGCTTTTCACTATGTACCGGATAAAAGCGGAGGCGGCGGCTGCACAACGGTCCGATAAACGACATTTCCGTTACGAGTGGGTAGATATATTTCGATTATATATTATAGATAAGTAGTTTTATTTTCGACTTGCATCAAATCTAAATAATACAAATAGATTTTTGTTTAGCATTATTCTGAAAACATATTTTAAGGACAAAGTTTTGTTATATTATTAATGTTGTATTACTTTCTTGCGTTTTTAAATTAAATTAAACGTTTCAGCGTTTAAATCTAGCAGCGTTTTAAATAGGCAATTTGGGTACATCACGGTCTGCACGAGTCCACCATTTTTCCGATAGGTACCTCGTCATGAGTACTGTTTACATTTATATTTTATTGATTTTATTACACAGACGTTGGAATGAGCACCGAGTGATAGAGTAGTTACCGCAAAAAAGACGATATTATGCCGATGTCTCACCGGATAGCATCGCCGGAGCTTTGACGATTAAAAAATAACGCGAAGGTACACGAGAAAATAAAAACAAGTTCACCGGGGTGACAGGAGTAGACCTTTATACTCGACGGATTGTTGTTATTAATCATTATTCGTTTTTATCCTTTTTTTTCACTCTGACAGGGTTTTTTTTAAGACCACTAAAATAACGATTTTTAAGTACTTAAATGTATAAGACGACTTTTAAGGCATATATTTTACTAAAATTCCAGCGTTACGTTTCGACATAATAATAATTAATATTCCATATCAACAAAATGGTTCAAACTGTACTGTTTCCTTAACCTGCAGTTGTCAGACGAACAAATTGTGAGTAATTTAAGTGAACCGTTGAAACAATGTTGATTATTATAAGCATTAATGGACGGGCCCGATAAAAATTCCAAACTTCCAATTAAATAGGTAGCTTCTTTTGATTGTACTAATATAGAGCAGTGCTGTAACATAACATGCAAATGACAGTGCTCAATAATGCCTCAATTATCACTTATCCATATATTATATGAGCTGAGAGGTTTCTATGTTTTTTTTACACAATATATAAAGCAGAGACTGGTGAGATTTAATTTTTGTGAGACTTCATATTTTAATTTAATGTTAAGTACTAAAATTGAAAAACTTAACAGAATTAATAGTTAAAACAGGATTTTTTTTTAAAAGTATTAAGCTCGATAGAAATGGAACGGCAAAAATAGTATCAACAATAAATTTAATTAATAAACTTTTTAATTGAATTATTTATGGAAAAATTAGATACCAACTTATTTCTGCTGCTGTAGTAACAGTAAAATTTAAATATAATTTTAGGTGGTACAAAAATTGAATTAAGTAGTTACTGTTATATTATAAATGTAGATACCTATATTATTTATACCACCGCGTCATTTAATGATCCCGACAATTTTATTAAATCTCTTTGAACAAATTATTTATGGGTTTTTTTCACATGCGTACTACTTTTTTTTCGTTTCGAATTGATTCAACCTCGATTTTCGATTTGTTTATTAAATTCATTTAACTGTAAACTGTTTTATAAAAAGGTATATTATAAACCTTGACATAATATTATTCACCGTTATAGAATTTAGACGTTAACACACGCATCTATATTTTAAAGTACTTAAGTACGTTAAGTATGCACTATATATCCATGTTTGCAACCCACAGTGGATTGAGTCGGGTAAAGTAAGACTCGGTTCGGCAGTGAGTCGAAAAAGTGTTGAGTTTTTTGAGTGTATATCAGTCATTACTGGTGTAAATCAATGCCTGACTGGAAAATCCACCCACGGTGGATTGGATACTTCGACCCGTTGCTTGTATAGAAAAAAATGTGAAGTCAAAAGCTGTGTTTGAGTACTTATCAAGCTATTATCAGTCATCTCCCGTATAAAACTATATTTGACTATAGGCATAACTATACATGGTACCTATAATTTTCAAAATATTCGTAATTTTTTTTAAACTATTTATAGACATTTAAAATTTTTGATTTTCTTTTCTATAAATGTTTATAAAAATTGTTATGTCAAAAAGTTTTGAAATACTGAACATGGTTTCTCATAAGTAGTAAATACTGGAATCAAAATAAAAAGTTGGGCGTAAATCCACAATCTTTTTTATGAGCATGTGGTGTTTACATTTTAATGAAGTAATAATGTAATAATATTCAGGTATGTAAAATAGTTTTGAGTTTCAGATTCTGGGTGGTTGTCAGACAGTTAAATAAAAACAAATAAGTTATACTGTTCAATACTTATTCAAACAGATTCAAATATTATAATTATTTTATAATCTGTAAATATTTTCACATATCATCGAAACGTGAGGATTTTGTCGTATTCGGTCACTCGTTAATAATATAAAAATTGGTAATTTATTGTCATTAACTCAATTATTATAACTCACGGTGAAGACAAATAAACGTACAACAGTAACGGCAGCGTGGTTGGTATATGGTTAGGATGTTCCGATGTTCCGCAGATAAGTGGGTGGGCGGGAATATGTCACGCGAAAGGTCATTTAGATATACCACACAACAATAATTAGAAAATATTGATATTTTCCAAATATTTTTTTTAAGGTTTAATTTAAAATATGTTGTGCTTAATGTTAATTCGATGTCTTGAAAAAAATGTGTGAATAATAATTATGTATGTAATATTTAAAAAATATTATTTCTACATATTTTATACTATAATTTATATAAATTTGGTTGAAAACGTTTCCAAAATGTAACAGTCTAAATAAGTATTATTATAATTAATAAAAAATATAATATCAATAATAAATTCAATAGTTTATAACGGTGTTATGTGCAATATGTTGTGATATTTTATATTGTCATTATATTTATAATACCTAATGAAAATAATACCCATATGTTTACGTGTATACTGTATAATATATAATTCATAATAATGAGTGAATATTATTCAATTTTTTAGTGACGTCGTTTGAAGTATCATTAAGTTAACCAAGTTAACCCACCTGCTAATTCCTATTTTCTGTCTTGTTTTCTGTGGACTATGATCAGTTATTACATAAATTACTTTAATGTTGACTAGACTTAATGATACTTCAAACGACGTCACTAAAAAATTGAATAATATTCACTCATTATTATGAAATTATATATTATACAGTATACACGTAAACAGGTTCCACGACATTTGATCCGGTAAATAATATCCGGCGACAAATGATCCGCGTCATTGATCCAGTGCAAAAATATCCTGTACTCAAATTAACCGGGTTAAAAATATCCGGTATTTTATAAATAATATAAAATCAAAATTATTGACAGTTAAAAAAAAATATATAATTTAAATATAAATGTAGGTATAATAATTGTAGGATAATTAATATAATTGTGTTTCTATAATAAATAAATAATATAAAATCAAAATTATTGACAGTCAAAATACAAAATAATTGTTTTTCAATGATAAATATATATAATTTAATGATTAAAAATTGAAATTATGAGCAATACCTTTTAAGTACCTAATTTAATATATCACCTCTTTGGTAATTTAATACAACATTTTCTAGTCGCTGGTCCAAATCTTTATATTTTTTTCTTTTTGATGCATGGCTTTCTCCTAAGTTATTTTTTTCTATTTTAGCATCCACCTAGTTTTGTTCAGTTTTAATAAAATTAATAAATGTCCATATTGTCGTATGATGGACTCCTATATGACTACTACTATTTAACGTGTATTGGTGTATTATTGACTATCGTACTACACTACTACATAACGTTATTTCGTACGTTGCATTTATATATAATTATTAATTATACAATATAGGTATATAATTGCATTTAATTAAAAATAATATTATAATACCTGATTTACTGTCTGTTGTAGTTGCAATCGGCCTTTACAAGAAAATTTCTTATACTCCGTGCAACGCCACACATTTTTTTCATCCTATTTTTGATGTATGTTATGTAAATATCCATTTAATAATAAAAGTTTTTTGCCTTTTTGACTTATAACAAATTCGAGTGGCATATTTAATTTTATTAAAAAGAATGTCGAAAAACGTTTATTAAAACTTTACAGGTGTTAATGTGTTAAAGTTGTGTTGTATTAAAGTGTTGTAATGTTTTGTATTTATACAACACGAAAACAAGAAAACTGATTATCACCGGTTATTGTTGTCACGGGATATTTTTGATGCTGGTTATTTTGTCGCCGGGTTATTATCTACCGGATCATTTGTCGCCGGATATTATTTATCGGATCAAATGACGTGTCACGGGTTAACTTTGTGTAACCAATTAATTTTCAAAAGCACAATTTGAGTTTCAAAAACAAAATATAACTCATATTAATATAATACATTATTATCTATATACATAAAAATAAGTGTACATTTTGAATACATTTTATAGCTCAAGATCCACCGAACCGATTTCGATAAAAATGTCAGGGCATATTAAGATTGATATGTAGATGGTTTCTGTGAAGTTTGTACGCTGCGTGATATGTGGTTCCGGAGTTATGGCCTCTTAGGTTAGTACGATGTTTCGCGCACGCTGAATTCCTCCTAAACGGCTGGACCGATTTGAATGCATTTTTTTGTATAAGTTAGAGTGACGCCCTGGATGGTTTAGATACACAAAGTGTTGAGGTGAGGGGGTGATGTAAGGTGCTCACACAGGGATTTTGTGATTTACGATGGAAATAATTGTTTATAAATGGTTGCTATTGGTAACCATGGTTGCTATGTACTGTTTATTTATAGGGTTGTCAATGGTTACATATTTTATCTATACTATACTTAATATTATAAAGAGGAAAGATTTGATTGTTTGTTTGTATTGAATAGGCTCCGAAACTACTGAACCTATTTAAATTAAATTTGGTACATAGATAGTTTAGACACTGAGAAAGGATATAGGCTACCTACTTTAATACTAAAAACGGGCTGTAAAGGGTTGAAATAGGTTATGGTATGTATTTTGCCCTCAACGTAACATCATTATTAATTTTTTTTAATGTGCAACGAAGTGCACTTGATCAGCTAGTATCTTATAATTATCATATATATTTATTATTATAATTAACTTTTGAGTCAACACTCAACATCATCTTACCGTAGAATGGTGTAAATGGTTTCGTGATATAAATTATAAATTTAATAGCCAATAGCTGAATAGCCTTAAAATAAATCTAAATATTTTTAAAAGGTTATTCTGATTTTGTGTAGGTATATAAAATATAATAATATAGGTACTTAAAAGTTTCAAGTCTCAACGAATAATATTTTTGAATTACAACAAAATTATTTAAATTGTTATTCTTAAATATTCTAAATAAAGTCTATGAAAAAAGTTGAACTGATATTTTTTTTAAATACTTAAATTTCAGAATAAACCACTTTTGAAGAACCTTGTATTAAATTTTTAAGTCTTACCTATAAATATTGAACATTTTATACATTTTTATTAGGTACAAAATAATTTACAAATTGTTGTGATTTCTACGACTTGTGTCACAGAACTTTAAATGCATATAAAAAAAATGGTGCCTATGTATCTTTAGTATTTTTAAGTAACTTTAATAACAACTTATGAGGAACCTATTGTATTCAATTTTAAGTTTTTGACCGAGCAAAATTTTAAATGTAAATAGATTTATAGTCACACACTCATCATTGTTAAATCAATCCATTCATAGCGCCGCTCAAAATATAGATACTTATAGTTATATAGTTATATAGGCTGACAGACACACTTCCCTCGGAATCATTTTTCGTATACAATGGTTTTATATCATTGAACTTAAATTCAACCTACTTTTCCGCCTTCTAAAAACAGTATTACATTAGTATTGAAATATTTATGAATTATTGAAAAATATTATTATGACTAGCAATATTACTAGTTTTTAAATATATACCATTATTATTATTATTATTATTATTATTATTATTATTATTATTATTATTATTATATATTTCATTCGGTCACTGCAGGGCCGGTAAACTATTATACGTAACTTTACACGTTCAAAAACCTCAATATATATTTTTGACATCTGGTACGAAATCAAAAAAAGTTATTCTCAATTTATTTATTGTTAATACTTTAAGATGGGCCCCACTTAAGCATGTTGCTTAGTAGTGCCCATATTGTTCTGTTGAAATAAATAAAAAATAAAAATATAATACTCGTAAACGCAAAAATGTTTAAACAACAACATTTTATTTAAAGAATATAACAATTTTTATGAACATCACATTAAAAAAAATGTAAAAATAAAAAAAATCGCAAGAATGTGATGACATTTTATACGAATAAAAAATCGTAATATTATGTAATATGTATCGAAAATAATGTGCAAACAATGTGCAAAGTACAACAATATACTAAATAAAAGAAAAATAAAGCGTCCGACTAGGTGCATAGACTGAGGTGGGAGGTACGTGACGGTGTAACGGGTGCATATATAGAGATGAACAGTTTGGGCTACTGGTCACCTCCACAGGATTTTCCGGCCGGTCCAGCGGGTGCGGACGGACGTAACGGGCGCGTCTGCTCGAGAGCGCGATGACGACAGCGAACGGCCGCGGGATTGACTATACGGAGGACGACCACGTTGACGACAACAACGACGACGGATGCCCGCGAAGACGACACACGGTGGTTCAAAAATCAAAATAGTTGGCCAATATTTGATATTTTGAATATGAAAATACTCAAATAAAGATAATAACATTGTTTTGTATACTACCCATGGCGTATTAATATGTAAAACTTATTGCAAAATATTATTAGGTATACTCATAGAGTAATATAAAAGCAGACAAACTAAAGTTTTTTTCTTAAAAACGATGGTCTTTTGTCAATAATCATCATATAGTTTAATTGTCTATATAGTAAATAAAATAAAATGAAATTGAAGTGTTTATCAATTTATCTATGTTAGATAAGTTACAAAGATAGTATTTGTAATGACCTAACTATAAGGTACTATTGTTATTAAGCCGCATGTGGTCATTTAAATGTACAATGCTAGAAATAAAACGATAATAAACCTATAAGCTTTTATAAAAATAAAAATTTAATAATTTTTTTCATCGAGTTACACGACGTTATTCACACCACCAGTTAAGTCACAACAATTTACAGATTACAAAAATATCATCATTAGTTGCTCATATTTACTTTGTAGTGAGCACTTGCAGTTTGAAAGCTTTAAATTAAAAATGGGTCACGTGCAGGCCATTTAAGTCGGTATTCGAATATTAATTATTATGTAAGTAATAGTTAATTTTATAAGAGTTCTGTGAAAATTAGAATATTGGCCTATTATTTTTGATTTTGAACCACTGTGCGACGTTCCTTCCCCTCCAAAGATAAAAAAAATCATAATAAAAAATCTACAATCAATAAAAACCTTGATTGAATAAAATGGGATTTAACATGAGATTTAACAGTTGAAGAAATAATTATTCAAACTAGGTACTATAAAAATAAAAGGGGTTTATATAGGCAAATTTAATGCATTTTGTATATTTAGAAAATAAACAATTTAAGAAATAAAATAAAAAATGATAGTAAAATCAACAAAAAAATTATACTATTTTTATTATACAGTTGACTTCAAATAGTAAACAAATTAATTGAATTATATTTAATCATTCAATAACTAAACCAATTGCCAAAAAAAAATATTTTATATTATTATTATTATTTAAATTAAAAATTATTAACCATTTTGGTTAGTGTCATTTCACATTTCAACGAATAATTCGTAAACACCAACCTCTTTGATATTAAAAGTTGTATTATAATATATCAGCTGTGAAATTTTCATATTGCCGTAGTATAATATCTATCATCTATGGCTATTGACAAAATCGTTGCAGAGAATGAAGACGATTAACGATTCAGTCATTTCATTGTGCAAAGCTAAATGAGCGGACATGGACGAAAAACAAATTTTGTTAAGTACGGTTTAATTTTTAATAAATCACAATATTTTTACAGTTCAGATGAGCTAAAGCGTTATTCCACGTCGGTGCGGCGGTAGTGCACTGTGACTGTGTATACGGCACGGGGATTGGCCAAAAGATTCAAAGTCTACGTAAGTTTCTTTTCGTATAATTTTAAGAAGCAAATTTACTTTTTTTACTTAAAATACATATTTAATGCTACCCATTAATAAAAATAAAAAAATATTTTTGTATTTTATTTCGTTCCTATACAAACCTAATATTCACGCATGCATGCAATTCTACTAGACGGTTTTAAACATCATCAGGTGGTTATCCGTGTCAAAAACTATATGTCCATATTATAAGCGTGCTCACCGCATACACTATGCTGTAGTGTAAATCGTTTGATTTAGGTCCGCCGCTCGTAAATAATCGGTATAAGTATACACGGCTCGTTTTTGTTAACTTTTTCCGTTGATGTTTTTTTTTTTTTTTATCAATATTCTATTATCATTAATACATGTGAAAGTGTTTATTGACAGTGAGCCGCTGAACTATATAATTATTAGTAGGTACCTACTCTATCTACTATAATATTATATTATCCTATATATCGCCTATATTTCTCCAATATATATGATATATCCCCAAGGACGTAATTGGAGGGGAGGTCCAGGGGACTAGCTCCCCCCGAAATTTTTAAAAGTAGATACAATTTAATAGTGAATTAAATTTATTGGCTATAATATATTAATATTGTACTAAGAATAAAGTCATTAAAAAAACTTGGACCCCCCCCCCCACCCCGAAATTTGTTTTCAGTTACGGCCTTGATTGTCCGTATACCCTATGGCCACACAGGCTCAACTATCTACACACTACACATTACACATACACAATACACTGTTGGTCTGTACGCTATTTTATTTTTATAGAATAATATTTCAATAACACAATATCAATGCGCTAACATGCTGACAAAAAGTAAACTTATCAAAAAAAAAATGGAACAAATTTTATTAAAGTATTCAAATGTTTCATAGAACTTTCAAATTCTTATATGATGTTATTATGCAATGTCCAGGTATTAAGTAAACATGTCCGGCAACGCCTAATTTTGAACCATTATAACTACCTATTATTGTTTTATTTCATTTGCTAATAATTTATGAATGATTACGATTTTTAAGTGCGAACTGGTACCCTGTTCATTCCACACGGTCAAGGTCCAAGGTCAATGTCACTATTGAATTGTATGCACGAGTTATGCACTCAAGAGTCTCTACCCGCAGTTTACGTACAATATAATATATTGTGCGCGATCCGGATTTTGTCTGTTCAGACGGGCAACGCCCTACCTATACGTCGTTTAGGCTCCGGAACACCCGTGTATATAAGGACCCAGGTACCCAGCATCGGCATCACACTTCTCACATATCAAGTATACACATCGACCACAGGTTGAAGTTTGCAGATTCGTTGTAGACGCAACGTAAGAAGAAATCACCAAACACGAAATGGCTTCTTTCAAGTATCTGGTGAGTGACTTTATAACAACGCACAATATCGCAGAGCAGGTGTTATCATCTCGTCACTTTAAGTACGGCCGATAAATTATTATTTTTGAAGTACATATAATATGTAGGTACCAACAGGCTCGTATAAAGAGGAGGGTTTTAGGGGTTCAAACCCTCCTCCCGAAATTTTAAAGTTGGTATAGGTATATCGTATATACATAATATGACAAATATGCGTTTACGATTATTTATTTTTAGTTCGTATATTAAAAATATTTTAAATCTCCTCCGAAACTGATCTTGAGTACTGAGGATTTAATGGTTTTCGATCGATTCTTATAATCTTATGAATGCAAATTCTCACGTCAACCATACACCGATGCATAATATTTTCAAAAAATTCTTGACTTGAAAGACGGTGAACCGATACATAGGTAATACAGTTCGCCTTAATATAATTTCCGACGCTTATATTGAGCACCAGAGAGCTGTATAAACAATGATTTGGAGACCTTTAAATACAATTATTAGATATCTTGTATGAGATTAAATTTTAACAATTATAATAGTCAGTCGATATGGCCCGAAACTCCGAGCGTAAATCTTTACGCAACGTACAATTTTAATCAAATTTTAATGATGTTTACTATAATATATATATTCATTCGGTTTAATATAAACTTGATTGCTTATTATCAAACAATTAAAAAAAAAAAGATACAATATATTATATAAGTAGTTGATAAAATGTCGAACAGCTGTCAAGAAATTATCAAAACGTAAGTACACGACTTGAATCTTCTCGCTTCTGTTCGTATTGCCGCCGGTGTAAGGGAAAGTATCAATATTTATGCATGTGATTATACCTATATGAAAGTTATGACTTTTCATGCACGCTTAAAACTTGTATAGGCAACAAAAACTTCCAAGCCGTGCGCTGTTATTTACCTTTGTCTTGTAATGTTATCTATTGACCATATTACTCTACATTTCTACTGTCTTGCTGCATTGTGCACTTGTATATTTTATACTGCAGATTGTACTTTTCCAGAAAATATACTTACTATCGCGATGTGATTTGTGGTTAAAACTCTGCATTTTACTTTACTCTTGCCATCAAATACGAATATTATAATAGGCAATTATTATTATTTTTATTCTTACTGTTTACAGATATTCATCGCCTTGGCCGTGTACTCCGTTGCCGCCGAAGAAGGAGTAAGAGCAAAGAAACACGCATATATCGCCGTTGCCCCAGCTCGTGAGTACCAATAATAATATAATACGATTACGCGCATTCAGTCTTTGAATAAACCGATATGAAATGTCGCCAAATCCGAAACGGTCCTTGTAAATCCGAATGCGAGAGACATTAATGGTTTTTTTTCCCTCCACAGCAGTTTTGGGTTACTCTGCCTCAGCCCCCGGATCGTTCTCGTATGCATACTCTGATTACGCCAGCTACCCGTACAACTATCCAGTAGCAGGAGTTGCTGCATATCATGCACCCGCCCCATATCACGCACCCACCGCATACCCGGTACCAGCTTACCCGGCGACAGCTTATGCCGCTCACGCGTACCCGAGGTACCCCGAAGATGATGGCCAATACTGGCCCGGAAAATACGAAAAGGCCTACATCCCAGCTTACAAGGCTGCAGGATACGCAAGCTATCCCGAAGACGATGGCCAATACTGGCCCGGCAAATACGAAAAGTCCTACGTCCCAGCTTACAAGGCCGGACACCACTACTGAACCGTGATCACACTCGCACAATAATATGATTCTCAACCTTCCGCGGACTAATCGTACCGTAGCTGTCTTTTGATTCTACTTTTAACAATAAACACGTGATAAATTTTTTCATCCATCGATTTTTGTATTGTTTTCATACTTTTTATTTCTACTATTCAGATTGTGGCATACAATATTTTAATAATAGGTATAAATGTATAATATTATATACTGTTCGGAGATATACTTCCATGAGAGAGAAGGTACTCGTTTCTTCGTCCGACGCTACGCATCCCACACCATTTTCGCCCGTTCAGTTACGAATTTACGATCGTCAACTGTTCGGCCGGCGGTGGCGACGCCTCCTCGCATACGTAGCGCTCAACATTAACAGCGACTGACGCGACGTACACGCAACGTTCTATTAACATATGTGTTTATTATCACTTTATGTAAAAAAAAATATCTGTATCAATATAATATAATATCATCCTTTAAGGTACTTTATTGTACTCTCGTACGCCCTATTTTAGAATATGGTGCTGTTATTTGGAATCCTCACGACAACAATGACTCTGTCAGGCTAGAAAGGGTTCAACGAAAATTCATGAAGTATGCTGGATTTCGTTTGAATATCCCCTGTGAACCTCATAACTACGAACCAGTCGCTACTCAGCTAGGACTGGTTTCCTTGGCTGAGCGTAGGCGGTTGGCGGACATCAAATTTTTAAAAAATGTATTAGATGGAATTATCGACTCTCCTGAATTGCTTTCCTTAATCGGTTTTCGTGTTCCTCAACGTCCTTCCCGATCTGTTGCTCCTTTTTATGTCCCTTTCACCTCCACAAACTATCTAAAAAATGAACCGATTTCGCGTATGATGAGTAATGCCAATGTTGACCCTTCGTGCCTACTTACTTTATAGCTGTTTCGCTTAACTACCTATATACTTCTTATCCTAAGTTATATAATTGTATTAATGTCTATGTATGTAATGTGTAATTGTGTTAAAGGGTTATATCCCGTATATTTAATAATAAAATAAAATAAAATATAAAAAAGTTAATATAATTATACCTTTTGCGTAACGAAAAAAACTATAGTACGCTGTCTACATGTTGCGATTAATATTACGGGGTGTATAACCGATGTTGAGCGCCGTCGGACGGTAAAAAGTGGGAGAAATTGGTCCTCCGCGCTGCATCACCGGGCACCGGCCGCGGCGTCAGTCAGATACGCGGCGCGAGTACCTTTTCTCGGGGAACAGAGTATAGTATTATAATATGCCTATGTATTAATTATTATTACTCTACGACCGGGACGCGGTGAAACGATGACGACGTTTGGGTTAGGTATTCGAGTTCGCGTATTTTATACGTTGCGCGCTCGGAAATAAAATATACGTTCACGACACTTGGGTAGCATTAATTATGTACTTCAAGTAAAAAGTAAATTTGAGCCTCAAAATAATAAGAAAACATATACTTAAGTATAGACTTTGACTCTTTCGGCAAATCCCCGTGCCGTGTGCACAGTGCACCGCCGCCGCGCCGACGTGGAACCCTTATTAGCTCATCCGAACTGAAAATATTGTGATTTATGAAAAATTAAACCGTACTTAACACATTATGTTTTTTGTTCGTGTCCGCTTGTTTAGCTTTGCAACCCTGATGCAATTTTAGAATCGTTAATAGACTTCGGTCTCTGCAACAGTGCAACGAATTTGGCTATTGCCATAGAGATGATAGATATTATAAATTATGAACATCTTTTCGTACCAAAAAGGTCCGTGATTTGTTCATTGTGAAATGTGAAATGACAATAACCAAAATAGTTTATAATTTTAAATTTAAATTATAATAATAATATAAAATATTATTTGTTTGGTCGTTGATTTAGATGGTGTTTTTTTGATACTAGATGCACAAGCATATTTTTATAAAAGCATAGGTATTATGTTTTTTATGAATCAATAAATAAATATGATTAATGCATTTTAGAATTAAAATAATTATAACATGAAGATACACGTTAATAAATCACATTCACCCTACCAACTTTACCACCAGTTTGTAAAAGTCCAAGTCGAACATTTTCTTCGAATGTTGCCTGGCATGAAATAATGATTATTATTTAATACCACGGTTGTAGATTATATCTACAACCGTGTTTAATACTATATAACTACAACTGTCCCGCCCGGCGTTGCCAAATATTTGTTTATTTAATAAATATATTTTTGAAAAAATCTACTTATCGTAATAGTAATATAATAATATGTAACCAATGGCAATTCATTGGCAATCCGAAATTACCCGTCGTTTACCGCCGTTCACGCTTGACTTCAAACACACGTGTTCTCTTAGCGTTTATAAATACATTATCTGAGTTTTGATTTCTACTAAATAAAATATTTTTGATACTATAAAATGTGTATTTTTGTTCACCATTTATTTAATGTGAACACCTACTTAATAATTTATTTGATTTGTATTAATCTTGTACGGTCGCTATTTTAAGAAATTAAAAATTTTAAGCAAGTAATTTAAATTGTTATACTAATTGGATCTATACATTCTTAAAAAAAAATTTAAATCAACATTTTGTTTTTCCGTTATGGTCACACTGAATTGCCAACGAAAAGATGGCTACCACGCATTTATGTGTCGGGTATCTTCACTGTGTACATATTTTTTATCAGTGTCCCTGTCCCGAGACCATAGAGTAATATTACCCTATGCCCGAGACAGTCATATCGATGATTTAATTTGTTCAGCCACAGTAATTGTTGACCTTCGCGGTTTTCCGCGTCAGCTGTCCACCCCCCCGCCACCCACCTCACGCACCACGAAAATCCCTATCTGCTGTCGGACTTTACCACGCAGCTTTACCTCCAACTCTCGGGCGGCTACCTCCCCGCGCTTGTTTGAAATCGTATCGCGCGTGCGCTCCTCAGTGCTCGTACAGTCGTGCCCACAGTCGTCGTAGAATTATTATTTATTATTATTCTCGGTCGCCCCCTCGGCCTACGATTTTTTTTTTTTCATAAAACGTCTGATACGCACTTTTCTTTTTTGTTAGGCGCGCGTACGTTCGTAACAAAAATGATTAAATAAAAAAAAAATATATATTGTGAAAGACAAAAATGATTACACGCACACGCACACGCTCGTAGGCGGTCTGCTATCGATTTACCGTGTTGTTCAGTAGTAGTGATTGCTCACAGCTTTCGACAAGGGTCAACGAGACACGGACGTGGTGTGTCGAACGAGCTCCCGAGACATTCTCGAAACGACGACGAGAGACAGAAATAATCGTCGTGGTTACATAATAATAATACCCATCATCGTTTGACGTTTATCGGTCTCTTGTCAGACGTGGCTCAAAAATCGAATGTCTCGACGACCGCCGATTGCCAAATCGCGTCGCTGGTAGAGACTTACGACAGAGCAGCGACCAGTGCCGGATTCGCGATACTCGAACAAATCGCTCGTAAGCTTGCGGCGTACGTACACATTTGATCGATATTATAATAATAATATTTTTATTATTTTTACGGTCGGCAGACACCATCCGCGTTCGTTTCGTCGTCCGGTCGTCTACGGAGCTGGCTTTGTGTTTGAGCAGGTACCGCAACGCCGCTCCCCCGAATCTGATGTCAACATGAAAAGGGACTTGGCCAAGAAATTGATCGAACGTTATTTCTATCTGATCACAGAAGGTTGTGGCAACGGCGAGTGTGCAAATGATTACTGTGCATCCAGCAAAAAGGTGAGTAACACTATTGTGTGCCCTCTTCTCCACGATAATAATTGTATTTATTCGCATACACGGCCCTTTGTAGTACGATTAAACCCGTTGAATAGGTATCCCCAATAAGAATTTTATTCTCAGCAAAACTATTAACTGGTGTAGATACTGTCCTCGATCGTCAAACTAGATATCATCCAAATGTCTCGCTGATAGTATCGTTCTTTTACCCAGGTAAATGTAAATTCTAGTAAATCTTATACATGTTATATATACTTATAAACACTAGTTAATTTGTATTTTAACTGTATCATTTACCATATAAGTAGTTTATAAAAATGCTATTTGAGCATTATTGATTTTTACAATTTTGATTACCTAATGCGTATTACGATTCATTTTATATCTATTATTAATCAAGCTTATCACAATAAAAGAAATGTATTCACTCATAGCCTTAGAGAAATGTTAACTTACATATTTGTACCCAAAGCCATACTTATTATATAATTGTTTTCTTAAATAATAGGTACATCATTTTTTTTGTAATTAACTACAATATTTTCTGTTTAAATATCATACATTTTATATTTATAATAATATGTTACATACATAAGCTATGATTATTAACGGGCTGTCGGGATTTATTTATTCTATCAGAATTTTTTATAAAAAAAAACTTTTCTAAGTTTATAATTTATTTTATTTTATGTTTTATCATTGTTAGGCTTACTACACATCACAGTAAGTCAGTTAGTTTGTGAAACATTCATTCGACCAACCTTCTGATTGTATTAGTTCTTCATAGATCATCGGCTAGCTGAATTATCATTAAGTAACTGTTTGGTAAATCTGTATATTTATAGAATTTTAGTTAGTCTAACATGATTAACTCAACATATTTAATTAATAAATGCATGTATAATGTAGTAGGAGAAGATTATATGTTGGTGTTTTACTCAAATTGAGAATGATAATATTTTAACATCTCAAAACTTTGATCTAAAAATTATTTATTTAAAATACTAATTTAATCTAATGATAATATTTTTGCTAGTATTATGTAATTAATTAATAGGCAAACCATCACTTTAATATTTAGTTTTGTATAATGCACTGAATATTTTAGTTGCTACTTGCTAGTACTTATGTATTTAATATTTTAATTTATTATCATTTGAAATGTTTTTAAATGTATAAATGTAACTATAAAAAAGTGCTATTTAAATAATGTTTTATATACTGTATACTTATTTTTTTCTGCTATATAATATTAAAATGAGTCAATTTTCCTATTTAGCATTGTGACTCAGAATATGTTATATTGTACCTACCTATAAGACAACTAAAACATATCATCAAACTATAACAATATAAATAACAATTTCAAAAATGTTCAAAAACAATTTTAAATTGGCCTTATTCTCATTAAGTCTAAAAAAATAAACCTAAGTCCTGTCTAATAGGTTTGGAATACATTTTCAATTAAACATGTGTTATTTAATTGTTGTTTATTTATTTATAATTTTTTTTTCAGTGTACTACTGTAGTATCAGCTAATGATGCAGCCGCAATTGCTATTCAATTATTTCGCCTTGATGCAAGACTGTGTGATCAAAATCCCATGAAAGTAGCAAGAACCACCAATAACCCATCAGTGTCTGGAAATACTTTACATGATGCCAATACATCATTAGCTTGCTGTAGCAACACCCAAGATACCCTGTGTTTATCACATGATGCATGTGTCCAAACAAACCCATATGCAGTATTTGAAGTAATCCCTGTACATACAATTGACTTATCTAGATCATTATCAGATGCTCAGATTACTCAAACCACTAGTACTTGTTCTCAAACAAAGAGTGGCAGTAATTCATCTTCATTTAAAATAGTTAGTGCCGAACCTATGGCCAAAGAACACAGTCCATTCATTGCACCGATTGAATCTATGGCGCAACACGAAGAAGATACTTCTGTTCAAGTTTCTAAAGAAGAAGTTAATGAAGATATATTAAAACATATTGATGATCATGTAAATTCTAGTGAACAAAATGGTACTACCAATCATTCAATAAACAAGGATATTTTGGATCGCTTAGATGTTGCTTCATTAAGTATACCGGATTGTATTATGCATGATGTAGAAGATATAAACTTAGCCTTAATGGAAACTATGAAAAAAACTTTAAAACATATTGCCTCTTTTCAAAATGGTAATTTTATAATATTTTGAATTTTTTTTATAAAATATTAGGCATGTATGATAATATTTTGAAGCTCATTTTAATAATTTAGGTCAATGTTTTATTTTCTTCAAATTTTGATCCATGTTCTTTGTGTGAATTTAAAAAAAAATCATAAATACTACGCAAAAGGTCAACAGACAGTCTTTTAATAGCATAGGCTGGCACAATGTCAGATTATTATTATTATTATTATATTATACAATTTTATATTGAATTCATATCATCTATCTATCACCAAATTTTCTTACATAATTGATTTTGAAAAAAAAAATAACTAACTAATATCATATATTATTGATTTATAGCCAATAGGCAACAATTGTTTCATAGATTAGACAAAGTACGCATAATGTGATTTGTTTATAAATATTGAAGGTCCTTTCACCACTTGGCTCTAATCCAATACATGCGTTTCTGTTATTTAGCGTGTTATTTTACAAATTTTGGCAACAGCAGATATTATATGTTTCTTTGTATATGCTTTGTCTTGAATTTAACTTTTGTGAAGATAATCCTCCTACCTATTGTTTTATTAGTAATATTATGAATGCCTGTGTGAAATTTCATTCAGTGTATCATGTGTAATGTCTATGCAATAACATGATGTGTATTTTAAATGTTACAAACCAATATTTTTTAATGTTTCCAGGTATTAAATATTTGAACGAAACCAATTTGATCGAACTAACAAACCATCAAAAAGGACCTGATCCGTATAAAGATAATAATGAGTTACTATCTGCTCTGTACCAAGTATTCTCAACACCAGAAGCATTGGGTAATAGTTTTATAAAACGCCCACCAGAGCGCAAAAAAGACTTGCTTAAAGTTCATAACCATGCTAAGACTTCATCCCCCAGTATGTCTAAAGAAAAAGTGAGATTTTTAAAATTCTTAATTTGTTTATGTTTAATTCTAATATGTAACATAATTTTTACTTATGTAGATACGTGAAATGGAAATTGAAAAGGAATTGGATGATAACTCAATGGATGAAGATGACGAGGTAGAAGGGGAGGAAGATTGTGGCGAGAAACAATTAGATGTAGCAGGGTTAGCACGAGCATATAAAAAAATGAATTCTATCAATAATGATGAATTTTTTAAAGATGTTCTATGTTTAGCCATTAGTTCCTTATGTGGTAAGTATCTTAATTTGAAAAACCATATTATTCACGTTGTAAAAATTATTTTTTATGTTTCATTCAGCAAAAATCACAGTAGAATTACATTTTTTCAAATCCAAATCATTTCCAATCAGTGATAAATATTTAGAGGATGTGTTACATTCGCTTAAAATTATCTATGAAATGCCGTGGTTAGATGACTTAGCATTTGTAGAGCGTATAATCCCTAGGCTTGTAGCAGCCACGTGTGTACTCCCAGTTGCTGAACAAGCAAAACTTGCAAGATTTTGGAGTGAAATGTCATCCGAAAACACTTTGCGGCGAATATTACACTGCCTCCAAGAAGCTATAACGTTCCAACTAATATCTACTGAATATGATGCGACTTTCCAAGATGAGACTGCTGTTGTATTTGCTACAAAAACCATGAAGGTAAACAAAACTGCATACTACTATTATATTGAGGCTGAAATTATGACTTAAAAGCTTTTACTACTTCAATTCATCTTTTTTGAATTTGAGAGTAAGTACATCATTGTAAGTAATACATGAAATAACCAAATTCGTTTTATTTCAATGATATTGCTTATATCTAAATTTGCTGTTGTACAATGTGTTGCATAATTTTGGTAAGTATTCTATATTGTTAAATATTACATATATTAATGTCAATACATTTGTGGATTATAGATTTTATACTATGCGAGTATTATGGCCGGTGAATGTGATAGAAATGTTGATAAAGATGATACTAAACAGCCTGATAAAATAGAGAAAAAACCCGAAAATGTAAGGGATGAAAATTTACTTGAAGATATCCTTATTAATTCACATCCAAAGAGTAAAATCAACAAAACCGATCCATTAGCTGAAATTTTAAATGTAAGTATCATATTCTATTGAAATATTTTGATTTTAACTGATCAAAAATCTATTTTAGATAAATATATTGGCTTGTCGTGCCCCTTTAATTCCTATATCCAAATTTTACAATGAATTGTTGAGTGATGCACTAGAAATGGATGATGATTACCAAACTTGGAGAGAAAATGGCAACGAAAAATTTTCATATATGTCCCATTCATTTGTACTTACCCCGGCCACTAAGACTCTTGGGCTGTACTATGATAATCGAATACGTATGTATGAAAATAGACGTTTCTGTCTCATACAAACCTTAATAGGTCAGCCTACTCATCCTTACCTCAAACTTAAAGTAAGGAGGGAGCACGTTGTCCAGGACGCTCTAGTTGAAGTAAATATAATTAATATATTTGTTGTTAATTAATAAAGTTTAAAATTTGAAATGTATATTTAATTTTTCTTATTCAGCTTGAAATGGTAGCCATGCAAAATCCGTCAGATCTCAAAAAACAATTGGCGGTTGAATTTGACGGTGAACAAGGTGTTGACGAGGGTGGAGTCTCTAAAGAATTCTTTCATCTCATTGTCGAAGAATTATTTAACCCAGACTATGGTAAATATTTTTTACAATCATATTATTTTATTTTTATTGTCGTCAATCATTATATTATGTAAATATACAATTATGTTTTGATATTATTTTAGGCATGTTTGTGATTATGAACTCTGATAGTGGAAACCCTACTTATTGGTTTAACTCATTTTCGTTTGAAACTGCTGCCCAATATTCATTGATTGGCCTTGTAGTTGGATTAGCAATTTACAACAATGTCATATTAAACATTAATTTACCAATGGTTGTGTATCGAAAGTTACTAGGCAAACGGTGTACATTCAACGATCTACAAGATTGGAATCAGGTAGAAACTTGTAATGTTCTACGTATTTAATACTGTATAGTGTCTCAGATAATATTTTTTTTTTTCACACAGGAACTGTACAATGGCTTAAAAAATTTGTTGGATTATGAAGAAGATGACATTGAAGAAATGTTTATGCAGACGTTTAGAATTTGCTACAAAGATGCATTTGGTGAAATAGTATATCATGATCTCATAGATAATGGAGATAATATCACTGTAAACCATATAAATAAAAGAGTAAGGGCCTGCCTATTGGTTTATTATACTATGAACTTGTTGAAAATATTTTTGATACACTATTTTAGGAATTTGTGAATAAATATGCTGACTTCTTACTAAACGAATCAATCGGAGTACAGTTCAATGCATTCTACCGTGGATTCCAAAATGTTATGGAAGAATCTCCATTGCAATACTTATTCTGGCCTGAAGAACTCGAACAAATAGTGTGTGGCAGTAAAGTAAGATCACATTTCTGTTTTTTCTTAGATGTCAGTTTTAAAAATGGTTTTTTAGGTATTTGATATGTCCGAGTTAGAAGAAACTACACTTTA
Organism: Neotoxoptera formosana; assembly: GCA_022818045.1. Classification (NCBI taxonomy): domain Eukaryota; kingdom Metazoa; phylum Arthropoda; class Insecta; order Hemiptera; family Aphididae; genus Neotoxoptera; species Neotoxoptera formosana. Next base: position 22,692,720 of record CM040633.1, on the reverse strand, counting down.
TGAAGGAGGATATCACAAAGAAACACAAGTTATCAAACATTTCTGGGAGTTTGCCCATGCCCTACCTAGAGTCTCTCAGCAAAAGTTACTACAATTCACGACGGGCAGTGATAGAGTTCCTGTTGGTGGCCTTGGAAAATTAAAACTGACCATCACAAGGAATGGTTCAGATTCTGACAGGTATGCATTCAATAAAATATAAAACTACAGTATTCCCCTTTTATGCATATTACATTTAAGCAATGCCTTATCGTACAGGCTGCCTACTGCCCATACCTGTTTCAACGTCTTATTGCTACCGGAATACAGCAGTAAAGAGAAACTTGATGAGCGACTATCAAAAGCTATCAATTATGCTGAAGGGTTTGGCATGATATAAAACCAATGAGGAAAAAACACCCACCTATGAATTGTGCTACATTTGTTAGAGTACAATCAAAGTTTTTAGATATTAAGTTTGTTTTCAAATCTTGTATAATGTATATAATAAGTTGTATTAATTTTATTAAATTATAACTATTGTATATTGTAGTCATGTTTAAAAAGCAACCTGTTATGTTTCAGTAAAATATTAAGAAAAGAATCAAATTGATTACAGTTTTTAAACTAGTGAGGAAAAATTTTAATACATTTCACAGAATACCTAAAAGAAAGAAAAAAAATTCGTAACTACATTTTAGCGTGCACTATAGGAAAATTCCAAGAATTAACAAATATTATGTTCATAAAATTTTTATTAACTATTAACAAGTATGAGTGATTTGTGTTTTATATTGTGAACAATACATACATACATAAATTATAAATGTACTTTTTTTGATAATCATCATTGATCATTGAAGTGATTATAAAAATATTTTAATTTTTAAAGTAAATAAAAAATTAACAAAAATATCACAACCCCCAAAAATACCTCATTTAAAATAAGTAGTGTATCAAACAAAAGAAGCTTACAACTCGTCATGCTGTACTTTGAATGATTCCAGAATGTTTAAACGAATACTCAAGTCAGCTTTTTTCTCTTGGGTCATTGAACCCTTAAGCACATTGTTGATGCGAACGGTTTCTGTGTGGAAAAACTCATCACCTTTCTCTAAAGCTTTTCTCATACTCTTCACGTACACCTCGGCTGACTTTTGCTTTTGCTTGCCTTCACTGCTGTCCCACAATTTCTCAGCTCTCAAAAGTAAATCTTTGCGTTTGTCCACAGATTTTTCTTTGGCGAATTCTGATGCTAAACCATCAAACTTTTCTAATGTACCTGGAAGTCCAATGTACAAGATTTCTTTGCTGTGTTTAACAACAAACTTTTGTAATTTTTCTTGGTTGAAATCCTCATCGTTATATACGTACGGCTCCGACTGGCCATTCACAAACAACTTAACGATTGGGTAATCTTTTTTGGATACACCATACCTTGATCACAAAAAAAATGAACAAGTTATACATTAATTTTTTATCAACAGATAGATCTATCAAACCTGATGGCTAAATCTTCATTGTCTTTTTCTCCGTAATCTTTCACAGGTATTTCAGCCACGAGCAAATCTTCAACCGATGAATAGGCAGAACCTAATTTTACGAACTCTTCGTGTTTTTCACCATATGGATACGAGACATCAAATTTTACGATTGACACTTTAAATTTTGATAGAACCTAATGACAGAGAAACTGTATCTAAACACTAGTGTATAATATTTATGATCGATGCTGTTCAAAAATATGCAACTTGAAATTGAAAAATTTTAACATTCATAGTTTGTTTACCTTGTCAAAAGTCAACGAGTCTAAGGAAACTATTCCTTTGGATTGTGTAGCACGACACGCGCAAAAACACAACACAAATACCGACAGTGTACGTAAAAAATACATTTTATCGAAGCAAAGTTGGATGAACGAATTCCAGTCTTGAAAAAGTAAGTAGGTACGTTTCAAGTTTTCAACGTATTAAAAACATACGGATATTATGAGGTATTAATAATGATAGTTTATATTTTATATAATTCATTATTTCGAACTCAGTCAAACGTACGTTTGACCACGTATATATTTAATAACAATAATATTATTATCAATTATCATTGTTCTTTGTTGTTACCACGTTTCCGATTGTGTGACAATACCGTGCTCATAAAATCAACTCTGTGTATCGATAAATTGTGTGATATCGACTTGTTTTACGTGATATTAATTTGATAGTCTGATAACGTTTGAATTATGGTTTTGGGGAGAACGCCGGTCGACGTGCGGATTTGAATAAAGAACGAAACATAGGTAAACTGGTAAAATCATAAATGTCTTGTGGTAAAATCATGGGGAAAATGTTATTTGATAAAACTATTGTTTGACGTCTGTTCGCGCAGTGTTTAAATATTTAAAACGTCTTGCTTGTAAGTATAAAAACTATCGATCCGGTGACAATGATCTTGGGTAATGGTTCTGTTTGGTTTCTTTCAGACCTCGGCGGCGCCATGTCGGACGATTCGTCATCCGAAGATGAGATCACAAAGCAGATACTCAAAGACTCGATCGACACTGATCTACTTACCAACGACTTGTACAGCAACAGCCCCAGCAAAAAGCCATCTGACAAAATTAAAAGTGAGTATTCATTTTGTTTTTTAAAGTAACAGTTGTAGAAACTCTTTGTGTGGGGCATGAGCCGACAACCAAGATTGTATACTATAAAAAATAAAAATAAATAATTTGTCTTCCTCGAATCAAAATGTTGGTACTTACAATATTTATTTTATGTAAAATAAGCAAAAGTGTTTTAATAATTAAATTTGCTTAAGATTTTATTTAAAATCATAATATTGTTGAAGGAATTTTGACATGTTTTCATTCCATAATATAAGATAGGATATTGTTTATTGTTATTTCAAAAAATAGTTACAAAAAAAACAAAAATTATTAAAAAGCGAAAAAAATTGTCTCCAAAAGCCTGATTACAAATTAAAATACAATGAAAAAATAAAAATAAAATATAACATTGTGGTATATTATTACAAAAATAATTCCATTGGTACAATTGATCTAGTAAAGCATTAAGAATTCTGAAAACAGATTTGAATTTTCTTGCATTTTGATTTTATCCATTATAAAATTATTTAAAAAAAAAAAGAAATTATAAAATTATCATGATTTTTTTTTGGAGGAGTCATTAGTTACTGGGCAGACATGTCTATGGAACCTCTGCTATATATGTATTTTTAAATGTTATTGATATTTTAGAGATTTATGTCAAGTTATCAATAGAAAAATAGTTTTTTTTTTCTTAAAAAAATTAATATTTATATTTTAATACCAGTTAAAACTAAATAAAGCAAATATGTTTAGAATACAAAAGGTATTCAAAAATAAAAATAATTTATGTTTGACCTTGTGGAACTATGAACAATTTTGCACCTTTCTCAGATAAATCTAAATTATGAAAATACAAATGTTCCTGGCTATGCTGATAAGTATCTAAGAAACTTAATTAATTGATTAACTACTTATAAAATAATATATATTTCTGATATTCATATTGTTAGTCATATTATAACATTATTTTTATTGTAGGTATCAATACTGGACAAATCAAACCATCTCTTAGGTATATTATCGAAGACGATGGACATAACCATAATTTTATCAAGGTGACTCCAGAATTTCAAGAATTTGTTGGCAAAAGCTTATTCAAACATTTAGAAAGGTGATATTTAATGCAAAACAAAATTAATTAACTCTTGTTACTTACTATAGTCTCTAAAAATGTAGGAAATATGGGTATTTGTTCGATGTGTCCTACCAAGCAAAAATTGAGTTTTGTAGACCTACCTGTATAACCTTTATACATACAATGACATTTTCAAATACTATAAAAATATTAAAATTTAAGACAATTCTATATAACTAGAATCCCAAAAGCTAATACAGCTGAATACATTTTCATAATATAGTCAGTGCATAATATTATGCTTATTATTGACAATAATTATTAAAATGTGTTTCGTTGTTGTTGGTTCATTGCGTGTGAAACAAAATAAACAATATGTTGGTATTTGAATTATATGGGATTTTTTAAACCAAAAATTCAGTTTTTGAATTTTTTCGAAAACATTGACTTAAACAACAAAATAATGAAACCAATTTGTGCTATAATTGTCATGGTGATACAAATATGAACTTTAGGAAAAAAACATTGGTCCACGAGTCAAATCTTCATAGTTCCTAATTAGGTTACTGTTTAAAATATGAGTAAATCATGCGGTTTAGTAGGTAACATATTGAACAATTACTGAAATATTATGATGTCTTATGTTATTCATTACACTGTATTGATCTCATAATAAACACGTTGCGTGCTTGATGCCATTTAGCATTGAATACATTATACATTTGAAATCAATTTTTTATTATTTCATATGCATAGCTGAAAGTTATTTGATATTTAGTTAGTTGTTCAATAGTTTTTTTGAGTATGTTTCTATATAAACATACTTTGAGTATAAAAATTATTTCTATTTAGTATATAGTAAGTACACTGGAGTAAAAACCTCAAAAATATGTACATAGTCAATATTATAAACTAAAAATCTTTCTTTTTAAACATGTTTAATATAGGTAGTAAAATTAATATTTTTTTTAATCTTTTTAGCCAAATAGTTGAAAAAAAAACAAAACATAAAAAACTTAAAATAGACAATACTGATGAATCAAAGGGTATTCATTTATTCAATGGATCAGCTAAATTTCTTAACTCTTCATTAGACAAACCCATAATCGGGATAAAAAGAAAACGTCATTTTAAAAATACCAGTGATAAAGTCATAATGCAGCGTGCTTCTGAAATGGCAGTGTCGCCTGAATGGATATTAAATAAAGATGCTGTTCAAGGTTGGGCAAAAGTGACCAAAGGAAAAATGATGAAAGTTAAAAGTAACTCTGAAGGTACATTTGATATAATCAATGATGAAGTATAGGTGTTTATCATAGCTCCTAGAAAAATATATTTAAGAAATATGAAGATATTTTATTACAAGATCACTATGATGCATTATTGTAAAATATTATACTACCTACTAATATAGTGTCACTAAATTCTCCTTAGAAGATACTTTATATTATTTTAAAACATGTGTTAACAATATTCTAATATGTTATCATAGTATAATACCTAACTTTATTGTAATTATACAACGGTTGAGGTAAATATGGCTCGTATGTGTAAGTCAAATTTGAATGATACATACATCTTTATGTTTTTATTAAAATTCATTCATATAAAGACCATATTTGACTTGGCCAGAAAAGGATTGCCACCCTTATTGTATATAATATAATCTGTATTTTATTTATTACATAATATTTTAAGAATTGCCTATTTGTTTTTCAATTATTCTGTACCTTATAAGTAATAATAAGTATCAGAACTATATTTTTATTATTTATTTAATTAGTACTTTAAAACTGTAAAAATATTATGTATATTTAACAAATCTGAATTCTGAGTTGTTGTTTTTTTTATAAGTTTAACTACAATAGTATAATTTGTTGAAACATGTAATTGACCTACTACACAATCTTGGTATTAAATTCTTAAAATATGACAACCAACATTTATTTCACAATAAATTTAGCCAAAACTATATTGAAATGTTATTTTCAGCTATTCCTACAAAATTTGAAATAACTTTAATGGCTATCAATAAATCAATTCAAAGCGGCTTGATGCAAATTGTGTTATGCGATAACCATCTTCAAGTGACTAGTCAGCCGGTAAAAATTGTAAATTTGTAAGTACAAGTTTAGAACATCTAGATATTATGTTCTTAACAAAAGTATTAATAACATAAGCATGTCACGTGATTTTTTATTGTTTATGGTTTTTACATAGATACCAGATTAGGGAATACACTGTGGACATATATAATAATTCTTCACACTTGTCAATTTACATTTTGTGAACCAACAATTATACATTTGATATAATATATAATTTTAATCGTCTTTCTAACTTTTAAGCGGATTATTAGGATAAGTTATCTTGAACTTATTAATATATGATAATATATATTATATAAGAAATTAATTTACTATCTGTGCCATAAGTTGACAAATCACATTCACAAGATTATCACGTATTTATTGGATTATGACCATGATTTCAGATGTATTTAAGTATATCTTAAATCATGATTATGTCTATAAGACATAATTTAAACTAGCTGAATCACCCGGCGTTTCCCGGAAAAACTCCTTTTGGGTGTAATTCACTCTGCATAGGTATGGAAGCAAAATTATATTATATTTTAATTTTTAGCCATCCCGCGTGGCGTTGCCCAGAGTTTCGCTTGCCCTGCAGTAGACTGCGGACACATTGAGGGTGGAGATAAAATATAGGTAGCCTATATTCGTACACCTTAATAGTTAAAAAACAATTTGTATAAGTGTACCTAAAATAGTATTGAAGTCATAGTTGATCATCCCGGATTTTTAGGAGTATTTCATATTTATGTATTAATCTACCTTGGGGGGTTATTTAATTTATTTTTATGGACAAACCGGCGTAATTGTACCTAGATTTGTGAAATAATTCGCATATTATATAACTTGCAATCAAAGGCAACACTTAATAAACAAAAAAAAGTTTCGATTTCCACCGTGAATCTTAAGATCCCTGTTTTGCCACCTCTTTAAAAATTGAATATCAGAAACACTTCTTTCTTATTGCGTATCTAGATCAATAGAATTTGTATGTGTATTGGTTTATGTTATCGGTGTGCATTTTATCGTTCATTTTAATAAAATAGGAGTATTGGTGTACGCGCGATGCATGAGATTATTTTTATCGATAAACTTCTCGGAACAATAATTGTTATTCTTATCTACACGACGACAACGAACAAAGAAGATAGGTTGCAGGTAGCTGGAAAAGTGGAAACCCGCGGGCCGCCGTGCCGCACAATACGTATTGGCGGTGAATAATTATAATTGTTAATTACTCCACTAAAACGCAACATTTTTGAAAATCCTTTCTTAGTGCACGGTGAAAATATGAGAAGAACCTCTATTCCAAATTTCAAGTCCGTACGTTGAGCAGTTTTTGAGATACAGCGATCAGTGAGTGAGTGGTATTTGGATTTTATAAGTATAGATTATAAAAAAAGTTTATTAAGAATGGAATAAACGTTTGTTATTTTTCTCATAAGATTGAAGATAGTAATTATAACTGCAGTCAGCTATTGATGTATATTTCATATGTACCTAATTGGTATATTTAATTATTTACATGAGCTCGGATTTTAAACCGAAATTTTCAATATTGTAAATTAAACAGTATTTTGATTTTGCATTAAGTATAGGTTATGTATGGTAGGTACCTACATAATTATTTATCTAAAAATTATTTTTTTATTTATTTTTATCAATTTACATCATTGGGCTCATGATATATTCAAACTATAAAAAAAATATACTACATTCATGTTTATCATCACAAAAATTGATCAGTGAGTTTTTTCCATTGAACAATTTACGAATTATCAAAAATTCATTTTTAAATACGTATTATTTGGTTAGGTATGTTTATTCAGCTTACATTGTGATTAATATTACGTTTTCGGAGATGTAATGTTCTTAACTTTAAGTCTGCTAATAGGTCAATTCCCTCTAATACTAAAGCTAACAACACGAGGTTGGTTCTACTGAACGCCAATTTGGTAAGTTGCTTGTTGGTCGCAAGGAGAAAATCCCGACATAATCTTAATAGAATCTATATGGTCATGAAAAACAATTGGAAAATATTTAGTTCGTGAGTATATCCAAATCCCTCTCTAATAGGTGGAAAATATAGTGCATACAATTATTTTCAATTTTCAAGTTAGAATTTTGGTGAGTTCATAACTATATTTACCTCATAATCTTATTTATAGGTAGGTACATATTTTCAAACTAACTGAAGTTTTAGGGAAACAGAATAAATTCCTATTTTTTTGTTTTAGATCCTGAGCGGAGTTATAACAATTACTAAAATAACTGTTAGCTAATCTTGGTTTTTTTATTTTTATCCTATACAATTATTTATAATTTAACACATCCATTACAGTGACCCCTCAATGATCAGGTACACTTGACACCTATAACTGTACTAAGAAGTGGCTACCTACTTGACGGCTTATTTTAGATTCTGAGTGGAACGATGAATGTATTGATTTTACAATGATGTGTGTTTTTTTTTTTTTTTTTATTTTTTTTTTTTTTGTGTCTGTCATCACCTTTTAGGGCAGTAAAACTGCTTCGATTTTCTTCAATAGCAACTTTTCTGATTGGAAAGTGAATCTAGTTGGTACTTTGGGGGGTCAAAAGTAAAAATTTCCCAGTAGTTTTCAGAAGCGACGTGAAAAACAAAAGAAAAATTAAGGAAAAACGGGAATTTTTACGCAAAATCGATTTTTAACAAAATCGATTTTGGTTTTTGGTGTAACTCTAAAACAAATGGCCGTAGATACATGAAATTTTCACAGGTTGTTTATATTTGCATTTTCTATACATGGTAAAATTTTGAAAATAATTTGACTCTTTTTGAACTGTTTACGGATATTGTCAGTATCAATTTTTTTAGTTTTTTTTCTATAAATATCAATAAAATTTTATTTGTTGGTTAAAAAAACTTGAAATTTTAATACAAGGCTCCTAGTATATTGTTTCAAAGGCAGATGAAAAAAATTAAAAATCCTTAGTCACAGTTTTTTTTATAAGCATTTAAAGTTCAAATATTGACAAAATACGTAAAAACGACGAAAATTTGGAAATTATTTTAAGTTAGAAATTCATAAAAAATTTTGTTTTTAAATCTAAGATTTTAAAATTTAATACAAGATTTCTCATAAGTTTGTCTACCTTTATCAAAAAAAAAATTTTTAGAAGAAAGTCAAATTAAATTTTTATGAGCGTTTGAAATTCATATTTTTACAACATTTTCATTATATTCACTCGATTTCTCATGTAACAATTTTCTGTTTTTGTTGTAATTAACAAACGAATGACCGTAGGTATATGAAATTTTCACAGGTTGTTTATATTTGGATTTTCTATACACGGTAAAATTTTGAAAATAATTTGACTCTTTTTGAGATGTTTACGGACATTGTCAATTTTCAATTTTCTTAGTTTTTTTTTCTATAAATACCAATAAAATTTTATTTCTTGGGCGAAAAAGTTTGAAAATTTAATACAAGGCTCCTGATATATTTTTACAATAGCAATTGTAAAATATTTAAAATACATAGGCACAATTTTTTTTTATATGCATTTAAAATTCGAATTTTGACAAAATTTATCAAAATCTCGAAAATTACACTGTAATTAAAAAATTATAAGATGTTCAGTTTTTATAACTAAGGATTGAAAATTTAAAACATAGATTCTCATAAATAGTTCATACTGTAACCAAAAAATCTACAAAATACATAAACACAGTTATTTTTTACAGACATTTTAAATTCAAATTTGGACGAAATTACATACTAAAATCAGTAATAACGATTTTGGTTATTTTGTTGTAATTTAAAAATATTATTCGTCGGTATAATATGAAACTGAAGAATCAAAAAAATCAAAATATGGCCTATCCATACAATCTACAGTTTAATATTACGATTACCCCAGCATATTCTGTGTTATCACTTTCTATCGTCGAGTGATAAGCTTTTGTCCGAATAATTAAAAGAGTGGTTATTGTCTATGATACTATCACGGTTCGTTGTTGATGTATAACGCGTTATAACTTATAAGTACCTAATGGATATTGTGAAATGATTAATTTGGAATTTATTATAAGTCAATTATTTTTTTAATACCATAGTAAGTATCCATCATAAGTATGTAATATGTCTTAAACCAAGACTGACATACCGTCTCCACTCAGAATCGTTTTTCTTATACAATGATATTGTATCATTGAATTCAAATTTAATTCCATCCATTATACAGTGACCCACTTGTAACCTACTGTACAACAGAGCGACATCCACTTACTTACCCGCATTTTTATTATTGAAAAGATAAAATTTAGTGTGAGCATTAGCTAGTTCTTGGTAGATCACTAAGGTAGAAGCTTATAACTCCTACGTGTGAAACACTACATAGAGAGGAAGGTAGACATTTCGGTTTTTATTTGTTATAACATATAGACTATAGTCATTCAGTCATTCAGGGGTATACAATTTAAAATTTCGATGAAATTAGGTAATACATATTGGATACAAAGTTCTTAATAACTATTAAGTATTGTAGAACTATACGAAATGAAAAATTAAGTAACAATCTATTTTTGATTTAAAAACGGATAAATATTCCCTGTAGAAGCTTGGTTGACAGTAGGATTTTGATTTTTTTGGAAAATTATAATGGTGTATACTTTTTAAATGCCTACCTATTATATACTTAAATGCCTATAATAATTAAAAGTACAAACAATATTAGGAAATTAACGTGATACTTAAAAAATGAATCCTTCCACTGCAATTCGAATTCCTTTTACTAATATTTATTAACAATATTGTCATTAGGTAGGGACGTAGTTTCTGAATACCTATATTTATAGAATATTGTATTGCACTGACTAATTCTACTAACTATATACAATATCATTAAGTAATAAGTACCTACCTATATTAATTGTGAATATTATTTGTCAGCAGTTTGTTTTTATCGAGTTTTGGTATAATGAAATCAAAACAAAAAACTCCAAGTTTGCGTTATCGCAATAATCGTACAGTACAACGTACTGATCAAATTAACTACCTAATTACTCTAAGCTTTAAGTTGATAGAAATAGGAGTTCAATTGACGGCATAACATCTTAAGTCTTCACAATTAATATCATCATCTCAACGTAGGAACCAAACAATAATTATTAATTAGGTAGGTCCCTACCTAAATTTTCCTGAACGTTGTATTGCCGCTTAAAATGGTAGGTACTTCTAAAACCGTCGTTATATCGCAGAACAGATTAAATTGAATTTATTAAATTAATTAAATGTAATCTATTCTGTGGTTGTATCACGTGCAGGGAAATGAATGATGGCCACTGGCACGTAGCTGAGAGATGATCAATAATGATGGTCGATGGAGGAGCACTTGTTTGTAGAATCAACCCGCAGTGATATATATCAATATCAATATAGAATAATATAGGCAGGCCCGTATTTAGGGTGGGCACATTATGCTATCCCTCTTCCCTAGTGACATTTTGGGGGCAATACATTTTTATGAATTTCTTTTTTGTGATGTTTAGCTAACTTGTAATAATTATCATTATAAAAATTGTTTGTTTTTTTTCCTATGTATTGTGTTGTCTATTTATAGTTTGAAATTTAACTGATGTTTATCATGGGATATTCTCTCAAAATTATATTTGTATACGAACGCTGGACGATTTCTATGTTAACTGATTACGATAATATAACATTACACATTCACACAATACGTAAAATGCAGTCCGCAGTTAGGTTAGAGTGGTTAGACCTATTGAATCATCAACAACAAATAAATCAGATTTTAGTGAAACAATTAGAATATTTTCTCAGAAACAGTTGAGAAGAAAACATTTGTAATTATATATTTAAGTTTTGTTATTTAATTTTTACATTACATAATATGTACCACTGTACCAGGTACCTATTATATTATTAACCTACCTATATTTATTTATTTAAGTTTTATAATTTTTACTTATTTTTAACACTGGACATCCACCATTCCCCCTTCTGTCCTAAAAATAAGGGTGGCATTTTATAAGTGCCCCCTGGTGCCTAAATTCTAAATATAGGTATTTGGGTTGGCAGACATCATGGACAGAGTCTGTAGTTGTGTACTTGTATGCATGACATTATTGTATTATAATGTTATATTGTTATAACCACCACAATTTAATAAACTTGTACCTACATATAGGTATTATATAGGTTGTCGGTGACTTTCAATTACATTTTGTATACGATAAATACTATCAATAATTTGTTTTCTTTATTGTCACGTGATTTTAATAGGCGAACGGTCCTCGATATTATCCATAATCCATATAGGATGTTTATTTAGCAGGTATCTTAAAATGGTTAATTAGTAGGTAAATGTTGAAAATATGTCTGAAGTAAACCTGTATAGGTATCTTCTAATATACCAAAGTGTGATTATGACACTTGAGTCATGACAATCGGAAAAATATAATACTGCAATAGTACAGTTTAACAATATATTGCATTAAAGTGCACTTTGTAAAGAAATCACGGCCAGAGTACCGCAATAACTATATACGTCCTTATACCAAAACACCAAATAGGTACTTTAAAAGTATGATCATTAATATATTTCATAAGTATAATTACACTGAGTATAAGCAAATGCTCATACTGGGTGGTCATTATTAAATTCCCAGTCCTTTTCAATTTTTCATAATAACCGGGAAAACAAAAAAAAAAGTAAAAACAGGAATGGGTACGCAAAACCAGTAGGTACCTTTAGGTTCCATCTATTCGACCAAATCAATTTTGTTTTTTGATGTAAAACAGAAACGAATAAACATAGATACTTGAAATGCTTATAGTAGGTATCATTGTTTACACATGATATAGTATTCTAAATAATTTGATTCTTTTTGAGCTATTTATAAACATTTGACATTTTCAATTTTATTAAGTTTTTTCTATGAATGACGATGAAAAAAAATTGTATACCTAGGTGATTAGGTCAAAAAGTTTGAAAAGTTAATACAAGGTGACTCATAAGATATTATTATAGGTAGGTACCTATTTAAAGATATCAAACATGTTATAGGCATAATTTTTTTTTATATGCATTTAAAGTTCAAATGTTGACATAATTTGTCAAAATCATGCACGTACATTCGCTAACTATTTTGTATTTCATAATATATAATATGTTCAATTTGTAGAACTAAGGATTAAAAATGTAACACAAAGTACCTATAGCTCATATTTTAACCAAAAAATTATAGTTATTTACCGCCCCCCATACCCCATACAAATTGTAATGGATTTCCTTCTGTATTGTCTTTGCTCAGAATCGTTTTTCATATGCAATGATTTATCATTGAATTCAAAATATCTAACACACACATCACACTATAACCGTGACTCCTCAATGACGAGGTACATTCAACACCTACTGTACAACAGCTGAGTGCATGGTTACCTACATTCCCCCTTTTTTAGTTTTGCGAATGACACGTAAGTTAATTTTGATATACGAATAATATGACGAATTTTTATGAAACTTTAAATACCTATTAAGTAAATTAATTAATATTCATTCAAGTCAAAAAGCCAAATTACAGTAATGTTTATCATTTATGTTAAGTAGGTGCATATTATATTTTACATTATACATAGGTAGGTATTAGGTACATAATATAATTTGGTAATGTAATTATTAATTTTATTAAGTACCTACTGACTTTTAATTATGACAGATAAATCATTGACTATCGAAATTGAAGCATATTATATTATAATATAATATTATCTATTGATACCATACCGTAAAAATATTTGCTGAAGATTTATGTTGTTTATATATTTTTTTTTTATAATTGTGACATTTATTATTCAGTTGTATAGTTGGTATGGAACTATATGGACTAATAGTTAGGTAAGACCACGGCATTTGATAGTTTTTATCAAATATGTATGTAATAATATTTAAATTATTTCAAATTGTAACGCGTTGGCTACGCGTGCAGGTTACATAAAGTATAATATTATCATTTTTATTTAAATAAAAAGAACGAAGACCGAAGACCCCCCCCCTCCTCGGTGCTTGTGTATTGTACTAAAATGTGTATTGTACGAAAAATTAGAGAAAAATAGACCCTGATATTAGTCGCCATATAATATACCTATTGGTTGGTCTGTGTATAATGGATTAAAATATTGAATACAAATTTAATTTATTGCTAAAAAAAAATTCAAGACATTTTATATTATGTTGCACACATGTACAACCTAATTGCTGGATATTGCTAGCCATCTAAGGAGCTATTTTAAAAGAATGGATAATAATGGGTTCAATAATTATTACTTATTTTGCATTAGTTTCCCGCAAAATAATTTAAAGGTTGCATTTTATAAGTTTATTAATATTGTTGTCTTAAAGCCAATTAAACTTAACAAAAGGGAAGCAAGCATAAAAATAAAAATGTAATTATCATATTATATTTAAGTATTTAACTCAAAATTATTTATAGGTGCCAAAATACGTAATTAATTACCTACTATGAGTTTTAGAATATACAGTGTCTAGGCCGTAACCTTAGGAGAAGAAACAATATGAGAGAATAAAATTTATATTATTTATAACTAACTATTAAAATAATTATTTTAAATTCATAAAACAATTCAACTATTTTAACAAAAGTTTGTTTTTTATAATAAAAATATCGTAAGTAGTTGAATTTGTTTAAATGTGATCCGTATGATATACTTGACAATTATCAAGAGGTGGGTAGGTACCTACTTGTAATTTATTAAAATTGGTGTAGGTACCTACAGATTTGATAAAAACATGATCAGAATGAATGACCAGTTCATGATACGAACACGAGTGTATAGTTGCGTGCAAACAATCAAACAAATAAGGTTTAAGAACTCGATCAATAGGAAAACCGTACCTACTTGTTGATTCATTTGACGTAAATATAATTGTTCCGCTCGCATAATTCAAATTTAAAGGTAAATACAATTTTATTTTCAACTTATAGTCTATCATATTAATTTAAAACTATATATTTTTATCAAATTATTATGGTTTGTAATAATTATATTGTCTAGTTAATTATTGTTTTATTATATCTATCAATAATAATAGTATTTAGGTACAATATAAATTAGAAATATATGGTCTTTTGTTATCCATATATTTATTTATTCATCAGATATTTGTTATTTATTACTTACAACAATATGAAAAACGTTAATGCAAATAAATTACATTTTATTAAGCACACTCCGTAGTTATATCGCTATAATGGTACCTATAATACAT
The DNA here is from genome assembly GCA_022818045.1 of Neotoxoptera formosana. NCBI lineage: Eukaryota > Metazoa > Arthropoda > Insecta > Hemiptera > Aphididae > Neotoxoptera > Neotoxoptera formosana. The sequence goes on along the minus strand of CM040633.1, from coordinate 22,677,671 downwards.
ACTACATTTAATACCCAATACCTATACGATAAGAAAATAATTTAAAAAATTGTAAAAATAACTATAATTACCGCTTACCCATTATTGCCGATCTCGTTGTCTGATACCTGACTTGAACTTAGTTATTACTTATTATATTAAAAAAATAGGAGGAGAGGGGAGTACCTATGTAATTCTGCTTTTCATATTTTAAGACTAGGTACTGTTTTAAGCCTTTTAATTTTACATTAAGAGGTCGCGTACACATGAATGTGTCTCCGTCTTACAAACACATATGTCACAAACAGTGTCCGTTCATCAGAATCAATTGTGTGTTGTTAGTTTTAAAAATTAGTAAGTGAATTATAAAACCAATTATATATAATGCATAAAGCATCTATAAATCCAATTATAAAATCTAAAAGTAAGAATATTATCCATGCGATGTATAGGCATTTTTTATTTGTGATATTTCACATAGGTACCCATATCTTGCACGGAAATTAAAATATCAAAAAAAGCAAACGCTTATGCAGAAATAATATTCTTACCTTTAAGTTTGATAATAGATCAATTCACTCTAATATCAAAAGTAACAGTACACAATTGAAACTAGAGAACGAAAATGTTATATGTTAACGTTTGTAAGACGGAGACAACAACGCTTGATGATATAGGTTCCTCTTAAGTCCACTATAGGATTGTACTGGAGTTTCGTCAATGAACTATACCTAATCTAATATTTTTCACACTTTCAATGGCTACTGCTGCCGAGGGTATCTTAAAATAAAATAAAAATATTCTTCCTCTTAAAAAAACACCGAGAGTCGTTTAGAGGATGCCACTGCACCCGCGCATTTGTTGGATCCGTCTTACGTGGGCCATAGACAATTTATTTACGTCGTATTATTAGTTTTAATATGTATTAGTATTAGACGGAGACAAAAAATGCGGGTGTAGATTTCTCTAAATATTTTCATATTTTCTCTCCTCCTCCCTCCGGTAAGTCTTTTTTAATTCATAATAACACATTTTAAATAGGTACGCTCAATGATGTACAAATATGTATATTATGAGTATAATACAACTCAATAATTATGCAACTAAATACCTATATACATTTTTTAGTTTAATTGACGTTCGTATTAATATGTGTTCACTTAAAATACAATAGTAAAAAATCGGAAATTGTTTTCATTAAAAATTGTTATTCCATTGCGTTTGTGGATGACGCAAAATGCCCATACATTCGTCATGTAATAATATATATAGTTTCATTATTGTAGATCGTGTTATTGCCTTATTAGATTAATGCCTTGTCTGGCAGGTGGCTGTACAGTAATAGCTAATTAGTACAAATATATTATATTATTATAACGCAGTTTAAAATTATACATATGTATAATCATATTATAACTGTTAAACAAAACAAACGGAACATCTTGCGCACAAAGGCCGGCAGATTAGATAATATGATATTTATTTAAAACTAAACATTATTATAATATATAGTTCCAACATCTCAATTCAATATCATTAAATTTAATAATAATTAAGAAACCTAAAAATCGTGTTGTATTATTAAAAACTATTGGCAAGGAAAATCAACATATAGGTAATTAAAGTTCTACGCTATGTGTTACCTATACGGGAGAGATTTTATCCTGCTCAATTTGCAGTTTAATATTATGTACATATACTTTGTGTCTTTGTAGTTTGTGTAATACAATTTATTGTGACATGTAGGTATACTACATAATATAATGCGCTTGCAAGTTGCAAATAAACCTGCTTGTTAAGAAACCAAACCGATCTATTGTTAAACGCAGAATATTTTATGTAATAATATTTTTGATGTGCTGATACAAATATAATATATTACTTCATATCGTACGTGTAGTCTGATAACGACCTCGAACAGCTCGAACGTCACTACAGTGATACAGAGCTTTTGTCTAGATGGTCCAATACTGTATATGCATGTGCGTTATTAAGGGGCTGGAGAGTAGAGAACTAGAGATCTATACGAAATCTATACGAAAAAAATTCTAAAAAGCCACGTCGAAAAATATTGTCAAATTAAACACGCGATTAAAATTAAAAATCTTAGTGGATTATTAGCCCTAAAATATGTTTTAATGTTTACGTTATTGTTTTGCGCACCAATGAGCCCTATTACCTAACCTTCCAGCTACCTGCCTATTGATATAATGCTTTGGAATTTCACAGGATTTTTAATTATATATTATTGTTAACTTAACTCGTATAACATTATTTTAAAACTATTTCTTTTGGAAAATTATTCCGTGTGTACCATCATTACACGGGATATTACATTCAATTATTACTACTTACTATTAATTATTATTACACTCAATTATTTAAGTACCTACCTATTGTATTACCAAATACAAATTACAAGCATTTCATTAATGTCTTGTAAACTGTATACAAGGTACATTTAAATTTTAATTCAGTAATACATTTGTTTTTTATTAAATCTTTTATATCTTAATCTGCAGCTAATCCATTTTTTTCTATTGGGAAAGTTTTCTAAGATCATATAGTATAGGTACTTAACTCACAATAAAAAAAAATCAGCCAAAAAACTGAGAGTATTGAAATAATTTATATATTTTTTTGTATTGGCTTGTTTTACTCTATTATACACATACATATAAAGCATCAAATTTATTATTTTTATTATATTGAACATATAGATTATATTCTATTATTGTTCATTGGTAATTAGCAATTTGTATTTTGTTCTAGCTATTATGCGTTGTGCAGTAGTAAAAGCGTTAATCAATAAACCTATAATATGAGAGTATGTCTAACTCTATATATGTATTATATTTTTCTAATAAATCAAAACAATTTCATGATTATAAAGAGATCAAAGACCAAAAATCATCGGTAGTTACAATAATGAACGTTATATAAAAAAATACTAAGTACCTATAGCCTACTAGTAGCCTAGTACCTACTAGCTATACATATGTACCTGGCCTATGTTTTTTCTCGTATTTTCTTCAAATCTGACGTTATATAATTACAATATATAAATACATATATAATAATAGTGTACACAGTACATATTATATATTATAGTTTATTTATTAAAAATGGTGAACAGAAAAAAGTTAAGAGATATCGAAAAATTCGTGATATATTGAGTTTTATTTAAATTATATTTTTGTGTAATAGCTACAGTAGTTTCAAGGGGATTTCAATTTAGTTCGAGATATTGACGTTTGACTTAATAAGAATCTACTGTATAATATAGTCTCACTCTTCGTGCGCTCCACTTTTGCAGTCGATTCTTAGCCTTGTAACATTTTAGCTACTTATAGAACACTGCCGCTGTGTACGTTTGAACTTACACTTCTTGTATGAGCTTTTACCCGAAAATATTCACTATCCTGTTTTTTTTAACTCGTGTATCGTTCTTCACGCCTACTCATAGCACTACAACATAGTCTAAAAATCTATTATATTTTAGCCTTAAAGTAATTAGCTTTGCAAGTAACACCCCCTGTATAATAAAATCTCGAAAACTTTAAACTATAATTGTTATACTTTTCGTAATCATTTCTATTTCTTGTATGATGTATTCGTTGTGTATAATAGGTATTATTGTTTTTAATGTTAATCTAAATTATGTAATTGGGTCTCGCCCGTTTAACGGATAAAATGTACTGGTGAGAGGACCCAGGAAAATTATCCAAGGACGTCGTAAAGGATCTCTGATACCACTCGGCTCTCGATACTGCAGCCTTAGTCCATTAGCACAGTTGTTGTATAGAGGTAATTGCACGCAGCCGTACACCTTATAATTTGTTTTTATTTTTTGTTTACTATACCTCGATAAAAATTTAAAACCGTAGGTCTTGAATATATGTCCAGTTTAATGGAGTTTAATGGTTTGTTTACGTCCAGTCGCTTATCGCGTTTATTATATACCTAGTGCGTATATATTGGTACATGAGCGATACATGTTTGAAAGTGATGTTAAATTATACGGTAAAATCGCACAAATATCCGAGTGAAAGCCGCAACTTGTTTTAGCCGAGAATTATATATATTTACCTACCTATATATTGATAAGGTTAATTATATGCTGAAAAATAAGAAAACACACGCGTATACCTACAATTATATTATACGAGTTCCACGAGGCTTATTCGGTGGGTTTTAAATTTTGATCCTACAGTATGTGTTTTTGCAAAATATTATACAGGACGATTCTTTCACCACGAATCGGTCGATACATATTATCTCTCTACAAGTCGAGACGATTGAAACGCTTTTGCAGTCTTTTTGGGATTATATTAAATATAATATAAATATATTTTATATGTACGTGTAAATGAGTTGGCTTAGCATTATCTATATAGGTATATGATAATATGCACGAGTCTTATAAAATACTTCTCATCCATGCCCACGCTTAAGGTTTCTAGTGCACGGGTAACATTGACTTTTGATTTTCAAACGACAACCGTTATGATTATTATCACATTCAAATATATTTATTTTTTTTGATTATTTGCAAATAGGCGCAGGTAATTTTTAAACGGATTGGGTTTCATCATTTAACATTTTCGACGAGTCGTTATAATATTATTGGAAGCATGCGTTATATCAGAATATAAAGGTATCGATGAATTCGCGTTAAGATAATCGCCCATCTTTACGTGTCCAGTGTTTATATATATATTACTCATATTATTGATAAATTCCTCGAGTCTGCTTTAGTGCTTTTATATACTATACGAGCTAGCACGACGACTGTACAACGATTCGTCCTTAAACATATACAACTATATAAATTTGTCGAGTTATAATCACATTTATATGATTATATTTGCATATTTGTGTATATACCTAGTAAGTAGTAAGTTGTAACAAATGTTTGCGACTTGGGTCAACTCCGCGTTCGGTTCACGCTGGCTCGCCCGTACAATAATGTATAGAAAATAGTTTTCTGTTTGTAAATATAACACTATATAAAAGTTTGAAAAAATGAAAATGTAAGCGTATTTATTTTTTATTGAGTGTATATTTTGAATTGTATATTAAAAAAAAAATACCGAAAATTCCTGTAAAATCGTGTAATTTGTTTAATATTTAATATTAAGAATGATTAAGGAGTGATTTGTTCTGACCGTAAACCTATTTTATTAAGTGTATAAACTGTGAAGTTTGTGAGCGTTCAAAGTACTGTTCAAATACCGGCGTGATGGTTTTGGGGATAGATTGAGCAGGCCTATCTGCACACATATTTTGTTGACTTGGTAAGCTTAGGTATCTAATGGAGCGTGTATGTTAACTGACAACTTATCTATCGGGGGAAGATTTTTAAGCTAAACGGGTTATTTTGTGGGAGGGTATGAATGTGGGATAATCGGACTTTTCACATCGATTTCTATTTGTAGAGGGAGGTACGCGATTGAATGAATGACTTTGTGTGCAGCAAAATGTGTACAATATAATTTTAGGCACCATCGAGTATCAACTATCGTGTCCTGTCTATCGATACCGGGTGATTTTTTTATGACATATAACTATAACACTAACATTATTTCAAAAACTATTATTGTACATTTTTACATAATCCGAAGTCATTACAAAGCAACATTTTTGATAGTAAAGTATATTTTCTATAACTTTATTTAAAGTTATGATGAGCAATGTGGAATATCACATTGGCACCCTAAAAAATGATTAACCAACTATTCAGCTCATAAACAAACTTTGAATAATTAAAACTTATTTTAACTACTATTTTAGTTTGGACCTTAATGTTAGTTTATTTAGTTTTACTACGTTTGAGCTTATCCTGTACCTATATATAAATAAATATTATAAAATATATTTTTATAAATCGAAATACTCAGAAAAATATCAGGATATAAAGTTAAAAATGTATCTAGGTATATATTGAAATAAAAAAAAAACTTTAAAAGTTATAGCAGTTATATAGTTATATATAATTATTTTTTAAAATGTTGTTTTTCAATGACTCGACTTTATGGGTAGGACAAATATTTTCAAACACTATCGTAAAATATTGAGTATCTCTCATCAAAAGAATCACCCTGTATAAATTAAAAAATAAAATAAAAAGTGGGGTAATACGCACTTTGCGGTGGTGGGACGCGCCAGGTCAGGTACGGACGCTGTATAAAAAACGCGCGCTTTCCGGTACGGAAACTACAATATTATTATTATCGTACCCGCGCATACCATCGTCCAAATAATAATATAATAAATACTGATTGCCCGTTATCCACGCCAATATATCTCGTGATAGTAAGATACCTGTTGATGCGCCGAGTGCAGATGCTCGCGGTATCTCGCTTCCTGCGAGTTTGATTACATCACTATATAAAAACACGGGTAGTATAATACATATGGTATAACCTCGGGTGGTATGGCACACGGTATAAACTCGGATATCGCACGCGATAAAAACTCGGGTATGTGTATATATGATATGTAGGTGTATACTGTTTATTAGAATAATATGTGTGACGTGTGTCTGCTCAGGTTTTAGTATGGAACGCGTCAGTCAGCAACAACAGTGTGTCAAGAGAAGAGAGGATCCGACGACCGAGGCGATGGACGACGACCGACAACATCTGATGCCGTGGCCGACAAAGAGGCCGTGCAGCCGGGCGACGCAAGTGCAGCAAGTGCAACAGGACGACGGCGGCGGCAACGACGACTGCAGCTCGACCGTGCGGGCCATAAAGGGCTACTGCCGGAAACGGAACATGCCGTCGGACGTGTACCGGCCAGTGGTACGGCAGGACTCCGACCGGTGCAGCGGCGGTGGCAAGTTCCGGCTGACCGATCTGATCAGCGAACTGCACAGGGTGTTCGCCGAAGACCGCGTCAACGTCGAGTACGTGCAGTACCTGATGGAGTCGTACCGGAGCGACCCGGCGGAGTGGCTCAAGTACGCCAAGTTCAACAAGTTTCGGTACACCAGGAACTTGGTGGACGCGGGCAACGGAAAGTTCAACCTGATGGTGTTGTGCTGGGGCGAGGGCGACGGTTCGTCCATACACAACCACCCAGAGTCGGACTGCATAATGAAAATGCTCGCCGGGCAACTGACCGAAGTGAGGTTTGCGTGGCCCGAGAAAACGGCCATCGAAGGCGACGCCGGGGACGAGGACGACCAACAGCTCCAGCCCATGTGCGAAATAGGACGGACGCTCCTGGAAACGGACGGCGTGTGCCACATAAACGGTCAGAATAAAATTTTATTTTATTTTATTTTATATGTATTACTAGTATGTAATGTAAGTTAGCTTTAAGTTATAATACGGCCCGCCGATAACTTGCATGCATGTGCGTGTGCTGATGCCGTTAGGGGTTAGACTTGTTCCCGTCCGTCAACGATATTATAATTATTATTTGTAATCAAAATGTTTTAAGCTACCGATTATATAGAAGTCTGTGATTTCATTAACAATATGCGATTCTTGTCGTATTCGCAGTTGCGGCTTACCTATATATTGTGTGAACAATATTAAAATTGTTGTTTTCGCAGCGTTTCTGAAAATCCTGCGAGAGTTAATTATATATGTATTTGGACATTCGTTATCACTGTACCACTATATGGTTTTCATTATTATTCAAACATGTTAAATATAGTTATGCAAGTAAGATGAAGTATTAAAGTTTTGGCGGCTGTGAACGAGGACAAACGGCGCATATATAATATATATACATTATACATGCTGCAGTACTTATTATGTATTATAGGGCCCGCGGGTCCATATACTATATACATATAATAGGTGCATATATATTTGTCGTGGTCTTAAGCGAATGGTCCAAATATATTATAACATGGTATATGCATAGGTAAGTGAAGTGAATACAATCATAAAGTACCTAACATATTATGTAGCCTGCTCCTATAATATATCTCGTTATTACATAAAATATATAATAAAACATATTGTATATAGACAATTTATTTTTAATTTATATTATTTATATACGTTACAAGGACTTGAAAAATAAATAAACGTCGATTTTGCATTGATGTGATGATTTTAATGTAAAAACGCATAATCGTGCACATATTTCGATAATTTATAGTGACTAAATTATTTATACTATTTTTATTTCGTGAATTTTCACGCCCTAGTCAAAGGTGAATTTGTTTTAGCACAGCATACAATTTATTTATAAAGTGCAGCAATTGTAGACGGTTGAGATATCATAGATGAGAAATTTCATCTATAATATACAATTATTATAATTTGTAGATAATATACTTAATAACTACATAGCTGACCAAGATTCGTTTTCTTTTTCTAAAAATGTTATCGTAATAACTTTGTTTTAATAAATTAGTTGCTCCAAACAAACCAAACGTAAAATATATATATAAAAAAAAAAATGTCTAAAATTGTTTAATTCTTAGTGTAGATGTCTACACAACTTTTACCTACTTTTTGGTCAAGAATGAGTAAACAATAGACATGTAGATAATTTTTTACTACCTATACATTTTAAATTTTGAAAATTGTATGCTCTCTTCTTGTTGTATTTTGTTTTTAAATGTACAGTTGTTACTACTGAAAAGTACCAATTACTGAAAATTTAGTTCACATTGCTTATTCTGATCGTTATTTAAAAATGTATGAAACAAATAGTATAGCTCAAATATATTACTATATAGGTATACATTTTTTTAAAAGTTTAATTTTCACGAGATGACAGTACACACTTGGATTAGCTATATGCTATATAATCTGCAGCACTATCCGTTTGTTCGTTTGTATGCGATGACAATTTTAATGAAATATCTTTGTTTAATTTACACGTTATCTGAGTATTTGATATGGGTACAGCATTTCGATTGATTAGAGGATTTAATTAAACTGTAGGTAACACATATATAATTACACTTGTCAGGCACGAAGCCACGATTTTTTCCATAAGGGGGACAATATTTTTTGCCCCTTTCTTCCTGGTGTATCCATATTACCACCCTCCCTGCAGTTATCACATAAATCGATGGCTGGCGTTTAATACAATAAAATTTTAGAACTTCGTTTTTTTTTTATACGACTTAATATTATATAATATAGTATATAAACATCTAGATGTTAAATAAAACTCCACAAATCAAAAATAAAACTAAAGGGGCCAGTTTGGGGCCACTGTTTTTACTTAGGGGACCAGACCACCTATGAGGCCCCCTCTGTGACGACGTGCCTGACACCTGTATGCAGTTATTTAATACTATACTGTCGGTTTGTTGGATTTTAAACAATTAAAACATGTGAAATTTTGAACTGATCATTATTATGCAACAAGGCGTGACGTTACGACGAATACAGTGACTATATTATTATGGTGTAGCAGTTTGTATATATACGTACGTCGTCAGTCGATTGTTTTTGTAAACTAATATGTTTAAACCTTAAATCGGCAATACATTTATTTTACTATCGTTTGCAGGGGGTATTATAAAGAAAAATGTCGTTCGAGCGCAGAAAACATATTTTAAGACGGTATAATATAATATATTATGCACACACCTGTTGCAGATTAGTGCGATCACTGCTGCTGCTTATATATGCAAATATGCAATGTATATTATTGCTGTAAAAATATTAGGTTTAGCAAAAGCTCTTTAACAGTAGTAATCGCTCGTATCTCACCAGACGATTTATACGTGTATAGGTAATAAAATCGATCAAACCTAATGTACCTATACTCTATATAAAGTGCACGATAAATATGCGATAATTTTGTTGTCGATAGTCGATATACGACTTAAAGTGCGAATCCCCGCGCGCGTGCACGCACGGTACGACGTTATAAACACTTATATGATTACCGCGGGCATAAGCCCAACGCACTCGAACACTTGACATTACCCACGTCGTCGGTCGTATATAATAATAATACGCACTTTGGCATTAGCCTGCGCGTGTAAGTGCGCCAGTCGACGACGGTATACTTATCGAGATAAAACCGTCGGTTTCAATCATCGACACAACAATCTATTCACTCTTCACTCGAAATTATATAGTCAAGCTGCGTGCGTTTAAAGTTTTATAATCGTCCTTATAATACATAAGTACACGGTACGATATTATGATTTAAGTGCATCAGCAGTATATTATAATATATATGATACCAAAGTCAGTAGAAATCGTACCTGTAGGATCATATACGCAAAGTCGATAAAGGGGCCGGGCCCCCTACCCGAATATATCTTATATAATAATATATTTCCCTAATAAATAATAATATTTTACGCAGTTCGTTAAATTTACTAAAACAATGTGTAAAATATCTTGTATTTAAAATATAACTTATGTACTATATTCATAATGTTTTTAATTTTAACACGTAAGGGTTGAACGTTTGATACAATATTCCTCAAACTTTTTTATTAATGGAAATCGAAAAAAAAAGTTAAACATAGCCATATATAGGTATTCATTTTCTATGAGCGATTGAAATTCAAATCGTTTTGACATTGAATATTCAAACGTCGTATAATAAACATTTATCCACTACCTATATTTGTTTTTTTGTGATTATTCGAAAAATAAAACTTATAAGTTCATAATAACAGCTTATATTATTTATATATATTAATACGCTTATGCGCGTAAGCAATGTTTTGTCGTACCGATAATACTCAGCAGGTTTATAAATAAAATGGGGAAAAAATAAATATATAGTTATGGGAATATATTGTCGAGTAAAGTTGCATAAAAAATAATTATACTTATAAGTATTACTGTATTAGGTATGCTGTTGCTTCGTTGAGGTTAGTGAAATACGAAAATAGGAATTCAACAGTGAAGCTGCAATAAGATATTATGTTAAGTTATCTGTCCAGTAACACGAAATGTATAAAATTTAACTAAAAAAAGAAAACATTTTTCTCGGTTGGAGCCGGCGGTAATATGAATTATAAAAAGCCACAACCTAACCAATTTATAAAATAAAATTGATGTTCGTTGTGATATTGTTCGGTTTCCGTCGACTCTGTCCATATATATTGGGGTTTTGCATATAGTATTGTTAACTATAACGCTATTTTGACTGAACCATGTGCGTTTGTTTAAAAAGAGAAACTCTCTAGTACCTATGTATTATTTCCGATCGAATAATTTGAGTTCAGTGTACCTATATACTGATTACCGGGTACCTACATGTCTACACGAACACGCAGCGAATAACCAAAACAAAAACATCCGAAATCGTTGTTTGCATTTCACCTCATAATAATATTATACGAATACCTCAAATATATGTGTGTATATTTTATATACATAATTATTACATATAGTTCCGGTCAAACGACTCATGATTCATTTTTACATTATATATTTGAAATATTCGCACTCAGACTTCAGAGACGTGCGAGATCCGCGCTGTTTTATCGTGTCGATAAATATGCGTATGATCTGCAGTTTCAAAAATTATATTCTCTTTAAATAAAATATGAAAAAAATGAACAATAAACACATTTAAAATCAAAAATCATCGACAGCTGCAACAGTGGCGTATTTGCGGTGGGGGGGGGGGGCACAGGGTCCTGACCCCCCCCCCCATGTGCAGCTTCTGAAACAATTTCCAGCGATAAAATCATAAAATACATATATGAAATAAAACAATATTAGCATTTTATTTCAACTCTAACTTGCCCCAAACACGACCCAAAACGTACACGTATTCGCCGTGTACTCTGAGTACCTATTTATTGATGCACACATTTTGTTCGTCAGATCTTTATTTATTTATTTTTGTATTATTTCTTTAGACGCCATGGGATTACACCGCGTGGAAAATGCCAGTCACACCGACAAGGCCGTAAGTCTGCACTTGTACTGTCCGCCGTTCGAAGAGTGCTCCACGTTCAACCAGCAAACTGGTCACGAGACGATGGCTAAATCAGCATTTTGGTCCATTTACGGTGAAAAAGTTTCCAAGGTATAAATGCTCATATATAAATTGTTTTTTAAGTATATACGCCCGTCAGATTTATTTAGGCCTAACTGGTAGTATTGTGACTCTTCTTGGACGGTGGACTTTAGCGGCGTCCACATAACTTTTGTGTGTGTGTGTGTGTGTGTGTCACCTGGAAGGAATCTTTGTAATTTTCGTGGACTGCAGGGCCTTTTTTCTCGAATCCGCCACTGCATCCCTTGTATTCTTGCTCTTGCAAGTGTCCATCATGAGAGTTGTGATTTAACTTTGGCAATCACTGATAATCACTGATTATTATTGCTATATATATCATCATTCATCATAAATAGTATATTGCTCTTGTCTGGTACGATTTTCAAACGTTATAATATTACCTACATGTTTTAACTTTTTAAATAATTGTTTCTTCGTTAATCTCGGCGAGGGAAAATCTACAATAGAGTTATTTGCCACATATATAACTGCGGATTTGTGTATATAGTTTCATGCTATACACATTATTTCGAGAAACATAAAAATCGAACCCGAATAAGTGCATAATATGTATGAATTACTTCTATTAAAAATACAGTTCGCGTTCAAATGTCCCGGATAAGTAAAACCTTTTTTCCGTGTAAACCAAGAAATAACTTGGTATACGAATTTAATCTTTAAAAAGGCAAAATACTACAATCATTGCTTTAAAATTTAAATATTTACGTACTTATTTACTTACCTATATACACAAACGGCTGTAGAGATGTAGCCCATCCTATAGTCCCGATTCGACTGCCGATGATATTATGTATTTCAATTTGTCAATATATTCTAATTTTTTTTTCTTTTCAGAAACGTACTGAAGAACATGCAGTACCTGCAGATGATAATTAAGTTAGATTTGCAAAAATAATCATATATGTTATGAATTTATGATGGTACCTTATATTTTAATTTAGACGATGAATATTACTAATTATACTATATCATATCACAATACTATTTCTATGATTATTAATATTGTAATTGTATACGACATTTTGAATGAAACCGTGTTTCATGCTAGGTATAATATATAATATATTATTATTATAATTATCGGATATTGTATTTTACATACTATTTTAATATAATGTTATATATTTTTTTTAAGTTTTAATACATGAAGTCGATCATTATTGTGTACAATGTACCTATAAAAACCCGTAATTAGTATTATATAATATTATGTATTACAAATTACGGTGGAGAACGTTTCCGCAAATTTGCGAAGATTTCAATAGCCATTGATACACGACGATTCCACAAATTTAATTTCTATAAACACGATTCCGCATTTCAGCAACTTTGCATTTAAATCAAGCAGAATAGTGCGTATGTTTATCAATGGCTATTATTATAATCTTTACGATTCCACCGATTTGCGGGAATCGTGTTGCAGCCACAAATGACATAACACATACTATAGATATATGCCTTAAAAAAACCTATATTAAATATGCATGCAGTTATGCGTCCTGAAGGAACAAAGACGGCTCTAAAAGGATGGTAGCATTTGAGATCGTAATTTTTTTGAAATTGTCCTCTTTATAATAATAATACATCAAAACCATTATTTTCTTTTAAAAAAAATCTGACGTTTGCACTTTTGTTTGTGTATTTACAATAAACCGTAGTAGAAGCATAAGCTTAATTCGGGAGGGGAGTTGCTTGTTTGTGCTTAGTCCCCCTCCCTACAGTCTTGAAATTAGCACTCTTATAATAAATTATTAATTTATGCCATTTATGGTTAATAATTATGGTTCTTGGATCAATTTTTGAAACTATATATATACTGTAATCTTTTTGATACCTGCAGGTGTATGTGCATAACCATATAGGTGATGAGAATAACTAATGACTGATGGCAGTAACTCGAGTTATTAGCTCGTCTGCTCGTAAAAATAATGAATAGTTATAAAAACATTTATTTTGTATTTCGTTATATTTCTTTTAAAAAAAGCACTGAGTACTCTACTTACATTAAACATTTAAAAAAAAAACTAAAATATGCCTTTCAAATGCCTTAAGAAATGTACAAAATCCTAAAACTATAACTTCTAAATGATAATATTAATAACACTTATTATAACTATATAGTTATTACTTGATATTATTATATTATTGAAAAACATAAAGGCATATTATGTCAAGTATAGTATAATATAATATATATAGGTTTCTATGCATACAATTAATTTGGACATTTCCACAAATTAGAAATATTGATGTCATAATGTAGGTTATAGGTAAAATGAGTATATATAGGTACTGCTGTATAATATAACTCGAGTCAACTATAGAATAAGCCAGTAAGATCTAACGAGGGTAAGAAATACATTTTCCAACCTAAACAATTCACAAAAAAATATTTAGTATGCAACATGCATATCAAACCATATATAATGTCTCTCTCGGGTACCTTTTTTTTTTTAGATATTTTTTTTATTTATTTTTTTTTTAATTTTATATTTATATTTTTTTTAATATTTACCCTCGGGTACCTAATATTGTTTTCCAATCACTACAAATAAATGACGATTTCATTAACGATTCCTGAGGTTTTTTCTAAAACGTATAATACACCTATATTCGATACGTTTACCTTATATTATGTTCTATAACTCGTCTTTCGACTTATCTTTTCCTCCTCCTCCTCCTACAGGTGCCATATAGTGATTGATTATAGCACAAAAGAGCCACATTCCACCTAAACGAAACGTAAACAAAAAGTTTAAAGGCAGAACGTTCCACTTTCTGCTTCTACTATTTCTATATAACCACCTTACTCATATAGATTATAGGTATATATATTAAGGAGTTGCCTGACCTAACCCCCGAAAGACCTATAGGGAGATTTAACAGGACTTGACAGGGATCAGGAGCTTTTTATTCTCCGCGTAAGCAGTGCTCCTGCAAGCACAAAATCGTCTGACAGGACCTGTTGTAGACGCGTTAACTGCAAAGACGCGCAAAGTATACAAAACACTTTTATACATGAAGTCAAATTTATTTATTTACAAAATACTACACAATGTTGTACTTCCAAAGTTCCTGCACACAATCAAGATGAATCGAAACGAAGATTTTCTGTCAGAGATGCTGCAGAGTATTTAGTTATATTTTTCTTTTTTCAATAACATCAAGTAGGTTACCTCTATATAACTTTTATGCTTATAGTATATTTATATAATAATAGATTCTGTGAATATGCGCAATATTTGATATTTCGGATTATTAGGTATATATTTTTTTTTTATAAAATTAGTTTTTACAAAATATAGAACATATTTTTAATTTGTGGTTTTAGGAAAAAAATGAACACTAAAATGAATAACTCATAAATCATAATAGTTACTGCATAATATTGTAGAAAAAAAATTAACTCATCGAGTTAGAAGTTACTTCTAAAAAAAGAAGTAACTCGTTATATGTGGTTAAGGGCTATACGGCTCCTAGAAAGCTAAACCGATATTATATTATATATTTATATTATATTAAACATATAAATATGGGCTTCAGGGTTATTGCGAAATAACAACACACGAAATCGCTATAAAATAGCTAGGAAAGATCCACTTTTCAATATTCCTAGAAACACTATATATTAAGTAGGTATTAAATAAATGAACAACCTAACATTATAATAGTGTAACGATAAATTATAAAAATCCAGAATAGAATTGCCATCACAATTCTTAAACCCCGTCCAGACCAAGAAACATTTGTCGGAAACATAATAATATGTTTTTGACATTGTCGTCGACAAATAATTATGTCACCGGCGCTTATGACGGGAAATCAGAAACATATTGTCGAGGTTAGGTTTCTAGGTTTCTAACCTAACCTAACCCTAACCAATGTCGAAAACACGTGTTTCCGACAAATTTTTCTTTGGCCAGGACGGAGCTTTAGAATCGCGCCAAAAAATACCGCAAAAGCGACAACAACAAAGGCGTTGGTCGAGGTCAACATTTTGTTGGACTTTTGTCGCTATCCCTCCCGAGTCCAATAAATATAAGCAACGATTCCAAACGGAATTTCGAATTCAACTGCAGTCACGAGTCCGCGCATATTCGTCGTATGTTCAGTCTTAATCTGACAGTCGCGCGTGCATCGTCGGTCATGATTTATCATATCAATTTCATTGTTAGCCAACTATAATATACTCACTATACTGTATGAAATGACTTCTAAAACTATTATTGAAGGCATCAAACTAGCATCGGATGCGTTAAAAAATTCTTAAGGTAAATAAATAGGTACCTCCTAATCTCTTCTGCAAACAATATTAATATAATAATATAGTAAACAAAACAAACTCAATAAAATAGTCGAAGACTTGTTAAAAACTATTTCGGTTTATAC
This sequence comes from Neotoxoptera formosana, assembly GCA_022818045.1. NCBI lineage: Eukaryota > Metazoa > Arthropoda > Insecta > Hemiptera > Aphididae > Neotoxoptera > Neotoxoptera formosana. The sequence continues at coordinate 22,661,324 of CM040633.1, read as the reverse complement.
TCAGAGAAAAACAAAATTCTAAAAGAAAAAGTTGATGTTCTTGAAATGAAAGTAAATCTAAGCAATTCTTCAATATCTCAATTTTTAAATGAAAATGTAGCTGAAGTATTGGATAGACAATTACGTTCAAGCAACTATGTTTAATTTAGCTGAGGTTGAAACTGACACTCTAAATACTGAAAGTGACTTTTAACATAATCACAAATATTTTTGAAATAATAGAAACAAATATCTTGGAAAAGCCATCTCAAGTAATCAAGAAAAGTACGTCCTCTATAAAGATTAAAATATTAACTAACACACTGGAAGTTTACTCGTCACTACGGTTACAGCCAACCTACGTAATTCTACGCAACATGATATAATATTCGTATTTCTATACAGATCGTACTAACGTTCAACGTTCAAAAAATCTCTATCGGCGAAAACAAAGTCCTACAAAATTTCGGAGTGGCCCGACAATGTCCAACAAGTTGAGCTTGACATCTTTTATAGGGGTCAAATATTTTGCTGAAATAAAGTTGTGCTGTTGGTAACACAACTTTTAAAAAGCTCTACTAGTGAAAAAATGTCCAACAAATTTTCGGAGTGGCCCAACAATGTCCAACAAGTTGAGCTTGACATTTTTTATAGGGGTCAAATTATGCTTACATAAAGTTGTGCTTTTGGCAGCACAAGTGTCTATAAAACTCTACCGGCGAAATTAAGGTCCAACAAAGTCTGAAAGTTATCCAACTATTTCCAACAAGTAATATTACCATCAATTTTGTTGTATGTGTTTCATATATGTCTGTTAAAGTTGCAGTGCTGCTAACTTTATGAGGGTAATTTTATTATTATCCAAGGTTTTCGGATAAAATGCATGACAGTGTTGTGGACACGGCTTTTGATTTAGACACCTACCCCTAGTCCCTACTAATTATAATTGCGGACGTCAAATTAAGTTATTTTATCGTTCGGGTTTGATATCGACAACTTTCTGAGAGGACAAATATTACACTTATTAGCTGATGATATGAATTTATTCAAGCTGTTGAGCGTGTTTCTTAGACATTTGGGCCATAAGACTTTCATAATTATTTCTAACTAGGTATAAACCTAATAATTTAGTGAAGGTTTCCACATCACTGCAGGTGGGTATCGCGTCACGCGGCCTTTTGTTGCTTCGTGTTGTCATATTTTTTAAGTTACCAAATTTACTTGTTGTACCTACACGAAATATTCAAATATATTACAAATTGTAAATGTACTATTGTTTTAAAAAAAAAAAATGAATACCTAATAATTTAGTTCTTCGATTGGTATTTTGTACAGAATACTGAAAAAAAGCGACGACGATAAATACGTTTGTGTCTGCAAATAACATATTATTATAATACATTAACTTTTTATATTATTATATTGTATATTGTATACAAGTCACGTCTACAAATCACGCGCGACGTTTTTCATTACGACTTTGTCCGCAACTATTGGAAACAGCGGACTTGAGTATATTATATTATTACGATATGTTCTTACAGGGGCGCATTTAAGGGGGGGCATGGAGCTCGAGCCCCCCCCCCCCCACAGTCACCGTAGTTTATACTTTTTTTTATTATTGAAAGTTAAATAACCTCCACAGGCCTTTTTACTTTTCACGCCCGGGCACACGGTATGGCATATCAATATAGGTACCATGATATATTATGATATAGGTACGCCATATTGATATTTTTGAAGATTTAGCTAATAAATTTAAAATTGAAGTCAAGATATCATCACAAATAGCAAATAAACAGCTGTGTAACCGCTTAAATATTTCATCAGAATCGAACACACGCACCTGAGTCTCAGGTCCTGAGAGTTATTGTAGAGTTTCTGTTTATTATCCATGCCTAGATGAGCATTATTGTTAACTGAAATTAAATACAAATTTGAAAGAAAAAAATAGTAACATTTTAAATTGAAAAGGCTTCATATACCTAAGTATTGTAACAATATTACCGTTTCAAAAATATTAGACGCAGTATTGTTGCGTTTACAACTGATTTAGGTACCAGAAATTTGTATGAGCGGTTGAAGTTCAAATTTTTACATTGAATATTCACCCCCAAATTAATAATATCTCATCAAAGGATTTTCCTATTAAGTTTTGTAATTCAAATTAAAACACCTTATGTTCACCTTATGTTTAATTTATTATTTTCTATACTTGGTAACATTTTAATCAAAATAATTTGACCCTTTTTTTGAGGTATTATAGCTGTTTTCAATATTAAAGATACATGATATTACAGAAAAAATGCCTGAAATTTCAGTACAAACTACAAATAAGCAAGGTGATTAATCACGGTGTGGTCTATTAATTGCTTATGCCTCAATCCGAGCCTGGACATACTGCCTTCGTTCAGAATCGTTTTACATATTATGCAATGGTTTGTTATTGAATTCAAAATTGTTTACATATAATACAGTCATCTACTCAATATGATGACGTACACTAGAAACCCTCTACGCAGCAGAACAAGTTCCCAATTTTTTTTTACTAATGAGTGTTTAATTTTTTTTTTTTTTGTAGCCTGTAGGCTATAGTGATTCCACTATACCACATATCTAATTTCCAAATTATTTAATTTATTTTATAGTTAAAAACAATAAGTAAATTGTACACATCTTGTTAAATTAATATTAACTTATTTTGCTTAAAAAAAGGAATTACTAGAGTACTGGACAATGACTATAATAAATACTCAACTGCAAAAAACTGCAACTTTCTAAAAAAAAATTAATTTGTCACAAAAACCAAAATATTCCGCAACAGTACTTTAGTCCAGGACCTTAAGAATATTATATGATGTTTTGTACAGTTTGAATATTTAACAAAATCATGTAAAATGTATGACAAACAGATTCAGTTACCACAATCTTTCTATATTTGTCAAATAACAAACAATAGTTGGTCAGTTGTCTAATACTAGTTGTTAGTCACACAAGGTCGATGTTAAATTATCATAATGTATTTTAAATATTAGACATTACATAATGCAACATCCCAATAAATAAAATCATTAAAATTAAAAGAACAACAAATGTTAAACTATGGTAAAGAATAAATTAAAAGGATTAGAATTTATTATATGTTTATAAATATAGTTATAGGGAGCTGCCTCTTTACTCAATTCAATTGATGCTAACAAAAACGTATATCTAATTTTTAAATATAATAAAACGGAGACTAAGTTATTTCATTATACAAGCAAAAACTCATGCTTCGGGCAAAGAGAACGAATTCTTCAGATGGAGACATGGATATTGTCGGGTATATTCCAAATCATTTTCATCCCAGTCATCATCATCGCTGGATACTGAACGTACCATTTTGATAGTTGCAACAATGGGTACAGTTGTAAAATGATCCTCGGATATCGGCATTAAATTTTTCAACTTTTCCCTAAGGAAATTGTTACATGATTAAAAAAACAATTCACATTTTAAACACTTTAATATTGAAACTTACCAAACACTTCTATTGGCAATGGCAAAAACCTTGGGAAGCGGGAATCCATTAAATGTGCTGGCTACAGGTATTGTATAAGCTCCCATGTCATCAAAAGTAATCCAATCACCCATTCTCATCAGTGGCAGATTCACCAAATCAACTACTTGATCCAAACCATCACAAGTAGGTCCCCAGATAGAACTCTGACAAACTGAACTCATCGGATAATCCTATAGAAAAGTTAACTTAAGTTAATTGTACTACCAAACAATTTACAATTCAATGTTATCCAACTCACATTCAAAGGTTTGGGTTCAACAACTGAGTGATCGTAGAGAATACTATTGAAAGAACCATACACTCCATCATTAATGAAATACATGATATGATTTTCATCATTTGAACGTTTTTTAATGGAGTGGATTTTTGTAGAGAGAGTAAATGCTGAGGCCACAAAGAATCTACCTGGTTCTGCTATGATGGTCACTCCATTGTTTGGAGGGAACCATTCATTGAGTGCGTCATTCACTATGTCTGCAATCTATAAAATAAGGTTATAATATAATTTAAGATAAGAACTTAAATACCCTTTTTAATAAAATGCATACTTTGTCCAACGAAGTGCTTTTATTTCCAGGAAATCCTCCACCAATGTTCAACAGGTACATGTTCATAAAACCTAACTGCTGGGCAAGTCGGAAAATAGCTGCTGAAGCAGCAATTGCTCTTCGAAAAGCAGCTGGTTCGTTGCATCCTGAACCTACATGAAAGCTAACTCCCACTACAACCAAACCCAAATCACGGGCCAATGACATTAATGCTGGTGCTTCGGTTAGAGGATCACAGCCATATTTGATACCAAGTGGACACTGAGTTTCAGTTGCATCACAACGAATTCGTATAACCAAGCTAAATCAACCAACAAAATATTAACTTTGTATATTGAGTTAGCTATTAATATTAACTTACTTGCAGGATGGATGGATAGATTTAATTTTGTAAAGTTCCAGTTCATTATCAAATGTTGTTAGATCAACGCATTGGCTCATAGCATACTTAATGTGTGAAGTCATTTTTGCAGGATTAGCGAATATTATACGAGCTGGACTCACTCCCAAGTCCAAGACTTTTTTTATCTCGGCCTTATTGAAAAAAATATTATAGAATAAAATATATAATAAATATATATTTTCAAGTATATAATAAATATATATTTTTAAATATATAATAAATATATATTTTCAAATATATAATAAATATATATTTTCAAATATCATTACTTTGGAAGCACAATCGAAATTCGTTCCAAATGCAGCTAACGTTTCTAGCACAAGGGAATTGTCGTTGCATTTCACAGCTGAAATGTATTTTAAAGTTAGTTGTATATGTAAAAATTAGAATAGGATAGTATTAAATTTCAAAATATGTAAATAATAGCACAACAAAAATTAATAATATATATTATAAAATAGGTATTTAAAATATTTATGTTAACATTTTAATTAATTTTATTAAATAATTAACTAAATATGCACTTTAACCCTTAACTAATTTCAAACAATATAGTTTAACGTTTAAACATTAGTAAAAATTGTAAACAATAATAAACGACATCAAAATATAAAGTTTGTTCACTTTACCACTATTTTAATACTGCATAAGGTTATGTCCTGTAACCATATTCAGGTATTATCTAAATAATTACATTTATTTTGTGTTAAAAAAATCATAATAATAATGACTGTAAAATGATCCTAAACTATTAATTTTACTTTTGAAGTAATGATAAGTAAATAGCAAATATGACAGGTACACAAAATTATTTATTATCTAGATGATTTTTTTTTATCTATTATCTTATCTTAAATAATTTTAACTAAATATCTTTTATCCATCTAGATGACAAGGTATTTAATTACATGTCTAATTATATATTAAACAGTTTTTATGTTGAATTTTTTTTATGATTCCTTATAACTAACCAGTATACTACACTTCATACCATTAACCCCTCAGAATATACCAAATTTGAAATTAATAAAACAATTTGTTATTCTTTTAACTTAACTATAGAATACATAAAAAAAATGGTTACAATTTTACTTTAAAATTATCAATGTAAATAATAATCATTGGTAAAAATACTAAAAACCTCAGATGGCTTTGAACTTTGAAGTATGTATTGTTAATAAGAATATTTTAGAACAATATAAATTACTGTGGCCTGGTGTGGCGCGGTGGTTGTCCTCAATCACTAATGTGTTCTGAGGTCAAGCATCAGCAGGTGTCACTGTTTCCCCGAAGGGTGACCACCCGGGTTTTTAGTGACAAATCCTTGCCCACATATACAAGAGTTCCAATCAACCATACCCTCCCCCGCAGTAACTTACTATAAGTAAAAAGCTAGCAAAATAACCTACAGGATAATGACCTCAGATGTTGAAGCCTTAACTTAATAAAAAAAAATATATATGTATAAATGCCCATACAAATATACAAGTGTATTACGATTTTCAAGCTACCCATAATAGAATGGAATTTCTACAATTCCTAGTACTTGTAAAAATAGATTATGGATACTGACATTTTTATTATTAAGAATCTGACACCCTAATATTAATTTTTCAAAATACCTACTGTGAAAATATTGATATATTTTTTCTACAGTTTCAGAAACTGACCTGAAGAAAGTTCCCGTACAATAGATAGAGCCAAATCCTAATACTGACTTGAAAAACTCATGTATAAAACAAGTAAGCACTTCTCGTCTTGAAAATCCTTAGTTATTTTTCATCAAAAAACCCAAGATTCTTGATTCTAGTTTTTTTATATATTGAATCTATGCGGAGTCCAAATGACAAATCTGAACGAAAAACAACTCCTAAATCTGATATATTTTATACATATTTTTTATGGTCAGTTTTACAAGAAAATATGATGCTGTTATTTTCTGTTGAAATGGGACATAAGTATACATAAGTATTGATCACATTACATTTCATACGGTTAGGTATCACTGTTTATTAGGAATCTATTTAATTATTTCTTCATAATTTAATATTTATCAGTTTATTTAATTATAAAATGAGTACTAAATCATTCACAAATTACAAAACACAATATTGCCACTATATTAAAATTAAAAACAAATGATAATAACACCCAGAGAAATCTTTGAATTGGACAATTGTTTAAATATAATAGAATAAATATTTACAGTGTACGACCTGCCAGCTAAAAATTAATAAGTCAAAATGAAATGCCACCCTATAAAAATGTAATATACCAACTTACTAATTCATTGAATACACACAACACAAATAATTTTTTTTTAATCCAATAAAAAGTACAAAATGTATTACTATACAAAAAAATAAGAGCAAAGAAACAAGTACAGTATTAATTGAATTACATGTGATAAATGTTGTTAATTTAAATACATTTTTTATTCTATCAACAAATATATTATATTGCTGACATTCTTTAAAGTTTTATTAGTATTACCTTAGAGATTTAATATGAAAATACTAATAAATAAAATAAAATATTCATTCAAACTCACCATAAAAAGGTTTTACCCGTGGTAATTTTTGCTGCCATACTCTTGCTTTCTGGATAAGATCACCAACATCAAATATATAAAACGGATCTGATATTTCCTAAAAAAAAAAGTGTAGATAATTAAATAACAATTAGTGTATCACAAGTAATAAATAATGAATGATGACAATAATTACCTTTGTTCTAACTATATCCTTTATTATTTCTTCAACCGTCACTTTATTATCAATGACATGAATTTGTTCTTCAAGTCCACAAATTCTCATGCTTATTTCGCTTGTACAATACAACTAGTGTCTTATATACTATATTTAATCACCGAAAATGTTAGTGAATTGAAAAGGTAAACTGTAATCAAAAAAAACCATTTGATAAACACCAAAACATCTTCATTTAAAATTTTAACTATTATTTAGTAAGATAAATTTATTAAGTAAATATATATGTATAATATATAGATATGTTGTTATAAATTATATAAATCTTTAACAAAACACAAAAAATAAAAATACTATAATTTATAAGTATTTTAAAATAGACTCAATAAATTAAGACATAATATTAACTATATTTAATTAAAAAAATTAAAATTAAATTCATATCAATAATTAAGTATATAATTTTATTATTTTTAAAATAATTCAAATTTTAAATGTTTATTGCTTTCCTTTTCAAATATTACAATTTGATATATTTGTTTTACAACGGTTTTAAGCACTTAAGCAATTTATAAAAATTACAACATTAATTTTAATTAATATTTTTTTTTTTGACAAAATATAATGATAACATCATAAAAAAAAGTTTAAAGTGCAAATTAGATAACAATTTGCTATCGAATATTTTGTTTCATTTACTTCTTTAGACACATCATGCTACTTTATCTAAAAACTAAATAGCGAGATATATTACCTATGAATACTAATTACTATTATCTCTATTAAGTCATACTAAGATACTTAACATAACTCATTAGTCATAAATACAATATAGAATAGAATAAATTGATTTATATGATGTATAGAGATTTAAAACAATAATTACATTCAACATAGGTAATAAAATTAAATTCTTGTAACACATAACAAAAATTCCGGCCGTTTAAAAATATATTTTACTCTAACATGGTAGGTAAGTAATATGTATTTTAAACACTTAGAGTTAATATTGTAATTTAAATTATAATTAGATATAAAATAATGTGTTTAATCATTTTGTAGTTATTCCAGATCATGTTACTAAATAAAAGAGTTTAACATAGGCACTAAAAAATATTTAACAAGTAAATAATTAGTTTTATTACTACACAACAAATAAATATGAATAAAAAATAAACATACAAATTGTATTAATGAAAATACATCATTTGTTTTACAGAAAATATTAATTTAAGAAATGATACTGTTCAGTCAAAAAAATTAATAACTTTAAAATATTTTATTTCCATTAAAAATATTATAAATATTGTAAAAAAATATTTTTAATACTCTCAAAGAAAAAATCTATCATTTTGTTTTACCACAAGGAAATATATTACTTACGAGGCAGCTTTGTAGTGATATTTTATTCAACAGTGTAACGCTCAATCACAATGTCAGCAACGCCACGGTGGATCTACGTTTAGTCCAGATTGCCAATTCACTGTACGCCAAGCGTTTCCTGTTGCACACCACTTTACCAGCTGACGCTGTCCCTGAAAATTAATTTTTTTTCAACATTTTAACAACACATAAACATTGAAAAAATGTAATAAAAAAATCTTGAATATGAATCTAATTCATAATTACCTACCCTGGTGTTTTAAAAAATACTATTATTTGCATAATATATAAAAAATAACCAAATGTATGTAATTGAAACATGAAGCAGAGAGAGCTATAAGCAAAAGAATGAAATCTGCTAATGGTAACCTTTTTGATACATCAGACAAATATTTATCTTATCAGCTCATACAAATAAAGATCAAAGGGCATTATTTAATTGTACCAGTTGTATAGGCGCCATTTTTTAAATTTATATTGGACATTTAATGATACCAGATATGTTGAAAGCATATTTTTGATTTACCTTTTAAACGTTGTTCATTTCAAATTTCATCTCAATTTTAAAAAAATTAATTTAAATTCAATTGCTTTTAAATCTAATTGATATTTCAACAAATAATATCTAATCACGTGTTTAAATGACTGTCATAGATAATAATACACTTGACATTTAAATGATAAGCACAAATAAAGAACTGCTAAAATTCTAAAATATTTATTGAAATTCTGTTTTATTGTCTAATAGATTATCCACCTATACACTGAGTATCTTTTGAATGATGTAGGCATATTAATAGATATATTTAGTGAACAACAACAATTTTATAAGATTACAATATGACAAAGAATAATGATAAAAATTGTGTGCATTTTCCTATATATGTTATCCTCACTCTGCACTCTTAGTTGACACTCACAGTACTCAAATACATAACATAAAGGATCCTGAATTTAAGCTTCATTAAATTGACCTTGAACATTTTACGAATAAGTACTTCACAACATAATAACATTGTCAGAATTTAACCACCTTTAATCTATTCTTATTTCTTACTTGGTATTAAAAATATTTCTAGAAATTTGTTTAGTATAGTTAGAAGTACCTAACATTTTGTCAAAACTAGGTAGTTAATAATAAATGAATTTAAGTTCTAACTTTTTATTAGTTATGACTGTAGAGTATATCTGATCGCTTACAATCACTCATAATAGTGAGCACTAAGTGGTTACACTCAATTTATGTATATTTCCGGTCTCAACAATTGGAGTATCACAATTTGAATTTTGGATTGATAAAATTAAAAATCCAAAGATCTTTTCAATGATTTTGTTTGATAGAAAAGTTAGATGTATTGAACAATTTAGACGAATAAAACAGAAAACTTGAAATTTGAATAATTTAATTTGTATTAAATAAATACAATAACAAGAATGTGTCCTGCATTGTATGCCAAAATAATAATGAATATTACTTATTTAATGATATTTATTATAATGAAAGTGCAATTCAATTGTCTCATCTCCCCCCATTTTAGGTTATATCTATCTGCCTACGTAATAAAATAATATTATGCATTGATAAAAATTTAGGGAGATTGAAGGGTAGGTACCTACAACCTGCAGATCATAAAATTAAATTGAATGCATATGTGAAAATTAAATTTAAAATTATTTTTTTGTCTTATATTTTATAGATATAGTAATGCTAGACTTTGGATCACTCTGATAATGTAGGCTATATTTTGAGCCCATGAGAATGTGAAACATTTTTTTTTTCATTACATTTTTTCTTATCAGCTCTGAGCTGAGAGGTGCCAAAAGTTGGGTTTATTCATGACAAATAACACGGACGATTTTATAGTAAAATATAATTTAATATAACGGTGAAATGGTTCTTTCGACGAGAGTGGGCGGTAAGTCGATCTTTAATATTTGTGTGTCTAACGATTTCGGAGCGTCCTGGTAAAAGTCAGCGGAGTCAAAACGTATTAGATCAAGACGTGTAAAAAAATGTAAAAGATATTCTTACGTTCACTTCACTATTTACAGCCTAACAGGTGCCCCCCGGGCAATAAAAGGTGACCCAGCAACGTTCGCGAATATCGTGCCAGGCTGCTGCTGCTGCTGCTAGCAGTAAGAATCGATATTATTTGGACGAATTTTGTTGTGCTTACCTTAGAAGTGGAACACCACCCTAACTGGATTCTGTTTAATGGCGGAATTTTGACTGTAGGTTAATAACAGGTAAAAAACGAAAAAAAATACATTAAGTTCACAGACGTTCGGACTGACGGGAGCGCAGTGTCGAAAAGGACGAAATAGTGTATTCGCGATAGTAGAAAGATAATTATTGTTTTTATCAGAACCGTAGGGAAAAAAATTGAATATGGAAAAAACACATGGAAACAGTGTGACCTCGAACAAGTATAATTATGGTCGTCGCGGGCCGACCAAAATAATTGTTCTATTACAAATGTCAATAAACACGCGGCGCCGTCCGTCCAGTGTGGCAAGTCTGGCAGTGGCGAATGGCGAATGCCCTTCGAGTTTCCTCCAAGACCGAGTGGACAGGACGATGATTATTCAAATGGGTACCTAATATTATAATAATAATAATAATTAATTTAATAATACAACACTTCTATAGAATACTGAATATAATATAATAATTATATCATAAACGTTATTGCGTTGTTTCACATTGGCCTCGGGTATGGTGGCAATCGGGAGGGGATACAAGGGTGTGCCGTTGCACGTCGCACACCCTAAAAAGTGAAAATCCAATCGCCTGCATAATAATTTTATGATATTGGCCTAGTCGGACACCGGCGGCTAGTCCACAACTCGCTGTCGTACGCTCGCCGCCCCCCCCCCCCATCGCTTTCAAATTATCATTTTTCAACGTCGTCACGCCACGCCATCACTTCGACAACGGTGACGAATAGCTTATTCTTTTTTGTCATCATCCGGCATGACAAATATCTACCTACGATTACCGACAAGCCAGCACTTTTAAAATATCTATTCTGAATTTTCGTCCTTCGAAAATTATTAGCGTATCGTTCAAAATAATCCCAAAATTATTCGACCAAAAATCGAATTTATATTATTATGTACTATGCAGTATGTACCAACCCGACTTATTCTTACAGGCTATAGCTTCCTATAAATACTCGTCAGAACAGCAATAATCTCTGAACTAAAATAAGAAATCTCCGTCCCACCAACGTTTGGAAAACCACATAACAGACTTCCAAAATATGAGTATAAGCTTCCCTCGTACACATTATACTCTACTCCTAAGTCCTGGCAGTGGCAGATTCAAGCCCACCCCATCTCCCTTGGCAGTAATGTATCATAGTTGTTAAATTATAAGTTACGAGTGTTGGAGCTAAACTATTTATTAGGGTGGCAATAATTCTGGAAATTTCTTTAGTTACGTTACGTGACGGCCAGTCTGAAAAGAAAAATCAAACTGTTTCAACAGTCAAAACTGAACACAGGAATAACTATCACGCCTCGAAAAGTTTAATTTTTATAAAAATTTAAACGAGGAAAATTGTAATTAGGTCGATTTATTAATTAACTTTAAATAACGCTAGGAAAATACATTTCTATTTATTAGAATATTTGTGATTATTTAGACGATTATTACGACTTCTGAAAATAGAGTTTTTTTAAATCAAAGTCCAATATGATCTTAATAAATACTTCCACTTTCAAATAAAACAAACAAATATATTGAAATCTGACTTTTTCACGAGGCGTGAGTTTTTCTGTGAAGTAAATTGTTGTACTAGAAATGCGTCAACCCCGACACATATTAACGATTATAACGCAGCACCCCCCCCCCCCCAAAAAAAATCCTAGATCTGCCACTGATTCCTTGGTCAATCGGCATTAATTCCCGTTTGCCTTGTAACGTCTGTTGTGTTTAAGCATATTTGCGCATTATTCTATCCCTGTAGCCATGAAACATGAAATCTCTAGTATATAAATCGGGGATAACCTACAAATTAAAAACTTAACAAGCGTTTACGAAGGCGGAGGTCAGTGACAATATATACACAGACAGAGAGGATGACGCGAAACGTTATAATTAAACCACTTTATATCACTAGCATGGCCACATGTAAATATTAAAACAATGAATAAACAACTCTACACGACACGAGAGCGTTACATTGTTGTTTTTCTAAAACATTGTAATATAGTATAACCAGTTAAAGCGCTGACCACTGTTAAAATGTCCTAATTTATTATTATTTAATTATATTCGCCGAGTGCCCTAGTGCTAATTAATTATGTTGTGCTCTCGTTCAATGGTATGTAAACTGTTTAAATTTTCTAAATCCTAATTATTAATTAATTAATCGTGATGACTGTAGATTGATGAATGATGATGATTATGATTTATGAGGTGTATGTGGTTACGCAGCTCAACTCAAGTTCAAGTATATAACCAACTATAATAATACATTTCCGACTTAGAATAGTCTTCTCACTAAGAGGCATTCGCACATTATACATACACTGTATTGTTTCGTGCAGTGTTTTGATGGTACACTCAAAATGTTGGTAAGGCGTTAACTGTACAATAGTATATAGCGTCTATAATAGTACAATTTGAATAAAAAATATTATAAATATTATATTTCTATGACACAAAAAATTGTGTGAAGCAGTGGAAGTATCATTATAGTTAGAAATAATTACATATAGGTACACATGTACAAATTACCATTGGAGCGCCAAAGAAGATAGCCTCCGGGTCCAGACCTCCCCCTCCCCTGCGGAGCTTGTCAAATTAATCAAAAATCAACATTTCATTTTTTTTATTGATAAGCCTTACCTACATTTAGTTTGTAATATTTCTAAAGCAGTATATTTTCTGATTTAGGATCCTGTAATAATATTGGTTTTTGCACTAAAATATTATTTAACAACTTTTTTTATATTACTATAATAGATTTGCAGTTCTTGGCACATCTTACCATTTAAAAAATCTTGTTTGTGCCACTTAAAAGTACAATGCACTTTAAACAGTAAATACGGTGTACGCATATATGGCATACTTATTAGTTATTACTTTATTACTTTCTCATTATTCGGACTAACCACTGAAGCGTAATTTAACAGTCCGAATGGCGAAATCGGATACAAAAGCGGAGATCCTCCTACGCAACGCATGTCAAAGCACGACAACATAAAAATTACAACAAAAGAATCCGGAAACAATTTGTTCGTGGGATTAGCTATACGTACAAGTGTACGACGTACTGTAATTATTTAAAAGATTAAAATTTCAAACCACAACTAAGTCGTTATATTATAGGAATCTACATTTATATGAATATTATTTAAATAATTTAATAAGGTATACTTATTTGAATTATTATGATAAATATATCATAATGCAAGGATATGTTATTCATATATTCTACTCTTTCTTCTGGTTCTAGTTAGTATTTAGTACTTACTAAAACAAAATATAATTGTTATTATATAACACGACGTGCGAAGTGTGTGCATAAAGTTGAAGGCAATTTAATCAGTGGCATAAATAGGGTGGGGGACTCCGGGGGGCTTAATGTTGCAAACGTATATAGGTAACCTGCAGCTCATGACATATAAATTACATATTATATAGAATTGAAAAATAATGAAAATCCGCCATATAATATAAATTGTATAAGGGGTACTATATACGAGTAAACCTTAGCCACCTGGGTACATTATAATTTATAACCTATCTATATACAAAGTATAATGCTCTCTTACAAAATATATTAATAATTATTATTAGGTAGGTACCTACTACCTACGACATTTGAAGAAAAAAATGTTAAAATATTATGTATATGTATTATATGCACATGTTAACATATTTATAATTATTGTAAAAATAAATGTTTATAATTTTTGATTTTTCTTGTCCACCGTGTATTTGTTTGCAAAAGAAAAATTAAGATAAAAGATATACGATAAACACGGTAAATACGACATTTTGGGCTTCACAATAGGGACAATATATTGAGATAATTCAATAATTGTTTAGGTACTTACCTGGCTAAATCTATCAACAATTACTTTTACAGTCACACGTACAGTAAAGTATTACACATTTACACGTGATTAAACAATAATTGTTTTTATAGTTATTATATCAATAATCAATACAAATTATTTCCTAATTTCTCGATGTTGTATCATGTTTTCCAAACTATAGTTTCAAACACTATAAAATCAAACGATCAATTTATATTTTGTATAAAAATAAAACAGACCAGTACCAGGCCATTGGAAGTATTTTTTTTTTAATCGAGTACCACATAAAAAGTTTTAATTTTTTTATGATCACATTTACAATTTTTAGTTTTATAAAAAATAGAAACGCAATACACTATACACATAAAACAAAAGTGCAAGTTTTAACAGTTGTTATACGTAATGGTGTTGTTAAGATATATATGTGAAACTGTCAACTGACATTTAAATTTAGTGTAGTGTATTTAACCCGTACTTTTACTTAAAAGTTAAAACAAAATATGTAGAACTGTATAATCCATTTCAGAATTTTTTCGGTGTATGCCTTTGAATTCAACATCTAATTTGCATTTAAGCAAGCTGCAGAGTGCAGATCGAATATCTGATAGTGATACTGATAACATGTTATAATGTACAATTTATGCAATGATACCCATTACGTTTTACAATTTACAATTAAATATAAGCACTACGGAGAACAATTATTTAATCCGTATGGGTGTGTATGACCGTAGGTATTTCATACAATCACCTATGAGTTTTTATTTTTAACAAGTGTAATATATTATTATTTCTTCCCACCCAGAATCTGATAAATTTTCAAGACAAATACGAGACCATTTTCTATTGAAACTCCATACTTTCGCCTTTTATAGACATTTTAAGTAAAAATTTGGACAAAATTAGATATTAAAATGAAGAATAACGATGTTATAGTTTAAAAATATTTTTCGTGGGTGCTTCAGTGCTTGAAACTTTTAATGTATGTTATTATATTTTATAAACTCAATGGCATTTTCAAATGCAATGTTTTCTGCAAAAATCAATTCAACCTACTGTTTTAGTAAAATGAATTCATTTAATAGCAATAATATCATAAAATACACTTAGTTATGTAGACTGACAAACCGTCTTCGCTCAGAATCGTTTTTCGTAGGTATGCAATGATTTTTTATCATTGCATTTAAATTTAACACATCCATTACAGTGACCCCACTCGATAACCATCACTGCACAACAGAGTGATACCCATTGCCTACTTTTTTTCTTATTAATGTCGATAAAAAAAATTCGCTTTTGTCAAAATACTTGCAAATTTAAAACAAGGTCTCGTAAATAAGTTCTTATAAATATAATTTAAAAAAAATTATGCGTAAATATATAATAATTTTTTTAACAGCATCTTTAGTTGGATATTTGACAAAACATTTTTTATACCTACGATTTGAAAATTAAATACAAGATTAATTTTTCTACGTGTAACGAAAAAAAAAAGTCTGAAAGAAAGTCATAGTAATTTTGTATGAGCATTTGAAGTTCAAATTTTTACGACATTGGATATTCACCCCCCAAATTAATGATTCGTGATCTTTGAACGATTTTCCTATTTTGTTGTAATTCAAATTAAAAATAAATAACCGTAGATGCTAGTCATTTTCACCTTATGTTTAATTTATTATTTTCTATATACGTGGTAACATTTTCAAAATATTTTTACCCTTTTTTTGAGCTATTTATAGCTGTTTTCAGTATTAAAAAATTATAATATGATACACAATTTTTTTTTCTGGCATAGAGCGGTATAGGTACCCACTTGCTGTTCTTCTTTATTTCAATGCTAATAACTATAAAAATAACTTTACATATTTTAATTTTGAATATTTGTACTTAATCATGTTTATTACAGTTTTTCATATTATAATACTCAGTGTTATTTCAAATTTAAGTTCAAAGTACAAGTACACACTCTGCCAACAACTTATTAGCCTATTAACATTACATTTTGACTGATCACTGATGTGTTGATATAATTTAAGACTATAAAAGGTTTATTAATTAAAAATTATAATTATATCATTTATTTTAAGTTTTAATTGGCATTGTAGAGAATTTGGTAGGTATTAAATTTATATAATTATAGATTAATTTCTCGATTTCTTCAGTCTAAACTAAAGTCTTTTAATTAGTGTTAAATCAAAAATATGCATATCATATACCTATAGATATCAAAATTTTCAGAAAAATATTTTGTAATAGAATGAGAAATTATAAAAATAAGAAATGTAATTTTAAACACTTCACTTAAAACCTTAATAACAAGTAATTGAATAAATTTGATTTGTTTTTTTACAAAAATGTACCTAAGTGTTAAAATTTTATATTAGATATTATAAACAGTCAGTGGTGGATCTAGGGGAGAGGGGGGGGGGGGTTAGGGGGTCAGCTAACCCACAGTTAATATTCTCTGACAAAATTGGCCTCTTGACGACTATGCCTCTTTTCACACCTTGGACAGCTGGACACTTAAACCAAAGCAGTTACTTGAAAAATGAATGCCATGTATATTTCAAATTCACATTTTTTCAATTCATAATAATTTATTTTTATATTATATATTTATATTTTGTTTGTGTAGAAAGTCGAGATATCCGTACTCCGTACGTTCGCTGCTCTGATCAAATTAGATTATATTTATAAATCGAAAATAAGTCAGTATCACTTATTAGTTATAAATAGTAATTATTATTTATACGTTTTTATAGTGGTTATTACTATTGGGTGTATCGTGTTTATCTATATATATAAAAATGGATCCAAAAATGTATAACAATTCATCACTTGAGAACAGCTGGGCCGATTTGGTTCAAATTTGTTTTCATTAGTTCATAATTGTCAAGAGAAGGTTCTTATGTAAAGAAAAATCATGAAAATTGTGCAGAAAATTGGAAAATTTGAATATTCTATGTCTTGCCAGTGGCGCCATCTATCTATTAATTATAATTCTAAACTAAATTTTAGGCCACCGTCGAAGTGTTTTTTTATGTAGGCACCTACCTAAATCTGATTTCACTCACGCAAATTATGGGGTCCGCAATCCACAGCAGGTGGATTGCCTACCTGATAATGTACTGCTTGCATAATAGTTTGCATTAGGTATTTTTTTAATGTGCAACGAAGTGCACGGGATCAGCTAGTACTTTATATATAATATATTATACAAAATGTCTATTGTGTATTTGTGTATGCCGGTTGCGACGTGCGTTCGCAGAACTGATGAAACGATATATAAATATATAATATACTACATGATCCCGTGCACTTCGTTGCCCATTAAAAAAAAATAATAATGCCAACTCTATGCATGAATAATATGTTTTAGTTTATAATATAACGGTTAAAATATTATAGGCTAAGCATAATATCGTTACAACAATATTGAACTTAGTCCCACCCGGCCGCGGCGCGCCGCGGCCTGAGTCAAATATTAAGTTAAGATTAACCTCAAGACTAGTGATCTACATAATAAGCATCTAAACCACCAGGCAATAAACTGCATTAGATCGCGGAAAACATGCGAGCAGTAGACAATATAATCGCACGTCGCGAGGACCCCGCGAGCTGCTTAATAGTAAGTGAAATCAGAATATTGGGCACATACGAAAAACATCACGATAGTGGCTTGTGCCGGAGATTTGTTTTTTTCTATAAATGTATTTGCAAAAATGTGTATATGCCATATTCCTATAGGCTATAGTACTAATTATAATAGTTATAAAATATGTAACCATTGACAACCCTATAAATAAACAGTGGACAGTGGTTATACATACCATAGCAACCATGGTTACTAATAGCAACCATTTATAAACAAATATTTCCATCGTAAATCTCAAAATCCCAGTGTGAGCATCTCACCTCACCACCTTGTGAATCTAAACCATCCAGAGCGTCACTCAAACGCATACAAAAAAAATTCATTCAGATCGGTCCAGCCGTTTAGGAGGAGTTCACTGTTCAGTGACATATACACGTACAGTCGAATTATATATATAAAGAAATCCGATGTAAGTCCATAGTCGGATAATAAGTCTATGACTATCAAGATATTCGAGGAGGAAATTGGAGCGTATCGATACGTATCGATTCTATATCGAGCGCATTCGAGTAATTACAAGTACGTGATATACCAGCGGTACGTATACTGACCCATATCGGAGTTATCAGACTTCGATACGAGTCGGTACGTAACTATTCCGTATCGATACATATCGAATAATTCTTCTTGAAAATCTTGTATGTCTATATAATATCTCTCCCCGGCTACCACCACCACACACCAAAGTGATATAATATTCGTAATATTGCTATACGACAATCGCACCAAACTCAAGACTCGATAGTCAACAATAAACCAATATCCTCATTGTCCGACGTCCACGTGGTCTATCACAACTTGTGTTGACGGAAAAGTGTTATGCTTTTATGATTATATGAACTTATTTACGTGTTCGGTGGTTTTAATAAATAATTGTTTTTAAAACATTGTACACCGCCGTAAAAAGTTTAACCCTAAAGTCTAAAGTATGAAACCATTGGAACCGTGTAAGCCACCTCCGAAAAAAATCATCTTTCAAGTGGGGCCAAAAGACTTATAAAAGATAAAAAAAGTCTGTAAGAGGAAATATAAAAGTATGGCTTTTGTAGGTTTCTACTATATTATAATATTAAGTAGTTAATATTCAACAATATATTTTCATTAGTGTTTTTTTTTAAGTAGTCCAAGGATCAAGGTGAGTTTTAGGTACTAAAATTAGTTCAGATAAAATTCATTAGTTTTTCATCGATTTTAATATAAAACATTAGGTACTAAAATTAATTCAGATAAAACTCATCAGTTTTTCATCGATTTATTTAATTTTATATATATTTATTTAGGTACCTATATGTGATTATAAACTAATGACAAAGTAATTGAAACCTTTGCACAAATGAAAAAATAAAAAACCTATTATAATAAAATAATTGTACACAATATGTAAATAACTTAACTTTTAGATATTTTGTTTTCTTAACAATAATTTTAATCTACACGAATAAATAAAATAAATTTTGAATGTTTTCAATGATTATT
The DNA here is from genome assembly GCA_022818045.1 of Neotoxoptera formosana. Taxonomy (NCBI): domain Eukaryota; kingdom Metazoa; phylum Arthropoda; class Insecta; order Hemiptera; family Aphididae; genus Neotoxoptera; species Neotoxoptera formosana. Next base: position 22,641,559 of record CM040633.1, on the reverse strand, counting down.
ATGAATAAATTTAAAAAATGTAACATATTATATTTCACTACCTAATATATGATCAATGATCATATTGTGTTTTTTTGTTACAAGGTATAGATTTTTAATCCAGTTTCAGCTCTAATAAGTGGCCTCTTAAAAAATGGCCTGACCCATAAACAGTTTCTCAACTGTGGATCCACCCCTGTCTTATATATACCAGATACACCCCATGGCATATTTGTAATATTCGTGGAAAATATTTATTATAAATTTGTACTATTATAGTTAAAACATGGTATTCAGAAAAAAAAGCCACGAGTAAAATAATCCACGTAAATAAAAGCCAAGGGCAAAATAAGCCACTGAAAAAAAAGTCAAATAAAAATTTTTCATAAAATTAAAGTATTAAAATATTTTATTTTTATGTTTTCAGGTGGCATCTGACTTTTGTCGTCTAATTTTGCAACACATTCTCCAAAAATATGTGCTGGATTGGTTTTAGTAGTTTTAGCTTTAATTTTCATTTCATTATAACACCTGCTAACCTCAACCTCTTTCTTATTTCGCCTAGGTATGTGTAATAATATGAGATATTCCAATTTTTTGAATTATTGACATTTCAATGTCTGTATAAATATGGTCCCTGGGCATTTGAGCATGGTTGCTTTACTACAACGCCATGTAATATAACTTTTCCCGGTATGTTTTAGAACGTACATGTAACCCTCAAAACATAATTTGGGGTTATTTTTATTTGAATTAATGATTTCTATTGTATATAAAAATGTAAAATGAGTGTCACTATGAAAAAGAAGACAAATCTTAACTCTGGAGACAGATGTGTGAGTCTAAAAGACAGTTAAATAAAATAGTTCTATCTTAACAAAAAAAAAGGGAATTTCCTTAAGTATAATGCCAACAAATGGCATAAATTGAACAAAAATAACATGGTATTTTGTGGATAAACTGCCTACATGATAATATCTTGAAATTAATTGATTCATGTCTTACCCTAGATATTATACCTATACAATGCAATTATACTTAGTACAGTGTGATTCTTTTTTCACTATACATGTTGCAGTATGAACTACATAATATTACCTTGATATCAATTGATTTATAACTTACACCTAGAAATGTATAATGTAGGTATATTATATACTTTGTACAGGGTGATTCTTTTTTTAAATACACATGTTGCAGTATGAACTACATATCTTATGTTATATTACATTATATTATACTTACAGTATTTTAGACCAACCGTGTTAAAAATTAAATATTTGAATACTTTAAATTTATAAAAAAATTTTATTTGACTTTCTGTGGATTTTTTTTTACGTGGCTTTTTTTTGTACATTCTTAAAATAAATTTAACTTGTATGGATTATAGACATCACTAGACAGATAGAATCATAATTGCGGGGACCAATAGGTACCTCAAGTATTGAAGTATCCATCGACATTTAAAATTGAATAGTATTCAACTATTTAAGTACTGCTTGTATAAGTTTAATGTAAATATCTGCAGTCGTCAGTCACCACTTTAGTGACTTATAGTGACGGTATATCTAGTGCAAAACATTTAGACAAATAATGGTTTAAGTGTTTTTTTTTTTTAATTTACGAAAAGTTCGATTTCAGCATATAGGTACACAATATTATATTGAATAGTATTTAGTAATATACACATCGTATTGGATATAACGTCATAAGAGTCGTTTGATATTAATACTATCGTTTATTATTACCTATAAATATTTATAATATTGCGCGTGGTCGAGAAAGATCATATTGTAAGTATAAGTACACTCTACGAATTCATATACATATTATTAGAATAATAATTAGGTGTACACTATAATAAATATTATACGTATATTGTAATCTATATGAGACATTGGTTTAAAGTTCAGACCGATTATGTTATTATAGGTACCTATTACAGAAACTAATATACGCAGCGTAGAAGCTCGTTTAACACATTTTTCGATTGACGGCGGACCCACACTATACGTGCGTGTGTATAAAACACATATACATTGTTGTATTCTGTGATATATACGTATTATCAACTGCTTTATTCAACGTACCCGTTCCATTGAATAATACACTATTAGAGTTTCTATGTGGCAGTAACCATCGTATTATAATCTCTAAAATTAAAAATGGCTGCAATAACTTAAAATTATTATTCAACGCTACGGTGCGTTTTTTAAGGAATTTTCACCGGACGACAAAAATATATTTTCAAAATATTAAATTATAGTAGGATAGATAGTTATTATTTTATGCTCACCCCCATAATTATTAAAAACATTACCGATATAAAATATTAATAAATATATATATTTTGTATTATCATAAATATTATTAATGCTATAAAGTAGAAGCAAAACGGTACAAATTAATAAAAGTGAGTTATACACAGACAGTATAGAAATTCTTCTTTTAAAAAATGTGTGTGTCGCCTAGTCTTTAAAAATACGGCCAACTAGGCGACAAAATATATTCAGTGGGCGACATTTGTGACGCCTAGTTTACATAACAATATGGTTTAAAAAATGCACTGCAAGACTACAATATAGACGATAGACGATATTATTCCATCACAATATATAGAACATGACGTCATATATCAATTAAACGTTAAGGGGTTTTGAATCGCTACGTTTAAAATGACGTGCATTGACGGATTTTTATGCGATGTTTTATAAATTAATATTGTTGATATTTTTTTAAAATATATGATCCGTGAAAATGGGGTAGGTTGTGGCCTTGTAGCCTGTAGGTAGTAGTAGTATAATATGTACTGTACACGCACTTGTCTAACACACACGAGACTCGCAAACATCGCAGGCCGTCTGCAGTATAGATGTAAAGTGATATAATAAAACTACGCCATAATTATTAAGACATAATAATATATTGTATATAATGAGAGCGCTCTAATTAATTGTTTAGGACTATATTATTTGTTCTATCAACACATTATATTACACGTTACTCGTAAATTACCAACGTCGTGAACGATTACAAATTAATCCGTGGTTTATAAATTATAATATTTAAAACAACCTATTTTCGAAACAGTTTATTGGGATATATATTTTGTAATCAAAATTGTTTTACGTCTCGCGCAGTAGGATGTGTTACATAACAAACGTTCAATAATGGTTAAGTAGAGATATTTTTCGAGTTTTGGTGGGATTTTTCAGTCATAACTCTCGTGTTTTATTTTGACACGAGTGAAGTACCTATGTATCTATGAAGATAACAAAAGATTTTAATTCAATGCGATTTTTTCGCATCGATATAATATTATTATTTATTATATTATACGTACGTACAAATGAAACTTGCTTAATAAACTATATAGTAGTCAGTAGACGTATACACCTATTAGTACCTATGATAAATATATTTAATATATTTATATATAAGACTACAATGATTTATCTCATATAATATCTTATCTCACATTCTTACATCATATACTGCAGCAGTAATAACTAATAAGCATAGTTCGTGCCTCAATGCCAAATCTCTATACCATATTACCATTATATATATATAACATATATATATATATATATAGATAGATAGATAGATAGATAGCTTATATAGGTTTACTGAACGAATTATTATTTTACTTAATATTATTATCTTATATATTATATAATTCTAATGTACGTGTGTATGTCACCGAATTCCTCCTAAACGGCTGGACCGATTTGAATGAAATTTTTTGTATGCCTTTGGGTGACGCCCTTGATGGTTTATATTGACTATGGGTCATATGCGATATGTGGTTCCGGAGTTATGGCCTTCGGCGATTTTACGATGGAAAGGATGGAAGGATTTGTTTGTAAACGGTCGCTATTGGTAACCATGGTTGCTATGTACTGTTTATTTGTAACCATTGACAACCCTATAAATAAACAGTAAATAGCAACCATTTATAAACAAATCCTTCCATCCTTTCCATCGTAAAATCGCCGGAGGCCATAACTCCGGAACCACATATCGCACAGCGTACAAACTTCACAGAAACCATCTACATATCAATCTTAATATGCCCTGAAATTTTTATCGAAATCGGTTCGGTGGATCTTGAGCTATAAAATACTTAAAATACTATACTATACTTAAAATTATAAAGAGGAAAGATTTGATTGTTTGTTTGTTTGTTTGTATTGAATAGGCTCCGAAACTACTGAACCGATTTAAATGAAATTTGGTACACAGATATTTTTGACACTGGGAAGGATATAAGCTACTTTTTAATACTAAAAAAGGCTGTAAGGGGTTGAAATAGGGATTGGTATGTATTTTTCCCTCACACCATTATTAATTTTTTTAATGGGCAACGAAGTGCACTTGATCACGCACACCACGATGCGTGTCGCGAATTACATTTGCTGGAAGATGACAACCATTGGGATATTACACTTGCAGATGCAGCATTGAGTGCCTCTCCTCATCAAATTTGCCAATTATTCGCCATATTATTGACGACATGTTTTCCATCTCAAGCTTCTGTCCTCTGGGACAAATATAAAGATTCCATGAGCGACGACATACTGCATCGCATTCGGGTCGCTGATCAAGATCCCAATATCAATTTTACGCCAGAAATATATAACGAGGCGCTAATAAAGATTGAAGATATTTGCATTCTGATTTCGAATATGCCACTCATTCATTTTGGTATGCGCTCACCTAACCGCCCAGCAACAGACATCATTAACAGCGAGATTCAGCGCGAACAACAGTTCGATACAGTTTCTTTAACTACTTTCGTTGAAAATAATGAGCAAATACTCACTGAAGAACAAAAGAATGTATATGATCGAATTAATTTGTCAATTGCAGCAGAACAAGGTGGATTTTTTTTTTTTTGGACGCACCAGGTGGCACTGGAAAAACGTTTCTCATTTCACTAATACTTGCGCGCATTCGATCACAAAATCATATCGCGGTAGCAATTGCTTCATTAGGTATTGCAGCCACTTTGCTTGATGGCGGACGGACTGCACATTCAGCACTCAAGTTGCCGTTGAACATTCACACAAATCCAGATGCAGTGTGCAACATAAAAAAACATTCCGGTATGGCTAAAGTTTTGCAAAAATGCAAAATTATTATCTGGGATGATGGCCCACAAGCATTCACTTGAAGCTCTCGATAGAATGATGAAAGATCTAAATAATAACACCCGGCTTTTCGGTGGTGCTTTACTGCTGCTGTCCGGTGATTTTAGACAGACATTGCCGGTCATTCCACGCGCTACATATATGCGGATGAAATTAACACATGTATAAAACAATCTTATCTATGGCGAAATGTCAGTACATTACGTCTCAACACAAATATACGTGTTCAACTGCAAAACGATCCATTGGCATCATCATTCTCCGAGCAATTGCTCAACATTGGAAACGGAACAATACCATTGCATGGAGACACACAATGCATTAAATTGCCAGATAATTTCTGCACCATGGTAACTACGAAAGATGCTTTGATTGCAAGCATATTTCCAGATTTACAAGCAAATTACATTAATTACGCGTGGCTTCGGGAACGAGCTATTTTAGCCGCAAAAAATATCGATGTTGACTCTATTAACTTCAAAATACAACAGTCATTGCCTGGCAATGAGCTATTGTTCAAATCGATCGACACTGTTACCGATCCTGATGAAGTAGTCAACTATCCTGTTGAATTTTTGGAAAACCGTCAAGTTTATTCATTTATACTCCTCAGGAATTGACTAAAAATATTGTTCATCAACTCGCATTAAGATAAAATTAAACAAACATTTATTATATTATTTGTCTTTCATTTCATACTTTGTTTAATATCCTAATCGTTTGAATATCATGCAGGACAACGTCTGTCGGGTCCGCTAGTATTATATATAAACTGGCGAGCAGACGAAGTGGTTGCAGGTTACGGCCTGTATAGACTTTAGTGGGGAGTTGTGATGGATGGGGATAACTCGCGTACCTCTCCACCGTGGTGAAAAATACTATTTAGTACCCTGCAGTCATAATATGTATTAATATTTAATTGTATAATTATACTAATATTGTGATAACAGTTGTAACGAACGCTTCAAAAGTTGTGCTAGTCCGACAAAACGTCAAAATTATTGGTACATTTCATTATAGAGGAAATACGATTATGGTGTTTTTATTAAATTTATAACGAGTAGGACGTCACACCCGGCACCCGCATGTACGAATAATCCATCAGATAAATGAAGAACACGGCAAAATCGAGTTCAGCAGTTCCAATTTGGTTTTAATATTAGAGTGAATTAACCTATACTACCAGAGTTGAAGGTCATTTGTGTTATGTGCTCACATTTGTGTTTACGCGTGGATTTTTACAATATTTATATTTTTTTAACGAGTTATAAGCATTTTTAAATATTAATATTTTACATACCATTTATTCGTTACTCGCTTAAAAATGAAAACACAGATAATTATTGTTTTTACCTCAAAGTTTGATTATAGGTCAATTTACTGAAATATTCAAGTTAACAACACAAAATTGAAACTGCTAAACGTTCATTTTAATAGTTAACTAAATGTTATGGGTTTGTACGACGAAGAACAAACATGCGAGTGAAACGTCCTCTCGACTATTTTTATTCTATTCAAAGGTAAATCCTTAATTTTAGCCAAAAATAAAAATAGGTGGGTAAGTGGTTACCGTTCTATATGTATAGTAGGTGTCTAGAAGGAATACTGTGTGTAGATATGTAAAATTTGTACAAATGTGTGTATGTACGTATATATATATATCATTATATATGTTTTACCTATGGGAGGGGGGGGATTAAAACCATAGACCTTAATACCTTATACTAAAGGACCTTAGTATAAGGTCTATGATTAAAACCCTAACCTCGATTACACTTGACTCGTCGGTCGATTTGTATTGACACAGCAATATCAGGTAAAATATAGGTTGGTAATTATTTCCAAGAAAATTACTTACATGAACACGACTCGGTTCAATTTGCAGGCAACAAAAAATGTATCCAAACATACAATGTTTAAAGTTGCAGGAAAAATACGCTTAAAAACACTAAAATATCGAAATATTAACAACTATTATACGAATGAATAAACCAAACCCACAGATACGTAGAGTTTATACAAAAAACTTATTACTAGGTTTTTATAAATATAAATAATTTGTAATTACAATAACATTTTCATACTAGATATCTTGTTATAATAACTATAAGTATTAAGTTATACGGTATCCACAAATTTCATATTTTTATACACGATTCCGCGTGATGAAATAAATGCGGCGTTGCCGTACCGAAAAACATACATAAACAAAGATATAATTGTAACGTAAAACGCATGCGGTTTTATGCAACCATTCTGCCACCATGTTCAAGAAAACGCTTGCCAAGTCAGGGTCGGCATGAACAATAATTTCTTAAATTTTAATTCAGTGTCCGAAATTGATAATTTTTTACTCCTTTTTTTTCAAGTATACAACTATATTTTTTTGATTTTTTGGTTACATTATCTACGTTAACTACTTACGAGATACCTTGTTTTAAATTTTCAATCCTTAGCTGTAAAAACTTAACATTTCTTAAATTTCTTAGCTACAAAACAATTTCCAAATATTTTGATGAATTTTGGTCAAAATATGAACTTTAAATACTTATAAAAAAAGTTGTGCCTATGTATAATTTTAATATATTTCAACTATATACTATTATAACAACTTATGAATATAATAATTAATAACCAAAAGGAAATACCACTAACGTTTGAGCAATTTAAGCACCTCATCGAAAATATCCAAGGCCATCCATCATCATCACTAGAAGTCATAACACAATATGGTATCAATGACATTCTAACAACTGAAACTCTGGAATTAATAAGACCCGAATTAAAATCACCATGCGCTAAAAATAATATCACACGAATAACGAACAAAATATTTAAGGAATCCGAAACAAACAAAACGGAAAATGAAAGTGATTCATCGGACACTTTCTAAAAAATAAAACACGTTCTTATTCCACAAACTCAAGCATCTATTAAATACTTAAAAATAAGATAAAATACCAATATTGTAAAATTATATATATATTATGTACCTTTTTTTTATGTTTAATGTAACGCTAGTGGCCTCAGCTGTTGAAGCGGAAATTTAAATTTCAAGATCAATAAAAAAAAAAAAAAACAACTTATGAGGAATTTTGTATTAAATTTTCAAGCTTTTTGACTCAACGATACCTATTTTATTTTTATCGATATTTATAGAAAAAAAACCGAAAATTTCTCATGTCTATAATTTATTAGCTCAAATAGTGTCAAAATATTTTTAAAATGTTATGACGTAGATATAAAGATAATTGACATATTCTCGACATTCGGTAAAAATTGAAAGTGTCTATGGTTATTCGTTTTTGAATTACAGCAAAAATAAGAAAATCGTTCCCTTAGAAATCGGTAGTTTACGGGTGAATAAATTCAATGTCCATAACTTCAAACGCTTATTAAAAATTTAATTTGACTTGGCCGTTAACTTTTTTTTATTTTAAGAAGAAAAACTTTAAATTGTTATACGTTTTAAAATCTTAGACATAAAAAGGAATTTTTTTATTAAATACCTACTAACAAAATAATTTTCAAGTTTTAGTGGTTTATTTGAAATTTTAACTTTTGAAGCTTATAAAAAATTATTGTGGATTTACGCTCGACTTTCTATGGTTTTTTTCCAAGTACCTACCTAGTACCTACGCTCCTATGTTGGTGGCGAACTCTGTACGTAATAATATCGTCATATCGATACGGGTTAGTCTAAGCGACGAGGTCAGGCCACAATTTGACCACTTTTCTAAGAAAGCGTTCTATAATCAACAAAAACTAAGTAATCTTAATCAGGGTTGGACTAGCTCTATAACACGGCCCGGGCCAAATAATTTCGAACGGCCTCAATGAAACTTTAATAAGTACCCATAATCAAACGTTTGTTTACTAAAAATGTATCTTCATAACTCAATAAACAATATATACATAGGTACATTTGAATGTTTTTAGATTTAATGTTATACATTAAATAAATCAAATTTACACACAATATAATAACAAACGTCAATAACCTATTTATTTTATTTTAATTCAAAAAAATGTAACAATAAATATATAAATACAACATAGAAAATAATTAAACTTAACTTTCCTAAACATAACATAAATTCATTTTTAACCAGTACTTGGCTTCTTTATTCATATATAATTAATATATTTTTTTATTTTAAAGAAAAGGAAAAACATAAAAAAATGTATATTTATTCATTTTATACTACTAATATACTTTTTAATACTGAACTTTGTTGAACAACTTCATTAGTTATGTCTTCAAATGAAAGAGATTCTAAAATATCTTTGTTTAAATTCATCAGCATCCAAGATCTTATAGATAAAAAAAAACGATTTAATTTAAATGTGTTTATACATTTCAGTTTTATTGAGTTAGAAACTTAGAACATATTATATTACTAAAATAATTACTTACCAGTAATTGAGTAATAATTGATTTGAAGTCTACAGAAACGTCAGGAAATTGGAAACTGGGCACAGACTTATAATATTAAACGTCTAAACTATTGAAGTTTTTAAATAAAACTGTTATAAATCTTATAAAAAATATTATTATTATCGAAAAACAATTTCTTTATCGCATTAACGCGCATGGTACAGTCGGTACGACTACCTATCATATTATACACTATGTCTTCTTTTGTTTTCAAATTTCCATAGTTGTTCTATTTATAAATAATATGACAAAACCATTATTATAAATCGGCCTATCGCGATGTTAAATATGTTCAATCTTTACACTACTATATAGTAGTATATAGTTATCTAATTCCGTGTCAGTGTGTCACCACATACAATAAGTCAATAAGTGACGTCACGCTACAGTGCGATATTTTTGTTTTATTATAATATTAGAAGATTTATTAGACGTATTAAATTAAAAACAAAACAATTTGAGTGGTCTTTTGTAAATAAAATTACAGCGGCCTACCGGTGCATGCCCCGATGCCCCGGTGGCCTAGTCCAACCCTGATCTTAATTCATCGATACTACGACTATATGTGCGAGTTTGGGGCAGTTGTTGACACAACGTTTATGGTGAACAGTATATTTTTTTAAAGCAAAGGTGGGATTTATTATTAGTTTGTCAATAACTTTACTATTTGAAGCATCTATTATAATTTTTTCACTTAAATAGTTAAATTTAAAAAATATTTGCTAACTTTATAATTAAGAGGACGTTATACCCGTATGTGTTGTCTCTGTCTTACAAGTACGTAACATAGCAAATTTAACGGTCAGCAGATCACGTTTAGCTCAGTTAGTTTAAAAATTAAGTGAATTGATCTCTTATAAAAACTAAAAATAAGATTCTTATCTAGGGCATCTCATGGTTTTTTTTATTATATTTGAATTTTAAAGCGAGTTATGAGTATTTTAAGATATACAAACAATTTACAATTTTAAAATATTCATAACTAGCTTTAAAATTAAAATACAATAAAAAGCCCATGCGATGCCCTAGATAATAATCTTACCATTAATTTTTATAAAAGGTCAGTTCGCACTCTAAATTTTAAACTAACGGAACTAAAAGTGGTCTACTGAGCGTAAAATTTGCCATGTTACGCACTTGTAAGACGAAAACAAAGCATGTCCTCTAAAAACAAAAATGTTTTATTTTTATTTTAATCTTGCTGTATAGGTACAATGGTTTAAAATACAAATAAATATTACTTGGTTTAATCATTTTGTTGACACGTGCAATTGCCTAAACCGCTATAGTTAGTGTGCAAAAAGCATAATATATACATAGAATAATGCAATTTTAACATGTTTATAGTTATCATTTAAAAAATTTAAAGTTGCATAATCTTTACGTGTGACCTCTATAACCGCGTAGTTAAATTTATAACTTTCTCCGTATTAACTTTAAGCTATTATAGCTTAAAATACTTCAATACTATTATAGCTTAATAGTATTGAATCTAGGAAAAAAAACCCCGAGAAAAAGCCGCTTACAACAAACATTAAACATTCAATGATTAGGTATGATCTAAATATTCAAAATATTCAACTGTTCTATGAATTATCAGAATTATTGATATTTTTAATTAATCAATAATTTTGTAACACTCTTTTTAACATAATGTATTCTCATGCATAGGCGCAACTAGACCTAAAATGTAGATGTCCACGAAGTTGGCCCCCCGACTTTGACATAGAGACTCCAAACTAGTACCAATATTTAGCAACCTTTTAGCAACTTTAGGCAACCGACATTAAAAAATGTGCAACCTATAACTTCGTACTCAAAATAAACAAATTAAAATTGGGGGGCCAACTTCAAGCAGCCCCCCGACTTTGTCCTACCGACTTCGGACTTGTGCCAATATTTAGCAACCTTTTTGCAACTTTAGGCAACCTGCTTGAAAAAATTTGCAACATATAGAATTTTTTTGGAAATCAAATTTAATATAAAATATAAAACAAAATTGAAAAAAATATCTGATAAAATACAAAAACTCTGGTCCCCCGAACTATAAAGTTATTTTTGAAAAAGTCAGTTGTACCTATAAATCATTTTTATGAGACAATTTTATTAATTATTTGAATTAAACATTTTTCATTAAATTTAAAAATACATAATTTTAAATTATTGTTTTTAGAAATTTTTTTGATTATTTTAATTAATAGTTTTAACATATACAATTAATTTAAATACCATAAAAAAATCTGATGAATGACATAAATAAAAATTAGTAAATAGTAGATTAATAAAAATAAACACACAAATTATGTTTAGGTCTTAATTATATGAAAAAAAAAATTGAAAGGGGGGCCTGGCAATCAAAAGAATTTACGTTTTAAATAACAAAAAAAAAAAATCCAAAAAAAATTTAACATTTAAGGAAAAGAGAATAAGACTGCAGTCTCATTAAAAGATTCTTGAAATAAAAAAATTAAACAATTGAATACATTATACCTAGGTATTGGTTATTTATAGAGATCGCAAATGCATATAGCTTTTTAAAGTATTAAATAGGATATTAATTTAATTTTGGTTTAAAGAATGAATGCCAACACTGCAGACTATGCCTGCAAACTAATGCACATTAAGGATAAAAAAAAAAGTACACAAGTTAATAATATGAAAAAAAAATTTGAAAGGGGGAGCGGGCATCCGAAGGTATTTTTGTTTTAAAAAGCAAAAAAAAAATTCAAAATAATTTTACAGGTATAGAAAAGAAAATGAGACTGCAGCCTTATTTTCAGATTATTGATATCAAAAAATTAAACAATTTAATACTTTATATCTAGGTATTAGTTATTTTTAGAGATCGCAAATGCATATAGCTTTGAAAATTATTAAATAGAATATTAATTTAACTTTAGTTTAAAGAATAAAAGAAATACACAGACACCTGCTGGTGACTGCGTTTTGAGGATAAAAAAAATTACGCAAGTTAATTATATGAAAAAAAAATTTGAAAGGGGGGCCTTGCAATCAAAGGAATTTAAGTTTTAAATAACAAAAAAAAAAATTTTAAAAATTTTTTACATTTAAGGGAAAGAGAATAAGACTGCGCAGTTTCATTAAAAGATTTTTAAAATAAAAAAATAAACAATTGAATACATTATAGAAATCAATACACAGACTATGCGCCTGCAGGATACTCCGATTTAGGGATAAAAAAATTACGCAAGTTAATTATATGAAAAAAAAATGGAAATGGGGACCGGGCACTCGAAGGTATTTTCGTTTTAAAAAGCAAAAAAAATATTCAAAATAATTTAAATAGTATAAAAAAGAAAATGAGACTGCGCAGCCTTATATATCAAATATTTTAAGTATCAAAAAATTAAACAATTTAATACAGTATACCTATAGGTATTGGTATTTATAGAGATGGCAATTGCACATAGGTTTAAAGTATTAAATAGGATATTAATTTAACTTTTATTTAAAGAATGAAATCAATACACAGACTATGCCAGCAGGCCATCCCATTTTAAGGATAAAAAAATTACACAAGTTATTTATATGAAAAAAAAAATGGAAAGGGGGACCGGGCACCCGAAGGTATTTTCGTTTTAAAAAGCAAAAAAAAAATTCACAATAATTTTAATGGTATAGAATAGAGAATGAGACTGCAGCCTTATTTCTAGATTATGAGTATCAAAAAAATAAACAATTTAATACATAATACCTAGGTATTGGTTATTTATAAAGATCGCAATTGCATATAGCTTTTTAAAGTATTAAATAGGAGATTAATTTAGCTTTTATTTAAAGAATGAAATCAATAATACACAGACTATGCCTGTAGGATATACTCCGTTTTAGGGATAAAAAAAATTACGCAAGTTAATTATATGAAAAAAAAAATGGAAAGGGGGACAGGGCACCAAAAGGTTTTTTGGTTTTAAATAGCAAAATAAAAATTCAAAATAATTTTAAGGTATAGAAAAGAGATTGAAACTGCAGTCTAATTTCCAGATTCTTAAAACAATAAATTAAATTAAATATTTAATGGTCACTAGCTATAAAGAAATTAAAATGTCTAAATAAAATGTAGGAACTAAATCTAAATCTTATCTGTCCTATACCCAAAAAATCTTTCATCAGAATAGACAGTTTTTATTTTTTTTATTATTATATTGGTAAACGCTATCCTGGCTTTAAAACAGTGCTTAAAATATGATAATATTATGTTCGGTATATGGCCTGGCCAATTTCATTTTATTTAGAAATACCTCTAATAGCCCACCTACCAACCCAAACCTGATAAATACTAGTCAATATTTATTAATACCCCTATGTCTAATATTCCCCCGGTAATATTTAAATTTTTGCTTTCATTGTTATGTTTACAATATCAAATTCGTTTTTAAGAAAAGATCATTGTAAAGCTCACGACCAGTGATGATTATCTATACTACCATCACAGTATAGCTTCAACGTAGCTTTTATAGGTTTGACATTGACCCTGACCTATAGTCTCTTGGATAAAAAGAGTCCTGCGAGTTGTGCGTTGCCGATCTCTTGAATTTTGTGTCTGCTTATCAAATCGAACTAGTTGATTGCGGTACGGTTTCTTTGACACTATTGACCGCCGCGCCACAGCGCCGAGCCGCACAACTGCTCACGGACCAGCCTAGTCGTCGGCCTGGACGACTTTACGGCTGGTCCCATAGCAGTCATTGCGGTTCATCGCTAAGGCCGGATGCGGCGATCAATCGCGTCTTCTATACTCTATTCAAAATAAGAATGCTCAAATTCGGGCATAAATACTGTTAACCTAACCTAACTGGTAGTAACTATCGTATCTGTTTTTTATGCACCCCAAGTCGGAGACGACTGGCGTCGAGACAGGCTCTCTGTTTGGGTGGCGTTTAGCTGCCGGCGCGGCGGAATTAGGGGGCCGGCATCCGAACGCGCTCGCCCCACCTGAGCTGGAGACGTCGGACAAGACGACTGCGGCGTTAAGAAAAATGTAGAGGACACGAGACACCTGAGCACGGAAGGTGCAGGGTGGCATGTCACCCGAGCACTTTCTAAGGCCAGAACGACCGCGCTCGGTCGCTGTACGGAAAACGAGCAAGACCCTCTGGCGGCTCACTGGGCGAACGACTGCGGTTTTGGTCGCGCGGAGCGACGAACGTCAGGGTGATTAGGTTATTTTATAGTAACAGTTTACTGAACGAGTTACTGTGAGGTCTCGTCGAGAAGAGAAAAAAAAGAAAAAAAAAGGCAAAAAAAAACGTAATCAATGACAATAAGGAATCCCGTCACTCTCTATACTCAGGGCCCCACGAACATGTGGGGCCCCGTAAAAGGCGCCTCATTCCAGAAATACGAATATTGTAATTCAAAAAAGATAACACATCATTATTCTTTTAAAATCATCAATATTGTAGTCGGAACAACTCCTAGGAAAAACTGGCTAGTACCAGCGAGGTCATCGATTCCACCGACAGTACCAACGCGCGATTTTCATATTTCTGAATGAATATATACAACAATTTTTTTACATATTTAATAACGACTAATAAAATCGTAAAAATATTTTTTTTCAACAGTACTGATACGATAGTTACTTATAACTTTAATAGGTTGAGTATTTATGCCCGAATTCGTGCATTCTTATATCGAATAGAGTATATGAAACCGTACCTAAAGTTAGGTACAACTTGAAGGTATGATTGGATGTACGTTTTCTAATTAAGACAAATTTGAACACTTGGAGACAACAGTACAACACAATAAGCAGGTGAAACGTACTCTTAAAATCAAAACAACTCTTATGTAAAAGTATTATTAAATATTTTTCTTTTAGCTTCATATTATTAGTAAGAATACTAGGGAAATTTGGAGACTTTGAGCAACATTATAATTTTTTTTCAAATTTTTATAAGAACTTCTTGAAATATGATCTGGAGAATACAATACTTCATTTAAATTATTCAAGTTTTTAGTTGTATTAAACATTTTTTCAGGTTGTTAAGCCTTAGCCTAACCTAACCTAACATGTTATTAATAATAATATGTTTTATATGTTTAACTATAATTCATATATTTCATAGATTACAATGATTATGATTTTAATTTAATAAACAAATTTGGGTATTTTTTAATGTATTATTACTTGAGATTTTACAAAACCGAAGATAATATTCAAAATGGGTTCAAAATCGAATAAACAAATAAATTAAATATTCGAATTATAAAATTAAAATTTTAACTTATATCCAATTTAAATATAGTTCTATAATCTATATAGTATCTCGACTTACATACTTATTGTCAGTTATTACTCTGTAGAAGTTGTACCAAATGTACCATAAGACTCCAACAGCCAATAAACTCCAAAAACATAAAATGTTATGACGTGAGCTTTAGTTGCCCCGTGATAATCATAATATATGTATAAACAAGAACCTCATAGGGGCCGTCGTTCCTGTGGACACGATCGGACAATTACCAAAATAAAGACAGTTTCAGATACAACTATAAGTATAAAATATATGTACACACTATAGTGCATTATTAATATCTACTTACAAGTAGTATTTAACAATACCGGCTGGATCACCGCCATACATGATTATAGTTTTCACTCTGTCTTAATACATTACAATATCAGTTTGGTTTTGGTATGACAACAAATAGTTTACATTACAGGTTAACACTAGGACACTAAGTATTTTTTACTTTTATATTTAAAAGTTGATTTCAATATGTCGTTTTTACATAGTGAACGGTGAAAATGTATTTTGAATTTTTAAATCTCAGCTAAATATAATTAAAATAGTATAATATACTCGTATATGCCAATACTTGAAAAAAATAAAACTGTTTGAATATGAAACTAATAACTAACCTAGCATAACCAATTATTTGTTAACATTTAATTTTTATTAAAAATTGTTATTCTTTTAAAATAATTAGAAATTGTCTTTAAAAAGTTTCTTAATTTACACTCTCAATATTATAGTGTCACACATTATTCAGAAAGGAAAAATACAAGAAGATAAAATATCATATTTTTAAATAAATGTATGTATTTTTCGTTATGAAATAGTTCTCGTCTTATTTATTTTAAAGTCGTAAACCCTAAAAAATATTTTATTTATTATGTGTTAGACCGGATAAAAAAAAAATAAGAGTTCTTGTCAACAAACAATTAGAAATTAAATCTGACAGAAACACATAGTGAAAATAGATAGTAATAAGAGAGTAAGTTTTATAGGATTCAGATTTAAAGCACTATAAAAAGTACTGAAATATGCTCTAAAACATCAAAAATAGCATAGCAACAAAAGAATATGTATATCAAAATTTTTTTAAATTTATTATCTATTACTGACAGTTAATTTTATCTTAAAACTTTAAAGGTAAACTTGAAGCAGCTATGTAAAATCAGTATGTTAGTTTGAACAGTATTTTTATTTATTAATATAATGAAAGCAAGACCAAACATTGGCACATAATTGTTATATGTATAAAGAGAAAAAGAGTTTAACTCAAATTTGTCCCAAGTATAGCACTTCTACGGTAATTATTACATTTTCCTAATATCTTTCAGATATTATGAAGCTAAAATCATAGAGAACCAATGGAGAAGACCAAGGTAAAGTAAGTAAGTAATATAACACACTCACACAAATATACGTGGTTTATATAGTTTCGACAAATTGAATAATTTAATTTGGCGGCGAACGATAATTTACCAGCACGATTGTGTGAACGTTTAAATTCATGTAGTACCCACGGATTAAGAAAAAAAGGTTTATATCACGGTAGATTATTTATTATATATAATGCGGTAGTACAAACTTAAAAATTAATTATAAATGTTCATGGTATTAGCATATAAATTGATTATTATAGATTCCGACAACAAAAAATGTTTATAAATTAATTTTTGTATTAGCTAAATACGTTTTTTTTTATATTATTATAAACACCACATAAAGTAAAGTATTTTATTAACGTATTAAAGTATTATAATAATTGTAGTTTAAACATTTTTTTTTTTGTCAATAATAGAATAGGGAATAGTTAAAATAATATTCTTGTACCTATAACAGTCTTTTTTTAAACCCGTTTTAAAATTATTAATTCATATTTTTTTTTTTATATTTTGTTATAACTGGGACCCAGAATTATAATCACTAAGGACGTATAAAATATGAATGCAATTTTGCACTATTATTACCATTGAAATAATATGCACATTTTCTTAACAAATAAATAAAAATTTGTAAATGCATATGCCTAATTCTGGGTAATAGTTATATCAATATTTTAAATACTTATTAATGTGCTTTTTCATAAATAATTATTTAATTAAGTTTATTTTACCAATATGTCTCACTGAACCGCGGTCTCCTTTATATACACTGTGTCCCAAAAGTCCCATATCACCTATAGTAACTCCGTGGAAAATCAATTTAATAAAATGCTCTTTTTTACAGTAAAAACTATAATAATTCCAATTGAATGGCATAAATTTCAATTTTATTTTTTTACTCATTACTATAAAAAAAACAGAATATAAATATATTGATTTTCCACGGAGATACTATGGGTGTTACGGGATTTTTGGCACACACTGTATAAATCATAAATACTTATACTTATAAGTTATTATACTTCAACTTCCAATCATACCTACCTAACTTTCAACAATCAACCGCATACTCGATTTGATAACACCTAATTCAATGCTTCGACCGACAATGCCAACTCGCGGTCGGACTCTTTTTATCCTCACCTATAAGCCAAGGTTGCAAACCTACTAAGCCGTAGTATCGGTTAAAGGGTCGAGTGAGCTTTGCAATTCTAGATCCTTTCCTAAGTATTCGATATCGTTAACTTAACTTTTCTTCTTCACGCTTCTTCTCCCTTACTCTCACAAGTTCACAACTACCTTTAACCTATACATCTATATGTTCTGCATTCTGACTATCCACTTCTACCGTCTTTCCATCCAACCTTTTCTCCCTAGATTTACTTTATCAACTACATTCACACTGTGCTCTACTGCTCTCTTATAGTGTACACTCTCCAATCTCTCGACCAATACAACCTGCAGTGGCGTGGTGAACTTGAAATTGTTCAGGTGCCAGTATTACGTGTAACCCACCCAACCACCCACTAACACTCGATAATTACATAATTTTAACTACATGTCATAGTAAAAAAATACTATAAATAATTACCCATTATTATAATTTCCCATCTACCCCCCCCCTCTCCTGAAATTCAGTGGCGGTTACCCGCTTCGCCAAGCCACTATAACCTAATGTTACATCTCTTTTGCATCATTCCCTTTCATACACCAAACATTCCGAAAAATTCTAGATCTCTTGTCTTAACTATCATCATACCATATCATACACTTTCTATTCTCTTTCATTCATCTCAGTCTCTCATACAGGTCATCGTACCTGATAATTGGAGAAAATGTTTAAATATTACCAAGTGAATATCGGACCTGACTAATTTCCTAATTTTTATCATGACTTAATTGGTAGTCTGAATAGCGTTATACCAACAGTTATATTCGATATAATCGATCCCCTGATCGATTTAAAATATTAAAAAGAAACTTAATAGCGGTACAGAAAAAAGAAGAAAAAAATTTAAAACCCACACCCCGGCCTAACACGAGTAACACTAGTTTTGCGTGTATTATAAATTATAATAAATAAATAACAACAAATACTGTTTACTAACCTTCTAAACCAAACGATTCCCGATGTCGTGTCCGAATGAAAATCAACTATTCATGTGGATATCCATTGTCCGAATACCATCTCTGAAATAACACTCAGTCAGTAAAATTTTTAACAATTTATGCGTTGTTAATATTTATTTCATTACAATTCGTTGAATGTTTATTCCCAATAAATATTAATAAAAAATGTTTTACACCCAAAATATTGAAAGCATAATACAAGCTCCTTTACAATGTGTAATATTATGAGTTTCTATACACACAATGTAATTATTAAACTGTTTAACTAATTTTAAACTATTATTTCCACGAATCTATTTACCTACACCATAATACCATACCTCAGTAAAAAAATAAAAAAATGATTGATCACCTCTGTATTCTGTAAGTACTATGATATTAAAAAAAAAAAGTATTGAAAATGGGTGACATGCATTTTGAGCTCGTAGGCTATATTTCTAATAACGACCCTGCTGCCTGCTCTATATGTTTTGGTGAAAATATATTAAATTTACTATATTATAATATAAGGTAACTGATAATAGAAAAATAATTTAAATATTATTAAGAATTTATAAAAATATTGAATTTAAAATAAAATTATAACAGGAATGTTCAATGTTGATCGATTGAAAAATAGTAAAAATATTTCTATGCTCAAAAATATTAATTGTTGTTTTTACGAGGCATAAGAACTTCCACGGGTATGTATAACTCTATTAATTTAGGTATATTATATTATTATTCTACGACCTGGGCGCGGTGAAACGACGACGACGTTTGTGTTGCTCACATGAATGAATTAATCTGAAAAGAATACGAAAACAATTTTACGTAAACATCGATTATTCCGGCGAAACCTGTGTCGTACTCACATCGCCGGCGTGCAGGAAACTACTTTGAAATAAAAAAAATTGTGATTTATAAAAAATTAAACCGAACTCAATCATTTTTTGTTCATTGAAATTTTAGACTCGTTAATGCCTTCTACGTTCGTTGCAATGATTGCCAATTGACATAGATGATAGCCGATAGGTTTTATATTGTTAAGTCAATATGAAAAATCCACAGAGATAATATATTGCAACTATCGATATCGATATTTTTTCCAATAAATATTAATACAAACCACTAGTATATCTTAGTCCGTGATACAAACATTCTTTTTTATTAAAAAGTAATTTTAACCGTTTGTTGTTATCAATGTTATTATTTTTTTGTATAAGTTAATGAATTCAATATAATATATTATGTTTTATTTTATTTTATTAAAAGGAATATTTAACTGTTTTTTTTATGTGATGATGAAATTATACGTTATTTAATTTTATTTTGAGAACTTTTTATTGAATTATTAATATTAAATCATACGTTCACGAGTTTAGGCGTAACCAACAAGGTAACTTGAGAAAAAATGGGCGTAAGCGCTATATTATCGTTAATAAGCTAATTTTTAACGTAATTATTCTTACATTTTATAGTTGTAAGTAAAATGCAATAGAAACATAATCAATTAATTGATTGATACAAGAATTATTCTTGCAAGTGATATTTAGATAGAATAGGACAGAAAAATGTATTGTATTTTTATTTTGTCTTTCCTAAAAAATTACGAAAATGTTGTGTTCAAGAAAACAAAAACTAAATGTTATTATATTGACACAATATTAGAGTTGTGTAATGTACCTTTATGTAAAAAATAGATGAAAATAATAATAACTGTTGAATTTTGGGGGTCATATATGTAAGAACACCCGTATTAATGGATGACACTATTTGTATAAAAATGCGAGTGAATTAAAAAATGTTCATCTGTACAAGAATATAATAAGTGTATTTTTGATATGGAAATATAGATGAAACATAAAAGCTACTCATGTCGCACTAAACTAATAATTTATTGTCATTGGATTAGGAAAAAAAAATACCAGTTCTCAATTATAATTTATAACGTGTATTTCTGTAAATTAAAGTAACATTTATATTCTATTTCTATTTCATGTACCTACCTATATGTATTAATTATTATTATTCTACGGCCGAAACGCGGCGAAACAACGACAACTTTTGGGTTAGGTATTCGAGGTTACATATTTTATATAAAATATGCGTTTACGACACTTCGGTAACATTAAATATGTATTTTAAGAAAAAATGTAAATTAGAGCCTCAAAAAAATGCGAAAACATACTTGCGTAGACTTCGACTATTTCGGAAAACCCTTCTGCCGTATAATGCAAGCACAGTGCACCACCGCAACGCCGACGTGGAACGCTTTAACTCTTCTGAACTGAAAATATTATTGTGATTTATGAAAAATTAAATCATACTTAACACAATATGTTTTTCGTTATTGCACTAATTTACCAATGCATGACATTTTAGGATTGCTAATCGACTTCGTTCTCTGTAACGATTTTGGCAATTGCCATAGATAATACATATTAAATTACGTCCTGCACAGCTGATATTGTAATACATCTTTTCATACCAAAGTTTAAATAATAAATATGGCGTGTTGTATACCTATAACCATTGTGTCCCTTTAAAAACTAGTTTGTTTGATGTTTCTAAAACTTCTCCTTTAAGGGATGAAAAACTAAACACAATACCAAAAAGAAATTATCAAAATTAGTGACCACATAGATATTTAGTATTGTAATTATACACTAATATATTATTACTATTATACATTTTTTATAACTTTATTATATTTTGTAATCTAGAATATTGTTTGTAATAAAACTATTGTGATTATTGAATTAGGATCCGATCAGTGGATAACATTTATAAAAACTTGAGTCATTTAACCATTTAGTATATGTACATAATAATTAATAGAAGTATTCTATACTACAACTATAAAGAGTTCAATAATTAGAATTGACTGACAAATAACTCTACAAAAACCACATTTAAATATATTGATTAAAGATATAATTTTTTCCGGGGCTTATTATTTTCCATATAGCCGGGGATTTTTAAACTGTAATCTTTTTCCGAGTACCAAATAATTAATGCAATATTGTTTGTTAACTATATTAACTCGGATAAAACTTAATGTTCTCAACGTTAGACACTTAACTTAACCAACTCGAGTAAATAGTTGTCATAACTTGCCCGTCTTTGTTTAGAAGTCTGGCGCTACATGCCCACATAACGTGATTTACCAAACCTCATATAATCATATTATAATATGATTTTGTAAATAATTGATATTGTAAATATGATAATATTACTAGCTGATCCCGTGCACTTCGTGACACGGAGTGTCAGCTATATTAGCTGTCCTATCCTAGCTGTCCCTTCCAGCGTTGCCTGAATCATATGCCCATATATTATGTAATCTTAGGTAATCTTAATTAACCTCAAGTGATTTACATACATCTAAGCCGCCTAGGTAGGCAATCCACTGCATCGGATCGTATATGTGCGAGCAGTAGTAAATTATCAGGTAGACAATTCACCTGCGGTGTATTACGGACCCCAAGAGATGCGTAAGTAACTGAAATCAGAATTAGGTACATTAAAAAAAAAAACAACAACCAAGTTAGTAGGTTGTAACCAATGGCAACTATTTATAAACAAATATTTCCATCGTAAATCTCAAAATCCCCGTGTGAGCACCAGTCGGGGCTAGACCTCTACCTTTTTAAATTATCCTATCTTCTTCCCAGTGGTCTAATCTATCTCTGTCCCAAATTAAATCGTAATCGG
The DNA here is from genome assembly GCA_022818045.1 of Neotoxoptera formosana. Classification (NCBI taxonomy): domain Eukaryota; kingdom Metazoa; phylum Arthropoda; class Insecta; order Hemiptera; family Aphididae; genus Neotoxoptera; species Neotoxoptera formosana. Next base: position 22,618,521 of record CM040633.1, on the reverse strand, counting down.
TTGAACGGTTTGGGAATGCATAAAGGACAGCCAACCAGACATTCATTTTTATATTGGTATATATAGATTTCTACTAATTATATAATAGTAATATAATCTATAACCAATGGCAACCATTTAAATAAATACAAAAAACTACTGTGTGATAATATTGTGCACTTAAGAGGCCATAACTCCGGAACCACTTATTGCACAGCATACAAACTTAGATAGTAGCCGATTCTCAGACCTACTGAATATGCATATACAATTTCATAAACATCGGTCAACCCGTTTCGGAGGAGTATGGTAACTAACATTGTGATACGAGAATTTTATACATATATAAGATTATTATAATATAAGGTATATGCTGGCTAGTGGGAATATGTCAATAATTATAAAAATTATATTATTCAGACTATCGTTTCTTCGATACTGATGCTGTAAATTGTTTTCGTGCGCGACATCAAAATGCACTATAGTCTATACCCTAGGGGCACCGCGAGCACTTTCCAAGGGCACCGCGGTCTACGGTTCATAACAAATAATTTAAAATGTATAGATTTTTTTCGTTATTGATAACCTACAGCAGGGCACCGTGGCTAACTTGGGGCCCCTAAAAGGGCACCGCAGAAAAAAAGTTTGGGAACCGCTGGTCTAGAGCATAATTTATATCGCCCCGTGCATTTCCTATTCGTGGGTGGGGGAAGAGGGGACCGGGCAGTTCAGTAGTTTAGCCAAACGCGTATTTTAACAAGTCCACACACCATCGTTATAATATAACATATACAAGCGGCACGGATTTCCTTTATTCGGTAACCGGGTAACATCACAGACTATATGAAAATTCCTATTTAAAACCTATTTCATAATATAGTCTGTAATGTTACTCTATGGGCTACAGGCTGTTATCACTTAATAGATAATATAATAATATATTATCACCATCGAGATGTATATACTACCACGGTCTTAGAATATAAGCCATGGAGACTAGAGATAAGGAGGCCAAACTCTGCTGGCCGCCTGCACAAAAATTGGTTCTATAAAACATCGCACACTAATTTCTCCACCAGTCTGCGTGGCGGTCAAATCCGAGGCTGGCTAGGAGTATAATTAACCCGTATTAGATAGGGACATACTCGACTTTATTACATTTAAAAAATTATAATTAAAAAAATAATAATCGTATTTAAATTAGAATTACACCATCGTATTCAGTGCAAATTTATCTTTAAGAATGTTCTATATTTACGTAATATATGTACATATAAATAGTAAAAAAAAATGTAAACCGTCACGTTTACATAATTATTATATATTATTATTTTACAATATAATTTTTATTATTATTTACAGTTTAGATACTTTCCTGTTTTTTTTTTGTTTTTTCTTTGCTAGTCATCGTATCTTTATAATTGGCTCTTTTGACAATAAAACACATGCGCATTATTAAAAAAAATCGCACAATGGCTTTAGAAATTATTTGGAAGCATTAACGTCCCTTTACAAATAATAAAATCGTGAACTTTTTTAATACATGCATTTAAATCTTTTATACATGTTATTTCATCAAAATTTAAAGATTGTAAAGAGATTTCACTATTGTTTAAAAAAATCTGTTGGACAAAACAAAAATGTTGGATTAAACATAATAGGGATCTATTATTTTTAAAGGTGGGTCGAACTTAAAATGTAAATGTCGAAGCAGTTCAACCCACCACTAATAATATTACTACATAACTAGCATTAGCAATCAAATAGGTATACTTAATATGTAGATATACAGGTATGACTAAATATAGTCATCAGAATGATTAATTAATTAAAAATTAATAAGGTACAGTATTTTTTTAAAATATTACCTGGATTTGTAAATTTTCATCTATAGTAATTTTTTTTTCTGACCCTAATTCCCAACGTACATAATAAATGTGGTTTGGTAGTAAGCCACATGTCCATTTATTGTCAGGTTTATGTATTTTATCTCTAAGGTCCAGTAGTAACTTAAAGTTTAAACTTGATGTTTCAGAATATTGTACCTACCTGAGTATTTCCTGTTGCTTTGGTAGAATCTATAGCCAACACTTGGAGCTTGGGTCTCTTTGTACAAATAAAATTATCAGGTTTTTTTTGTGGGGACTTTCTTTTATTTGCTGGGGCAGTAGATAAATAAGATGGTAGATTGGGAAAGATTGTAGGTATAGCTTTATATTTCAACGTAGGCTTTCCTTTTTCTATTTTATCAACTTTACCACAAGGGAGCTTTATTTCATAATATTTTTCAATATCACCTTCTAAAAAATGTAATTCACATACTCCACAATTTGGTGTAAGTACCTTATCTTTTCTTGGGATCGCTTTGGCCCATTTATTTAAAAGCTCAGGGTCCTAAAAATAATATGGATATTATTATGGATATTTGTATAAATAATACAATTACTTACCTTATGTATTTGGTGCCAAATTATATTTTTTTTCTTTAGAATTGCCAGTTGAACACCCAGGGGCATAACAATTTCGACTCATTTTTATCTATTTTTATCTAAAACTTAATTTAATTTAATTTTAAAAAATGAAGAACATAACACGTAAAAATATCGAAAACTTTAAGTGCTTAAAGTTACTTTAAGCTTTTTATCAATAATTCCTCAATTTGATGTAATCAATCGGTATCGTCAAACTAGAAAATAATATGCACCAGTATAAATGTAAATATGTATAAATTATATTGTAAAATACCTAATTCTATATAATAATTATGTAAACGTAAAGATAAATTTGCGCTGAATACGATGGTGTAATTTTAATTTAAATACGATTATTATTTTTTTAATTATAATTTTTTTAATGTAATAAAGTCGAGTATGTCCCTATCTAATACGGGTTAATTATACTCCGAGCCAGCCTCGGATTTGACCGCCACGCAGACTGGTGGAGAAATTAGTGCGCTATGTTTTACGGGACGTTTTTTGTGGTAGAGTTTGGCCTCCTTAACTCTAGTCTTCATGATATAAGCTCACAGAAAAAAATTGGAACGGGCGCAGTGCTGCGCTCTATTGGTAAAATAACTCCTGTAGTTTATAAAAATTAAACTATTTATATACATATTGTAATTTATATATTCTAAAAAAAAAAAAACCGTGTTCTATACAAAATATAACTTTATATTTTGTTAAGTACTTAGTAAGGAACACTGGTGCACCAAATATTGCAAATTCAAAATGCCAAAAGTATGTTTTGTTTGCAAAAAAAAACAATGAAGGTATTGCAAGTTTTGAAGTAACTAAACAAAGACTTGCAAGCTGGAGTAAATGTATTGATTGGTTAAATGTAGGTCACAGAATTTGTGAAAACCATTTTTCCCCAAATTATATTATAAAAAAAAAACTTGTGAAGGACGGCTTAGGAAACATCATTGCAGAAGTAAGGTTACCTATTTAATAATAACATAATAATATAAATAATAACATAGTGGTGTATAATTGTATATTAAAGACAAATTGTTTAAATGTTTATATAGAAAAAGTAAATAAAACTAATTTTATTAGTTTCTATTCAATTTGTGATATTGTTACTTTAATACTTTATAAATAATATATTTTTATATAAGGTAAACTTATTACTCAATGATTATTAATACAGTATTAATTTTAATTAATTATTAATTATACTTCTAGCAAAAGTATAAAAATGCTATTCTTCTTCAGGGTGCCATCCCCAGCATTAAATGTGAAAATATTATACAAGAACTTGACACTAATGATGATTTAGCTATTCCCCTTGACAAGTCTGAAATGGTAAATCATTATAATATTTAAATTAGCTACTAGGTTAAGTATAAACATTTTACAGTCAAAGAAAATAAATTGATCCTTTAATTCTTAATTAAGACCTTGTATTCTTGTATTATTTTTAAATTTCAGAAACACATTTATACAAACAAAAGGTCAACAGCTTACTCACCCAAATATTATATTTTTTAAATTCATAAGTGCTGTAGAAGATTGCTTCATGAAAAATATTAAAAGCCCAGACGTCTATAATAAAACTGTAGATGATTTAATTGAACATTTTCAAAGATTTAATTTTCCATGTCCCGAACACAAATATGAGATTTTTGCCTATGCAATTAAGTATTACTTGAATATTCGAATGAAACAATCGTCAAGAACAGTGAATCGGGAAATTGTTAAAACGAACACAAGAAGAAAAAACTAGCAACATTTTGTACAACATAGTTTTAAACAAAATATTGATAGGAATTACATTTTAATTAATTTAACATAAACTTTAAACATTAAACCATAACGACTAAAATTTTAAAAATCGTATATTTATTATTTATTTAAATGTTGACTACTTATATTATCATGTCAAATATTGTGTAGTTTTATAAACCGCTAGAGCGCAGCAGAGCGCCCGTTCCGGTTTGCTCCGTAATAAAAGCGTTTTTGTAAGTATGTATTTTCAGTTGAGTTGCACGGGCCTGTATACTACAATATGTATAGTATATACATCTCGATGATTATCACAGAATAACTGTATTATTGTTATTCTGTGGTATCATCACCATAACAATTACAACAATATTATTAATAATGATAACAACAACAATAATATTTGGATTTTCAAACGTAACTACTAACTAGTACTAAGTTGATTAATAAAATATTTTATTTTGTGCCTGGAGTACCGAAAATCTTGGACGTCCGCATCGATTGTATCTGTCGATAATGGACAAAACTATGGAGAGGAAGTTTTTGAAAACCACTGTTGCCGGAATATTGATGGAAATCGGGTTTCAAGCGGCAGAACCGGGCGCCTTGGAAACCCTTGTCGAAATGCTCTTTAGTGGTCAGTAAATTTTAAGGCTACTGGCTGTATGACTTAACTAGTTTTACGGTTTGAGCAGTGGCAGATTTATGATTAAAATGATAGGTACCTAATGGAATAAAATGTAAAAGCATTGATTATAAATACTAGTATTAGTATTTAATATTTATAATCAATGGTAAAAGGTATTGTGACCAAACTTAAGCGGGGAGCCATGACATAACTACCTTTTACATAGGTATCTATTTATTGTTGTTTATGTGGAACCTATAAAAAAATACAGGCCACATCAAAATTTGCCAAATAAACAACCTTTTTTAAATCTACCAATGCATTTAGAGTTTGGTTGAGTGTTTATTTTTTTTAATTGGTAAATAAGTAGACAGTACCTATCTATATGTTATTACCCTGTTAAGCGTCTACAATTTTACTACACAAGCTAGCTTAGAATCTTATAAATGAAATACAAACAATTTTAACCACGGTTTGTGCCTTTATTAATTTCTGATAAACTGTTGCTAAGCAAACTGTTGTTTTAGCAATAGGTATTGCTTCTAAAGATCACTTACAAACTATGTATAAATGTATAATATAAATATGCACAAATATAATCATTCACAATATTCATATACAATTTTTTTTTTTTAATTTTGAGTTTATATAGGTAGTAGGTATATTTAGTGAACAATTTAAGTTTATAGTGATTTACATAAACCTATTATTATATACCTAACCGTTATTATTAAACAATGAAATACATAATAAGGTACATTTAATAACATTATCATGTTAAAATTACGTAAAAAAAAAAACTTATTGACCAGGTATATTATGTATTATTCTCTTATTGTTATTTCACATATGTACTAAATTAAAATAAGTTTCACCATTAGGTATGTTCTACAGGTTAGATATTATGCAGAATGTTCACTAGGACCACAAAATTAAGAAAAAATCAATTATAGATTTTTAAAAACCATTGACCTGTATAAATTAGAATTTAGAAACCCAAAAAAATTAAATAGTTAATAGAAATTATATCTAATAAACAGTTGTTGAAGCTAAAGATCAAATAAAAAAATAAAATTTTTTTTATTTTTATTATAATAAAATTGGTGTTTGATGTAGTCATATAGGTATACTTAAAGTCAGTTTATTTTATGTCAGATAATATTTTTATATTTGAACAAAATATAGTAGTAAATTATGTACGGGTTATATTATAAAATGTAGGATAAAGAGGGTTTTTTAAAAATAAAATGTGATTCATAATTAATTATTAATTTATACAAAATTAAAAATATAATATAAAATAAATCAATAGGTGTTTAAAATTAATCATCAATACTTATCTATGGTAATTTTTAATGATTTTAAAGATGAAAGTATATTGTTATAGTTATTTTTAAGGCTGTCTTTCAATATATGTTATAAAATGTAAAATATGGTTATTATTCTAAATTTTTTTTCCACATTATAACACAGGAATTATCGAATGTTAAACAATTTTAGTAAAACTCTAAGAATATTAATTATTTGTTGTAGATTCATTAATCAGAATGTATCTTACTCTGGTCAGTAAATAGGTGAAGAATGATTTGCCACACCTGAATAATATTTAAGTGAAATAAAAAAATAATGAAAAAATGAAAGTTTTGGTGCTACTGATCTTAATAAAAATATTATACATTTTCTGTGGTCATTTATATTAAAAACTATAAATATTGAAAGTATTATTCATAATTTATGTAATTTATTTGAATGTTGTATTTGATTTTAGTGCTATCTCAAATGGGAAATAGTAGTCGTCGTTATGCAGAAGTAGCTGGGCGTCTCGAGCCGCTCGGTGCTGATGTTATGATGGGCTTAATTGACATGGGTATGTTCAAAAATGCGTCCAGCCTATTAGCGTATGCCAAAAGATCAAATCGAGCTGTTCTCCCTAGTCCTGTACCATCTGTACAGCCCCGCCAAACAAGTAACCTACAAGCAGGGACTAGACTGCCACATCCATCATACATGCCAAGTTATATGCCAGCTTTTCCAGATCCTCATGCATACATTAGGACTCCAGTAAGAACACGAGTTCTGTACCATTGTACAACACACATTTTGTAATGTTATGTAATACATTATTTATTTGTAGACACACAAACAACCAGTTACTGAATATGAAGCTATCCGAGAAAAATCTGCAATTCAAAAGCATGAACTTGAAAAATCTTTAATAAAGTTTTTAATAAAAACTGGCCCTACTGAGAGTTTGTTTTTGAACCAAGAAAATGATTGCTTTGCATGTAAGTATCATATTAGGTAATAACTTAAAAGTGTATCCAAAGTATTCCTATTCCTAATCGGAAACGCGAGTTTAAAATTCTATATTTGAAAACTTACATTTCTTTAATAATCTGGACTAACGTTACATCAGAGTCCAATTATGGAGAGCCTCATTAATTTTAGTTGATAAAATAACACCACAACATATTTTTTTAGTTGAATATTTCACAATTCAACGGAATATGTTTTTGTCAATTTCATTAAGTACCTACCTACTTTTATTATTATTAAAATGTAAAACAAAACAATCTGTTATGATGATAGATTGTATAAGTGTAATATGAATGGTATGAAGTGGAAGTTACCCATTGGTTAGGATCTATTTATTAGTTTAATAAACTGGGATTCTTGTTGTGGTTTAGATATCAAAGAGAATTTTTAAATAATTCATTTGAAATGAATTTGTTGGTAATAACGTTTGGAAAGGTCACTTAGTCATAACTTGTAGATCTTTGTCTAATGTTAAGTTAACTAAGTACCATGAACAGTGGCGCAACTAGCGGGTAAGTTAGCAAAGTGAAACTTTGGGGCCCCCAGGTCTTTATAGGCCTACAGGGAGTATGGACTCTCCAAAGTATTTATCGAAATATTTAACCATACGTAATTTTAGGTACAATTTTTCTTTACAAGGCCCAAGGCTCGTTCATTATGGGACTCCTTAAAAAAACTGATCCATGGGAATTTAGTGTGCCAGGCCGACACTGATTACACTACGGTCTACGAATTATTGATTTAATAATATTATAAAATCATTACCAATTACCATGGCTAAATAATAAACTGGAAAATGTAATAATTAATTAGGTAATTTTTTATGTGATATTGTTTATTTTATAAAAATAAAGAAGAAATAGAAATTAGTCTAGGTGACTATCAATAGAAAGAATCCAAGTTCTTTTATAAACATCAAAACTTGTATTTTTTATTATATGGTATAATTGAACTGTTTGCAAAGATGATAGGTGTTATAGGAGTTAGGTGTATTTATTTTTTTATAAACTGTACTTCAACATATATTTTATATTGACACATCTGAAATCTGAATTGTATGAGATTATATTATGTGCTATATATTAACTACCAAGAGTTGATATTCTCTACTATTATTTTTTCTCAATATTTTGTAGGCATTTTGAAGATAATTTTTTACAAAAAACTCCAGAAATATTAATATTGATTCTATTTTATAAATAAATAATATTAAAAAAAAATAGTTTACAAAAATTATTTTTAATTTTATGAAATTACTTGCTCACCTTGTGCACTTCGTTGCCCGTTAAAAATGGTTAAATAGGCAGCGCCATTACTGTATTTTTGCTTTCCAGATTTTATACATTTCAGGTAGATTTTCATAAAATTGTCTTTCATACCTCTTAACATTTATTAATTACAAACACAACAAAAAAAAAATCAGTCAAATCGGTCATGAATTTTTGGAGTTAATCCGTAACAAAGATTTCCATTTCGCTTTTATATAGGTATATAATATATAGAATTAACGAAAGGTTTTGATTACCTTATGGGTGGTGAGGAAGAGGTGTACAGTGTACTTTTGATTGCTTAAGACCATTTACATTTTTTGCTAGGGGCCCCATTTTATATTTGACTTTAGGGCCCCCAAGTGTTTAGTTGCGCCACTGACCATGAAGCACCACTGCACCAGTAATAACAATAAGCAATATATTTATAAGAAAGCTTGGTTCGGGCAAACGTTAGATGGTTTGGTTGGGCTCCAAATCTGTATACCATATGACCAAACTGGTCTAATCACAGCTTTGTACAGTAAAAGTCAGGTATTGAGATTTCATTTGGACTTAAGAAGTGGACAAAAAATATGCAGTATTGAGTTGGCTTTTTTCTTTTTGTTTGAAGGAGAGGTTTCTAGTTTAACTGCCTGCCCAGTGTTATTCCAATATATATGGTTTAGTTGTGTGCTGAATATTTATGTTATTTAGTATAATTTTGGACATTTCCTTGGACGGATAGGAAAGTAACTTAAATTAAGTAATTTTTTAATTACCAGTTTGCAGACCCGGTTTCTATAAGGTTGCAATAGTGTTGCTTGAATTTGACTGCTTTATTAATATCCTTAATGTTTGATTGTATGGCTGTCTCATCTGAAAAGGTAGCTAAGATAGCATTTTAGCTGTAGAGAAATCAGCAGTAAGAATCTTATAAATATCTGGTGATTTGTTGCTTCCTTGAGGTACTTCTGCTTAGATAATATGAAGACATATTTAGGTATTTTGCCTCCTAGATAAGGTTAGAGGTTAAGGGTTATTTTATATAAATATATCATTTCTTCAGCAATATATTTGTAAAAAAAAAACCACAGTGTGTTGAAACCATTAACCAATGCATTCTATGCTCAATTCAAAATCTAAAAACATATTAGCTATACGCCTATACATACACTGATACACACAAGTCTAATACATTTATTATTATGTATAATAATTAAATTTTAATAAAATAAAATAAAATACAATTACGCCGAGCTTTTTATTTTCAAATCTGATTTTATGGTTAAAACAGCTTAAGAATTTAGCCTATCATCATTAGTCTTTGATCTCAAATAAGGCTTGATCCTTTTTAAGACAAAAAATACCTCTCTTCCTAACAGTTAGAAATTGGGCAGTTTATTAATGCATTTTTTACATATGGGTACAAATTTTGATAATTATTTTTAATGATCAGAGAATTAGTTTTATGTTTGGTGTTAAGTAACTCATCATTTGGTATTGTTAATAAAAATAATAATCACAATATTAATTTTATTATTTGTATTATTATTGTTTTTAATCAGTCAAAAATGTACTGCCCCTAAAATTGTACTATCAAGATTCAAGAGCCAAAGATCCCCTTAATACGTTTCTGATTATAATATATAAAGAAATGGTATTTGTCTTACTACAAATCTTCTATTTTTGAGGTATGATTTGAGAATTAGAAACATAGGAACAGGCTTTTTTTTTTATTAATTTGAGAAACGAGAAGCAATTTCTTATGCTGTACCTACCATTAAACATAGGAGCAATGACCCAAAATGACGATTCCAGTATCAAGGATTTCCAACTCTATGGCGATTGAATCAGTGAGACAATGCACTTGTGTTTGAATAATTGAGTGTCTTGTAGTATTATGGCCATTATGTCAATAAAAGTATTAATAGTATGCACATAGGCAAAATTTGTGGAGTACTAGAGGAGCGCTTAGCCTCCTAAGTTTTATTTAAGTCCCCTGATTTTTTTTAGATTCTGAACGAAGCATTGAATGTATTGATTTTACAATGATGTGTTTTTTTTTGTGTCTGTCATCGCCTTTTAGGGCAGTAAAAATGCTTTAATTTTTTATATCATAATTTTTTCAAAAGCACCGGAAAAACCAAAAAATGAAAATGGGAATTTTTATGCCAAATCAGATTTTGACAAAATCAATTAATTTTTTTGGTTTAAATCAAAAATTAAAAACCGTAGATACTTAAAAATTGTCACCAAATGTTTATTTAACCAATTTCGATACATGATGAAATGTTCAAAATATTTTGAGCTATTTATAGGCAAATTTGGATGAAATTAGATAATTAAACAGAGTAACAATTTTAGTTAATTTTTTGTTATTTAAAAATATTATTTGTGAGTTCTTGAAATTGTATATATTTATCAAATGAAATGTTTTCGGCAAAAATGTATTCAACCTACTAATAGTAAAATAAATCAGTTTAATAGCAATTATATCATATAAAATATACTTATAGTAAAGTAGGCTGACAGACGGTCTTCACTAGAATCGTTTTTCATATATAATTATTTTATAACATTGAATTCAAATTTAACACATCAATTACAGTGACCTACACGAAATCTAATGTACAGCAAAATTGTACCCACTTGCCCATCTTATATAATCATTCTTAAATCCATAATCACTAATCAGTATCAAATAAAAAATTAATTTAATTATGGAATTTTGTAATGAACTCTATAATCAGTGTACAAACATGTTGTGTAATTGATTAGGGGGCAAAGCCCTGCAGGTATGTGCACTGTACAGGTTATATAATTTTAGTCCTATCCCAAATAAAAAACAATTATCCAAATTGTGCCTACGAGTATGTACATTGTACATGTTTGTTCATTGACACTTTAACATATAATTATTTCTTACATTAATATATACTTGGTTAATCAAAATAATGTTTCATTTTTGATAATGTTCAATCCCTAGAATTTATTCCCAGAACCAAATTACTCTATTAGCAATCCTGGAAAAAAAAATTATAGAACTTTGTTTGTTTCAGTGATAGCCAATAAACCACAACAACCTGCATATTTCTCAGCATTGTTGCCTCAAGATCAAGTATTTGATGAGGATCCCGATGAAAATGAAATACCAGTACCTACTAAAAAAATTAAGTTCAAAAAAGATATTCGGATCAAAGAAGAGTTTGATGAAAATGAAGAACAAGAAAATGAAAACGAAGAAGAAGAAGATATGAACAATGGTGATGAAACTGAATCAAAACCAGAAGAACCCATTGACAACCCTTTCTTGAGACCTGTTAAGTATCCAGCTGCCCCTTAAAACTGTTAACTAGTCATTTAACAAATGCATTAGACAATTATTTTGATTCAAAAAATATTTTTTTAAAACCAAATATGTGATCAAACCCAGATCATTGTACATTCTGTTACATATTGTTATTTTAAGTAAAATATTTTGTCCCACGAATAATATAAAATACATAAATAATATTTTATTCTATATAATAATGAAATAATTGGTGTTTTGCATTTAAACTTAAACCTAATTATTTATTTATTCTTTATTCTAAGCATTTATTCTATTTTACATCAAATGGCAAGGCTGGTTCATTGAGTTAAGAGTTAAAATTAAGTTACTTTTAAGTAATTTACATAACAAATTAATTTCATAACTTTACTGAACAAGTTAAATTTTGGTAGTATTTTGCTACTTTACCAAACACCCATTTTTGCAATTTTTTTTCCTTTCATTTATATAGTTAGGTGTACCAAAAACGATGGTGATGTAAGGATTTAGTGGTTAGATTATTGAAGTTATGTCCTCACAAAGTTTATAATTTATCACGGTAAATGAACGTGAATCTTCAAGAGAGTTAGAATGTCGACAAAATATGTAAAAATCATGAAAATATGCAACTTTTATTGATTTATTAATTCGTAAAAAAAATTTCTGTTTAAACCTAAGATTTGAAAATGTAGCGTTAGATTCCCTATAAGTTAATAGTATTCACAAAAACGGTCAATAAAAAATTTTATGAGCGATTAAAATCTAACGTCTAAGACATTAGATAACTTAACCTAACCGATTTTTTTATTTTATTGTAATAATTCAAAAACAAATAACTGTAAATACTTGACATTTTCACCGAATGTTGAAATTATCATTTTTTACACACCATACAATTTCAAATATTTAAATTATTTTTATATTAACTGTAGATATAAGATATTTTAGATTTTAGATTCTGAGCGGAGTTCAAATAATCATTTTCATAAAAGTGGAAAAGTCGTTTTCAAGTAAACTTCATGACAAACTCAAATATGTTTTTGAAATTTGTATCCGATAAATGAAACAGTCGGTACAGTTGGCATAAGATTTGACTATTTCAGTCGAAAACACAGCTGGGTCGAATCCTCTTAACATATTATGTCAATAGGAACCAGGTTCCAGGAACCTATTATTATGCTATTACCCACATAGGGACTACTACCTAGGCACTGCGTAGTCTGTAGAAGAGTATAGAATGCTGGTGTGAATAAAATAAAATAAAATATTTTGATTATTGTACTGCGTAAATGCCGTATAGTAAATAATAATATACTTACCTATTGGCTATTTCGACAAAAACTTTAGACTTTCCTGTACTTTTTTTTTTTTTTTTTTTTTTTTTTTTTTTTTTTATTAAGAAAGACAATTTACAATCTGTATACACAATAATTACAATAAGCAAATAAGATAAAAATAAAAAACAGAATTAAGTAACATGAATATCGTGTTGAGGAAGAAACCCAATGGTAACACCTCCTTTACTAATTTAACAAGTCTAAAAGACTTTCCTGTACTTATAACATTTTATAACGATATTTGAAATTTGAATATTTTTGTAATTTTGTATCCATAAATACATGTTTAGTAATTTATATCCCTAGACAACTAGTTCCTCGTGGTTATTTAGGTCCCCTGTTAACTAGATCCTTTTCAGTTTTCGTGTCATTTAGATCTTGAGGATCTAGATTCTAGACACCTATCTATCTATTTTTATAGTTTGTTAACCGGGGATCTTGGTGGCCGTTCACCGCAACCATAGAACACCTCTAAGGATACCATAATACCATGTCGACTGCGATCTCTTTGGCCATTGCCCATTCCCATTGTTAAGAACGTTGAAATCCACAGACTTCTATACTATAGTATTTACTATTTAGTATAGAAGTCCGTGTTGAAAACGCACACGTTCTGATCGGATCACAACCTTTTGTTCCACGAAATATTTATTCCAACGTGTATTCATTCCATGAAATATTTGACATTCCACGACTAATTGTTCCACAATCCATTATGTCAACATAGCCATTAGCCGATGATTCCGATATTTTTTTTTTTAAAGTTCGTTGTTCCAAACTATATTTCATCAATGTTACTTTATTCCAAATCTAATTTGTTCCAATGGATTTTTATCACGCAATATATTTATATATTTTCAAAGTTTGGGACAAAGGTTTATTGGAACTACTGTTATTTGAAATATTCTTTTTAACAAGCTGTAAATATTGGAAGGCATGTTTTATGGAATTATTGACATTGGAATAAATATAACTATTGTGGGACAAATATTAATTTACTCTAATGTAGTTTGGTTTAAAAAGTTATTTTGCCATAAAACAAATTATGAACTTTAATAAAAAATCATTAACTTTCCCGACCTTGATAATATATTCTATATTTTCTTAAAATATTTATTGTTTAGTCTCATCACCGTATTATTAGTAGTAGTATTATTTAGTGTTAGGTCAGGGCCGTCCCTAGGGTAGGTCGAACTGGAGTCCTATAAATTATAATCTGTATACAATTATCATTAAAATTGGTTAAATGGTTTATAATATATATAAGTAATAGAAAAGACTAGTTTAAGAGGACTATCGCCTTACCCTATTAGCTATTTGCATCCTACCTTGTAGTTTCCATGAATAAATTTTCCTGAATAATGTTTTAAAATCTAATTTTTCTTAATTCATATTGTCACGTTTCTGTAAAACCTGATATTTCTGATATTTTATATTTTTCTATAGTATTTGAATGAAAATGTTGATAAAAACTAGGGCTTAGCACTCGAATGTAACATTTTTAGATTACTAATAATATCCTAAATGTATTATTAATATTATTCAACTACCAATAGTTTATTTATATTAATTTTAACGAAAATATAAATTATAATTTTATTTACATAAGAAATTACTATTGAGTTATATTATATATAATGAGGTTCTGCAGTAAAAAATAAATAAAAAACATTTAAGCTTATATAGAAAATTTCAAATAATTTTTTCCTTTTTAGTGTTTTTTAAAAAAACTATGGATAACTTTATACTAAATAGTACATTTTCAATATTATTTGTTTGAACACTATAAAATGTAAAAACAATTATGGTACCTAGTATGTAGAGTTTTAGTACCAGTATGTCAGAGAAGGACAATATAATAGGTAATTGTATTGGATGTAATTTTTAATTTTGTACGTTGTACCTACTGGTTGACAATTCATAATATGAAGGAAATCTATTCATTATTCATAACACATAGGGTGGACATCAAAGTATAAAGATTAAAGTTGTTACTTTTCAAGTTGCTACATTTGCATTTGTTTCCATTCACCATTTCACCCCATTGTATGGTACTTCATTATCATTGATTAATTATTAGAAATAACTATATAGAAAACGTGTATTGGTGTCTGTTGAACATTGTTTTTTTAGATTACAATTTATAACTTCACTTACAAAGGCCAATGTGACATACTGTCATACTGACATGATAGAAAAAATTATAGGTAATTGTAAGATCCAATAATATATTTAACGATCACGGCTGTAGAATCTGATAGTAGAGCGGTGGTTCTGAGATAATACGAGACACGAGATAGTGTGCTCTGTTTTGTTTACATGTACGACTATATTATATTATACTGTATCCGAAGTGGTTTTGGTAAAATAACAAATAACAATAATATTGTTATCGTGATATCGTAAGAATTGTGAGTGTCGTAGGTATCTTCAACATCATTTTTCGCATTGTTCGTTCGAGTTTACCAGTTAAGAAACGTATAATTTTAACTCGCGTGATGATATTATGATAGAGTCATTAATTTTGACTTCGACGAGTTTGTCGTTAAACCGTGTTGCGTTCTTTTCGAATTCGAAGTGTCGTTTATCGTTTTACCGGAATACGTAAGTAGGACATCATGGGACATGTATTATTATCGTTGTTCGTCCACGATTACTGAACGGTAGTCCTGGTACTCGTTCCGTTTACGATTGTCCGGGCTCTGCGGACTATAAATAAGTATAATTTACTTGTACGGAAATCGGTTAACATTATAAACTTTTTACAAGTGGAAATATGGTTAAAAACGGAGAAATGCATTACATCGATTCGGACGACCAGGAAGAAAGCGTAGGTGGAAAGAAGATCACAGATAACAAGTGAGTCATATTCTTGAAATGTAATATTATTTCGTATTTTTATGTAGTGTATAGTAAGGAAATAATAATAATATAGAGTAATATGTGTATAAAAAGTAAAATTAACGAAATAGTTTTTTTGTGTTTTTTTTATGTTCAATAATTTGCCATTTGTTATAAAATCAAACTCATTTTTATGAATGAATCCCCATTTGTATGTAAAGAATATAAACATACTTTTTTTATAAATAGGTATGGTATTTTCATGAGTTTTTCTTCATTCAATCAACAATTTTTTACCTTATTAATTAAAATTGAACTACCCCTTTCTATACACACGTCATAGACCTATATATTTTTTTTAACCTAATTTTATATCATGCAACTTACCTATAATGGCAATAATGACACAATGCCTATCTCTATATCTACAACATTTATGTTTAATCATAGATTAAAATATTAAATTGTAAACCATAAGATTCATATTATAATAATAACAATAATAAAATCAAGAAATCGTATGTCAATAAAAACAAATATATAGATATGTACCTATACCATGAGATCACTATGAATAATATCAACAGCCAACATGGTAAATATCACTTGTCAGTAGTTTGATATGACGTGAAGGACACTAATTTATGTTGGCATCAACTGACCTAAATGGGCAAAGAATATTAATATCAATACAAATAATACATAATAATATATTGTTTTTATTGTTCTCTTGTTGATAACAATTATTTGTATATCACTATTTACTGTAAATGTCAATAACAAGGATTTTATCTTATAGATTTTAATTATTATTGAAGAAATGAATATAAATACATAGTATATTATAACATTTATAATTATAAGTATTTTCTTTAACATACATATATATATATATTGATTATTAAATTATAACCTTGTACAATTTATCTGTACAATATATCATTAAAATTATAACTATTTAATTATCTAGGTAGGTATTTGAGAAAATGTTTGGAGCAATTAAAATTTAGTTAAAAAATAATTTTTTTTATTCAAATTCTTAAGGCTTAAGTTTAAAACATAAAAAAATCAACGTTGACTAGATTTCTAATTGTGTTTTTAGCCAATCTATAGTTTATTCAGAATAAAAAGATACCCAGTCGTCCAAATTATGAGCAGGATCGTGGTTTTATCCTTTTATAGATTTTCACGGCACACCCTTAGAAATAAATATACAGTGAAACATCTTCTAACAGACACCTCTGGATATTGGACGTTTATTTTGGGAACAAACTGCAAACTGAACCTTCTAATTAATGGATACCTCCGAATAGCAAACAAAATTTCAGTGACCTAGAGTGTCTGGTATTTAGAGGTTTTACTGTATATATGTATTTCATTAGAAATGTATTATAACTTATAAGGCAACGTTTATCTGGACTATTACAAAAAATGTAAATAACCAATAACCAAAATCTTCAAATATTAATTTGATTAAAGGTGGTTTTCATTGTTAAGATTTTTTATTTCTTAAGTAGCAAATGTCATATTTAAGTTTTAATTACAATAGTAACTAATAATAGTGCTCATATATTATCTATGTTTTTGAATATTTATTTACAGTTTAAATAATTAATAAAATCAATAAAAAAAATATGAAGGCTATAAGAACAAGTGTTTTCTAATTCACTGATTTAGTTAAGAGTCTTACCTATCATATTTGTGTAGCCAATCAAAAGGATCAGTGCCCATTGGGGTGTCGTAATGTTTTTTACTTCATTATAATTTATAATATATCTAAGTCAGCTCAAATAAAAATATGAACAATTATTATCCATAATAATAAAATATTAAGATGATGTCAGCACAACATTTGTTGTCTCTAACTACTCATAGCAAAAATGCTTTATACATTTATAATTTTATAACCTAACTATTAAATTAGTTAAATTTAACAAATAAAATCATTTAGTAAGGAAAGATTAATTATGTGTCCTACATACACTTTTTTCAATACTTTAACTATTAATATTAGCAAGGATTATAAATACTAGTATACTTGTATTTATAATCAATAGTAGTATTTAATCAATACTGATAACTTATTACAACTATTAAAAATATATATATATAATATATTATTGTTATAATATGTTAGGTTTACTGTTTACTTGATTTGAGCAGCTACAATATGACTACAATATGAGAAGGCCAAAGATCATTTTATATTAACTTGTGCAATGGACAATGGTGTTTCAGCATTTAAACAATATTTGGTTTTTGAAATATGAAACTGACATATTTTTAGCACTAATTGTTACTATAGAATAATAATACTAATTATATCATATTTTGTTTTACTTTTAATAGGGTTCAATATGAAAATGTATATTTTATATTTCAGTTTAGTAGAACTATTTTTGTTTTTATTTTTATTAATGAAATTTTAAAAAACCATATTTTCTTTTTTAACTATACATATTCAACCGTCTGGCAATGAATTTGTTACCATTTGCAGTTGCGTAAACTGGGGGTCGCACTTGCGACCCCTGAAAAAATCATAGAGTTGCAAGAGTATCTTTTTGCGACCCCAAAAATCACGATTACAGTGTTCAAAAAAATGGAAATATCAATAATTATTTAATTAATTAACTAATTTATATTTTTGTTATTAACCATTTTCTATTAATATACCAATATGTATTTATTGTGATCGGCCGACTCGAGTCTCAATGGCAGTGAATGCTAATAGTAAAAACGTATTTCATTGTTGTATGTTCATAGCTTAAAATTATTATTTGTTTTTTACGTATTCATTAATTTTTGGACACTTGTATTTATTTCTAATCCGTGAACGATTCAGAAAAAAAGGGTTTCGACAGCTTGCTAAAATGGACTAATTTCTTGTAAAAATATCAAAGTCGAAAGTAAGATTGTGTACATACTATTTATAATGTTAAATTTAGAATAAAATAAAACTTTTTAGGGGGGTGTGGAGGACTAAGCCCCCCACAAGTCTGTCTAACCTGAAAACTGATTGCAACTCTAACAATTTAGCCCAATTTACGCCACTGACCATTTGCAACCATTTGTTGCAAAAACTTTACTATCAAACTTTTGTCTAAACAAGTTTGTAATACGAGTGATGTAAAAAATCAACTTCCATATTATATATTTCACCTTTTTTTTTTTTTTATTTGAAAACAATTTATATTTACAATTTGTATTATCAAGTTATACAATAAGTAAATTTGATGGTTAATATTAGAATGGCGGGAAGGGGAAGTCGCCCATTAGCGGCACCCCGAAGGAAAATGTTTTAGAAAATATTTCACCTATGTATAAAAATTCACTATTCATTTAGGTATCTGAGATTTATCTACATTTATTTTTTATTTCTGTACTAGCATCCACAATTTCTATATTATACTATTATAGTATTTTTATCAACCAATGTCCCATTAATCATTAATCAAATTTACAATTTTATTTATATATATTTTAATAATTAAATAATGTATCAGTCGTCATTACTTTGTTATTGCAAATTATCAATTTAGAGTATAAATGTATAATATGAAGACTAATCTAAATAATAATTAAAAATTGTATTGCATGTTAGATTCTGTAGCGTATTATGTTGATTTGACAGACAAGAATTACGTAATTATTCTGTTTGTCGCTGAAAGTAAGTTTGTAGTAATCTACATTCCTAACGGTTCAGAATGTTATTTGATATTTGACGTCGGTCAAGGGTCGAAGTCAAACAGATTCGTCGTCGTCTCCTCGTACAGTACACATTAAGTAAATATATATACTACACTTTGATCGTGTGTCAATGTGTGTTTTTTTCTACGTCCACAAAAGATCCATTGTTCTTTTCATTTGGTCTGTTCGCGTCCGTTTGGCAACCCAGCCAAAATCCTGGAGACGCTCTCGCTGGAACGACTATTAATAAACGCTATATATTTGACAGTCGCGCGTCTCCGTCCATTCGGTTTACACGCAAAACTGCGCGTCGCAGTGTCGCGTAGTCGAGTGCTATATTATTATGTCATATCGTTGTAATACGCATCGTTTGTACTATAATTTGGTTTTTATTGTTATATTATTATTTAACCATTTAAAGTCTTATTTACTATTATTCGGCTCGCTCGTAACAGATAACACTCTTAAAAAAAAAATCCACTCCAACGGCGTAAATATTTACTCGGCAGTGTCGCGTCTTAATAATAATATCATACATGACGTATGATATCGGGTCGAACGACTAGCATGCACTACTAGACTTCTACCTCTATAGTACTTCTACTGCAGCCTACGTTGACTTACATTCGCCGTAATCACGACGAATAACTGACTCGTGCGACGACACGCACGGTGTCCCCAAAAACCGAGACGCGATCCATAAATTGTGCGCCCCCGATTTCGTGATATTATTGTTTCTCAATTACTATCGTCGTCGTTTCCGCTCGCGTATTATGGCGTATACTCTACATTAATTTATAATATTAAAACGATCGAATTTGTTCACGTGCGTGGTGCGTCCGGCTCGGACGGTTGGTCAATCAATTAAACCGCTCGTCTTCGTTGGACGGGAAAAAATTAACTAAAACTCCCGATGAACTGCGCCGAATAATAAACATCATACGATCAAACGACGGTCGTCATTTCCATATTTTGTCATCGCGTCGTTACACGCACGCCATGTTGTCGTATGCACACAATCGCGACAAGAGGCGATCCGTGTCGCCGTCGTTTTCGTGGCAATACAGCACGACTACTGCAGATTGCCGTCACGGATCTGTCCCGTCCCGCAGCAGGTCGAGGAGACCACAACGGTGTTCGAGCGTCGTGGCTGCGACGGCTTCGGTCATTCCCGGGCAGTTGTTGGCGGCCCCGGACTGCGCGACGGCGCTGTTGATCTACCGGAAAATGTGCGCGTGCCACTTGCCGGATTGCCCAAAGTAAGCGTACCTCTATAAGACGAACTTGGCCACACTTGGCCCACCCGAAGCTGCAGTTCTGCACACTATACTGCAGTGCAATGCTGTAGGGCCGGGGTCGACGACGGTGTATGTTTTACATCACTCGTAAAAAAAATATCACAGCAGACGAGGACGTACGCGACTTATCAGTCGGTCGCGCATAATATCGTAAACACCAAAGCTCGGCGTACAGTCTCGTTACGTCGTTTTGTATGATATACTCGTACGAGTCGTACGTGCCTATATATAATATGACTATATACATATTATGGCGCGCAGTTCTAACGGCCGCGGCCGTGATCGTTTATCGTTCGTTTCTTCTTTTTAATGGATAACCTACCTTACCTATTTATGTTTTATTGCTTTTTATTTATATTCCTGTTTTGTTTCTGAATATTGGTACCGCGTCCGATTCGTTAGAATATATTTTACAGTCATTTTTTTTCCTATACCGCAGTTATCAAACGATCTATATACAGTTCCGAACCTATTAAGAAATACCTTTAAATCCAGAACGAAGTAGAAGTTTTGTCAACTTCGTATGTGATTTATACATAGAGTATAATGATATAATATATGATATATATTATATACACCCCATAATTATGCGTATTAAACAAGCCTTGAGTATAAATTTGGTCTTCCGTTTAATCCGTTCGATTTGTTTCAAGGCTTAAACATAAGACACTAGTCTTTAAATTGGTTGGGATTTTTCGTTTTACCTTTCCTTGAAATAATTAAACAAATTCCAATACTTTGATAGTTTGAGAAATAAAAAACGTGTATTTTAGAAGTCTCTGTGTCTATGATATTATTTCAATAAAAAATATGTAAAGACATTTTAACTTTAGTGAATATCATATAATTTTTTATTTATTGCTGTATTATATAGGTAGGTACTCATTACATATTTATTTAGCAAACATAAATCGGCTTTGTTCAGCAAATGAGGTAATCTATAACTGTCATGTTTATTTGTTGATAACATTTTCCGCGATTATAGGTTGACGTTATACTGTTTTAAGCATAACTTAAAATTAATTAAGATAATAATCAAAATGTATAAAATACTAAATTAGTGTTAAAAAGTATAAGCAGATTTAATTTTATCGAAAAATCTGTACATAAGCACTATAAGAATATGTAATACGTTTTTTTTATAGTTGTGTACTGATAGTATAAATTGCAACACAAATTCCTAATTTATTGTATTCACCTAAAAACAATTTGTTTACATTTTTTTTTTATTAACACATACAAAATACTATAAAATCCCATTCTTATAATATACTATACAGTCTTGAAAACATATACTTACGTATTTTTTTACATTTTCCAGTTATAGGCATTATTTCTTCCTATATTACTATTCAAATTCAATATTATATGTTATCACACATCATTATTGAAGGACCACCCGTTATTACGAGTATAATTTATATATATATAATATATAATTTTTAAGCTGCACGGATAACCGTGTATACCTACAAAATATTATATATGCATGATTTTTTTTTAATACCCATTTAACAATTAGTCATTATAGATCAAAACTATGCATGATATTGTTTTAGAACTAAAGTTACTTTTTAAAAGCATTCATTAAAATTATTCTTTTGTTTTGTCACGTTTACATTATCATAATTTCGATATTTAGTTTTTGTATATTAGCGAAACTTTTTTTCAGTATTGACTAATGACTATATAGGTAGTATATAATATACTCCTTGACTATACGTTTTATTTTTAAACAAGAAAAGTTGGTTCGCTATAACGATGTCTTAAAAGCTATGACTATGTATACATATTTATACAAATTATATAAATTATTCTAGTGTAAAAAATAATCTTTTTTAAAATTAATTACACAGCATTTTCCCACATTATATTATGTCAGGAAAATATTCAAATCAAAAAAAAAAATAAGTAACCAGAGTTTGGTTAAAAGAATGTAGTTGTATAAAAAAAATCACTAGAGATTGAACAGTGAGTCAGTGAACACTTGTCATGACTGTTACTAGACTGACTAGACTAATAAATTGTATGTATTTTGTAATCTGTAGCAGATGTGCATTTATTATACCTACATAAGGCTAATAAATTCTATTGTTTTTAATCATTGTTAATAATATAATTATGTCGTGTTTAAATTATTTTTTGCTATTTGAATAAATAATGTGTGTTAAACTGTTATAAAAATAGTAATATTTAAAGTTTTTAAATAAAGAAACTATTTGTATAATTATAACACATACAAATAATGCAACCAACTACCGGCAAAACTATACTTGAATTTAATTTAAATTTTATATTTATTTATCATTCTACATGTCCAGTACGGCTGTGACTACAAACAAAAAAAAACTCATCGATTTATTTTAAAATTAATGGGGGCTGGGGCATGGAATAAAAAAGGTCGGGGAAACAATGGTTTCATAATATTTATAAATATTTAAGTATATAATGTTATTATTATGATATGCATACGTTAAATTTTTTAATTACTTTTTTAAACAATAATTAAAAAGGTGCCGGTGGGTTACTGTAATGGATGTGCTTTATTTGAATTCCAACAATGGTTGTATACGATAAACGGTTCTGAGCGAACACTCAGTCTTCTGTCAGTCAGCCTAATAAATTAGTAAACTAAGTATATTTTATGATATTATTCAATTGCTATTAAAGTAATTCATTTTAATATTAATATTACTGAAGGTTGAATTAATTTTTCCGAAAACATTGCATTTTAAAACGTCATTGTGTCTTTTAATTTTTAAATATAATAATATAAGTACTTTAAAAGCTTCAAGTCCCCACGAATAATATTTTTAAATTATAACAAAATAACTGACATCGTTATTCTTTGTTTAAATACTTAATTTCGTCCACATTTGAACTTAAAATGTCTATAAAAACAACTATGTTAATATATTTTTTAGATTTATTGATTACAACGTTAATTACTTACGAGGAACCTTGTTTTCAATGTTCAATCTTAGCTATAAAAATTGAACATTTAATACATTTTCAACTAGGTACAACATAATTTGAAAATGTTCGATACTTTGATGAAATTTGTCTGAATTTGAACTTTAAATGCTTATAAAGTGTAAGCCTTTGTATCATTAATATTTTTCAACTGCTATTATAACAATTTATGAGGAATCTTGTTTTACATTTTAAAGCTTTTTGAACTAACGAAAATGTTTTAATCAATATTTAATATTTTTATAAAAAAAACTAAAAATAATTTTATTAAATAAATTTCTTATGCCTACAATTAGCACAAAAAAGTCAAGATAAATTGAATATTTTACGGTGTATAGAAAATAATAATTTCAACATTCGGTGAAAATTTCAAGTGACTACAATTATTCGTTTTTAAATAATAACAAAATGAGAAAATCGATCCAAAACAATAAAATGAGAAATTGTTAGTTGACTAACATTGTTAGGTGAATATAATGTTTAAATGTCCAATATCTAATTCCAAACTCTCATAAGAAATTAGTTTGACTCTCCGGTTAAATTTTTTTTGTGAAAGGTAGAAAAAGTTATGATGGATCTTGTGTTTAATTTTCAAATCTTATGTTTAAACAGAAAAAAATGAATAAATTTCTTACTTAATCAATTAAAAATTGCACATTTTTGAGATTTTGACGTATTTTGTCGAAATACTAACTTTAGACGCCCATGAAAAAACTACGTTCAACTTTTTTTTTATTCTTCACTAACAAGTTATGAGGAACCTTGTAGTATTAAATGTTCATTGACAATAAAATAAACAAAAAATTGCTTATGCTTATAAATAGCTCAAAAAGAGTCAAAATATATTGAACATTTCATGGAGTATATATATAGAAAATGCTTATATAATTATTCTGTTAAAATATCATGTATCAACGCGTACAAATTCGTATTTTTTTTTTGTTTTTCCTGATGCTTTAAAAAACAGTTGAGAATTTTCTTAAATGATCTCTTGAATGCACTAATTATATTCACTTTCGCACCAGAAAAGTTACTAATGTTGTAAATCAAAACATTTTTCGACAACTTATCGTCTAAACAGCTACAAAAAAAAAATTTTCATTGTAGAATCAATATACATTTACTGCTCAGAATCTAAAATAAATTTTATTTTAATGCCATGTTATTATTAACATAAATATATTATTATTTATTGATAATGAGTTAACTGTAGTCTTATTTGTAGAATGAAATATTTTGTTTTTTTATTAGAATAAAATATAATTTTTTTAATATTTTTAATTCTTTTGTATTATTTTTAACAGAAGTAAAAGTTCTAGCCGGTCGCCAACGCCACCTCCTTCGTTCACGGAATGCCAGCAACTGCCCGACGGAGAACACGAGGAAGGTTCAGAAATGTTCGAAGAGCCTGTAGAGGAAATAGTAAGTACTCTACCGCATACCCTCATGTAATATGTAAATGACGTTATCGCGTGGCTGTTTTGACATTTTGCGTGTATAATGTAACATTAACCTAATTGGATTGCTGGCTGTCTGTTATATAGCGAAAACGCCTCTCATTATGTCATTGTACCCGGGGGAATAAAATGACATGTTATTAGCTACTTGCTAGTGCATATCATTTTCATATAAGGGGCTTCATAAATTCAGCCCGACCAGACTATAGTACTACAATTCGCACAAAGTTATCTATATGTGCATGGGACGTTGTTCAGTATTCCTCGAGCCTTAGAACAACAATTGTCAAAATGGTTAGTGTCAGTGAATGTAATAATTAAATACAAATTCACAATGGGGTTCTTTAAAAAACTCATGTGGCCAGGCTCAAGTCAACATTTAAATTCTATTCCACCCCCGTCTGTGTGTTCGTCTAGTCGAAAGCGAAGTAGAAGGGACTCTGTGTCAACGTCTAGTAGGAGACATAGGCGCAAAAAGGTCAGTTTTTTTTTATTTGATAGAAATTAAATGACAGAAATAATGTGCGCAATACTAAACACCTAAATTGATATTTTTTTTAAGCTTTTTACAAAATGCTTTGTATAAAACTGATGTTGCCGATTTTTTGTAATCATTATCGATTCCACATATACGATTTCATACTTTCTGATTTTATTCAAATTCTGAATAAATACCTACTATTGCGGTTAGTAAACTAATCGAAAAGACAGTTTTTAAATATTTTGAAAATGCCAGCATGAATTACCCATTTAACAACTTATTTCCCACTTTCACAATTGATTAGTTTTAAATGTGAAAGTGTGTGTTAACATACCGTTACTTATAAAGTAAATACTCAAATTTGTTCACTTATTAAAGATAAGATTTAACAAAAAAAAAAATTTGCGTTATATACAACATCAAAAATGTATAAAATAATCATAAAATTTATAATTTAATTTAAAAGTTATTTCATGTACAACAACGCATATTAATAAAACCAGTATTGTTATATCAATAAATATCATATATAAAACCTATGGGCAAGGATAGTTAGAAGCTTATAAGAACGTCGAGTATATTTTTAAAAAACTTGTAACTAACTTATTTATTTAAATATAATTGAATATTTTACGGGAAACGCGGTTCATACACGATTTCTCAATAATGATTTCAAGTTACTAATATTGTATCGTTATCTCATGGAGTATTGGAGCTAATAGAGGGGCTTGTCCTCCATATCTTAACAAGCCCTCCCTGGCTCTACATTATTCATGTGATTAGCTGTATGTTTGTATTATTGTCCTTAATATATTATATCAGGTAATACTCTACTTATAAAACAAATATGTATAGAAGAAGTCAGCCCATTGAGAATTTTTATTTTTCCTATTGTTATCTTACAATACTGGGCCTATGCTGTTAATGGATACACTTATTTGACAACTGCAGGTTTTATTCAGTGATACAGTAACCTTAAACAAAGATTACGCCTTTTATATTGGTGTTCATATTGTGTACATACCTTGACATAACATTTAAGGCGACTACGGTGGCGTAGGAACACTACAACATTTTTTATAAAATGCTACGTAAATAATGCAATTTATACACGAAATAAACTCTTATGTTGGAATTAAAATTATGTGTATTATATTAGTATATTACTTTAAAATAAATCGACTTTTATGAAAAAAGAAATGAGAAGAATTTGTTGAACTAAATCTCAACATTGAGTCTAGTAGATTTGTAGAGCTAAAGCCTACAACTAGAGTGGCAATAAGTATTAAGGTCATTATATTATAAAGAATATATCTTTTTTTATTCTTTTGTTCTTTTTATAATACAATAATAAAAAATACCAACGTCTGTTTGAATTTCGAGTATACAATACTATGTACACTAATGCAGTGTATATTGCATGTTTCCGGGCGTCTATTCTAATTGTATAAAAATAATTTATATCGATTACATAATGTTAATTGCTTACGACGGAAAATCAGAATATTTTATGATCAATCCCAGTATAATATTATAATAAAATTGTACACGATGAGGATCGATCACAGGGGTAAATCTAAACCAAAAATATTGGTTTTATCTTAATATTCACCCTCCCCCCATACTCCTAACCCTCGCTCTTACACACTCTTAACACTCGTACAAGAACTGATAATTTATAGTACCTAGTTTATACTATTAATTACCTATAGTTTTGTTTGTTATTTTATCGTTTTCTGGTTATTTTGTTAAATATTATATAACCGTTAAAATTAAAAATACTAAATTTGATATTTATAATCTAAATATTAATATTCGTTGTTGAGTTTATGTTTCATAAAAAAATATAACTATTTTACTGTATTCAAAATTGTTTACATATTAGATTTATAAGCTTACATGTTCATAATTTAGAATAATTATAAAATGCATAGCATTGACTTTCTGTTTATGCACGGGTTAGTGATTATAATTTATAGGCTTGAAAGTGTTTTAAAAAAATTTATCAACTATCAAAGAATACTAGACAATAGACTCGGTTGTTATTGATTTGTCTTCTAAAATTTGTTTAAACAATAAGTTCTATTGTCACTTACTCACTTGTCAATCATATGTTTTTATTACGTCGTTTAAATTAATTTCTTGGTAGCCGTTAACAATTTGAATATATAGAACCGTCATACCATAATTTTTAACGTTTAAGTTGTTATATGTACTTTGTGTCTTTGTATATGTAAAAAAGTGGCGAGTAACCGGTTTAAATATTATAGTATATACTGCTATAAAAGCGGTTTAAAAATGTATAATCCATTGCTAATGCTGCCAACACTCACTTGCAATGTTTTCGTTGGTATTAAAATAGAATTTACGTAATTTTTTATTTATATTCTTCTTAAAAAAATAAATAAATTATCGTGCATAATGCACATTTATATTTTAGATAATAAATAATTCTCGAGTACTTTATGTTTAAGACTTTTATATTTTAATTCAACTTTTAGTTATAATAATAATTATAATTATACAACTAATACATGATAACTGTGATGACTGGTCCAAGAAACGAGTAGGTGAAAAAAAATTGAACGTCTTAAATTTTTCTGTATAAACGTGTATATAACAGTATACTCGGATATAGGAATATAAATTACAAAATAATTTAACGTTTTTGCTATATCTTTATTCTCATTAAAACCGTTTCCGAACCCCGGTAGACACTATAGAAACTCACTCCGGTCTCTCGTAACGACATCATATAATATGATCCAGCGTATATACGTTTCTTTTATCCAACACCCGTAAATAATGGCATAATCAAGTTTATTTTTCCAGTCGAAAAACGCCGCATGTATATATGACGGGTGAAATTAATACTCGTATCATGCAGTATATGTGTTATAAACAAAAAAATTATAATGTTACATCGAAAAACGTCGGCGTTCCGATATGTATATTTATAAATATATAATATATTATTTGTTGTTTTATATGAGCCCGAGGGTGGTAATTTGTTTATCGGTTTTGATACATAGTGCCTATAATACCGGTAGTATATACCCGTAAACAACCTACGTTCATAAATTTCGTATTACACAACTGCTCGAAATTGCAGTAAACGAGTGAAATTTGTTGAACCGCTCCAGAGTGCACTCCATGGACGTCATAGCCCGGACGAATGTAAGTTCCTACAAGGTCCTTGCGGGAAAAATGTGAAATGTAAGTGTATACTTAAGCTATATTATGGATTAGGCAACAAAATAATAAAAATAGGTACATTTTCATAAATAAATAGATGATGATACTAAAATATAATAAAAATCGTATAATGCATTAACTATACTGTATATTATCAATGCATTATGCGATTTTCATTATATTTATTAATTTATTCTATTTATTTATGAAAATGTACCTATTTTTATTATTTTGTCGCCTTATCCATAATATAGATTAAGTATACAACTTACTGACATTTGAACTTTTTTACCTTGTAGGAACTTACATAATATATCAATTTTCCTATGTTTAGGAACTAACACACGCACCTGTTTAAGCCGTGTGGGAACTTACAGGTCTTATTTTTATATTCGTGCAGAAATTAACACATCACCTTTGTAGGAACTAACGTATGTAATCGTTTACCTGCTAGGTCTCGTGTATAGGAACTTACTATTCCCTCATAGCCCACGTTAAGAAATATTTTGTAAAATTTGACGCCGGATACAATTTACAATCGCAATCACTCCAAACCCTCACCTAGCTATTACGTATAAAGAAAATTATTTACCTTCACCGTAACCTTAACCACTAAGGGGAAGGATGGAAATCCGTCATCTGTTGTGCAAAAAGATGGAAGGATGGAAATCCGTCATCTGTTGTGCAAAAAGATATGCGCGTATACATAAGACGTATATTATAATATATATTCGAATCCGTTAAAACTTATAAGTTCTCTGTACTCGTCTGTGTACTTAAAAATATGCGTTATGAAATGTCATAAGCAGCGTATTACGCTGTGACGGACTATTAAAGACGTCTTACGTCCCGTTGCTGTCTATTGTGGCAAGGTTTGTAGTTTTCCTTGGTATAAATCGTGCGCGAATGCGCTCTCGAAGAATAGGAACAAATTATTACTAATGTTATACACTTATACATGTTCCACCACAACCCTGTGGTCAGTTACATCATAATTACGGTTTTCAATCAAAACTACAACTCTCGCGAGCTTGTCGTTTGTATCATATGTTTGCCATTTGTTCGTGAATAGATATTAGATAAAACCAATGAGTTTAATATTTAGATATAATTTAATATAAAATTAATAAATAAATCGTAGAGTTATCCATTTTACTGTCACTATTTTACTTTTTTTATCGTTATCACTTATCACTAGATATGCCGGCAATGTTAACCACCGCGTGGTCCGTATAATATATATACATATATTATAATACTCTTCGAGGAACGCACGACGAGTTCGTTATTCCGTATACAGCATCTTCGTTGTGTTTTTTTTTAAATTTTGTTTCTGTACGGTTTTCCGAAAGTTTTTCAGTGGTGGCTATTGGAGTGGGGGAGGGGGCAAACGACGATGTTACGCGTATGCCGTATACTACACGGAAGAAAAAGAAGAAGAACAACAAAAACGATAGCAAGAGGACCGGAGACTGTAATAATAATAATAATAATATTGTATTGAAATCTGATGTAATACCCCGTCTGTGGGTCTTGGCGGGCGGGTGCCCACATTATTATTGTTATTATTTCGTGATCGTACACGTTCGGGCCGAGCGCGTAATGGACCGTCGCCTTCGTATTAGTAGGCTGGCAAGTGCAGCGCGCAGGTACCTAAAAAATAATATCGTCGTCGCGGCCGAGAAGTGGTGCCGCGGCACCGCATTCCTCGCTCCCCGGACGGCATAGGGCGGAGCGAGCTACAACGAAAGACCTTGAATGCTCACGCAGACAACCTTCACGGACTCACGGTGGAACCGGACCCTGTGGTACGCGTGTTGTCCGGTGAGAGCGCGCGCGCGCACCCGTCCGAGACCAATGGTGGGAGCTATAACAGCGGCGCGCAGTCACTGACTCCGGCCGCATCCCCGCTCGGCGATCGGTACACGTCTCCCCCGTCGCGTCGTCGTCTTCCTTCCTCGTAAGAAATCTAACGACACGCACGCACTTATCTGCCGCTTGTTTTTTTTTTACTTTTACGTCACTACACCATGTTGTATATACATCATAATATGTAGAAATGTATATTGTTCTTCCGTAAAATTACCCGTTGACATTTCCAATTTCAAAACTGATTGCCCCGCGGAGGGTGACGCTCCCAAAACCGTTAAAAATAAAAATCCATTTCACACGATCTCGGCAAGAATGGTGGAGGTTTTCCCAAAAACGAGAAGTACCACTACTCACACACGTACATGCACACACACTAAACACACACACCGTAAGTGAAGCTCGGTCTTCCGTTGCAGTGTGGGTCTGTCGTTTATGTGTCCATGTTTTCTTTCTATCACGTGTATATTATAATATTTCGTACATAATAATAGTATACAACCGAAAGCAGATTTTGTACAATTCGATAATACAATATTATAATTTATAATATCATTATTCATTATTTTGTGGTACGCGTTTACGAACGCGCGTGATACCGTCGCACGCACGCGCAGTACTGCTCGTACTTAAACGCAGTCCCCGCCGCCGTAGCCTCCTCGTAAGTCGTTACCACCGTCGTGTGTGTATGCGCGCTCCCGCCGTGAACGTGTGCGTGTGTGTGCGTACCTGTTGCTGTACGCACCGCATTCCGTAACCGCACAGCCACCGGATCGGACGTCGGCTGTAGCCGTCACCACCACCACCGTGCGTTAAGGAAATTCAAAAAAAAAAAACCGACGATTACGCCGCCGGCGTGTTTTTGCGTTTATATTTCATTTTTATCGTTTGTTTTGTTTTCTCTATCATATCTCTATATACACCTATCCGTACGACTAGTGCGTCCGTCGTTGTCGTTGTCGTTTGATCGTGCGCGACCGTAACCGTCGTTTTCGTTACTATATTATATTTTTTATCCGTTAAAACCGTTGCCGTCTTTGCATTCAAAATTGAGCGTTTGTGCGCGTCCGGTGTGTTCCTCGACCCCCGAGGATGCTATAACGGGTCGGAAACATCTTGCAGCGTGGACATGGATCACAGGGAATACGGGGAACGCGTTTCGCCGCCGCTGCCTCAACAGCAGCAGCAGCAACAACAGCAACAGCAACATCAGCAACAGCAACATCAGCAACAGCAACAACATCAGCAACAGCAACACCAGCAGCAGCAACAACAACAACAACCGCTTCCGCCCCCCGCCAACCACACCGATCAGGTATATAACTCGCCCAGCGTTTTCTCCACCGTCGCCATAATTGTCTCCCTTACGCGTGTTCCCAGAAAATATAGTGATGGTGTGTTTAGGCATATAATATATATATTATGAAGGGATCCGGATGCTGTTATTCCAAGGATTTCTTTGGATCTCTATAGACATGGGTGCGAGCTGCTTAAGACAAATTCGTCTGTTGTCTTAAAAAGTATATATGTAGTCTTAAGGTTTTAGTCGTTGTTTATTATATAATATAATATAATATATTATGTGTATACAGATTGTTGCTCTGCGGTGTATTCTGACTGTATAGTATAGGTACCTACTATATAATATATTATATTTGTATCGATTTCCATTTATCGTCGATTCAGCTTGGCATACGACTATACGTGTTTTATTATACCAGGGGTCTCTAAAAAGTCTAAAGTATAGATTTACAAAATCGATTAAAGCACAAACTTTATGTAGTTCATAAAAGTTAACTAAAATTCATTATAGCATTATCTAATTTATTACATTTACTCGTTAGCCGTTAAATAATAATGATAAATGTTTACGAGTTTAGGTTTTAATTTTAACGACAAAATAATGATGGCATCTTATCGTTATATAGCTGCAGTACATTATTGTTACATGCAATACTTTATTGGATATAATTGAGCGTAGGAGAACGGGATGACGTACCTACATAACTGTGATTTACGTAAATTTCCGAACTTGCGTTTGTTTCGTAATAGAGCACAAACGTCGAGTGAAGTATTGAAGTAATGTTGGCGATAATACACTACTTATATTTAGTATAATATTATTTGTACTGGTGCTTTCGGATGTTATATACGATTATACGACCTAATCGTTGAGGTGATATTTTAAATCTGACCGAATCCTAGTAACGCCCCGTCCGAACACGTTATAATAATATATACGTGCGGATAACACGTATATTATACACCTGTTGTTGGCCGTCGATAGGCCTGAGGGTAGTAAATTAATTACACTCCGTCGAAAAAGTACATACGAACAGGTTTATACTGTACATAAAGAAGACTTCATCGTATATCATTGTGTGTTGTTATATTATTCTTCATTCATTGTGGAGCACTCGAATCTGTGTGTACTAATGCTCTCGGGCGAATTATACCTTTGTGTGATCCTGTCGGTTGGGGTCGCTTTATAACTTATAATACATGTTGCAGGGGTGAACTCGTACGCTCGTGATTTATATAATTGATCGATTTCGTGGATAATATACTTGATATTTCACGCATGGTAAGGACAAATTTCTTGGAATCCGTCCTAATCGTATGCGTAATGTACTCAGTATGCCCGCGCTGGTCGACGAACACACGATAGCCGATAGGTACACGATTTCTTTGGCACCAAGTCAACGTCGCGAACATTGTATATAATATTAATATAAAATGACGTGTACCCACAATAAACTTAACACCACGTAGGTAAATACTTAAAGCGTATAATCGAAATGGACGATATCGCCACTTTCGATGAACATATTTATTCACACAGCGGCATGCCAAGCATGCTGTTGAATATCGTCTACGATTTATTCTACATGGAAATATTATCCAACTTTGTCGTATAGGTATATAGAATATAAGTTCTGACACAAAATGGCCTTCTAGTGCCCCCCCCCCCCCCGGAAACTACTCTGAACAATTACTTGTGATACCTAACAATCCGTGTATTTCACGAGCCGAAATTAATTTACGCCTGCGGTGGACGCCTTTGTTCCAACAATAGTATAATCTATATTATATGGGATTATTGTGTAGTTTCCCTAACTATCGATCACGGATCATTTTTAATTACCTATGTAAACTGCTAAATAAGACAGTTAACTCATTGTTATTGTTGATTAAAATAAAATAATAGACAATGATAAATGATACTATACAATTTAAATATTATTAAATAAGTAGCTAATGACAATTATTTCGGTTTACAGAATAAAACCGTACGAATTTGTCACGTGTTTTCCACATCACACATATAGGAGAATACGTTTTCGTTGCACCGGAATATGCTTAAAACGTAGAATTCTATATCGTAGATATAGATTTAGATAAATAGTCAGATAAGTAGTTTGGTCGGCTGTTGAGATTGTTGTTCTCTGACAAAAAAAAGATTAGGTCTGTATTTTTTTCTTGATTTTTCATGCGTCTATAAGACCGCCTCGGCTTTTTGTAGCGTCGCCATCGTCCATATTATATTATATTGTATTATTATTGTAATAATATGCTTGCCTTCGCCGTTATCGTGATCAGTGGTCCGAATAACAATATGACACCGTTGTTAGTCCTCTATAGGTATGTATCGGATCTTATAGTTTTTTTCGCCGTATCGATAATCGGTGATATATTATATTCGTTATTCGCGATATACGTATTGGATATATATGTATATGTAATCTCAGACGATAATATTAATAAATATATCAAGCTACTGGCGATAGCCGTTATGTATAGTATCTATAACTATATCAACGATTTCACGTCGTGAAAACGCACACAAAATATGTCGTCCGTACATAATTAATATACAATATATTATATTCGAAACCGTGGTCGTCCGACGTCCAGTAAAAGAACTAAGAAGCGACTAGTCGACGAGTGACGACGGGGGATAATAGACCAGTTTTGTATTTACGTGCGCACAACCTGTTGCGGGGCATGCGAACTATCCAATTCCACTCCGCATTGGTCGACGAATCAAGTCGCATACCTTTGCTATTTTATAACCGATTTTTAAACAATGTTAATACCAGCTACGTTTCCCGCAAACTGTCGTTCTTCTTCGGATTTACATTTCTTTTCTTTTCTTTTTAATTCTTTTCAACGAGTAGTTCTATTATATATTTATTGATAATATTGTGATTTTTCTCTTCCTTTGTTTTTTTATTTTTTTGGGGGGGAAATTCGAAATGGCTGTGCAATTTTATACTCGGCGGTGATTCATTATTGTCGATAGCTTAGTCATACTCTGATGGGTAATAGTCGGGTTGTTTGATTATATAATATTTGTATTTCCATTGTATACAGAAAACATCCTGGGCACGAAGAATTTTTTTTACATTTAAATGTATACTCTCATTCTCATCATTACTAATAATAGATTATAATTTATAAATTAACTCTGTCGTAACTCTTGTAGTCGAAATGAATGTGGAAATGTTGTGTTCAAAATGCAAAATGTGCTTACTGTTGCGTCTTGCGTGTAAACTGGTATTTAACGGTTTTAATTTAAATATTTTAAATAAAAATAAAAAATCGTGTAGGTGTAAAATAATTTTAATACAATTTTAAAACATTTTACCATCGGTGTTGCCAACTGTTGCTTTTATATTCTGAGCCAATGAAGCTATTGGTTTGATTATATATAAATATTTTTTATTATACAGTTAAGGGCCATTCTTACAATGTCCGGTTAAGTTTCGGTTAGCGCTAACCGACTGATAACAGATTTTATTACCGGCAGAATTCTGCCGGTTAAGTGTCCGTTAACCTTAACCGGACATTATAAGAACGGGCCTAAATAACTTAAAAATATTTATGTTGCATCTTTGTGTAATTTAGAATTTGTAGAACTTATGAGTTTAATTTTCAATTTTTCAGTTTTATTGATAATATTTTAAAAATCAGAAAAAACCTGAAGTTTATTCATACATAATCTTAATCATTTTTGATTCAACCGAACACCGCTACTCAAAACCGTTTTTCGAATGCAATGATTTTTTATTATAATTAATTTGATAAATGTATACACATAAAACTATA
This sequence comes from Neotoxoptera formosana, assembly GCA_022818045.1. Lineage (NCBI taxonomy): Eukaryota > Metazoa > Arthropoda > Insecta > Hemiptera > Aphididae > Neotoxoptera > Neotoxoptera formosana. The sequence goes on along the minus strand of CM040633.1, from coordinate 22,582,568 downwards.
TATTGTTTAAATAAAACTGTACACAGCACTATTTAAATCGTTGTAACCGATAAACCGACCCTAAAGTCATGTTTTTAGATAACGACGCATATGTTAGTTTTTTCGAGAGTGCTGCTGTAGTACATTTCTGATATCTGTTAGTTTTCTAAGAGAGCTGACTTGCATACGATACTAATGCTTTAATTTTTATGTCCCGCATTTTACATATTTTATATTGTATATTAACATGACGTAAATACTCAATGTCCAGTGGCTGTTATTATCAACCTGAAATGTGTATAAAATTTAAAAAACGTGTCTTAGTTGATCTTATCTCATCTATCTTTTTTTTTTCATTACTGAAGTAATTCATGAAGTAAATGGTCTAATTTGTTTTGTGTTGCACTTATCTGAAATACGTATGGTGATTTTTTTTCGAAGATTGCGAGTGCGCGCCGTGACAAATATTGTGTACCGTCTTATGATCACGATTTTACCTTCCGCTTTTCTAAGTAGGTTAAACGTTATTGCGGGCATGATGGTTTACTAATATGTATACCATCTATACCGTAATGGGACGACAAAATATTTTTTTTCCACGAGATTTTCTAGTATTATTTGGTTACTAGGTCGAACAGAAGGAGAATGTACTATAATAGTCATTACTCATTAGTTGTTTTGTATTTTTTGGTATGTTCTTGTAATAATCACGAATGACTTAAGCAAAAAGTAGACTCTGCGAGTTGTCACAGGTCTAACTGTAGTTTTTCATCAATTTAATGAGACGCATAGTTAGTATAATATATAATATTATATAAACCCACATTATCTATATGGAAATGTAAACATTGTCAACACACATAGGTATTTATACTAAAGTATTTTTTTTAAATCATATCCTGTTATCTACGGTGGTTGCTCTGAAATTATGACCTACAATTTTCAGTTACATTTATTATTATGTATTTGTGTGTGTCAATTAATTATTATTAAGTGTTAAAAAAGGTATAATAATAATTTTATAATTGTTATGTTATACATTTATAATACATACATATTTATGCAATATGTAATCGCTATATCCTATATGTATTTTTTTCCCACATACGTCCCGTATTTTGATATTGACAATTCGTTTAGTGACATCGGTAAATGTACTGAGAAAATTAGTTCACACCGAATGTGAACCCTCACACGAAACTTTACCTATAATATAGTATATAATATATACTTACTTGGGACTTGCAATTTCTTTCTATAACGTCCATCCAACTGTCAGCAAATAAATGCCGGCATGTATAGGCCAGTATAATAGATAAATACAAGTGTTCAACAGCTTATATTATGGTTTAGCTCTCCTGCAACTTTCAACAGAATATTATTATTAAAATATAGAGATACTAATAAGTAATAAGTAATTAAGCTGAATACAAAGCTCTGAATATTGTTTTGCTATTATGTATTTATTGATTGCATTTTTATTCACAAAAAAACCATGCCTGTATATTTCTGTCGTTGAGCGGAAAATATCTATACCAGACGTGAGATTTTTACAATTTAAATTTTAAATCGATCTGATACGGAGATGCCATAATTGATTTTTACGGAGCATTCCTAACAAATAATACGTTCAAATCAGCTAGTCTCGTATTCATTGTTAAGCTTAATTAATGTCTACCTAAATAATTCGGTTCCTGCAATACAAAGTGTCTACATTATACATACGATGTAGGACGTAGGTAGTATATTGTATAGGTACCTAGATAAATAATTGTCGAGTCTACGCTTTACTATATGTATGTGTAAAACTTGAGCAACTTGCAAGTACACCCCCCATTTTTTCTTAAATAAATTCATGCAAATTCTGATTTTTGGAATATTTAAGTGTACTTAAATATTCAAGGATCAAATTCTAAAATATTTAGAATATATTCATTATTAAACGAAAAATTGAGGGTGAGCATTTATGATGCTTATTGCTTATGTCATACCTACATATTTATCGTATCAACATGATGCTCGGTGAATCATCCTGTACGTAGTAACCCATTCATTATATTTGTCGTTACATATTTTATGAGTAATAAATATATATAAATTGTTAACCTAACCGCCTGACCACTGCAGCACTTTCGACGCACAATTTCTTTGTGTTGTACGTTTGTTTTTGATCTAAAAAAATTATTTCGATTATTAAAACATGTATCTGACGTACTTTCATTTTGAAGCCTTTATAAATAATATGTTTAGGTTCGCCACTCCATGAACGATTCGTCCTCAACCTCGTACCCTTTCGTCAATAAAAATCATTATTTACTCGTAGGTGACTCCTGTGTGAATGCACTAAGATATCTACATAACAAATATGCTGCACCAATATTGTATATCGTATACATAATAATATTATATATGCACACGTGCAATAAAAATTGCCACCAGCCAATTTCAGCAAGCAATGTCGCTTTCATATTGTCCTCGGGGCGCCTCGGTGACCCTGTTTTTCTTATGTTGACTACACCCTATTATACTTATTGCAGTGCATAAAATATTTATATATGTACATATACACGCCGTACAACGTTGATCGTTGAAATATTATTTTATTGTGACTTTCACGTAACCATTGGAATTTTACTTATACGCATATACCTTATAATATATAGTTGACATTTAAAAAAAAAATATTCAGTAATAAATTTTGAATTTCTGAACGCGTTACAATACGTGCCATCCCTCATCAACAACAATCGATGGTTTTCCAGATATTGGGTCGTCTAAATCTCGCTCTTTACAAATTTGGTGGAAATGTTGTATATACATTATACAAGTTTACAACGCTCAATATATTCCCTTCTGATTTTGAAATGAGAAGGCATCAACGACTGCTGACCCCTGAAATTGCATATATTATGTATACAATGTACGTAATATAATAACTTACAACTATACACAAAGTATGTATGCACGTAATACGTATTATTATTGTTATTATTGCAAACGTAATTTAACTTATCAAAAAAGCGTTCACCGAAAAATTGTCAGTGTATGAGGGTATATTTTGCATTGAGCTCTATCAATTTACGATTAGGCAGGAAAATAAATTTCTGTGTATGTGTGCACAAAAAAACCACATTCCTTATGGTTATCTCATCTTGAGTGCGCGCGCGAGCTCCGCGGTATGTGTATTATAATACTACTATATAATAGAATATATTCTATATAGGTATTAATACAGTAGGACTCCCTGTTTTGCCGGTCGGAAACCAGTTCCCAAGGACGCGCACGCTTACTACTTTCATTTAATTATTAAAAACGTACATATCACACACACACATGTACTTCATATACACACACAATATATATATGAGTATAAATTGTACAGAGTTGTGTACAATATACGTATGCAAGTGTAGAAAGGCACCGGCTGCAGTAATACTTTGGTACCTAGGTGTTGGTCAGTTTGTCACTGACTTGCCGCTTGCGCCGCCACTGAAGCAGTATAATAAATTATATTACTCTTCCGATGCAACACAGCGCTCCCCAGAGGACAGTGATGACGACGATTACGACGAACTCGACGAAGCTTTGAAACCCGACAGCTCAAATCGAAACACACGTGTGTACATTATAATTGAAATGACTGATTAGTTTATAATAAACTATAGTACTATAGACTATAGTAGCTCTCTCTCTCTGGCTTTCTCTTGAAATTTAAACCGATAGTCTATGGCCTATGCAATATAATATTAAATATACTATTCATGGCTAGTGGATTCGTCAGTTTTTATAAAAAAAATATAGCCCCTCGATCGTATACGATTTTATTATTGTTATTTTTAAGGTCTGAGGCTATAATATTATGACGTATGCTATTATAGTATTATTATTGTTATTTTAGTATTATATATTATATATGTTGTGTATATATTCGGTACGCCGGTTCGACAACAATTTCACACAATACAGTTATTGTTTTCGCCCCGTCAACAATAAACGCGTTTAATCATAATCTTATTATTTACTTTAATAATAATACACATACAACACACGCACGGTAGTATAAAATATTATGCTTATACAAAATAAATTCTAGACCGCGCCTATATCATTATATTATTATTATATTTATTATTTTTTAATAATATAGAGTATACTATTAGAATTAGAACGTTCTTTAAGTAAAACGACAATAACCAGTCATGTGAATTATACGCTTAAAAACAAAAACCTCATGTACGTATAAATACACAATGTTTACAAAGAACAATAATCAAGTTCATATCCTCATTCATAATATAACATAATATATGTACAATGTACACAAAAGTTCTAATATACTTTGTAGACGGATCGTATTTTTCCCGCGAAAATAATTGTTTAATTCTTTGTAATAATATATATTTAGGTGATTTTTGACGGAGCGCCAATCAGGCGGTAATTTACGTCAGTCGCGAAGTGGTACTATTCTCTAGCTGAACTGAGTATACACTGCTTAATTATTATAATTTCGTAGGCATAGATTGACTACATCGCTCAAAGCATATTATGGGGGTAAACCGGATCACCACATTATACTCACCAAGTCCCAACAAGTACTGAAGTACAGCCCTCATAAATCATAGTATAGTATAATAAATTAATACATTATCCCTAGAGTCTAGACAAAAGAATTTCTCTTTTCGTCGTTACAATGTTTCTTCGCAAGGGGAGAATAAATCGTTCATAGAGTAGTGGTCGCCGCCACTACTCTTTTGTGAAACAATCACGACTCCCATGTATCGACACTATACCTATTTTAATTTCGTTTAAAACATAATATCATAATATTATTATTTATACTTCTGTAACTCGTAAATCATGGTTAGGTATTTGTTTTAAACACGTATTCTGTGTTAAATGTATTCAATAATAATAATAATACCTCCTCACGACACAAAGATATAGGTAGTCAATTATTCAAACAATGGGCCTGAATAATGATGGTCCATCACCCGCCGTTGAGGATTCGATACTCCCGTCCTCCGTACACCACCACTAGCCTCCGAGCATAACAATACCCGTTGAAATGTTAACTAAGTGGTGCATTATAATGATATTAACATGACGTATATATCGTAATAATAAAAAAATACAGTACTGATTATAAAGTAGTATGTAATATATATTTACGTGTGACGTGTACTTACAGGATTTTATGTGTTTATGTTTTTTTTTCGTCTTTGTTATCGTTTAAATAGTTATAAATTAAAATTCTATAAGTATTTGACTAAAAATATACAATCCTTAGCCGTCGTCGTCTCTCTTAGAAGAAAATATGCTAATGACCGCTAGAATATCGTAATGTATTTATATAATATATACAATATCGTAGAGTGTATATAGATTCATTATATACGTATTTATATCATATATGTATATATAGGCGCTATCGTCCTCACGAAATGGTCGTTTACTGTATTTTTTCATTACAAAATATATATCATTATTATTTATACTCGATGTTTAACAGTGTATAACCTTATACCTTAGCTAATACTACAAGATGACGGTCGGAACGGTTGAAAAATTCATTTATTTTTTTTATCTTTCGAATACCGTTCGTTGTTTCACGTTTTTGTTCAGACTATTTCGACACAAATGTGGGCTCTCGTTGGATTCGCTCCTACACGTAATTTACTACATAATATTATAATATATACTCTGCAAGTACTCAACTATACAAAATACACCACTTTACTTTATAAATTATTTTTATATAAAAGCTGTGTATTTACAAATATTTCCCCAGAACCACCGGTTTTGTTACAATTTATTTTTCATTTCACATTACAAAACTACTGCACCGTGGGGTGTACAATAATATTATATTATTGTTATTATAGTATGTGTTTGATAATAATATTTATCACATTGCAGCAGTACGGTCAGCCGCGGTAACGCGTGTCGCGGTACAAGAATATAATACGTATAATACCTAGGTAGTGTATTCCCTTACCCTTCGTGGGAATGATCAAAATCCATTCGTGGCTGTTGGCCATATAGAAATATGCTTACAAATGGATTTCATTGTGAATATACGTATTCGTGTTTATATTATAATAGCACCATATATCTCAGTGGCCGTAAAAAATGTATATAAAATATATCATAAACTCTATAACGATCGAAGTTCGTCGATATGTGAGAGGTGAGACTACTGTTAGACGACATTATATTATTATATTATATGTATAATTGATATAGATAAAAAATTGAGTGTGGTGGAATGTGGGGATTATCATAGAAAACTGTAGAGTGACGTAAAGTATACAATATAATATACATATTTTATTAATTTTTATATTTTCAAAAAAGCTACCGCTTATTTACAATAATACAAATTAAAAAAAAAGTTTATGGTTGAATGTACAATATACAATGTCTAATTTCAAACACTCATAAAAAATAAGTTTGACTATTCCCAGTAAACTTTTTTTTTTGTAAAAATTAGAAAAACTTATGGAGAATCTTGTGTTGAATTTTCAAATATTAGGTTTAAACAGAAAATATTTTATGAAATTCTAAATAAAAAAAAACGGCAAATTTTTGTGTTAACTTATTTTTGTCGAATTTCCAACTTTATAGGTACGTTTATATAAAACTATTGTGGATTCCCTCTCAACTTTTGTTTTTTTTTGTTTAATTGTTCATTAAATATTCAAGTATTTAAAAAAATGTTATCGAAAATTATATAAAAAAAAATTACTGAATATTTCTTAGCTTTTCTATGCTTAATGCTTATATATATAAACATTTGGTGAAAATCTTATTTAGCTATGATAAACATAATTTATTTTGTTAAAAATTTGCAAATTCCAGTTTTTCCTTAATTTTTTTTATTTTTATCCCGACGCGTTATAAAATTTTTGAGAATTTTTTACTTTGGATCCCCCCAAAGAACGAATTACATTCACTTTCCTACTAGAAAAGATGCCGATAAAGAAAATCAAAGCTCTTTTTTTACGGCCTAAAAATGTGATGACAGACACAAAAAAAAACACAATACATTATTCCTATGGAATTCCTAATAATATATTATTCATAATACATTCTTCGCTCCACTCAGAATCTAAAATTATTTTTAATACGTTTATAGTGCCTACACTTTAACGTATAAATTAATAGTACCTATATATAAAATAATCAGTCTCAAAATCGTTCCAAACAACCTAATTTTTGTTGTTGCACCGTTTATTTCTTAATTTTTTAGTACATATCCTAACTATATTATTGTATGTCATGATTAATAATAATGATAATTTGTTTTATTATTATTCATAATTCATAACAACAGCTTAGTATTTAGTTGTTTTTTCATAGTTTTGTTCTTTGGTCTTTTAAGTCTTCCATATTTTGCTCATCCATCACGACTTAAAAAATAGTGTACCTTATAGTCATCTATGTAGTATTACCTAAATATCAGTGTATAATATTATAATATAGTCACATCATAGTCTATCTATATATTTTATATAATTAATAAATCGCTGTGGCTCTCTGACTCGTTTTTGTACTGATTTTTAATCTGACTCTACGATGGTTTCTCTAAAAAAAAAATCCCAGTCAGACTGGTCGTGCCTACAATACCTTTAAAAACTACTTTTCTTATATATATTTATATAGGTATTATACATGTATAGGTTCTTTTATCCCGTGAATTTTAATTTACCGCACGTATTATACACAGACACACAGTAAAACTGCGGATATCTGAACATATTTATTGTTGCAGATAAGTCGTGTGCAAATACTATTTAATATTACTTATTGTCGTTTTATATTGTATGTGACGACGATATAATATAATATATCTACTGTTTTCAAAAACCTCAACTGGATTTAATGTTAAATAAAATATGAAAACTGAACGGGAAGGATCCAGTAGGTATATTATTAAGACCGGATTCGAGATTTTCGCCCCAGACGAAATTATATCGCTGCAATGTAAAAATATTATGTACAACCAGTTTTCTGCAGATCGCTTAGAAAGTAAAGACGTTTGAAATTATACTTAATTAATTTGTTTATCGCGTAATAATTTAAATCTTCTTTACGCGCGTGTTGTTGTTTATATCGTAATTTTTTCTCCCATTCGTCGAAGTGCTTTTCGTCATTATTTGACCTCACACACATTATATTAAAATTAAAACAAGTCGCACACGTGTTTTCAATTTTTATCTTTATTATTGTTGTCTATCCTGCTCGACTTGTTTATCGTTGCTGTACACAAACATTTAAAATAATATCAATTATTTCAAACCCGTTAAAAAGTTGTCACCCGTCCCGTTTCGTAATAATTATTATCAATTTAATAGTTTCGATAATTTTAACGCGTCTTCTTCGTATAAAAACGTTGAATGTAACTATAGTAACTACTAACTACATGTTATTTTAATAGATTATTAAATACACAGCACTACAGCAGTGCTGTGTCAATTATGATGTCAAAAACCCTCGTTTTTGTTTATCGTGGCCGAGCGTCCGAGCTAAAGGTCAAAATCCCGTGGACTGTTATAACATTGTATATTATACACTGGCCAATACTATTCCCGACGATTCCGTCTCGTGGAACCGGTCGATAAATATTATAGTTATACCGAAAACTATAATATGACACGTGTCTCAGTGTCTATGTACATTGTACAATCATTACAGACGTTTCGGATTCGTTTAAAACGTATTTTTTACGAATTGATTTCTGTTACGCGCGCTTATAATATTATTAAACATATTGGTTCATTGACCTATTCGAATATGCGTCGTCTTCGTCCGATTAAATATTATAATTTATATAATATTATTGTATTAAGTGATTACGATTGATTATTATTTTTATCATAATTAATTACATTTTTTGATCAAATATAAAAACACAAAACCTTGTTTGTATAAAACACACCTACTTTATCATCGATATATGTTGTAGAAATGAAATTTGAGACATACGCAGTATGCATATATTATAATATGTCATAAACACGGAGATATTATTATAATAATAATTTTTTATGTGTATTAGCAGTGGAAAATATAAATCATTACCTTATTAATTAAACCGTCGTTTTGCGTAGCGATCCCCGACATGGACGAGGTGTGTTATTTGCGGTAATATGTATTTAGAAATAATAATAATATTAACGAAACCAGATCATCGCGTGTTCCGGTTATTAAGACCGGCGCAACCGTTTTTTTATTACAATATAATAATCTTCCAATCCATGTAATATTTTGAAATTTTAAACAGTTTCTTCGGGTTTGCATATACTGGCGTACGTAGCCAATTATTACATCCAGTGATTAATCGTCATGGACGGACAAACTAATAACAATAATAATTATTATTACACACACACACATGTCCTGATGTCCACGAACGGCAAAAAGTACGTTTTTATTCTTACCCAACCACTTTTATATGCTCAAGTCGCACACTCGATATCATTTTATACATTTTATATAATATGCGCCAGAAGTCTAGAACGGCTTATAAATCATCATCATTCTCAAATGTATATAGTATATACATTTAATTATTATCATTGCTGGTTTATAACTACTCGTTTTTTTAACGTAGTCGGTATACTCAACTATATTTATTTTTTTCCATTCTCGATTCGTGTATGTTAATATATTAACCTACGTCATATTATATTATTATCATAAATATATATAGTATTATAGTGACTGCCGCCTCTGTTGCAGGTGATGTTCACTCAAGACGTGTATACTGTATTTATAGTATAAGACTGTAATGTGTGAAAACACTCTCATCTGGATTTTAATTTTTTAATTTTATTTTATTTCCAATCTTTAGGCAGCTTCCGCAATTATAAAATAATTTAATAGGTATATTATGTCCGAGACTAGATTGTCGGTACCAGCGACATACCGGATAGTATAATATTTAAATATTATAACATTATTGTTTATCAACGGCGCCCTCGACTACCCCCTCCCCAAACAGTCGACGGCTGCTGTAATAGTGATGAATGATATAATAAATTATTTGATTTAAATTTAAACGATCAATCTCAGCACCATATGACGTAGGTATAAACTATAGGTCTATGATTATTAATTATATTATACCATCGCGGGTTAATTAAAATAATAAAATTCGTGTTATTGTTATTAATTGCGTGGATTCGGTCAGCGGGCTATCTGTACAAAGCCGACAAGGGTAAATCGTCGAAGCTTTTACTCTGTATTAGGTATTTATTTCATGCGTTGTACGTATTTATATTTTATGGTTTTTTTCCTGCGAATAATGTCATTGCCTATCGGTTTACAGAAATATTATTTATCTTCTTAATTTATTATCTTCTGCAAGATATTCTAAAATTGTGGGTCTAACAAATTTGATTAGAATCAAGAATTTAGGTACCCTATAATGGCCACTATTGTTGTCACACGAAAATTGAATGGCCTTGTATACGTAAGCGTATATTTAGTGCAAAAGTCTAGTATATTATTAAATAAATTAAAAACATTTGTTCTCATGCATGCGCTTATTGATTGATTATGATATTAATAATTTAGTCGTGCAACGTGTTTATTAGTTAATTCAACTTTTGTAATGTAGCATTGTAGCGGTCGCTTCGTTTAACGTTATGTTCATCCAAAATCCGAAAACGGAAAAAAAATATATTCGTTCTGATAATAATTATATATTATGCCTGTATATAAATATACAGTAGAAATCTAGGTTATTATGTTATTAGTTTATTACTGTTCCATCTATACTTATTGCCGCAGGTAGACGATTGACATTTTTTATTTTTCAATGATTTGGCATTATTATTACCTATATATTTATTGATATGTATTTTATCTGATGGTGCATTTTTTTCCTTACGCGAGAAAAAATGCTTTGTATAAACTAGATTATAGTGTTATTATACACACTTTTCTATAAGTAGGTTGTAGGTATCTTTATAATAACGATTGAAAGTTTTGAGCAAAATATATTTTTTTTAAATAGGTCACATATAGACATAATATATGATGTATTAAATATATATCGTATATCAATTATTGAGAATGCATCATGTCCGTGTTGGATGTTCAGAGTTTCAGACATACGAGGATGTTTATGGTACAGCAACCTACTTGTGAGTTGTCGATCTGCATGTATTATATTACAACACGCACAACTTTTCAAACGAACTGCTGCAGTTAAAACAATATAATTTTTTAATTGAATATTGTTATTTTTTTATTATTATTATTTAAGTTTGCCAAACATAGTTAACTATCAGACAGTTTACGACGTTTGCTTCTGTTTAATGTATATTATATATATATTTATATATACACTCTTTGTACAAATGATATGTATTATATATAATAAGGATTATTACCACTGGGGTCTTAATATATAAGCTCATTGCGGCTACGCCATGTAGAGGTGAATTAAACCTCGTGTGCTTTTTGCCGTAGGTATCTCACGATTGACAAAATTAATAATTGTTATTGTTTTTTGTGTATTACACTTATCAGTTATCATCATTTGTTTTTTTTTATAATATATAATATTTTTTAGTGTGTATTGTTACAATCAAATATTTAGGCACATTAAAAAAAAACAGACAATTTATAGGGCACGTCAGGATCAACACCAATACACCATATTAATTAATTATAAATTATTATTGCATTTCCTATATTATAATAATAATTGTTGTTATTTGTTATTTATTTATCTTATCAATATTAAATGATGTTTTTTTCTTTTGTTGCAGAATGGAGATCGCATCGTCTGGGAGTTCCATCAAGTCACCCTGAACCGTGTGCCCGGTTATGGGTTCGGAATCGCGGTCAGCGGCGGCCGAGACAATCCTCATTTCGCCAACGGTGACCCGTCGATAGCCGTGTCCGATGTTTTGAAGTCCGGTCCTGCTGAAGGAAAGCTCATGTGAGAGCGTTTTACATATTTGATCTTATTACCGAAAATACTCTTATAATGTGGAGTGTGGACCCACCCCCTCCCACGATATAATATATAGATACGTCCCTACATCTGACGGAAGTTGATTTTTGTTTTATGTTCGCAGGGTTAATGACAGGATAATGACCGCCAACGGTGTGTCACTCGACAACGTCGAATACGGTACGGCTGTTGCCGTGCTGAGGGAATGTGGCGAGAACGTGACATTGTCGCTGAGACGTCGTCTGGTGTTGCCCTCGAACACGCCGCACACGCTGCGCATTCATCTGAATAAGACCAGGAAAAAAGACGGTAATTATTCGGATTATCAGACGTATACAATACTATCAGCGCCGTATTTAGTGTTTTGGCGCCCTCAGGCTTCTACTATATTTCAGCGCCACTCCCTAAAAAAAAATTGATATAATATCGATATATTTTATTATGTTTTATTTATAATTGTTAAAGTAGAATAATAAATACAGTAAACTCTCGTTATGTCGAAGCTCAAGGGGAACAAAAAAAAGTTCGATATATCAAAAAGTTCGAGATACCGAGTTTTATTATAATTGTAATTATTTCAAGGGGATTTAATGTGAGTTCGATATTACGAAAAATTTGAGATATCGACGTTCGACATAATAAGAATTTACTGTACATCGTAATAAAATACAGTAGGTATGAAACATAATTTAAAAATTACTATACATAACATAAAAAAAAATATAATTTTTTTAAACAAATTTGTTGGCACCTCTAAAAAGTTTTGCCCCGGAACCATTTCCTAAATACGGCCCTGTATACTAGGCTGCAGTGCATGGATTGTATAGCTAAAACGGGATCATTAATTTATATGTCGAATATATAAGTCAAAGCGATGAGTTCCTAATTTAATTATAAAAGGAACGCTTATGTAACGTTATTATTTTTGTTTGAAAATCCTATAATTCTAAATTTCTAACCAAAATGTATCATAACAATAATTTTTAGAATTAAATTAGGTATGGGAAATTCAAACCTTGCAAAATATTACATTATATCGAGAATTTTTAATATTATTTAATAGCTTTACCCTGTATATACTACGGAGAATGTAAGTTGTTCCGAATTCATGTGCTGTACACGTATATCTATTATCTTGAAGGCGGACATAAGAGATTTATATGATTGATACATGTGTATTTATTATTTATACATAAAATATTCGTTATATAATTAAATATATTTTAATATATTCTATAATCTGTCATCTGTTTAGATTTCGGAATCGTTTTGGGCAGCAGGATTTTCATTAAAGAAGGAACAAAGGGCGGCGACAACAGCGTACAGGAAGGCGACGTGTTGTTGAAGATCAACAATCATTCGGTGGTGGACGGCATGACGCTCAAAGAAGCTAGGCGACTGATCGAGTCGGCCAAAGACAAACTGAGTTTGACCGTGCGCCGAGAAGGGAGCGCCAACGGACATGTTTTACAATATTCCGGTTCGTCCGAACCGACGTCTCTGCACACGAAAGGTATAAGACGAAACGTTTGGTTCGTAACAAAGCGTTTTTAAAATATTGAAATAATAATCCTGTTTCGTGTAAGAGGTGTCGTTTAAAAGAGGGAGGTTCACTAAAATTTCGACTCGATTTGAAAAAAAAATTCAAAACAGCGCGTCATTAACATTGTTGTTGTTTCGTTTTTATAATATAGAAAATAACAACTACATGGATGGTATTAATGGATCGGCGTATCCATCTCAAAACTTGTACGTACAGCCACCCAGCAGGAGCATGCTGGAAGAAGCCAAGAGCAATTTGGCGCCACGTGGTCGGTCCCGTAACCCGCTGTTGGATTCTGTTTCTCTGAGCCAACTGGACAGGCCCACATCTGCCATGGACAACAATACGTCTGGTATAAAAATTATAAAATATAATCTACATGCTATCATGTGCTACATCGTGTGTCTAAGCGTACATATTGGCGATAATTTTTCTTCGCGGTGCAGAACACATTTTTATCAGATTATCTCCCCCTCGCAACAACCGTATGTCTGTATGACCTCTAACGAGAAATTCCAAATTTATAAATTGTGTATTTAGTTTGATAGATTATTAACACTATAAGTATTTAAGATTCTAAAAACTATTGAGCGCGTTTATTGTGAACGGCGTTTTTATATAAATTTACTATTTTGGCAAATACATTTTGAGTTATAAGTACATTATGAGTTATAGCCATAAGTTATGGTAGACGGAAATTATAAATTTATAACATTATAATATGTTCATTGTTTAGTGTTCACATTTAATGCTACATTTGTAGAGGTAAATTTACGCTGTACTGCAGTCTATTTAAAATTGTATATGTTGCGATCCTGTGTGGTGTTTGAATAATAATATATAAATACGATGTTTTATTTTATAGCCAGCAATTTGCATAACGGTGATCTGGGACCTACGTACAACCACGGTCGTAGTAGAAGTGGCGCTGAAGACCATTCAGAACCTCCTCGCCCTCCACCACCGAGACCTGAAGGTATACAAATAATACAAAAATAAATATTAAGAGTGAAAAGGACGAAATTGTCTAATTTCTTATAAAAAAATTGTAAACGTAAATTGTGACGAATAATATTTTTGAATTACTCGTTATTCTTCATTTATATATCTAATTCCATCAATATTTTTACTTCAAATGCCTATAAAAAAAAAAAAATGAGGGAGGGGGGGTAGAAGCACTAGGTGACAAATTCCTGAATACGTCTCTTATTACAGATAAAAAACAATCTTTAAAATATTATTTTTATTATTATTTTATAGACTATTATAGTACAACTAGACAGTTTTATGAAGATACGTTACCTCAAAAATCAAAACATTTAAAGTAAGTTGTTATAGAATCAGTAATGAATAGTGATAAGTAATTAAATTAATTTTGAATTTTAACAACAGGCCCGATCCTCGGTTTATTACGTTCCAAAAAGAAGGGTCGGTTGGTATTCGATTGACTGGTGGCAACGAGGTCGGTATATTTGTCACTGCTGTGCAGCCAGGAAGTCCCGCGTTCACCCAAGGTCTGCAACCAGGTGACAAGATACTAAAAGTGAACGATATGGATATGAAAGGTGTGACTCGTGAAGAAGCTGTGCTATTCTTGTTGAGCCTTCAAGATCAAATACATCTTATTGTTCAACATAGACGCGATCAATACGAACAAATCATGAACAATCAACGAGGCGATTCATTCCATATCAAGTAATTAATAACCAGGTTCAAATAAATAATTTAACAGCATTTTTTAATATGCATGTGTGCACAACATAGGACTCATTTTGACTACGAACAGCCCAACAAAGGTGAAATGAGCTTCTGCAAAGGTGACGTGTTCCATGTAATGGACACATTACATAATGGTGTAGTTGGTTCCTGGCAAGTATTCCGCATTGGGAGAAACAATCAAGAAGTCCAAAAAGGTATAATACCGAATAAGGCTAGAGCTGAAGAACTAGCTACAGCACAGTTTAATGCTACTAAGAAAGAAATGAATGCTTCAGAAAGTAAAGGTGGTTTCTTTAGACGCCGAAAACACAATCACCGCAGATCAAAATCATTGAGCAAGGTAACAATATCATAAACAATATTGTATAAGAGAAGTGTGAAATATTTATTGACTTTTTATCATAGGAAAATTGGGATGATGTGGTGTTTGGAGATAGTATAAGCAAGTTCCCGGCCTATGAAAAAGTAGTGTTGAGTCATACAGGTTTTGTTCGACCAGTCGTTTTGTTTGGACCAATATCAGATATTGCTCGAGAAAAACTTACCAAAGACTTCGCTGACAAATTCTTGTCTCCTCGTGAGTATTAAAAAAATGTTATGTCTACATTTTGATATAATTTTAAATAAAAATATTTGGTTTGGTTTATTAGAACTTGAAAACAACACTACTGACGGAAGCAAGAAAATCAGTGGTATAATACGGTTAAGTGCTATTCGTGATATCATGGACCGAGGGAAACACGCTTTGTTAGATGTCACTCCAAATGCTGTTGACCGTTTAAACTATGCTCAATTTTATCCTATAGTCATCATGTTGCGCGCCGATAACAAACAAGTGGTCAAAGAACTACGTGCTGGGTTACCAAAGTAATGAGTATTTAACAATTTTGTGTATACATACTTTTACTAATTAGCAATGATATATTTTAGAACTGCACATAAGAGCAGTAAAAAGCTATTGGAACAATGTCAAAAATTAGAAAAAGTGTGGTCACATGTATTTACTTCATCACTTACTCTAAATGGAGGAGACGCTTGGTATCGCAAGCTTCGAGAACTGATCGATAAACACCAAAGTTCTCCAACTTGGGTCAGCGAGACAAAGGTATTGTTATTACCATACATATGATACAAACATTTAAAAAACAGTATTCTAAAACTATAAACATATTATTATTTATAGACTGTAGACTTCCTATCGGATCTTTATTTACTTCCTATGTCATATCCTTTTTGTGACCCTTATGTTATTTCTAGTGATACTGATTATGCTAGAAAACCAAATGATTTTTTTGGTTACATATGAAATTCTGATTAACTACTTGTATGTACTTTTGATGTTTATAATATTATATATTGCATGATTAACAGTTTATTTGTTATTTTAGGATCTATTCTTTGATTTTAAAGACTAAAAATAATATTTTAATTGACATTATTATACCACTACCAGTTATTTGTCAACTTTTATTTTAGAATATATTGTTTACTTCTGATCTTGTTAATAATTAATCTCTTATATAATTACCAAAAAATTCTTAATTTTTTTATTTTTCATCAAATAATAAATTATATAAAAATATTTATTTTCCTATTTTCTATTTGATTCATATTAAGTTATAGATATTTAACCATATAATTACATTACATAACTAAAAGCCATAATAATATTGTGTTTTCTTTATTAACGTTTATTTAATTTGTGTTTGTTAATTAACTGATTTATGTATTGTGAGTTACTAACATGTTGTTTTGTGTATGTGGCATGCATTATGTGTTCAGCCTGAAGAAAACCTGTCTGATGATTTGTTATTCCCGATGACTTCCTTACGTCTGTCATATGCATCATCTCCCGAAAGTGATATGGAGACTAGTAACACAACATTAGCATCCCCGACTTCTACTGCAGCAGCCAGTCCATCTGCAATTGGTTCAAGACTAGTGAAAAGTTCAAGTGATCCAAGTATTACAACTCAGGATGATTCAGCCATTCCTAATTACAATCCACCTCCGCCTTATTCACCATCCGTGTTTAAACAGGTACAAACTATTTATTAAGTTATAATAAATAAATGTTTAAAATAAAAAAACTAATATAAAATACTTTTTTATTTGAAAAAAAACTTTTTGCTAATTTCCACATTTAGTTTTAAAAAGATTATTTATTGTATTAACCTAATTCAAATCAATTAATTATAATAGGCAAGTTATGAACCTCCTCAAACATTACGTATGGCTGGTCCTCCTACTCACACAACGTTAATGGTAAATGGTAATGGGCCACCAGATCTACCACCTCGCGTTGATAGAAACACAAAACCGATGCATGGAAATCGAGCTAATGGTCAAAGATCAGCCACAGATAGATTATTCAGTCCAAATGGTATGGAAGAAATACCCAATTACATAAATGCAACTCCCCATCATCAGAGGACCCATACCAGCACTAGTAAACAAGTATGTTACAATAAAATCCTACATATTTGTTTAATATAAAATAAATCAATATTTATCTTTCAGTTGTATGATATGCACAATAGTTATGACAGTGTATC
Source organism: Neotoxoptera formosana (assembly GCA_022818045.1). Taxonomy (NCBI): domain Eukaryota; kingdom Metazoa; phylum Arthropoda; class Insecta; order Hemiptera; family Aphididae; genus Neotoxoptera; species Neotoxoptera formosana. Next base: position 22,564,804 of record CM040633.1, on the reverse strand, counting down.
GTCATATGATAGTTATGGTGTACGCATGAACGGGGGCAGCAACGGTAGTGCAAACCTAACAACAACTTTGTGTTCAAACTCACAGGATGATCTTAAGTCGGGCAGTAATAACACTCTTGGTAGACATCATGATCCTTATAGATTTACTAGGTCAACTCAACAACCAGTTGACACTAAAATATCAGATTATCCAAAATACAGGTTAGTAAATTAAATTTGTTTTTTAATTTTTAAAAAATGCCTTCAATATTTATTTCTGATTTTATAGGAATATTTCAAAATTAAAAACGTTACATTTCTATAGGAGCTTGAATATTATTGATCCAATAAATGATATATCTTATTCATGTAAAAGATATATCGTGTAGCTTTGATATAATACATTTTCCTAGTAGTTTATTGTAGTTAATTAACTGTAGTATATTTATTTGTAGTTATTTTTATCATGTGTAGTAATGTAGTATTGTATACTTACATAGTACCTTGTTTGTTTGTAGACCTCCGGGTGGTACCTCTGGAGGTATGATTGAGTATGCCACTAGTAAACCCCTTCCATTGCCGAAATCACCTCCACAACAACAATCCTATAAACCTGTACCACCTCCAAAACCTAAAAACTACCGACCACCAGTACAGCAGCAACAGCAACAACAACAGCAACATCAACAGCAATATTATCAACCCCCTCCTGCTGGTTTCCAGCACTCAAAATCATTCAGCATGGCAGATAGCACATATTCATCACATATGTCCAATGGGGTAAATATTTTTGATAATAGTTGTTGTCTTCAATAAATCAATTATTCTTGACAATTTTTAATATTTGAATTTTAAACCAATTTATTTAGATGCCGTCATCACCTAGCAAGTACTCATCGGAATCAACAGATGTGAATACTGCTGATTCGGGTCATGGTAGTAGCTTAGATAGGGGTTATGATCGACGAGGTGGTAATGGACAACAGCCTTCTCAACAAATGGACCGTAGCCATATATACTACAAACACCATAGAGATCCCAATGCACTGGACTTAACTCAACATCGTGACCAACGAGGAAGTGCATTTGAGTTGTACAAGAAGCCATCAGTAGCCGGTGATCATAGAATGTCAAATGGAGGCGACTATAGAATGTCAAATGGCGGTGATCACAGAATGTCTAATGGCCCCGATCTTAGGATGCCCAACGGTGGTGGGCACTACAATGTGGATGCGCTTCGGTGACAACGACAGTATCCGGTCAGGTTTTGAAGGTGATTTGACCGGGTTCAAATGAGCATAAACGCTTACCTAAATTTTATCTCATCGAAAATTTTATATTATGATATAAATATTTATAAGATGTTCACAAATTTGTTTTTTCAATTGATGGACTGATTGACAGTAATTTATTTTTTTTTTTAATTTTTTTTTTTTGTTAAGTCTTATGTATATTATTTTTATTTATTCATATTTTACTGATAAGTTAACTCAGTTGTTTGTTATTATTATTTAAATTATTATACTATATAAATCACAATTTGTGTCGTCCATCAAGATTAATTAAATGAACAAAAGTTAAAATAATTTGCATATTTTACATAAAAAATGTGAATTTAACAAGCAACAAAAGTCTGAAAAATTTAGCATGCACTTTGTACATTCAGTGCCATTCGGTTGAACAAATTAAAAATTGTCTGCCAATTCACGTGGCCAAGTTAATAGTATTTGACTATGAGATCAAATTTTTAAATTTATTTTATGTTAAAAGTTATAAAAATATTCAAATGTTTGTGCCTTATTTGTATTTCTTGCCCTTCTAATGTATAAAAATGAAAGTTACACAAAATACTTAAAAACTATTTTACTTAACAAAAGAATGGGAGATTAAAAATATAAATTAATATTTTTGTGATTTTGTACCGTTATGGTTTTTTCTTATTTTAATTCTCTAAGTTTTAAATTACAAGTACGCTTTAAACAATGTTATTACAATATTATTATTTGATGTATGAATATGTTTAATAGTTTCTATTTAACTTAAGTTTTTATTTGTATAAGAATTTTTTATTATTACTATTTTGAAATATGCTTCAACTATCCATAAATCTAGATACTTATGTAATTATGTTATTAGAATAAATAAATATTTTTTTCTGATTGAAACTATTTCAGTTATTTTTATTTGGATTTAAAAAAAACATTGAGTAATAACAAATTGAAAAAAAAAAAAACAAATTGATAAATGTTTTTCTCTTTTCTTTTTTTTTTTTTTTTTTTTTTTTTTTTTTTTATTGATCTTGAAATTTAAATTTAAGTTTAAATTTCCGCTTCGACGTCTGAGGCCATTAGCGTTACATTAACTATATAAAAAAAAGGTACATATATATATAATTTTACAATATTAGTGTTTTATCTTAAAGTAAATTTAATAATTTAGTTGTAGTTAAGAATTCTATTGTGTTGATTTCGTTTTCTGGGTTCGGGCCTAAGCTTGATCCGACGTCGTGACTTATGTTTAGTTCTTCTCTTTGTGTTTTGAATGATCTGCATTCATCAAAAATGTGTTTAATTGTGAGCGTGGTGCCGCATGCTTGACATATGGGTGGGTCATCTTTTGCCATCAAGTATCCGTGTGTCATTCTTGTGTGACCAATTCTGGCTCGATTTAATTTTTTTTCGTTTGGTATACTTATGTTTGGGTTTCTTTTCCATCTTTTTACTGTTTTTTTAATTTGGTTTAATTTGTTTGTTTGAATATTCCATATGTTTTGCCAAAGGGAGGTTGTGTTTTGTTTAATTTGATTTCTAACGTCTGAGTACTGAGCTATGTTGATGAATTGTGTGTTATTTGAGTGGTTTGCAAATTTTGCTTGTTTATCAGCCCTTTCATTGCCTTCTATTCCTATATGTCCTGGTATCCATACAAGGATTATGGTATTGTTCTTTTTTTTTGCTTCTTCAAGTCGGTTTTGAATTTGTATTGCTATATCGCTAGGATTGAATTTGTTTTTTATACTGATGAGAGAGCTTAACGAGTCACTTAAAATAATGTATTTTTGGTTTTCATTTTTGTTAACGAACTTGATGGCCAGGAGTATAGCCACTGCTTCAGCTGTATATATAGAACATGCATGGGGTAGTTTAAACGATGTCTGTAGGTTGTTTTTTACTATGGCTATTCCTTCTTATCTTTTATCCCAGGGGTCGGCAACCTTTTTAACCACGCGGGCCATAATTTTTTCAATTGTTTATCAAGGGCCACATTAAAAAAAAATTACATATTATGATATAATACTTATAATTATATTGCTATTATATTTAATTATTTTACATAGAAATATGAGAGTAAAAAACACAAATGTTACTGGAAAAAATTGTTTAAGAAAAAATTTAATTGAATAAAAAATTGTAAAATTGTAAATTAATGCGATTTCTGTGCCTGCAGTTTATTAGTTAAATTTTCGATATCAGCTTGCAGACTTGTTGTTGAGACTCGCAATACAGCTCGTAAATATACATCACTAAGCCGCGAAGAGTGCTTACTTTTTCTGTACTTCCCAATGGAAAATGTCTGCTCACATATATATGTATTATGTACTTGCAAACGCCGCTATAAGTTTTTGTGCGAATTGTCTGATTCCAGGGAAGGTAGATATTGGAAGACAACTATAAAATTGAGGCAAACTAGTTGCTTCCCGAAAAGAATTTTTTAGAACCTCGTAATTTTGAAGTTCAATGACTTCCATTTGTAAATTATTCTTGACATTATTTATGTCCACTTGAAAAGGATTCTGGAATAATTTAATTTCTATTTATAAAGGAAAAAGAATTATATAATATTGAAAATTATATGAAAAATATTATTGAACAAAAATAAAATACAAAAGTTAACCACCTTTGTCCGCACATCAAAAATTGCTTTACTTATAGTGAACCTATAACGTAAGTTCTCGGACGTCGGGTATATTGATCATAATTTTAATTTATCAAAACCCGTTAAAAACAAAAACAATAGCTGCGCCAACTGTGCAGTGTTCGAAATCAATTTTCATCAGTACTATACACCTGAAATTAGCTGGCCCAAACTCTGCGTATAAAGACGTCTGTGCTCGTAAACGTCATGCGCGAAACGAGTCGTGGAAGTTTAATTATTTGTATTTATAATAACATCTAAGGCTTATTGCTTTATCATAATAATTTCAAAGTATAGCTGCAATTTTAAAAAAAAATAATACACAAATATATTCATTTTTAAAACAATATAATATTTTATAATATTTTATTTATTGTAATTTTAATTTACAGTTATAAATTATTTTGGTTATTGTCATTTCACGGTTCAATGAACAAATCTTAAACTTTAACTCTTTGGTATGAAAAGATATTGAATTACAATATCAGCTGATGTGCAGGATGTAATATAATATGTATTATCTATGGCAATTGCCAAAATCATTGCAGAGAACGAAGTCGATTCACAATTCTAAAATCTCAATAACGAAAAACATATTATGTTAAGTACGATTTAGTTTTTCATAAATCACAATAATATTTTTAGTTTAGAAGAGTTAGAGCGTTCCACGTCAGCGTTGTGGTGGCTCACTGTGCACATTAGATACGGCACGAGGATTTGCTGAAAGAATCGAAGTCTACGCAAGTATGTTTTCGTATTTTTTTGATTTTCAAATTTACATTTTTTTAAAATATATATTTAATGCTAGTTGCTACCGAAGTGTCGTAAAAACATATTTTATATAAAATATGATACCTCGAATACCCAAATAAATAAAATATGATACCTCGAATAACCCAAAAGTTGTCGTTGTTTCACCGCGTTCCGGCAGTAGAATAATAATAATTAATACATATAGGTAGGTACATTAAATAGAAATGTAATATAAAGTATAGTTTAATTTACAGAAATACACGTTACAAATCATAAGGTTTAATTGTAACATATAAATGGTTTTTTTTCCAACTCCAATGACAATATCATTAGTTTAGTGTGACAAACGTAACTTTTATATTTCACCTATATCCATATATTAAAATTACGAAAATTAAATTCTTGTACAGATTCAACTAAATTCACTCGAATTCCTATATAAATAGTGTTATACGTAAATGCAGGAGTTCCCACATATGACCCGTAAAATTCAACAGTTCTTATTATTTTCATCTATTTTTTACATAAAGCCATAAAGGTACATTACACAACTGTAATATTGTGTTAATATAATCCCATTTAGTTTTTGTTTTCTTGAACACAATGTTTCAAAAAATAATATATAATTAATGGGTGTAGTATTAATAAATTATTGAACTAAATTTATGACACCATAATATTTTATCGATACATTATTAATTAATAACTAATAAGTAATACTGTAACAGTAATAAATACTTGTATAGAACTATAGACTTAGACTATTTTTAAATAATTGACACCTAAACATAATAACTAGATAGGTGTAATAAAAATTTTAAAAACATTATTGATATCATTCAAAGGGTTATATTGAAAACATGGTATACGTATACGATTATACTATTATAATAGGTATTTAATCATAATATATTGAATTAATTCACTTATACAACACAATATAATAACATTCATAACAACAATAAGTTAAAATTACTTTTTAATAAAAAAGGATGTTTATTTTAATATTTATCTGAAAAACACTGTATACACAAAAATTAAAACATTTCAAGTACTTTTAAATAGCTTATAAATATAAAAAAGGGTCGGCAAGTGGGTACCGCTCTGCTGTATAGTGCGAGTGTCGAGTGAGGTCACTTCTATACGAAATAAAATTCTGAGCAAAGACTGTCTGACAGCCTAGATAACTAAGTGTATTTTATAATATTATTGCTATTAAAATAACTTATTTTACTGTTAATAATACAATAGGTTGAATACATTTTTGGAGAAAACATTGCATTTGAAAATGTAATTAAGTGTATTGTTACGGGCTACGACTCTAAATATAATAATATACTTAAAAAGTTTCAAGCACCCACGAAAAATATTTGTAAATTACAACGCAATAACGAACATCGTTATTCTTCATTTAAATATCAAATTTCACCTTAAAATGTCTATAAAAAATTATTTTTTTAATACATTTTTTTGTTCTTTTATAATATACTACTTACGAAAACCTTTTTTTTTAATTTTCAATACTTAGTTATAAAAACTAAACATTTTATAAATGTGTAACTACAAATCAATTTGCAAATGTTCGTGGAATAATTTGTTCACTACGCCACTGATGTCGGATATCGATAGTTGCAATATATTATCTCTGTGGATTTTTCATATTTTTCAAATAAGACCTATCATCTATGTCAATTAGCAATCGTTGTAACAGACGTAGACGGCATTAATGATTCTAAAATTTCAATGAACAAAAAATGATTGAGTTCGGTTTAATTTTTTATAAATCACAATTTTTTTTTATTTCAATACAGTTTTTTACACATCAGCGATGTGAGTACGACACAGGTTTTGCCAAAATAATCGATGTCAAAGAAACCGTACCGCAATCAACTAGTTCGATTTGATAAGCAGGCACAAAATTCAAGTGATCGGCAACGCACAACTCGCAGGACTCTTTTTATCCAAGAGACTATAGGTCAGGGTCAATGTCAAACCTATAAAAGCTACGTTGAAGCTATATTGTGATGGTAGTAGATAATCATCACTGGTCGTGAGCTTTACAATGATCTTTTCTTAAAAACGAATTCGATATTGTAAACAACAATGAAAGGAAATATTTAAATATTATACCAAGAGAATATCAGACGTAGGGGTTGTTGCATAGAAAATTAGGTGGGTATTAATAAGGTTCGAACATAATACTATCATATTTTAAGCACTGTTTTAAAGCCAGGATAGCGTTTACCAATATATAATAATAAAAAAACTAAAAACCGTCTATTCTGATGAAAGATTTTTTGGGTATAGGGCAGATAAGATTTAGATTTAGTTCCTACATTTTATTTAGAAATTTTAATTTCTTTATAGCTAGTGAACATTAAATATTTAATTTAATTTATTGTTTTAAGAATCTGGAAATTAGACTGCAATCTCTTTTCTATACCATTAAAATTATTTTGAATTTTTTTTTGCTTTTTAAAACAAAAAAACCTTCGGGTGCCCGGTCCCCCTTTCAATTTTTTTTTCATAAAATTAACTTGTGTAATTTGTTTAGCCTTAAAACGGAATTGCCTGCAGGCATATAGTGTGTCACATTTCTTTCATTCTTTAAACCAACGTAGTTGAATTAATATCCTATTTAATACTTTAAAAATCTATATGCAACTGAAATGATATCACAGATAATTTGATTAGAAGGTATTAATAATAATATAATTATATTGCTTCTTAAAATCGAAAATCCCGCAAGGGCCAAGGCTCCCCTTCGCATTTTTTTTGGGATTTTTGAAATTTAGGTTAAATTGATGTAATGTTTAATTTTTTACCTGGCTATGTATAGTGGTGATCCTATTAATAATAAAAAATAAGACTAATTTTTTTTTTTTTTATAAATTCAAGTGCTGGAAACGTTCAATGCTGATGTCGGATACCCTCCGTCGAACATTAAATTTAATTTCACGTATTATAACCTTTTTAAAAAATAAATTTTCTATTTAGAACAAATTGTATTACGTCTGATATGTGTCGACATCGGATATACGGTGCAGGATCCCACCATACAGCCGGCGTCTTCATTTATCCGACGACATCCTTTTTTTTCAAGTATTGGGATTGAGTGTAGCGTGATACGCCAAAATAATATCAGCATTGTACGTGGTAAACACAAGAAATTACAAAAAATATAAAGTTTAAACTTTTTTTTGAATATTTTTAGACATTACTCACATAATCACTTTTTTTATACCCATAAAAAATTTTTTTGCTTCTTAAAATCGACAATCTCGAAGGGGCCAAGGCCCCCCTTTGCATTTTTTTTTTGGATTTTTGAAATTTAGCTTAAATTCATATAATGTTTAATTTTTAACCCGGTTATGTAGTTTTATTAAATTGTTTTATTTTTTGATACTAATAATCTGAAAATAAGGCTGCAGTCTCATTTTCTTTTCTATACCTGTAAAATTATTTTGAATTTTTTTTTGCTTTTTAAAACGAAAAAACCTTTGGGTGCCCGGTCCCCCTTTCTATTTTTTTTTTTCATTTAATTAACTTGTGTAATTTTTTTATCGTTAAAACGGAATAGCCTGCAGGCATAGTCTGTGTATTGCTTTCATTCTTTAAACCAACGTTAAATTAATATCCTATTTAATACTTTAAAAATCTATATGCGACTGAAATGATATCACAGATAATTTGATTAGAAGGTATTACTAACAATATAATTATATTTTAAAATTTTTTTTTGCTTCTTAAAATCGAAAATCCCGCAAGGGCCAAGGCCCCCCTTCGCATTTTTTTTTGGATTTTTGAAATTTAGCAATTGATATAATGTTTAATTTTTTACCCGGCTATGTAGTTTTATTAAATTGTTTAATTTTTTGATACTAATAATCTAGAAATAAGGCTGCAGTCTCATTTTCTATTCTATACCCGTAAAATTGTTTTGAATTTTTTTTTTGATTTTTAAAACGAAAATGCCTTTGGGTGACTGCTTCCTCTTTCAATTTTTTTTCTTCATATAATTACCTTGTGAATTTTTTTTATCTTTAAAACGGAATAGCCTGCAGGCAAAGTCTGTGTATTGCTATTATTCTTTAAACTAAAATTAAATTAATATTCTATTTAATACTTAACAAAGCTATATGCAATGGCGATCTCTAAAAATAACTAATACCTAGATATAACATATTAAATTGTTTAATTTTTTGATACTTATAGTCTAGAAATAAGGCTGCATAGTCTCATTTTCTTTTCTATACCTGTAGAATTATTTTGAATTATTATTTTGCTTTTTAAAACGAAAATCCCGCAAGGGCCAAGGCCCCCCTTCGCATTTTTTTTTGGATTTTTGAAATTTAGCTTAAATTGTTTAATTTATTACCCGGCTATGTAGTTTTATTAAATTGTTTAATTTTTTGATACTTATAATCTAGAAATTGAATTTTTTTTTGCTTTTAAATAACGAAAAAACCTTCGGGTGCCCGGCCCCCCTTACAATTTTTTTTTTCATATAATTAACTTGTATAATTTTTTTATCTCTCAAACATTGATTAAATATACATATGTATATTTTATCAATGCGCTTTCTCAAGAAACTTATAGACTCTTAAAATGTTCTACAAAAGTCTGACAATTTAATACAAGGTTCCTCATAAATTATTCTAAAAACAGTCGAAAAATAATAATAATAAATAGGAAAAATTCATCAAAACCTCGAAAATTTGCTATATATTTTGTACCTAGTTAAAAATGTATAAAATGTTCAGTTTTTAAAACTAAGGATTAGAAATTTAAAACAAGGTTTGTCATAAGTATAGTTCATACTGCAACCCAAATATCCATTATCTTTTATCTTACCTATCTATATACACTTTCAGCTCAATTATATTTATCATCGTTTAGATATTATAATTATTATAATTTCTAGTTATCTATACGTACCTCTTAGAATTTAGATCGTATACGCAATGGATGGAGCTACAGCGTATTAGCGAACGCTAATATCGAACCACATACATTATTTATTTTATTTTTTTTATTTATCAGCATTGGTATGCTGTGGCTCCGTCCATATTGTATATGATCTAAGAGGAGGTATATACCTTGTACCTATCTAGGTATTTTATCAAGATCCATTGTAATCCAATTAACACGTGGATGAGTCCAAAAACACGCATTTCCGTAATTTTTTTATTAAAAATTAACATTTTAATAATTTTTTTTTGTACAATGATTGAGTCTTCAGCAGGTATCGTAGTTAGCCACATCGGTAAAAATATAATCGAGAGGCTACTGGTATTTGTAGGTATAACATTTCAAACATGGTTCGGAATGTTCGGATTCTATAGCATTTCTTTATTGTTATATAAAATACAGAGAAAATAGCAGATTGAGTTATGCATTTGATTTGTGCATTAAAGATTTCAATATATATAAAATATTATGTCGCACATTTTAAGCAATTTAAATTGTTATGCTATTTTTCACAGTTTGTCTTTAAATTTATGTTTTTTATAAACCGTAGTATAATATTTGCATTATATAAAAAATACTTCATAATATATTACAATATTTTTTATATACTCTGTCGATGCATCTTGGCTGTCGGCTGGATACAGAGGGACTTAGTACCCCCCCCCCCTCAAAAAACAACATTTAATTGATCATTACTGCGGGATACTACCATCGATTAAAAATACTGTATTTATATGATCAATGCGTGTATTGTATTTGTGTCGTATAAAGTTATCCATGCCTGCAACAGTACAATATAATTTACATAAACTGGAGAATTCGACAAATAAAAACATTTTAAAAGCTTTTCTGTTGTAGGTATAATTGAAAAAATTATAATTATTTTATGTTTTGTTACAGGATAAAAATATAATAGAAGATTGTGGTAGGTAATAGACATTTATAGTATTATACAATAATAAATTAAAAACTCGTTTATTATTTTTATTATTATATTATATATGTATATATATATATAATATATATATATAGTTATTGCACTTAAAAACATGTTTTTTCATACTGTTAAAGTCTTATTCTGTTATCTATGTACAATATAATATACCTATATATGATAATTTATACAACAGGTTTCAAATTTTGTGCGAAAAGAAATATTTTGTAGATTACACTGAGTTATTTTTTAATAGCCAACAATTTTTTTTTCATACATACTCACACAAAATGTGAACGATTGCATACTATGGCATAACTAAATGCGCTATAACACTGACATCGTGTAATATTATAATATGATCAAATTCTGTTATTATTAAATAATAATAATAATTTACTTATTCGAATCGTTTAATACATATTATTACATATTATAATATAAGTGTGGTTATACCTATATATACACTATACAGACATACAATGCTTGAATTGGAAAAAAATATAAGGGGTACAGTAAAACATTTTAAACAGGAAAGAGTACTCCCTCCCCCCCAATTCGAGCACTGTATGTATATAATACATCATAATATAGTACCTATCTATAGATTTATACACAGACTATCTCCGATTAAAATTATATATTTAGATTTATACATTTTATTGGTTTGCTTATGAAATATATAGGTGGAGATCAAACATAATATAATAAATTATAGTTTACAATGTAATAGTGGGGGGGGGGGTGGAGAGAGAGGGCACAATAAATTATCGTTATTATTTATAAGTGATTAAACTATTTCGGAACTCCGAGCCGTCATCATCCTCTATTTATTTTCCATTCATTTTTAACTACTGCAGACATCAAGTCATCAACTGCCAACATATTATTATTATACAATATATAATATTTATCTCTAAATTATAGTGTAGGTACCTATAGCGTGGCTTTAATCGTAAAAACATTTTTATATTTATTATTCTTATGACTAAATGTGGGTTGAAAACTAACTGTAATTTACATTTCGTTATATTGATATATGTAGTTTATAGTTATATTATATAAACGAGAAATGCATTGCTTACACAAAGCAATGTACCTAAAGGTTGATAAATTATATTACTTTTTAATCTTTATAACAAATAATAAACTCAGCTCATGTTAAGTAGAAAAAGGAAAGTATATTAAAAAGATCAAAATAAAACCTAATATTTAAATAATCTCTAATTTAAAATTTAATGCAGTCAATTTTTCGAACTTGAAGTTGAAATATATAGTACAATCCCGTTTATCTATTGTTTATTAAAATATTTTGGAATTCAATCAAATGTTTACATTTAAGGTACCTATCATAATTCATAATATTAAGATACTAACTATATATACTCTGTCCAGCGAGAGCACACGTATTATGACTTGTGACAAAGATGAGGTTTTCCGCGCGAAATCGGCGTCTTCTCTCGCTGGAAAGTATCTATATATTATATTATATATTACATTCTTTGTAAAGAATTTTTTTTTTAATACGTTAAGTACGAAAAGTTGAGTAAACGAGGATTCGGAAAATAAGACATTTTGAATGATCAGTAACTACCATTTTCAATAATTATTTAAGAACTTTATCATATTATATTATTATCAAATATAAATTTATTATGAAGTAATTTATTTTTCGTGATAATATTTACATTTTTTATTTTATACTTTTAAATTTATTTTTAACATTTAGAAAAAGACGGGTCCCTAAAGTCATTGGCCCGGAGACCTTGCAACCCCCGCCACCACATTTTTGGTTAAATTTGGTGGCATTGTCTTCGAAAAGATTAGAAAATTCGTTATATTTTATATTATTATACTTGGTCGATTTTATAACACTTATCGATTTACAACATTATATCATATACTATTGAAGTACTCTAAATAAGTCGTGAGACATCGGAGGTACAATCTAACAACAATATAAAACAGCTATCAATTATCATACTATATAGATTTACGTCTACTAAGCTTACGGCCACTAAATAATAATTATAATATTATGAAGGTACTATTTATCGGACGAAGACGCCAGCCGACCAGTAACCGACTCCGTCGCCAGCCGTGGCGGCGGCGGCGGTGGCTGTGTCGACCGCCAACGCCGGGTGATTGTGTTGGTGATGGTGATGGTCGACGGTCATTTCTTCTCCGTGGTGTTGATGCTGCTGTTGTTGTAATTGTTGTTGTTGTTGTTGTTGATGATGCTGTTGCTGCTGCTGGTGAAGTTGGTGGTGGTGGTGGTGGTGGTGTTGATGGTGTTGGTGGCGGTCGACCGCCATTTCTGGCCTTTGATATTGGTGATGGTGATGGCGTCGGCCAGCTGCCACCTGCACCGTCGACTTACAGTCTCTTATGCCGTCTTCGGGCTTGACGCCTCCGCCGTCGGCCGACGAGGACGTGGACGACGAAGACGAAGTGGACGACGACATCGATGGCGACGACGTGGGGGGAGTGGTCGTCGCGTTCGTCGACGCCGCAGTCGTGGCAGCAGTGACGCCCGTGACGGACTTACCGTCGCCGCCGCCGCCACCGCTGCCGTAAGTGCAAGCGTAAGAGCCGCCTGCACCGTCGACGTCGGCTCCGACCGCCGGCGACGGATGACCGCCATATACCGACGACGGAGCTGTTGCACCCGCAGCAGCAGTGTGCTGCATGTTGGCCGCGGCGGCGGTGGCGGCGGCAGCAGCGGCGGCGGCTGCTGCTGCGGCGGCTGCGGCGTATCTCGTGGCCAGCTGTTGGTGGTGATGGTGGTGATGGTGGTGGTGCAGATGATGGTGATGGCCCGCGGTCGTGGCCGCGACGCCCGGTGCACCGTGCCCACCGGACGTATCGGATACTGCAGCGTAATCGTACGTGGCCGCCATGTTGAAGAGCGCCTCGGGGTCGCAAACAAATTTGTAAACGTACCGTTCGCCTGGCAAACAATTATAAAGAGAGGCATCCGTCACTATACGCGAGGAGCAAACACAAACACCGTGCGCGCGGGTGTGTGCACAAACGCTGAGGAGCGTATACATCATACATAGTAATAATGATATTATATATAATGCGTGCGCGCTGCCTTTTCGCCGCCTCTCTCTGCCATGTATATTGTATATGTATTATTACGTTATACGTATACGCTCCCCATGCCGCCGCACGCGCGTAACATAGGTAAAACGTCTGTAATATTATATATATAATTATTATGTTGTATTATTGTGTTTGTCCAAAACGAACAGACGAACAGTGTACACACACGCCGTGGGCGACCGACGATCGAGCGCATACAATATTATATATATATATATATATGCATGCGTACAGCGTATAGAAATATTATTTTTATTATTGTTATTATTGTGTTGTATTATTATTATTATTATTTTGACGGTCGCGTGCAGCGTGTGTGCTACTATCGCCGTGCCTATACGCGTCATCACGTCGTCTTGTACGTATTATTATGTTTATTGGGAAAACTGTTTGTTTTCTGTGTACCTCAAACGAAACGATCAGATTGTTTATGTATCCGTATAATATGATATGATATTAATAATGTATCGTGTATTAGATACAAGACACTAATGTCCGACACACCGCGGTGAATGGCGGCGAATACAAAAATACATAATATTTGTACATACATAATAATATCCAAACCTACCTAGATCGCGAAGTAATCTGCGCCTACTATTCCGAGACGCGACGTTTTCTACAGAAATTATATTTTCATGACGATATTTAGTGCGTAAATCCTCGACGTTTTATGTGTATTGTGCCAATCGTTAATTAATAAAAAAAATAACTGTATGATTACACTTTCATGACGAATATGAATGATGGTATTTTACGCACCTTGACATATATATTTTTTTTATAAAGATTTTCTGATATTTGGATAATATTAAATTAAAACTATAATGTATTTTGTTAAAAACCGTCAAGGTACTGCCAGCATTATAGTGAGATTATCGTACAATTGACACAACCACCAATAAACAGCAATCGCCATATAATAATATATACATGATTTATAAAATTGTACCAGGAATCTTACTTCTGTATACTAGTTACCGGCTAGTAATATAGTGGTATATAGTATGGTATAGGTATCTACTATAGAGGATTTCCTCGGCTTCACTTGTGTTTGACTGATTTAAAAAAAAAATTGTTTATATGTTATATTATTAAACCATGCGTGGATGGCCCAACGGGTGTTTCTATTTCATCGCGCAGTTTTTCTGTGACAGCGAGTCACAGAATTGAAACAATTGAAACTCACCTGTTCGAGGGGGCGTGGTGTACTACATATATGTTGTAGAAAAATTGCTCGATGATGGATAAGTCGTTACAGAGCAAACACGTGATGAAAATTCCCATTTAATTTTTCAAATAGATGTCTGCGAGGAGTAGGTACTTGGTTTGGTAGCATAATATTATTATATTTCTCTTACAAAAAGCAATAAAATATAAAAGCGTCTCAAACACCCTGGTTTCATCAGGATTACGCAAATTACAATTATTTTTAATAAATTGATTTGTTTTTTTAATTTCCGACAGTAACTTTTTTTCAAAACCAAACTCCTTGGGAAAAAACCATAAATATACAAATATATATATGTATTAGTGCTTATATATAGTTGTATATTATTTGCTGCTATATAATGAAATGTCTATGGAGGAATATTATATCTATATCTCCAACTGTTTGCAGGTGATTGAGGAAGTCTGAAGACGACGATTATAAAATGGAATATTATATATTATTGATGTAAGTACCTCGAGTTTATGGTGTAGAAATCACCGTCAACGGAGTCCGACTACGCATGAGGAAATTAAAGAAATTTCGAAGTGACAAATTAGTATATAAAAATATATGTACGTGTATATACGCACCACTCCCATATACATTAAGATTAAGTTGGCTATATTTATAATACATATACATATAGTATTACGTAAGAAATAAGCGTGGATTTTTTTCGAAAATTTTATATAATTCTAACTTTTATAGTTTATTAGGTGGAGGACTTGACGCTTCGCTATTGCTGCCGTTGTAGGTTTTCATCGGATACTATAATATTGGACTAGGCGTTTGTATTGGCTCTATATTGTACAGTATATTATAATTATCTATAATATCTATTATAATATGCGTGTGTGTGTTTATACTCGGCCGAATATATACCCAAGGCTCGCACTCTGCAATCAATCCGCCGACTTCATACCGTTTATAGTTATTATCTTTTGGTTACCTATATTCCGCAAATATTTTTCCTCAATCTCGATTTCGAGTGATACGGATCGCGAGAAACTGGCATGGATATATCTATTTTGAAAACAATATATTTTATAAACCTAATATATATCGTAGAGCCTCTCGTTAATCCGTCAGAACTAAATTTGACATCACGGGTGCAGCAGTATAGTCAAGGGGGTCAAAATTAGAGGCTGTGCGTACATATATATGCTCTTAGTCACGCGTATAGGCGTATAGCTAGACAATCATGATTGTCATGATAATAACCTAACCAACCTAACCTAACCTAACCTAACCTAAGAATGCATTCTTCGGGGAGGTGGTGATTGTGGTTGTCTGTAAACATTTTCGTGACTTGGGTAATTTTGTATTTGTGTTTGAGTGGCTGATTCCCAGCTGATTTCACCCCCTGTGACATAGAGTGGTAATACCGCTGCTGCAAATTCGTGAGTTTTGTGGTCATATTTTTCTACAGTAAGGGCGTATCGGGTGATTTTAAGGCAAGTGCAACATTATTCATTTTAGCACAATATATATAATAATATTTGTAACATTAACTTTATAAGTACTGGATTTTTTATCCGTATAGGCACATGATGGTTATAAAATGTGTATTGTGCAATAGTAGGTAGGTAGCCCGAACGAAAGTATAACTGACAAACTGCAGTTTATATTTTGGAAATTTCGAGATCATACAAATAGAGAACAGAGATGCAACGGACGCGATCAACGCAATGTTGATATACTCGTATATGATAGTGATTCAGACACAGCTCGTGACCAATATCGCCTATCGCAATGCATTATACAATATTAATAAGTACCTGCAGATAAACTAAAATATAAAATCAAACACGAATTTTAGTTTCAATAGTTTTTAAAATTTTGCACAACTCAACAACATAATTTATTTGCACAAGTACCTGAAATAAAACATATTTAAAAACAATATATATATTAAAAATAATAAAACATATATATAATAATACATATATATGAATAAAATATTTTTTTAATTTTTTCTCATTTTCCCAGATAAATAGGTTATTGCATTCTTTAGAAACGTCCCGGGTATTCTATTAAAATGTCAGTTCTACATAGGAAACGTTTAAATAATTATTCATAATTCCTAAACAATTCAGGAATTCTACCTACATGATGACCGGTTAATATATAGGATTTCCGACATTGCTCGTAACAGCTGTCAACATTGCTATAGGTACTGTATAAAAAATATTGTCAGGGAAACTGTTTGACGCAATCATTATCGCATATCTACGATATACCTTATTCAATCTCATCGTTTCGTCATCATTTTATTTTCCAAGTTTGTGATAATTCACGTCCACGTGTCAATATTTATATTTACTCACCGGCCACTTTTTGCATGATCCCCTTTTCGTAATAATACCTGAGCGACCGGCTCAATTTGTCGTAGTTCATAGCCGGTCTGTTCTTCTGTAGTCCCCATCGTCTAGCCACCTGCAATCGTGCACAAATCGATAAGTCGTGTAAAACGAATTAAATGAATATAATGTAATATACTATTATAATAGTTTATAATATAATATATATTATACGTATGACGAAGACTATACACTGCAGTTATTTCAATAATTCTCGTCCGTTCAATTAAAGGTAAACTAGGTAATTAATGTCAGAAAATACTGAAATCAGTGGCGTATAGTTAGCCTCAGCCTACAACCCCTCCCCTCCCCTCTCCGAAATGACAGTCAACTTTAATTGTATAACAACGTGGTGGATTAGTACTCTATATGTGCTATAGTTCAATTGCTAGTTGCTATCTATAATTGTAGGCTGTAACCCAACTGGAAAAACAAATGAATATAATATAATTTTATTCACAGCATAAATTATAGTCAAAACATTATCTCGAACTTCTTAACTCGACGTCAAAATTGTATCAATACAATTACGATGTGGTAATATTCAAATACTATAATACATGTATGTAAATCGTACTGCGGTTTTGTCGATTTTAATTAAATGTCAAAATGTCATTTATTATGCAGTATTCATAATATATTATTATATTTCAGTACGTACCTCTTCCGGTTCGACCAGTTTGAACTCCATGCCCCTTCCGGTCCACACAATACACGACGCGTTGTTCGGATCGTCCAGCAACGTGACCAGGAACTGCCACAGCTGCAACGCGCCCCTTCGCTGAGGCTGCGGCGGCGCGGCGTATCCTCCCCCACTACTGTCGTGGCCCAAAGACGTGACCGTCTTTAATTCTGCGACTTCTCCTGTATAAGCATGGCCACAACAACGACAGTAAGACAGTAATAACAAATAGTATTAATACTAGAATATGACTATTTAATTATATGACACCCTAATTATTATGTATTATGTATATTGTAAATATTATATGGATCACGGTGAATTCGACGAACATTTATGGTAAAAATGTGTATGATAAATCATTTTGAATTTTATTTTTTGATTAAACTATTAATATATATAGCTTATAATAAAAAATGGTTCAACAAAAAAGTTTAAAGTTGTCAGTATTTAAGATTATCTATGTACGTTCGCATTCAATTCCCTATTTAATAAATAATTTGTTTATCGATCGACTTATTTTGCTACTAATTTACCTGGTGCCAGTAATCAATAAAATATACATTTCTTACAGGATATAATTTTACATTTAAATTACCTAAGTGATTACCTAATGAACATTTCATAAGTATACCTACTTGACGTAAACCCTACCAATTCCGTCACACAAGATATTTTGAAAGAACGTGTATGTACATTGTACATAATTATACATTTGTACATTTATTATAGGTATAGCGACGGCGTATACAACATCTTAATAGAAATTTATAATTTTATAATATCTTATTTTTAATTTGAAATCCTCTAACATGTCTGTGGTCTCGATTCTAATGAGCCAAGAAATTTGATTGATTCAGCATACAATGTCTACATACTTGATACTATGTTATAGAGTTAGTATTATTATAGTAGGTAGTTAGTAATCATAATGTAACTAAAACTAATACTTAAAGTTATAAAACAGGACTCCTAAATCCTGAATAATTAAACATTTTTATCAGCAAATCGAGACAGACGTGACTTGTTGAATCGATCAGAATTGTTTTAGTCGTAACTCGTAGTTTAGGTGATTTGGAAATGCAGGTCTGTAATGATTATTTATATTACCAATACATATTGGTATTATATCAAATATATGCAGCGGAGCTCACAAGGATTGAGGGAGCTGCCGTCGATTATATTAGTTTTTCTAGTTTTTATCCCATGCAATATGACTTTTTATCAATTGATCAAAGAACATTGTCAGTTCTTACCGTCCTGATGATCCTTGTTAATGGTTATCGTCGGTGGCAGTAGCGGAGGCAGCGGTGAGTGTGGGGGTGGATGTGGAGGTGGTTGTATGTGCATGTGCGTCGAGTGATGGTAGTTGAACACGTCGGACGTGCTCAAAAACAGCGGCGAACCACCTGCTGATCATCAGACGGCGGAGATTACGATCGATTTCATGACACCATCATCATCATTATTAATATAGGTATGCGAATAATTAATATATCACTAAAATAATATAATTAGTGTGGGGTATATTATATAGTGCACGTGTTTATTTTATTATTATTATTTTTCCGCATCATTGGATTTTTGTTGATTAATTAATATTAACGAGCTCGACGATTGTTGTTTTTAGTTTAATTATATTCACGGAAACACGATTAATCTTAATGTTTCACGAGAGTTTGCTATACACACACACACACACACACACACACACACACACAAATATATATATAGTTATACACTTATACCAGCAGCAGATCCCGATATGGCAAAGATTTTCCCTTTTTATACGAGCATAATTCGTAGAAAAAACTTTTAAAATTAAGTAATTCATATAAATATCCATTTATTATTTATTATATTATACTAAATTACCTACAATGACGCACCGTGGTACATACCTATAGGGCTATAGGTATATGTTATATATATTTAATATATTAGGTTAAAAGTACGAATATCAGTGATTTAAGCAGACAAACAAAATATATAGTGAGCACTCAGAAAAATACCTACTACTATATCAATGAAAAAAGTGTATAAAACTATGGTACAACGAGTATGATTTGGAACCTACGAAACAGAGTGATAAAAATATGGCATTATCATTTATCATATTACCTATTATAATATTAAAGCAGATGAATTATTTATTGTTAATTTCAAGATATTATTACTTATTTCCGGGAATTAAAACAAATCAATTACATCATAGAAATAAGAAAAGTGTTAATTATGATTTCTTTGCATCAAGACTTGGTTAACTTCAAAATACATAAAATAAAATAAAGTAGTTGTATAAATACCGTTCAGCTGAACAGTTTTATACTAAATTATATCTATAAAAGGTGTCAAGTTGGTCACTGTAATGGATGTGTTGAATTAAATTTAGTTAAAGTTAAAAAAAGGATACAAATCGAATAAAAATACAAAAAATAAAAGTATTAGTTAATAAATTATTTTTTAAATAATTATAGTTGTAAAATTGTTGGGTTTGTCTTATATTTGGTTTAATACTTGTATTGTTATTTTATAAATTCATAAACTTTTCGTTTTTCATTTAATAGTTAATCAATATTCAAATTTTAAATATCATGATCAATTTTAGAAAATAGTTGAGCATTTTTTTAATTATAAATTTATTAAATACGGTTATTGTTTTTTTAGTTTTATGCTTTGTAATAAATCAGATTCCTATATCATAGTCCGTTGTTAGAGGGTGTGGGACGCTTTGTCTGTATTAACAATAAGTAGGTACACACAATAATATTTAACTGTAGAGTTATAACTTATAATGTACCTATATTACAATTTACAATGTTCATCCAATGATATTTTATAAATAATCAATTCAAATGCACTATTTAAAATTGACTGATTTAGTAATTATTGGTATTTATATCAATATTTTTCTTTATTTCGATTAGTTTCGTAGGAATCAATATAGCAATTTATTATCAAAACTAGTGCGATTTAAAATTGATACGGTATGCATACGTGTTTTTATGAACGTTTCCATAATATTCTCATTATCGAGTGTTACTCTTATCGGCCGAGAATTGCAAAATGTTTAAAAAAATATGTTTACCTACTATTTAGGTAAAATAATGGTATCTATATATGTGTATATATTGTATATAATTATGTACAATAGAAATTAAAATATGGAAAACATATATGTGGGCCACAAACATTTTTAAATCGAGATTAAAATTTAAAATACGTAATGATTAATAATATAATATTATTACCTAACTGACTATTATATCCTGACTTTATTATTTTTGAATGTCTATATGAAAATTGTTACATTTTTAGCTTCACAGTTAATTTTTTGATGATTTTATAATAATAATTTAATTAAATACGGGGTAGAATAGAAAAAATAGAATTTCACAACAATAAACAAAAATGGGGATAGCGAAAATCTTAATCAACTAGATATTTTAATCAAAAGTGTCACAGTTATAACTTTGAATTATGTCAACTATGAAGTATAAACAACAGACAAGACATACAATATTGTATCATATCACAATTAGATAATTTTTTTGTGCAGTATTAATACTGTTTGACGACATAGTCACATAGACCAACAAACAGTGAACAAAGTCGGTATGATTATAATAGTGTGCAACTGTGGACAGAAATCCCTTTTTAAGTAATATATACATTTCTATATAGCACGTGACATTGACGTTTTAATAGACTATAATGTTATAGGTATAGACCACAATTAAACAACAAATCGTAAGCAATTAAGTAAATTACAAAAAAAATTAAGAAAAATGGGGTACGGATTTCAATTTGGAATGCTAAACCGTGCTTATAAGACTCTTAAACTTCACCTGCAATTTTACATTTGGCTATTCCACCGTGGCCCTCGTAATATAATATGGCATATTTCCACTGATAATATTATATAAACGTTTAACCTTTTTATTCAGGAAGCGACAGATTAAAAAAAAAACCCAAATTGGTAAACACGAAAAAAAATATCTTCTAAATATTTTACGTGGTGCACATATTTAAATATAATAAATTATAAACGCATCCATTTATTTTAATTATTCAATGAATATTAAATTTAAACTTTCATTAATCTCATTTTTGTGTAGGTACACATTTACCGTCTTTTATATTGTTCTTCCATTAATTAAAAATGTATTGTTTTACATGGACTGTAATATTAGATTTAAAATTGTATATCTGTTGTACTCGTCCATATAATTGTTTCGTAAGACTACTTCGTAAATCGTTTTTAATTCGCCTGAGTTATTTTCGTCTTAGCAGTTTATCGTTTTATAAGTGCCTTGGTATAATATTTGAGAATTCTATATTATGTGTTATATCTATTAGTTATTAGTCATTACTTATTACCCATGATAAGTAAAATGTGAGTGAAGTCATTCAGTCATTATTTTATATAATTCCAAGTATGAATAGATCATACCTTACAACTTAACTTTTTTGCATTTAATTTATATGAACTTAACATTAAACATTAAAAATTGATTTCTATTTATATTAACGTCATAAATAACGAGTTACTTTAAATCAAATCTAAATAAGAACGATTGTTCAATATGTTTTTTGACTTGATTTTTTTCACTAATATAACTATATTATAATGTTTAATAGTGATGCCTTTGATCAACTTTTGATTTTTAAATAGCAAACTGCAAGTTTCTTCAATTATATCTGTTACTGTCCACAGAGGATATTTTTATAAAAAATAGTTTTATTTTTTATTAATAAGCATTTAAAAGTTTAGATAAAATTAGTGGAGATGTCACATGTGGCAACAGTAGAAAGTAGTCAAATACCACACGAAATGTGTGGTACACCACTCCTCTCGTGCTCGTATAAGCTACAAACAATAGGTACCAATAAATTGTGATTATTATTAAAATGTATTGTTCGATATTTAATATTTATTATTATTATTATTATTATAGATACCTACATAAAAATATGTAATATTAATTACCTGGTAAGGTAATATATATAGGTAGGTATAAATGTGTTGGAATAATATAATATTGCAGTATGCTGCGGAACTAAAAATAAAATAAACGAATTACTGTTGGCATTAATGCGAGTGCTGCACAGTTTGCAGTTAAAAGAATCGACTCGTATACACGGCCGTCTCATCGCGGAGACGTATAATAATATATAACATGTATACCTACCTATATATATATATACATATAAACTATGTACTGGCGTATTCCGTCTAAGCACCGCGATGGCTAAACGCGCGCGGATTTCGTTTGCCAGCTATTAGCAACAATATACGCGGGCAACAATGGGATTTGTAATATTTTTTACAACTCCCGACGGGCATCGTCACTGGCTTTTTTTCTCCCTCCGTCGGCGTGTATATATTCAAAAGGCGCGCGCGCTCCGCTAAAAGGTTGCCGTTACATTATTTAAAACCCGAACGTTAATCCCGAACGGGAGAGTGCGCGCGTATATACTGCAATACACACATACGCACATTACATATAATAATATAGAGGTACCTTATATATATAGCGATATAGATGTACATTAATGGTATACCTGCCGATTTCGCGTGGGTCCGAAGAGTTTCAAACGACAACAGGAGACGAAAAGAAAAATCTAGATGGCGATAATATAGCTGCAGCCACCGTCTTCCACGTATATGCACGTGTCGTCTGCACTCGTCATCAGACGAACTAGGGGCTGGGGCGTATAATATTATTATATTTTAAAGATATAATTAATATATAGTATACCGTAAATAATAATGTATAGAGTAGTAGTAGGTATATGAGTAAAGAAGTATAATAATTCACATCATATATCGTCGACACAACGAAAATACGCATTATAAGCCGTAAATAATACATAATAAAATAATATCCGAGGGGTCGTGGTGGCGGTGGTTCGCGAGGGCGGCGATTAGTCGAGGACGAAAATATTCTTGCCCGCAGTGCTTGGACGTTTTGTATCTGCGCGAGTCCGTATTTCTATACACTGTTGAGCGCGTGTATACATATTATTATTATTATTATTTATTATGTATACAATGGCGCGCAAACATGGAGGAGGGTTTTCAGCCACCTCCCAACCACTTGTCTTTTTTTTTAACTTTAGTATAAAACGCGAAAATGTGTTTATAAAACATAATATATAAGCCCTCTCTCACCTATTATTGGACATTTTTGTGTACGCCACTATGGATATATAAAATATTTTATGCATAATATACTGTAAAGTGAAAGACTAAATAAACTCTGCAGTTCAGCAAGAGAACACTCATCGGACAGACGAAACTCGGTTAGCCTAATAGGGAACTAGCCCCTAGAACCTGTTTCTATGGCAGGGTTATGCGGGGGGCTTGTAGAATCGGCTTGTAAGCTCTCTGAGCAGAGTAGGTATACTTTTAATGTATTTTTACGGGGGAGCATTTAATTGTGTTAGCATTTAATAGTTTAATATTGTAATACAACAAAGGTACGTATAATAATATAGATGTATAAAGTGCTACCTAAAGAAATTATGCCATTTCAAAGATGATATTTTGGACAATATGCTTGTACTGCAGAATATACCAAAATGAGAGGGGAACTATGCATTTTTTAATGACTGACGTTTAAGTAATTAGTTACTTTGGCAGTGAAAAATGGCCTTGCCCTTCTTCGCCAAAACAGCGGGTGCCCGTCTCTCGTCTGAACTCCTCACATAGTCGGGAGATGACAACCGTTCAACTATAATGCAGCCTAAACCATACAACATATACATATATATAATTAAATGTTTGACTGAACTGTCAACTTTTTCTAGCTTGAAATAATTCTTGGTCACACAATACATACATTTGTCGGAAACACCGGGTTATTAAAAAAACGACATTTTGTTAAAAACTGTAATTGCATTATAATAGAAAATTAGAAAGACAACAAACATTTAACATAGTGACTATTTAATATAGGGCATTAGGGTCACTAGGGTGCCCTCTGATCACTCCTAGAATTATACGCACTGATGCAATTTCGCCACTATTTTAGTGCATAAGGTAGTACTGCACGTTTAATAACTATATTATAGGGATCGGAAGTTGTAAGAGTTGCATATTTTTCTATTTAATATCGAGTTATAGCAGACCAAGCTAGAAATTCATTCTATATATACAAGGACGAATTTATAAATGAAAATTTCAAATGCACAAAACTGTATTTTTCGTTAATTTAACAAAAAAAATTGATAGTAGAGTTACAAAGTTATAGTGTTTTTTTTGTAAGTTTAGCGTTTTTTGATCTTTATGTGCTTAATTTTAATTTGTCCAACTTTTACGTCCTATATATAATATATAAATACCTATATTTTTTTAAATAAGATAATATACGTCATAATCTGCAGTATATGCACATGGTTTTTTTTTCACAATAAACTATTATGAGCAGTATTGGCAGTATTATTGGTTAGATCATTAATTAACTGATAAATAGAAGCCACTCTGCAGCGGTAACACTTTTTGTGTGATATTGTACTATATAATATAATATTATTATAATATATTATTATAATACCAACGCGAAAACTCTGATACTGCCCGCTCTGTGTACTGCATATACTGTATATTGTATTATATCCATTAAATAAATACATGATATTCGGTCTGTGACTCGATAGTCGAGATGTCCTGCAGCATATATATATATATATATATATATTATATAATATTACACGTGTACACCCGACTTTTGAGAGTTTTGTGCACGCGAATAACGATTAGACGCGCTGCCGCTGTATGGTATTGTATATGATATGTAATGTGATATATACTTCAATACTCGTATACACATTATTTATGTATATTTATATTATATATATAGTCATTAGACGCGCGTCCGACGAGCCCTGCTATAAAGCCCCAAAACGCAATCCACACGCATAAATCACATATTCACATCGATTGTGCACTTGTCTCGTCGGTTATTAACGCCGCGACTGCCACCGCCGTGTATTCTTCATCGTTATAATATTATAATATTATTACTATCGTGCGATTGACCACGCGTTGCTATTACCGCGGATCTTGTGTGATTGTTGTACGCATATAATACGGTTCGAGTCGAATCGAATTTTCCGAATCTCGCGGCGTTTGGCCGAGAGAAGTCCCCTCTTGGCTCTTAGACAGTTTACAAATATACAGTCATATTATAAAATAATAAAATGTATATAACGCTTACACGTGGCCATACCAATAATATCGTATCGCCGCGGTGAGTTGCATTAAAATCCGGCACTATACGCATAATATATTATAATATGCAGTCAATTTTTCCTGAATTCTACAAGTTACAACACGGGAATAAAAACTTAATTTCTTTTTCTTATTAGCTTCTAGTGTAACTATGATAGCTCAACAATTATCAAAATATAACATAATAGATAATAATTAAAATATACATTACAAAATAATAATCGTGGAACATAATATAGTGATTTAAAAACTTAATAATGTCTTATATTAAACGACGTATTACGCAAATGACAATATTAAATGGCAATATTACTTAGGCTTTTTGGCTTTCGACTTTTTTATCGAATCGATGTTTTAAAAATACAAATCCTAAATATATATATTGTATGTGCGGATTTAAAAACCAAAGATTAGAAAAAAATGCCACCTGTATAACGTCTTTTAATTTAACGCATTTGTATATGCTATAGACAAAGACTGCAATAGTATATTATGTACCGTTTATAATAACTGTTTAAAGATACATTGTTTTTAGTTGATGTGCTGTGTAGTGGTAAAAGTTTCGCCATTATTGATTAAGCACGTAGGTACATAATTAATAATATAATGTTGCGCGCACTTTATTCTTTTTTTTTATACATAGGTGTGTGCATTTTGAGTACAGCAGTTGTACACTATACTTTATACGTCTGAATACTTATATCTAATCAGTTGTAATGTTGAAAAAAATATTTTGAAATCGGTGATTATGAAAACAATTAAGTTACGTTTTTATATTCTTAAATAATATACCTACTAAGCTTCAAAATATATAAGAATAGTATATATACCTATTAGTTTATAATTTTATAAGAGTCTAAACAATCTCATATTATGTGTTAACGGTTAACCCGCGTATAAGATTATCATAACTCAAGTTCCTATCGGACACCTTCCATAAAATACGTTACGTCAATAAAATATACTGATAAGTGATAATACTGATGACATTTCACTGTGTCGACGGCAGAGGCGTGTATAGGGCCCGCGGGAAT
Organism: Neotoxoptera formosana; assembly: GCA_022818045.1. Lineage (NCBI taxonomy): Eukaryota > Metazoa > Arthropoda > Insecta > Hemiptera > Aphididae > Neotoxoptera > Neotoxoptera formosana. The sequence goes on along the minus strand of CM040633.1, from coordinate 22,537,619 downwards.
ACCCTGCAGATTTTGAACCCTTAAATGTACCCAAAACATATTTGGATATCATACAAATTATTTTTATAACCAGGTAGTTTGTTCTGAACATTGATCCTGGCCAAGCCACTGGTCGACGGCTATATATGAAGATCTTTTGTATAGAATTAATCGATAATTGTGAACTCGACCAGCCAGGGCAATAGCAAGTTGTAGGAAGGTTTATATCATATGTTTTAAAGAGTACAAGCGGTGGACATATAGAAACAATAACTCATTTTACTCAGATTTAGTCCTCTCTCTTTCAAGTAAATATTTACTATGCAGGGTATATCCTCTTTTAAGTGTCTACACTCATTGTTACAAAATGTTTTAATATTATTAAAAATATTTTTTTTATGTCATTTCAAAACAACATTTCTGAAAAAATTATATTTTTTCTATTTTTTATCGTTATTATTTTTCTAAGTTTTTACTTTTTTGAATGGCATCATACATTTTTTATTTAATATTCCGAAGCAGGATATTATTCGGAGTATTTCAATCCATAACAATTTAATTTCGAACTAGTATAGTTCACTATACCTAGTTACAAGTATTTAAAGTTTACAGCAGCGGAGTAATGGACAACTACTTCGCTCATCATAAACACTTTGAATGCTTATAAAGTTATAAGTTTAAGACTAATGAATTACTTGTCCAAAATTTGATCTTTATAGATTGAAATACTTTAAAATACAATGTTCTGCTTCGTAATATGAACTTAAAAATGTATTGGGTCAATTTTGTTTTCAAATGACATCAAATTATGTAATAAAAGTTGAAACTTTTCAAAGTAATGAATGTAGACAACACTTAAATGAATCACCTAGTATATTATAATATGTACCTACCTATCTAATACGCGCTGCCATGTTCGCCGCATTCCTATAATAATTGAACTATTACGCGATTAAGTTTTCAATGCACATATTACGTGTACCTATATAACTATACTAATATTATAATTATAAAATTTTGTTTATTTTCGATTTCGTAAAATGCGTGACAAATATTGTAATTATTCACGAGAATAATATAATAATAAAATAATATACATTATTGGCAGCAGGTATAGTAAACACACACACACACACACACACACACACACACACATTATGCGCCAATATAGTTATATTGTTATATATATATAGTGTCGGCGGCCCCAGCAGCAGTGTCATAATACGCTCGATGATCTTGATCAATATCTATATATAGTTTATACACAGGGCTTAAACGTTTTTTGCCGGCAAAGCAATATTTTTTTAATTTAATCTTGTTTTTTTCTCGCCGCGAGAGAGAAGAAAAAAAATTATTATAGGTGAAAATTGAAACGCTTGTTTTCGTTGAATATCGGTGGCAAGTCTGCGGAGAGCATATATAATAATATATATATATATATATATGTATATATTATAATGTATATATATTATAATAAAGCTGCGTGCCGGCGTATACGTGTCCGGAATGTTTTTTTTTTCCCCCGGGATTTACATCTGATGACACGACCACCGCGACGCCACCGCCCACGCATCGTATATTCTAACCCACGTCAGCACCACCCTCGGGCGTCTTATTTATATTCAATTAGTTTTTAGATTTTCGTCATTGTTACAATAACGCGCATATCGACGCGACAATCCGTGACGAGCATTTTTATTAGGCTTTTTCGCTTTTCTAATAAAATATTAACTATATGCGCGCTCATTTAAAATACCTATAATATATACATACATGATATTATAATATAAATTATATAAATATAGGTTAATATATATATATATTGTTATCACTATAAATAAAAATGTAAAATCAAATCAAATCTCGAAAATGAAACGCATTGTATTTTCAGATATTTCTAATCGAAAACGACACGATAGAACATGTTATTATGATCTCATAATGATTATTAGTGATGATATTAACGTCTCCTACCTATATAAACTATACCTACCTGCCAAATTTCAGCTTCATATTAGGCAAACAAGTAAGTTCATGTATTTTGTAAAAAGTATGCAAATGCGTTAAAACTAGTGCCACTGGTGTATTCTTATTTTCGTAATTTCTATTTAATTAATTAATTAGTTCAACTCTTCTCATTAAATGGATCATCTACACACAACACACCGAGCACTTGCAATCAAAATAAAAATCAAGGCTAAACGGCTTAGTATAACTTCAGATACAGCTATCCAAAGATATAGCCTTACAATTCCCTTCCACATTCAGTGTTTGAATTTTCAAAAATTCGTATTTAGCTGATGTCTCCTACCTATATGGCTATATAAACTACATACCTTGCGAATTGCAATTTGCAGCTTCATAGTTCAAGTAGTTTTCGAGATTTATAGTCAGTGAGTGACCTTTCGTGTTTATATAATATATAGATATACTACGTCTAAGTTGTATACTTGTATAGCACTTAATGTATATTTTTTTCTCAATATTCGTCTTATAATAACCGTTTACTTGCCTTGTGTCGAGTATCTTGTAGCGTTGTCGTTAGCGTCCTGCCCGTAATAGGCCTTGGCGTCTGAGTCTTTCTTGTGCGTTACCATTGCAGGCGGATCGTAATAATCATAGTATAGGTTTCTAGTGGCCAGACTTCTAGAAAACGTTAAAATAAAACTTTATAGTACACGGATAAAAGAATAAGGGTAATATAAAAAAAATAGAATTGCACTCACTTATCAGTTATCTTTTCAAAAATAAAATATCGAAAAAAGTTTAGGTGTAGGTAACTATATATAATAATTATATATGTACATATATGTACTATAATATTATATTAATTATATATTCATATATCTAAGTATACCATAATATGTTGCTACGTATCTATACAATATAATATATCAGATACGAATATGCAGCACAATATAGTTTTATGTTTGTGACGTTTATCCAACAATTGACTTTAATAAATCGCATAAATGGTATTGTTGTATAATATAATGCGGTGGCTTGTTTATTTTACAGTGTCTGTAGGTGCACGCCGTCCGTGGTCGACCAGCCCCTCCGTGTGTGCGATGTATATTATACAATTTTATAATTATTATTATTATTATACACTGTAGTAGAAACTGCAGAAAGAGGATTACTGCACACTTCTGAGAGGTTCGCGGGTCGGCGTAGGTTTTAAATAATCTTTTGAATGAAAAGCCAACAAACGAGAAGCCCGTAAATAATTATCAGGTTAATAATTTAAGGGAATGGAAAGGGTCCTGCAAGTAGCTTACGACGAGAGACCGTTTAACCCTTTGTATTAAAAATTGAAATACACGCACGGCGGTGGGAGAGGCGCCCTATTTATGGGCTTAATTATTTCAAACAATGTATATATACTGCACCGTGAAGATGTATAATATTGTTTATATTGATGACATAAAAATTAGTTATTCCTCGACCGACGATTATATTAAGAACCGTTCTGCGAATATAATTTGTTCCTTCGCAATTTTAGGTTGTGCATATGTATATATATAAGTTACCGTTCACAAATCGTTTATCTCTCAATCGTCTTTTTAGTTCGGATTCGGTAGTATTGCCAATTAATTATCATGCAATTCTATTACATATCGATCGAGGACCTTCAATTTATAATTATATGCTTTTGTTAATAAATTGTTATTTTATTATTTAATTGCCTTTATTTCAACAAAAAAATTCATATCGTGCAATTCATATTATTTATATTATATTTGTCGAGTCACCTGAAGTTGGTTGGCGAGTGCGGATAGTAATGATCTGTGAAATACCGCGTAGATCTACCGCAACAGTCTGCAGGTGATCTTAATTCGGTTTTCATCGAATTTTGCTGGTACATCACAGCAGCGCGGTCTAAAAAAAACAAGTGTTTAAATATATAACATTTAACAATACAATTTGGTTTTAAGTTGTATATATAAACACAGTTGTGACAACTATTTTTTTTCTACTTATAAGAGCAACGATAACAACATAAGTATTACATAATACTTATGAATTATGACCAAGTTTGGCATTGTTTAGCGATCTTATTTTCGGTTAACCTATTCAACTTTAAAGTTTGTATAGTGCTAGTTTAAATATTAGTTGAGTTTTGAGTGTTTTACTTTAATGTAGTACTGGAATGCTGGATGCGAAGTTAACACTACTGACTTCAAAGTTAAATTGTATGACTTTAATTTTAACTTGTTTCCAAAAAATGTCCAACGGTGTCTAACAACGTTATATGAATATTGTCGGATAAGTGTTAAGGTGTTTTTTGCATATGTAATGCTGGTCGTGTTGAAAATAGTAAAAATAGTAAAAAATAGTAAAAATTTACCTTTTAAAATAGCTTCCAACAAATTTTAAAAAATGCCCGATAACGTTCAATTAATCCGAGAATAGTTTGTTGGGATCTTATTAGACTGATGTGTTTAACTTTGTAGTGCCAGCTTCATGTAGGTCTATATACATTATTAGGACTTATAACTTACATGTATTTTATAGGTACTTGAATACATGATATAATACGACGTGTTAAGTTACATTTTTATTTACCAGGTGATTCTTTTAGTAGTAAACTCTAAAACTAAATACTCATTATTATGACAGGCTTAAACTTTTTCAAAATATTATTTCACATAAGCTTGAAATCTTTTAAAAACAATATTTTTTTAATTTTGATTGAGTAATGAGTTATAATAATATTTTAAGAGCGGGGGTGTATAGCAATACATAAATAATGGTTACCCCATTAGTGTTGGCCCAATTATATAATATATTATACTCCAATGCTTTTTTAAACTTCATATATATTTTATAGTTAATTAGCTAAAGGTTTAAAATTCGATTTATATATACCAAAATTCTCCAAAAAATATTTTGATTCGAAATATAAAAATATTGATAACGAATGCCATCATTCAAAAAAGTAAAACTTAAAAATGTACAACAATAATTCAACAATTCAAATTGTTTTTTTCAAAAACATTGTGTTGTAATAATATAAAATTATGAAAAAAAAATATTATCAACTTCGTTAATCAGCTAGTGGTAAAAAAATAAATTAAAAGTCTCACTCTGTATATATACACCGAGTTTTCAATATTTGAAAGCCCTCTCCACTAAACAGCTGCCCCTCGCTGCATATATATATATATATAAATACATTATATGTATATACGTTTTCCAACCCATAAATCTGACCTCGTGATCTACCGAGGGTGTTTGTCTACACATAATTCGGTTGATTTTTCAATAGGGACGATCGTCTATATAACGGACACGCATATACCCCTTCGTTAACCCCAACCAATACTACAACAACTGCAACTATAATATCTACTAATACTTCTATTATCGTACTACGTATCATTTACTGGCTATAATAATATACGGATCAACCGTGACCGTGTATATAGATACTTACATAGTTACATATTATATTGTATACGTTTATCATAAAAAAAATATTCGCACAAGAGATGATTTTTTTGATACGCTTTCGCGTGGTTATATGATTCACTGTACGCATCAGATATTAATAATATAATATAATATGGTTATCGAGTTATTTTTTCTTGTCGAAAATACTGAAAACCGTATTAAATTAATCGAGTTTGCTATATTCTCTATTTCGAGGTGAGATAATAGATAATTATATTCTAGTCTCTTATCAATTTTAAAATTTTAATCTCACATATCACAGCGTTATACATAGATATATTCAAATTCAAATTTTAAAAAAACTTCACCATTATAAAATAATTTTTTTCTTCTCGTAACATTATTTCAATATATATAGGTACAAATGATATTTACGTTAAGTGCTACAATGACAAGTTCCTAAAGATCTATTTAGTGATTTCTTTGGTACTATATTATTATTATACTCAACTTACTGAAAACACTAGTTAATTAAATAATAAATTATAAGAAGAAATGTACATATTATATAGGTGGTAGGTACGTACCTACCACTAATCTGTGTGATTTTTAAGTGACAAGTTCTAAACAGAATTTACAAAATGAAATTTTGAATAATATTGTTATTATGCGTTGTTGTTGCTATTTTGTATCTATAGTACCTAATTAAATACCTAATTAATAACTGTTGTGGTCAATGTTCAGATAAGTATTTATCAATATTTTTTTGGTTCAGTTGTGTGCCGTCGCTCTTATTTTTATGTGTCGGGTAAATTTAATATTATAGTTAGGTATGTCAAACAGTATATATATAGTATATACTGTTTCATATATTTCATGTAGAAATCTGCACAATTTAAAGCTCTGATATTTTAATTTACACCGTTACTCGGCTCGGCCCTTTCAGTTTGCAAGTCTTTATATTATATTATATTATAGTATGAATTGTCTTTCAGTCCTTCAATTATTTTCCTAAAAATTGACTAAAAAACTTTGCCAAGCCAAATAACTACAATAAATTGCAATTGGATGACTGCAAATTTTAGAATCAAAGCTAGCATCATCACCATGCTATCATAAAGCGGTGTATATTTCTCGTAAGATAAATTAAACAAGTGAAAAATGTCGTTTAAAAATTTCCAAATCCAAAAAATATCTGAATAGTAATTTATAAAGGTACTACTTTACTAGTGCGTCTAGTAAATAACCGCGGTATATAATCATGCATATCGCACATATACATAAACCTAATATATATAATAGTATATTATATTACCTATGTGTATAATATACTTTGCGGCCCATCATATTATTTCCGTTTTCTTGTAAGACACTATTATATATATTGTATCGACATGCACGTCATGCTTGCATGTGATGTGATCAAAGTGCCCTTTAATCGAAATTCTAAAGTATATATTAATAAAAAAAAAAAAAAATGTTAAACGTTTTACCCCCTGCTAGACCGTTTCACTTATAGTGGGTTTCTCGGCGAGACACCGCAGTGTCGTCGTCGACGTCGTCCCTTATATATTTCAAAGACAATCTGCGCCAAATACGACGACGCGTACGTCAATACGCCATACATGTATATTGTATATATATTATATATATATAATGTAAGTATATCTATATATACGCCGTCGTGACAATGTGTCATGTACTCGTGTCATATGGTAGGTTACTCGTATTTACCTATTATTTGTCCCGCGAAGTTATAAGAGCCAACATCAGAATTCTTCTGTTTGAATACAAAGTAAACATAAATACTACATAATATTATATAGGTACATCACATGCTCTGCATACGATGCGTATTGTCACTTTCGCAATCCGAGACGGAATAACCCACATAAACTTTTATAGTTGTGAACTGCAATATTATACAGGTACAGCGAGTGTACGGCGTACGCGTATATAGTAATAAGTAATACGTCAGAAACATATATTAAATATTCATACTTTTAATACAATATTTAAGATCCATTGATATCTATATGTATCTATATACATTTAATTTGGCTAAAATGTTTTTATTTTTATGGTTTACATGTAGAAAATAGTTCGAATCAAGCCATAAGGTGTCCATACCTACCTAGATAAAACTACCTACCAGGGAACCGAATTTCCTAAGCGAGGTATGTATATACAGTTATTACTTATTAATAATAACCTAAGTATACCAAAAGTACTTACAATACTTAAAGTGCGTACCTTAGGGTACGACTAACAGCCCTGCACAAGCCCATGTTTGCAACCCACAAACCCCAATCCTTATTACGTTTAGCACAAACAATATTTTCCAAATTTCGTTTAGCTGTAAGATGATCTTGTAATAATTATTATTATATATAATATCGTGTTTGTCGTAGTGCAGTATATACAACTATATACAAGACAGTCGCAAAGTCTTAACTCACATGCGTTAGGTAAACGAATTCGATCGAGCACGTGTCAGAGTTTGTCTACCGCTTAATCAATACGCATTTATACAATGTACTTATTACATATTATATTGTCCACCGTAGATATTCCCTAGGTAGTGGACTTTTCACCGAAAGAATACGTCTTGTGTCAACACAATAATAAGTATATAAGCTTCATATTATATTATGATACATGATATCGAGAGCACCCTATGCTTTTATTACTAATTGAAACGTGAAAGAATATAATATCGATGGTCTAGCCGCTAGATAAATTAATGTAATATTTGTCATTGTTTTATATTCAAAATGTTTGTTTAGTCGTGCAGGATCGACATTGGAAACACATAGAAGTCAATTATTTTGGAGTTTCCGACCGATTAATAAATACACACACGAAAATAATATTATGTTCTCGTATAGTCGTATACCTACTAGTTATTTGTTTAATTGTTTCGCTAATGGTTAATATGATATAATATACTTTGTAATTGCAGGTAAAACAAATAAAAGCTGAGATAAAATGAGTTTTTATTATTGGGGGCCCCGTTAGGGGGGATCGTGAGGTGACTAACTTTATTTTTTTTTACCTACTTTGAGGGTGACGACGTTAAAAAGGTTGATAATATTTAAAATGTGGTGTACTCACTTACAATAAAAGTATTTCATGACTTCAAATACATAATATTATAATAAAAACTAGATGACTAATAAAAAAACTTCAATGACTTCAATCCAAAATTTGTGTAAAAATGGTGTAATCTTTCAGATGACTCTACTGAACAAATTGTTGCAGAATGTCACTTACCACATCTGTGCACTAGGCCATCGATATGATGTACATATTTACGATCTATGTCCACTTCAGTACTTACACATTATAATTATACATATCAGTAATGTATACTTATGTAGTTATGTATTATGTTTTATTTTTATATAATATTATATGTTTTTATATTAGACATAAGAATAAGTCATATTAAGTCACAGCTGCAGCCGTCAATTTCAATTATGTGTGTGTGTGTGAGTGTGTGTATATAATTAATACAAGTTTAAGTGTAAAATATTTGTGATGTCGATATTATTACCTTCTTGGTTCCAGTTTTCTAGCATTTGGCTAATAGGTTTACTTGACAAATGCACATATACGTTTTCTGTGAAATATATTCAAATATTTGATACGTGTTAATCGAAAATATTTCAATTTACAAGATATTAAAATATCATATGATATTATCACCCCTTACCCGTTTGTTGGGGCACGTCATATATTCCATTTCTCTTGTCGATTTCTATTTCACCGTTTTCGACTATTCCCGTGTACGATGGATTTCGGTTGTTGAACTGAAAAAAAAAACATAGTCATTATTATTATTTCATTTGTATCAATTATTATATACAAACATTATGACCGGTAAACCCATCTTTATAAAACGCGATTTGTCTATATTAACCCCTTTCTCCACCTAGTTTATTTGTACCTTATTTTATAATTATATATACTATTTATGTTTGCTAAAATGCTAATTACTTAGATACAAATATACTATACTTAAAGTATAAAGCGTATGTCCCATGAAGATTTGTTAGTTAATATAATATAAACCTTTAAAGTAGTGCATGAGCGTAGTATAATGTAAGCCCTACCCGGCTAAACATTATTAAATTTGTCAATTTTCACGAAAATAGACGATATTAACGCGTAATAAACAAAATATCATATGAGGTATAATAGGTACATAATCATATATTTATATATAATGTTATAATATATATGATTTAATAAAATCCGACTTCCGTAGGGTACCTAATTATAAATAGTCAAAAAAAATGTTTGTTCGAGATTCTAATTTTAGTCGGTATTTGGTTTGGTTATATAATATAATATTATATATTGGAATTGGACTATACAGACATATTGTGTACTACAACAGTATAGAGGAAGTAAATATTTTAAGAGACGAATTGCGACACAAATACTTTGACTGAAAGCAAACAAGAATACGATCTGTGCTAAACCAGCGCAGTGTCGTTTTTGCCAACCGTTTCCACAATATAGCAATATTTAGAGTTGACGATTATAAATTTTATTGCAAAAATTATGAATTAACGTGATTCGAAATCACGCGCGCAATGCAGCCAGCGACTATACCGGAAACACCACAGCGCGCCGTCCGGAAATGAACGCAAATGAATGGGAAACCGCGCTGTGGCGAAATCGCATTAGCGATAAATGTGTGTGTGTGTCGTATGGTCGCGCCGCAGTATATGTCTTCGGAGCGAAATCTTCCGACTGCGGTGGCGACGTTTTCTAATTCGGTTTGCGCTGTACGATTTGGCTTTTGAAAAGTCATTTATTTTTCCCGACTGTCCTTCCTCCTCGTCTTGTCTGAGTCGGTTCACTTGGTCTCGAAAGCCCGTCATATTATATAATAATATATATAGTGACTAATAACGACTCAGCTTCGCGGGGAGATGGGGTCGGCGGTGGTTAGGCGGCAAACGGTTTCCACGGTGCATTTCCGGTGCTTTCGGATTTGCGCAGCATTTGAAATATTTTTTAAAAACTTTTATTTTCGTTTTTTAACGTCTCGATTGATATTATTTCGTTTTTGTCAAATTAGATATCCTGTACCGTAATGATTTTCGCTCTCCCGTGTGACATATGTCTGCAGTCGTACTTATATACTCGTTGAAACCTACGTTTATAAAGGATGCAGCATTAAAATCGATTGTAGCCTCTTCATATAAAATCACTTCGTATATTTCTTGCAATATTTTGATCGCACAAAATTATGGTTGAAACGCGTTATATTGCAGAGACCATAGGCGGAACTGTAGGCTGCGCCAGCTGGGCCTTGGCCAAGACTTATCATCACGCCCTGTATTAATATATACAGTATACATATCATAATATATTAAATAGACATAATATTTAATAATAACATATTAAAAAAAAATATATTAGAAAATAAGTAAAAATGTTCAAAATAAATGCCATAGTTTATTTATTTATCAGTAAAACAAATAACAATAAACATTATTATTTAGCCGAAATTATTATCAGAAGTATCTGAAATTCTGAACAATGTATTTATTTGTTGAACATTTAATTTAACGTGGAACGCACAAATACTGTTTTATTTATTTTTTGTAATTGCCTTCTCCCACATTAAATGGTCTTGACTCTCGATTATAATAGACGTGTGTAGAGGTGCTATTTTTTTTATATATATATCGTACTATAGACTTTCTATAGTTGCTATCTATTGTAGCCCACCATGGAAATTATTTCTATTTACCCCACTGAAGCAACATCATGGACAGGTAAATAGGAAATTAGTATATTATGCAGTTTTAAATAAAAGACTTACAATTTTAATACCTACAATGTTTGGTTTTTAAATTTTAAAATTTAATACGATAATACCCAAAACAATTTCTTTGCTATGCCGTAATCCGAAGATGAATTCAAAAGTGAAATAAGACTTTTAAATGCTCGTAATAAAAATTCTGATAATAAACTTACTAACAGAGATTGTTCATTTTGGTTTTATTGGTTAAGACAAAGTGGTCTTGGTTGATTTTTACACAAATAGGAATATGTTAACAGAATTCTCAGTAATACTAGTTACGAGATAGAAATATAGAATGCTATTTAAAAATAAAACCCATAAGAGTCGTATGAGTCAAATCAAAGAATTTTAACATTTATTTTGATTTTAAACAGAGAAAATAATTGAATTGTAGATACTTTATATAATATGTATACATATTACATATATTATTACTTTTATTTTTAAATAATAAATCATAGATACTTAATAAAAATATACAAAAGCGTATAAAAAAACAAATATGAGCTTAAAAAAAATTATATCAATAATTGTCCATCACCCCTCCTTGTCTCCATTGGTTAAGTTATACCTTTATAAGACGTATCACGTATATAATATGGTGTCTGAATTAAACAGAAAAAGTTGACAAATCTGATAAAAATTTCTAATTCCGCCTATGGCGGAGAATATAATTTAATCCGTGTTTTGACATAAACTTTTTTTATAAATAATTTGAAATGTTAGAAATATATTAATGGCAATCATCAACGGTTTGAAAAAAACCGCGATAAAACTGTTCTTATAATAATTTTGATTATAATATATTATAGCAGTTGTGATACTTTGATTTTAACCACGCGTATAACCAAAGTGGACTTGAAAGTTATTATTACCCCATGTGTGACAGAGATGACAAGAGGTAACTGATTTTGCTGTTGCTCCCTCTCTTCGGCAACGTATTATAGTATGGCACTATATTATAAACATGATAATACCTACATGGTATATAATGCATGGTATATTATAATGTTTTTTTTTCATAACGAACACAATATTTACGGGTTTATAATAAACCGCGATGATGAAATATATGTAAGGGGTGCTGAGATAGGCGTCGATAATGAAAATGACTTATACGAAATACTATATACGCGATCTCGTTGCACATTAAAAATGTTGAGTATAATACACGCGTACACGCACAATATATCATCAGATTCCCCCGGATAAATGTGTATATAGTGACCCCACTCGCAGCGATCCAACTAAATGTTTTGTGTTCCCTAATACGCACGACTGAAAAAAACAAAATTTTTTCTGCACTTGATTTTTTACTTACCTACCTATATTATTAACCCTTAACTACCGACGTACGGTCTGTCAGACAGCATCAAATATTTGCTTACAATTTACTATTTATACAATGTTGTAAATTGTATTTTATTTTGTAGTAAATTTAAATGATCGACATCTAATTAAGTTGCAGGCAATGTTTAATAGTCTTGTGTTTTCTTTTTCTCCTTGGAAATACAACATTTATACTGAGAGTGGTCTGCCAGACCATATACGTCGGTATGAACTGCCGATCACAAAATGTACCTACATCATTTACAATAATTATTTTTTTTTTCGCAGTGTCACAATAATATGATGTATCATATAATTTAAATATTTAATGTAGTTAATTCATTATGTACCAAATACCTCTAAGTTATGGCTACATATACTTGGCTAACACACTACTTCACTATACTTAGAGGATATTAAAGACGTAATTAAAGCTTTTAATATAAGATATAAATAAAAAAAATATATATATATATAAGATATATGTGCAGCATATACCTATATTTTATAATTAGCAATAATAGTAAAATCTATACTAACGTCTAACTACATAGCAAATTGAAAAATACATTTTACTCACTCTGTTGTTTTAATAAAGTGAATCGTCCCACTATCAAATTTAAAGGTATAAGAATATTAAGTTATGAGCGTTTAAAAATTGTGCATTTTTTGTACATTTTAAAATGTGTTTAGTGTTTAGGATATTAAAAACCGTATCTATTTTATAAATATTAATAAATTAAAACAAATACACCTGATGGGTTATATAATATTTATTGTTAACAAAAATCTATCTACTATTCAAAATATAAAAGCACAATTTTCTGTAAGGATTTAACGTTCTATTTAATTATCAAATGGTATTTAAAATTATTTCACTGACGAATCATTGCAAATAATAATGTTGGTATACGAGTATAATGTATATACTATAACGTATTGCCATATGACGCAGGTTATATGTACCATTAAGATTTAATTTGACGGTATCTAAATAATATCTATTATCTGATATAAATTCCTCACACTACTGTTTGCAGGTGTATACAATGTTATTGTTATATAATGTACAGTATGAAACATGCTTATTTAGACATTAAACATCATATACCTATAACCTATGCATATATAATTAATAATTTAATAATTTTTATTTGTTTTAAAAATTGAAATCACGATAAATACAAGTATACAACACTACAAATGTAGATATATTGCAATACTATATATGCATACCTATACGGAATTATGTAAATAAGTATAGTCTAGGACGTCTATAGGTACTAGATTGATATACCGTTTTATGAGGCACTTGAAAACTATAATTATAATTAAAAATTGTTAATCCGTTTAACGATTTCGTGAATTATAATCGTTGTACCATTTTGTACTTACACTATTATTTATTTATTTAATATGACTTAGCAAGCTTATGCGGTAGGTACCATTATACATTAAATCAAACTACCTTATAACTATAAAAACTTTAAATATGTGCCATTTATACTAATTTATATTGCTACATTTCTCTTCGACTTATCTCCTTTTTTATAACTATATAAATAATATTGAGTCGGCGGAATATTTTTCTGGGTACTGCGACACATAAGCATGTATGTTGTCAGTCATTCAAAAAAGTAATTTTTAATTTTATTTTCAAAAACAATTCAATGACATCAAAATATGTAAAAATAGTATATCAAAAAAAGCTTAAACTTCTCAAAATAAATATTTTAAACACTTATACGGATCCCCTAGGTTTTTTATAATTTAGTAGCCATATACCTACAGACTATAACCTATAGGCGTAAAATGAGAATTTTAATAACATCAATCAACATTAAATTTAATAACATTGTATTTGTTTACATAAAAATAGCAAGAACAAAACATATCTAATCTTCGGGTTCGACGCAAATTAAAACCATAATTTTAATATTAGCTGCTATAGTTGCTATTTACTATACAAATGTCATGGTTAATGTCATTATACCTATAAATGATTCTAATATTCTATAGACTATAACTTTTGTTAAAAATCAACCTTAGTTGAACAATTTTATAATATTATCAGGACGCATTGACACGTTATCGGGTTGAATATAATATGCGGAGTATATTATAGGTACTTACAGACGATAGTATCTTCGGATGATCTACCGGTTCGTCCGGCACCTGTTGTTCGCGCGGGCTGTTGATCATAGTTTATTCGAATAAACAATAAAATTCAAAACAAAAATTAAATTATCTATACGTTCAGTTAATAACTATATAAAGTAGGTAGGTGTATGAATATATAATATAAAGATCGAAACGAAAGCTACTGCAACGTCCGCGTCCCGTGCGCCATACCTATATAGTTTTCGGTTTTAAACTTTCTGGACAAAACGATATATGAATGGCACGCAATAAGAGTTAAAAAATCCGATCGTAATCGCGTGAAAACGACTATTATATTAGGTTATCGTCACGCATAGACGACCTGCAGATATGGAGGAGATATAATTATTGCAACGACGACGACGACGACTAAACGGACCGAAATTCGACGGTGGCGGCGAAAAACGCGCGTGGCCCGTTAGGTATGATACTGACGTGCGTTGGCGTGCGGCGTTTTCGTGCGATCCAAGCACGCAAGTCCTCGGCGAAACGCCGATCCCGGCTGGGGGCGGGACCGGGTCCCAGGAGAGGCGTCCAGCCTTCGACCAATCGGGCGGCGAGCACCGGTGTTATATATACATATATGATATATATTATATATATACGTTCTACAGCAGCGCAGAGTTCTATTTACTCATTTTGCTATATGTAAGACCGAAGTTCCTGCGACACAGCCAAGAGATGAGGAAAGTGAGAGTATATAGGTTCGCTTTTTCTATATCGTCACCTGCTAAACTCGGAAACCTGCAGCTATAACACCCAATACAAGCCTCGGATGAGTAATACCTATATATATATATATATATATATTATCATGCATTTCCAGATACACATTATATTACAATACATATATAAGTTAAGTACCTTATTATATGTTTTATAATATTGTCATTGTTGTTATGGTTATTATACCCGTTTATACCACATTTTTTTTTTTAAAGGGTTAGGGGTTGACATTTTTCCTGATATCTATTTTTGATAAAATTAACCCCTATATATTTTAAATAGGTAATAAATAAATAATAATACAACAATTATTATGTACAAATAAACAGTAGGTACTCTGCAGTCGTCGATGTTTGAATTTATTGATGATGATTTAAACATATATTATAATTACAAGTGTCTTTCAAATAGTAAACCCGTGATGGCAAGATTTATTATTACATACTGCGGTTAAACCTATAAAAAGTAAAATACGGCGTAAAAAAGTCGCACGTCCTATTCCTTCTGTTAAGATGTATTTGATTGACCGGGCGTGAGCGGGGTGTCACTGCACGTCGGCACAATAAACAACATATAGATATATTATATTGGTTCAACTTGTATAAATATGTTTTGTTGAAAACTTGAAAATAATATTATTTTTTATTTTTCGTTGTGTGTAGGTGTAATAATAGACTAATCGATAAAAATTGTAAATAAAAAATAACATTATTTCAACACTATAGGTAAACACATCACTTTACATCAGATTATAAGACCCTGTATTAGCCATTAGGTATACCTATATTATAAAGTATATAAATTATAAATATTTGTTTAAAAAATTAGATAAATACCTAGGTACCGAAATTATTTTTATATAAATGGTCTTACGAGAGCAGATTGTAGATATTATTTATACCTAGTCATAAGCTTATAAAGTTATAACTATATAACATACGTATTTTAAATGTTATACCTGCACATACGGGGTATAATGTGAGTACTTATATTATCACTATTTTTAACAACAAAATTATTTTCAACATTTCTTGACTTTAATGAACTTTGTCAACATTTTAACTTGTTTAAAGTCATAAAAAGTTGCATGCAAAAAAAACTGTGCCTATCTGTGATTTTTAATATTTTTAAATTTCTATAAGAGAAACTTATATGAGATATATCATATATTAAATTTAAATGTTGAAACTTTTTGACCAAGCTTTAAAATGTTAACAAATCAAAAAATAACTAAAAAAAATCAAAAATTCAAATGCCTGTACAGCTTGAATATTTTTAACATGTAATTATGTATATAAAGCAAATGATTTAAAAACACTACCGTATTCTGGCCCAAACCTCATACATCGAATCGCAAAGATGAAGTTATTATCAATAGACTTCGTATTGGTCACTCAAAGATGTCCCATGGACATCTTATGCGCAGAGAAGATCCTGAAATATGTCGAACATGCGGAGAAACTCTCACAGTCAAACACCTAATCATCCACTGTCGCAATTATGTAGAGGCAAGAGAGAGTCTGGGACTGCCCGATAACCTGTACGAAGCCCTCAGCCCAACCCAGGACAACACCAACCAAGTAATCGCATTCCTCAAACTAACCAATATGTACAACCTAATTTAAGGACCCATCTCATTCTACAGTGCAATCAATTATAAATCGGCATGTATAAACTAATCTTAAGAACCTCTGTCTAATAACACTAAATTTTGTACCTATAACTAATATTTTTTGTAAGCTAATAACCTTAGCAGTTGAAGCTGTACCATGAAATAAAAAAAAAAAAAAAAAAAAAAGCAAATGATAATTTAAGATATAGAAAAATGTTTTAAGATTCTACGATTAATTTATTTTAATAATCACAAATTAATGTAATAGCCAATAGGATAAATCGGTATTACACGTTATATGATATTATAATATTCCAATGTAGTTAAAATTTGAACTTCGATCGCTCATAAAAATTGTAATGGCTTTATACTAAACTTCTTTTTTTATTTCCAGTAATAAAAATCTTGTGTTACATTGTCAACCCTCAGATGTTTAACTAAAATTAGGGATTTTTACCTACAATTTACAAATTAGTTTTCAAATGTTCGTGATTTTGATGAATTTTGTAAACATTTGAACATTTGAACGTTTGTAAAAATAGTTTGACTACCTATACCTTATTTACAGTTTATTATTCATTGAAAAGTGAATAGCTGTCTAAGTCAAAATATAATACAAATAGTTTAATGCAGTATTTTTATTGAGAAATTCATAAAGATTTTTCTGTTTAAATACCTTCTCTTTTCAATGTGATATCATCAAATGGGGACCGAACTGTTTGCACATTGTTTAGTCCCAACCGTCGGTTTCAATAACTATAATTTAAAAACTTTACAAGATTCCCCATAAGTACCTATTTGACCTTTCGCAAAAAAAAATGTACAGGAAAGTTCAATTCATTTTTTATGAGGGTTTGAAATTATTAGACAGGATATTCACCCGTGAACTATACCGATTTCTCAAAGAATGATTCTCTTATTTTGTTGTAATTCAAAAACAAATAACCGTAGATACTTAAAATTTTTATCGAGTGTCGAGATAGTCATTTTTAGACACCATAAAATATTTTAAAATATTTTGATTCTTTTTGAGCTATTCATAGGCACAGGGAATTTTCTATTTAGTTTTTTTAGTTTTTTTTCTATAAATATTGATTAAAACACTTTCGTTGATCAGAAAGATTGAAAATGTAATGCAAGGTTCATAATAAGTTGTTATAATAGCAGTTCAAAAATATTAAAAATACATAAGCACATTTTTTTTGTTATAAGCATTTAAAGTTCAAATTTTGACCAACATTTATCAAATTATCTAAAATTTTCAAATACTTTTGTAGTTAAAAATGTATAACATTTTCAATTTTTATAGCACCTAAGAATTGAAAATTAAAAAAAAATGTTTTTCGGAGGTAGTTTATAGTGTAACCCAAAAATTAAAAAAATATATTTACAAAGTTGTTTTTTATAGACATTTTTATTTCAAATTTGAACAAAATTAGATATTTGAACGATTTTAATTATTTTGCTGTAGTTTTAAAATAATATTATTGTGGGTACTTAAAACTTTGAAAGTATGTCTATTATTATATTTTATATACACAATAAAATTTTAAAATGCAATACACTTTATAGTGAGGTAATGAATATACTTACATAGTTTTATTGAAATACTTTTGTTGTAATTGAGTGTACCACATTTGAATACAGATGATAGAATATTTTTGAACGATTGTCAGGGCTTGAAACTGATTTTGAATAGGTATACCGGTTAAAACCGTTAAAAACCGAAATCGATATAGAAAAAAATAAATACCGGTAATCAAAACCAAAATCGAAATCGGAAAAAATAAATACCGATATCCAAAACCAAAACCGAATTCGGTTAAAATCAATATCGATATCCAAAACCGAAATCAAAATCGGAAAAAATAAATACCAGTAGGTATAACCAAAATCAAAAACAAAATCGGGAAAAAAAATGTCCAGCCCTGACCATTGTACATATTTCCTAACCAAACCTATCTAACATTTTATGAGCACTATAGAACATATTTTATAAAAATAATAGGTACCAAAAAAACCTAATCCCATATGTTACTTATATGGCTATATAGCTTTACATAACTAAGATAATATTAGTTATTACTTTATAATAAACATTAAAACATTTAACACTAATCAGTAATCAGTAATCATTATAGGTATAATCATTAGTTAATAGTCTCTTTTGTACAAATATATTGATATATTATATTGTATTGTTGTACATAAAAAAAAACACTGAGCTTTCGAATATTAATTTATCTTGAAGCGACGCCTCAAATTAAGCAATATGCCAACGCTAAATAAAATGTATAATGTATAGCTTATAACTATTTAAATTAGGTACCTAACAATATTATACGTCCTAAAAATAACCTAACCCTAACGAAGTATCTACCTAACTACTTAATGAATTAGAATTAAAGCCACGTAAAGTGGATCTTTTATTGTGATTTGTGATGAAAGAGTACCTATGTAGATACCAATAAAGTTAAAATACCTCGTAAAGTACCTATAATAGGTACCTATTTGTAATTGTGAATATTTATTTATTTATTTAAATGTATACAGGTTCTAATAGTTGTATTGAGAGGTGCTCGTGAGATAAACAATTTTTTTTTGTGGTGGAGATTTTATAAAGTACCCACTGTGCGACTGTGCGCTAGACCATCGATATTAAATTTGTTTTCATATCATTGAATTTCAAAACACTATTTTACATATTATGTATTCAAATATTCATTATTTCGTTCAAAATGCTATTATTTGTTTATAAATGATTTCTAAATACTTTTAAAAATGATTTTACTTGAGTACCCCCCATACTGACAACTTGATAATAATATATTGCAACAGAAACTTTAACAACAACAACAGATACCTACTTATTGAAGGAAAATAGTCAAAATACAAAATACACGTTTTGTGACATCCTCCCGTTCGAGAAACCCATTCACCGGACGAACAATGCGTATATTATCTGTTCGGCGTTTTGTGTGATAAAGACTGCAAACACGAGTAACGATAAGCGTCAACCAAAAACATTAAACAAAATAAAAAATAATAATATAATGATAATATTATTATAATGTGTTGTGACTTGTGAGTGTTTTTTTATGGCATGCACGTAGCTCTTAAATTTTTCGTATTCTCTTAATATTTTAATAATGTTTTGATTTAACGTTTATATCGTTCCGGAATTAGAAGCTGTTGATCAGTCTAGATTTTGAAGCTGTCCGGTCCTCCGTAGTTACTAGTTTACCGAGTTCCTGAAACCGATAAAAATGGTTAACTACAACGAGGGAAACAATGGTAAGGCAAATCCTTAATTAAATTAAAATAAATGCTACTATTATGGTATTAATGGTTAATTAAATAACCATTGATTATTAATAACCATTGATCAAACATTCAAACCCATTGAGATTTGTATTACAATGAATTTGTCAATCTTCTTGTGTGGACTAATCATTTTGTGTTGGATTTAAAATATCTAGATGCTAGTGACTCGGAGTCTGTGTCCAGTTCGTCTTCAGCGAACAGCAGCAACCAATCGTCCAGATCTGCTTCTCCAGTTCGAGCTAATTCACCGTCAGGATCTGAACCAGGTTCACCAGGATCACCAGCTTCTCCTGTATCTCCTATATCACCAGTATCTCCTGCATCTCCTGTGTCTCCAGCTTCACATGCTTCCCTTGCATCAAGGTCTCGTTCTCGGAGTCCATCTGGGTCAGTCCGTTCAGCATCTCCATCCAAAAGCCCCTCAAAATCCCCAGCCGTATCTCGTTCCCCGTCACCAGGTAGTAGGGCATCTAGTGTAGCATCAGCCGCATCTGCAGTATCAGGTCGTTCAGCAACTCCTGCTGGCTCAGTAACATCTAATCAGTCGGTGGCAAGTGGAAAAAGTGACTCATCCCATGCAAGTCATTCTACCAATCGTAGTAGAGCTTCATCTAAAAGTAACAAATCAAAATCAAGTTCTGCAAGTCCAAAGAGTGTTGCATCAAAAAAATCACGCTCATCATCCCCAGAAATAGCGAAAAATCAACAAGCTGATTCCGATGATAGCGATGGTTCTATGATTGGTAGAAAAAAACGACAACCAATTAGAAAAAATTCTAGTGTATCTGGCAATGAATCATCTGACAAAGAAGAAATAACAAAAAAAAGTGGTTCAGAAGCTTCAGAAAAATGTAAGTTTATAATATCTCAATAAATTTATTGATATTTATTGTTTTTTATTTAATATGTCATGTATTATAGCCCCCAAAAAAAATGATTTGTTCGGCGAAGCTGATGATATAAGTTCTGACGAAGACCAACCCAAGACACCCAGACCACTGAGTGACGATGACATGGATCGAGATAAAAGTGATAACGATGACAATAAAAGTGGTGGGGGTGGTATGGACGATGATGACGATAATAATGATAATGAAAAAATAGAAGAAAAAGAAAAGGAAGTGGACGAACCAATTCCAGAAAGACGAATAGCTGTTGAGATACCAAAAATATCTGTAGATCTTGGAAGTGATTTACATTTTGTGAAATTGCCCAACTTTTTGTCTGTTGAAACTAGACCATATGATAGAGAAACATACGAAGATGAAATTGATGAAGAAGAAACTTTGGATGAAGAAGGTCGAGCGAGGTATTTAGATAAAAACATCTTTGTTTCTATTATTTGTTCAATTTAATTTATTTTAACACATTTATTACATTATAAAATTAATGGTAATTGGCACATTGCAGTTTGAATTATTTTATTAAAAAAAACTTATTATTTATAAATTGGTTAAACCAAAGTAATTTTGTGTATAAATTAACGTCATAATAAAACTTTTCTAGCAATTTGTAAAAACAATATAAAACTCAAAATAAATCTAATGTCAAGTACAATGTGTGGTATCAAACTGGTGTTACCAAATGTGTTAAATGTTAATATATTATTTATTTGTAAAATCTAGTTTAACTTAAGTAAAATATTTTTTTAGAGTTAAATTGAAGGTAGAAAATACTATAAGATGGCGTGAAGTTTTTGACAAAGATGGAAATGTAGTAAAAGAAAGCAATACTAGAGTAATTAAATGGTCCGATGGTAGTATGTCATTACATTTGGGTTCAGAAATTTTTGACGTTTACAAACAGCCTTTGGTGGTAAATTATTTTATTTTTTTAAATAAAAATATCTTCTATAAAAAATAATTAGTCAATTTCAACTTCATGAGAATGTACATATTAAAATAATATCACTCTCAATATTCAATATGATGTTATATTGTTAATTAATAGTGAAGTAATGTTTATAGGGCGATCATAATCATTTATTTATTCGCCAAGGAACTGGTTTACAAGGTCAAGCAGTCTTTCGTACAAAATTGTCATTCAGACCTCACTCAACAGAATCATTCACCCATCGTAAAATCACTTTGTCTTTGGCTGACAGGTCACAAAAATCTTCTGGCATTAAAGTATTGTCTCAAGTTGGAGCTGATCCTGATGCTAATAGATACGAAAAAATTAAAGTAAGCATCATATAATATGTTAATTAAATTACATTTATAAAAAATATTTAAAACATAATTAATATGCATATTGTATATATTGTATATTTTCTTTATATACGCAACTAAATTACTATTGATATTGAAATAGTAGGACATAATATTATATCTTATTAATTCATATTTTAGAGAGAAGAAGAAAAGTTACGTCAATCAATGCGTAAAGAAACAAAAGTGAAAAGAGCTAGAGAACGTGGAGCAAATAGTAATCTTAGTTCCTCATATTTAGAACCTGAAAGAGAAGATGGTTCTGATGATGAAAATGCTATATCCCTGTCTGCTATCAAAAACAAATTCAACAAAAAATCCACGTCTAAAAGTGAGTTTTCTCACTCACTTTATAGTGTTTATAATTTTTTTACTAAAATTAAATAGTATTTTTACTAATAAATATATGTTTGTAGATTTTTAATAATTATAAATAATTTTTTTTTTTTACAGTTGATAAAAGTAATATATATTCGTCTGAAGATGACAGTTCAGACATGGACACAAAAAAGAAAAGACAAACTAGAATAGTGTCAGATTCTGAAGAAGATGATGATTTATAGATACATTTGCACTTTTGTAAATTAATTAATTTTATACAATTTTTGACTGTTAATCCTACTGATTGATATGTGTAAACAATAAATGTAATATAAAAAGTTATTACATGTTCATCATATTTTATGTGGTAGTGGAATCAGAAATAAGTCTTATTGATTTTTCCAACAACAATACACAGGGTTGGTACACAAAATATTTAAAGACTATTAGGTAATATTTTTCAAATTATTGAAACTTAAAATGTAAAAATAAAAACACATAATCTGTTGATATATTTCAATGTTAACTACTTGTCTATACTTCTTTCCATAAGAAAAGGTACCATTCAGTCATTGATTTTCATCCAGCAGCACACATCTCTTACATAACAGCATAGGAAGATACTCGTGAAAAGAGAAAATAGTGCACAGAACTGGTTTCTTCTATTTTGAAATGGAGTATAGTTAGTCTTAATATTGTAGTAAGTTTTAATTATTTAAATATTACTATCCACATCATGAATAATCAAACTATTTAAATAAAAAGACAATCAAATCATATACAAGTGACTATGTAAAGTAAGAAGTATTTTGTACATTTGGCATTATAAAATGTATTTTAATGAGTTAAAATCTTAAAATTATTATTTCTTTATAATAATATAATTATAGATACATATTATTTAATGTAAAAATTGAATAACAAAACTTGTATGATAATAAAGTGTAGTAGGTAGGTAACAAACTTTTTTCTCGCCTGTTTCTGAGCAAATATTCTTATTGTTTGACTAAAATCTAATTTATTCGTTAGTCATTAGGTACTGATGATTTAATAGCAAGGACTGCCAAGCTGTCAGGTCTAACTTAACCGTGGGCGTCATTCTGCATGTTGTGTAAATGTGTAATATTGTCGTAATCAGTTAACCAAGGAATTTGTATACATTTTTGTTCAGAGTTTGTATAAAAATTAATTTTCAGAGAATATCCCATAAAACACTTCAGTTAAATTTCCAACTATAAATTGACATTGACAATACAATATAAATTATAAAGTATATAAAAAAAAAACATTATTATAACTATTACAACTTGGCTGAACAGAAAAAATAAATTCATAAAAATTTACCTCCACCAAAATTCCACTAGGGGGGTAATTGCCTACCGTGATCCCCCTAAATATGGGCCTAAATACACATACAAAATACATAATATTATATATTAATTTATGCATGATGCATGATGTCTAAAATAAATCACACAGGTTGTTCATGGGATTTAAGGTGGGGAAGCCTCGGTCCCATATATGGCAAGTGAGTAATGAAGAGTAACCCGGTAAAAAACTCTCGGGCATTTACCCTGCAATTTATTTATTTGGCGATTAATTCGTTTTCCTACACGAATCGTATGTTTACCGATTTTCCTCTGACTTGTGCCACCTTTGCCGACAAGCAACCATAAATAGTTATTAGTTAAGTAATAAAACCACGAGTGGTACCTACCTAATGAGTTAAGTGGATATGGGATATATGATATTTTTATAAGCATTTAAAGTTCAAATTTTTCATAAATTCATCAAAATCTCGAATGTTTGCAAATTATTTTGTAGTTAAAAATGTATAAATGATCAGATTTTATAGCTAAGAATTGAAAATTTAAAACAAGGGTTTTCACATATTTTTCTTATAGGTAGGTAGATATTATTTATTCAGTTCAAATTTGGAAATTATGTAGTCCTAATAGGAGTTTTCTGATTTCACTTACCTACGCACCTCGCGGGGTCTACCTGATAATATTATACTGCTTGCATATTTTCCGCTATCCGACGTTGCGGATTGCCTACCTAGCAGCTAGCTATAGCTTAGTTGCGTACTTGCGTGTAAATCACTTGAGGTTATTCAGTATTCTTAACTTAATTAACGTTTGTACCACTTATCTGAGCACATTTGCTTTACCTACTATTATTTAAAGGTGAAAAACATTTTAAGCATATAGGTAATAACTAATAGGTAAATTTAACAATATTGTTTTTTTTAGATGTTATATAATTCTTTTATTCAGTAAACAAAATGGCATGGTATGCAAAATGAAAAACGGTAGGTATTTTGTATTATACCTACCAATGACAGTATGATAACAAATTTGTGTAAAGGTAATATTATAAATGTATAAATAACATGAAATTTCAATAGAACTTGAAGTAAGACGATGCTTTGTACGGATGAAGTGGTTCGTGATTATGGTAATCAATGTCAGAATGTACACTGTGATGGTGGTGTGCGTCGATTTTCTTGACAACAGCTTTGAAACCGTGCTCGTGGTCGGCGGTGTACTCGACAACGCGTGTAGAACCATCGGGTTCTACTAAACTGTACGATCCTTTGACATTGCCATGACCGTCGCTAATTTCGTGTTGGCTTTTGATATCGTGTGTATGGAGGTCTTTTACGCCGTACTTAAAATGATATGGCGCAGGTGCGTGAGCATAGTGATCGTGGTGGTCATCATCGTAACTTTGGTACTCAGGCGGGTAAGCAAATACCATATTATGTCCGATCAAAGCAGCAAATACAATCAGCTGAAATTTTAATAACGTTTTTATACAATCAGATATCTTAAATTAAACCCATGTATTGCATTTTTGATATTATAATATGGTTAATAAAATACTATATATTATATATATAATATGAAAGTGTATACTGGCCACCTTTAATAATAAATAAATTGTCATAAATGATTCAATATTTGAAAATATTAACGCTATTTGATTTAGTATTATAATATACGTAGAACACACATTTATTAAAACACAAACATACAAAGTATTATTTGATTTTGCGCTTTTTAATTAAAAGCAAATAAATCTACATAATAATTCATGTATGCGTAAAATTACATAGGTAGTACCTACCTACTACCTAGTAAGAATGCAGATGAATGATGATTATTTTAAATATTTAGGTTTCTTATAAAGTTACCTATAGTTATAAATAATAAATGTACAATATCTCACCTTTGTAGTCATTTTAAATGTGTATTGTAGATGCGTTATGTGTACACACTTTTATGAGATGGAATTTTAAAAAATAAAATTTATTTTCACAAAGAATAAAACACTGATAAATATTAAAGATCTGTTTGCACTATATATACTGTACCTACTACAGTATCCCTCCTGTATTAGATTGTTCAGTGTTCACCCAAATAGTTCATATTTTAGATTGTTATTGACTAAGAAATGGACATGCAGTTACATCATTAAAAAAAAAATACATGAAATACACGTCTTCATAATTATTATTAATAGCACTATATACACCTATTACATAATTAATTATGTTTTTAATTAAAAATGTTTTATTATTATGCTAAACAAATTAGTCAATGATGGATTCTAGTATCAATGGTAAGAATATAATATTATAATATATAGTATTATAGTATAAATCTTATACAATTTATACTTATTATTAGGGCTCGGAATTTGATGCATTTGCATCTTTTTATCTAATGCTTGTATAATGTATTCGAGGCCAATCATTATATAAATTTGAGTATTTGACTTGTGTCATGCAGAATTCAATGGTACACATTTTATTTTACATTTTTTGCATTTTTTCGGTAATTCTCGGTTGTAAGTAATTAAAACATAATATTTAATATATACAACAATTTGTGTAATTTAAATATTTATATTAATAAAATAATAAATAAATTATTAAAAAATATAATTAATAAAAATATTTATGAATTATGATTTCTAACACACAAGTTCATTATTAAAAAACTTAACTTTTAAAAAATAACATTTTTTATAGTCATTATAGTCATCTTTGTTATTTTTGGAGTCATTATTTAAATTCATTTTTTAAAGTTTATAAGTCATTTTAACACTTTATTTGTGAATTTTAAAAGATTTTTAGGTCATCAAGTTCCGGGCCTTTTATACCTACTTACGTGGCTACATTTTATAATGCTAAATAATGTTAAATAAAGAAGAATTGATTATTGATTCTGCGTTAATTAGGTAATTTAGGGATTACAAATATTACACGTCTTTAGTGCAGTTGCTGAGAATAAATCATTGAAAAATTAATTGCTTTATCAACAGGTGTCTTACTGGCTATATGACTATTATAATGCATTGATGCATAATTATTTATTAATCAAACATTGTCTCCATCATAGTGCACGTCACGGTATCATTTTGCATTATAATATATGGTAGCATTGTAGCACATGCACAAGACTACAATAGAGCAGTTCAGCAGTATACCTACTGTAAAGCCGTGCTTAGGATTTCAAATTTGCGAAATTAAATAAAACAATTTTGAGCTTTTTGTGAATTTGTTATAATATTAATATAAATTTAGACCAAAACCCCCTCCGAAAATATTTCCTACCTACGCCCCTGATAGGTAGGTGTAGTTTCATCACAAATCACAATAAAAGATCCACTTTACATGGCTTTAATCCTAATTCGTTAAGTAGTTAGGTACTTCTATAGGGTTAGGTTATTTTTAGGGCGTATAATATTGTTAGATAATTGTAATAGTTATTAGTTATACATTATACATTTTATTTGGCGTTGGCACATTGCTGATTTGCGTCGTCGCTTCGCGATAAAATAATATTCGATAACTTAGGGGTTTGTTTTTCATTATAATTATGTATTTCAATATATTTGTGTAATACTGCTATAGTAATTTTTGATTACTGATTAGTGTAGTAGTGTTTATTACGAAGGAATAATTAATATTATCTTTGTTATGATGTAAAGCTATTTCTATGGCATAGGGGATTCGGGTTTTTTGGTAGTATTTTTATAAAATATAGGTACTATACTACCTATAAAATAATAATATTTTTTGTTAAGCAAATACATAAATTTGGTTTGCCAGTTTAAATAAAATGTCATTGGAAGATTGGGGATACGACACCAAATGTCCCCTCCCCCCTCCCGCGGTACATACGCCTCTATAAGGTAATACACTAACTCAGTGTAGTCAGTATACCTAATACCCCTAATATAAAACCTAAATACACCCAACGACATCTATATAGACTATAGATCATGGATCAGTGACAATATAGGTTATCGATAGGGAGAAGATTAATTGTAGACAATATTAATCAATGATCCATACAAGAATGAAAGAAGAAAACTACACTAACCGAAATACTCAAATACCCATTATATAACGACGTAGTACGAGCCTGTATAAAAGTAATCATGACTTACGAGTTGTTACGAAGAATGGTTCAAAACCATATTCATGTACCAATGTTTTATGTAACTATGCGGACAATAGACAATGGAATGGAACCTATAGGTACCGAAAGGATAATTGTATTAAAATACTTATGGTAATTGGTATGTAGGTAATTCTGTTTACATAAATACCTCGTACCTTCACGGCTTCGCCGCCTATCAACAACTCTATATAATATTATTATATTGTATATTGTGCGATTATTAAATCGTAGTTATATAGGCAGTAGCTAACCTATACCCAGTGGCGCAGATCCCTATATCCAAGTATAGCGACTGCCATAGTGAATTATGTGGTGGGTGGGTAATACACTAATACCTATTAAATACGATAAATTAATATGAAATTGATGAATTTGAATTTGATATATTTTAATATTAATATCAATAATGGTGGTGTACTTAGGACTTATTGGGGAGACTTGAAAATAAATATGTAACATTTGCTTAAAATAATAAAGTGAACACCTATATATCAGCTATATCATAAATTATTGATAAAACAATATGAAAATATATATAATGTATATTATTATGTATTAATATAAATTATGAATATTATATGATGGTAGTGCTTCAGCCCCCCCCCCCCACGGGTACACCAATTGGTTTAGTTTTATTCCTATATATTATATATTTCAATTTTAAATTCATATATTTATGGACATATTATAATAAATATATCAAGATTGTATTTAAAATTATTTAAAACTATAAATACAAATCATTAATAATAATCATATTAAAATATTTTTAAGAATTTCAGTTTTGATATCAGTATTATCATTATTTATTTTATTATAAAATTGATTCTTAGTTTTGCTCATATGCTCTTGGTTTAAATCATGAAATGCCTTTTATAATGTATTATATTTGTTAGTTCTAATATTATTAGAATAGTATTCACTCTTTAATCATTATAAAATTATTAAAATTGTAATATTTATTGATTTTCTATTAGGCTTATCAATTAGCTTTGGATAATGCATTAATTCAGTTAAATAGAGAAGATCCTAGCTTGAGAATTCAATATGATGAGGAAACCGGTCAAACAATTTTAGCCGGTAAATTGTATTAACATTTATTTCTTTTAAATAGGTACCTTAGAATAAATTTAATTCATTTTTATATTAGGCATGGGCGAATTGCATCTTGAACTATTGGTGAACGTATAAAAGTGAATTTGAAATTGATATTGACCTTAGTCGTCCACAAATTTCATACAAAGAAGGATTACTGTCTGAAGCAAAAGAAAGTCATAAGATATACTAGTATATTATCTTAGTCCATGATACAAACATTCTTTTTTATTAAAAAGTAATTTTAACCGTTTGTTGTTATCAATGTTATTATTTTTTTGTATAAGTGAATGAATTCAATATAATATATTATGTTTTATTTTATTAAAAGGAATATTTGACTGTTTTTTTATGTGATGATGAAATTATACGTTATTTAATTTTATTTTGAGTACTTTTTATTGAATTATTAATATTAAATCATACGTTCACGAGTTTAGGCGTAACCAACAAGGTAACTTGAGAAAAAATGGGCGTAAGCGCTATATTATCGTTAATAAGCTAATTTTTAACGTAATTATTTTTACATTTTATAGTTGTATGTAAAATGCATTAGAAACATAATCAATTAATTGATTGATACAAGAATTATTCTTGCAAGTGATATTTAGATAGAATAGGACAGAAAAATGTATTGTATTTTTATTTTGTCTTTCCTGCAAAATTACGAAAATGTAGTTTACGCCATTTTTCGATGTAACCGTCGATATTATTATGATAAAATATCTATTATAATAGTAGAATCATAATATATACGATCATATTATAATCATTTACCATGTTTTCAATATAATCCGTTGAATATTATCAATAATGTTTTCTTTTTAAATTTTTATTATACCTATTTAGTTATTATGTGTCAATTATTTAAATATAGTGTATACAAGTATTTATTACTATTACAGTATTACTTATTAATTAATAAAGTACCGACGAAATATTATGGTGTGTTTATTTTAGTTCAATCATTTATTAATACTACACCCATTAATTATATATTAATTTTTGAAACATTGTGTTCAAGAAAACAAAAACTAAATGTTATTTTATTGACACAATATTAGAGTTGTGTAATGTACCTTTATGTAAAAAATAGATGAAAATAATAATAACTGTTGAATTTTGGGGGTCATATGTAAGAACGCCCGTATTAATGGATGACACTATTTATATAAAAATGCGAGTGAATTAAAAAATGTTTATCTGTACAAGAATATAATAAGCGTATTTTTGATATGGAAATATAGGTGAAACACAAAAGCTACTCATGTCGCACTAAATTAATCATTTATTGTCATTAGATTAGGAAAAAAAATATATCAGTCTAAATTATAATTTATAACGTGTATTTCTGTAAATTAAAGTAACATTTATATTCTATTTCTATTTCATGTACCTACCTATATGTATTAATTATTATTATTCTACGGCCGAAACGCGGCGAAACAACGACAACTTTTGGGTTAGGTATTCGAGGTTACATATTTTATATAAAATATGCTTTTACGACACTTCGGTAACATTAAATATGTATTTTAAGAAAAAATGTAAATTAGAGCCTCAAAAAAATGCGAAAACATACTTGCGTAGACTTCGACTATTTCGGAAAATCCTTGTGCCGTATAATGCATGCACAGTGCACCACCGCAACGGCGCAACGCCGACGTGGAACGCTTTAACTCTTCTGAACTGAAAATATTATTGTGATTTATGAAAAATTAAATCATACTTAACACAATATGTTTTTCGTTATTGCACTAATTTACCAATGCATGACATTTTAGGATTGCTAATCGACTTCGTTCTCTGAAACGATTTTGGCAATTGCCATAGATAATACATATTAAATTACGTCCTGCACAGCTGATATTGTAATACATCTTTTCATACCAAAGAGTTCCGATTTACGATTTGTTCATTTAAATAACAATAATATCATAAAATATTATTTATTTGGTCATTGATTTAGATGGTGTTTTTTTGATATTAGATGCACAAGTATATTTTTACGTAAGCATATTTTTGTATGAATCAATATAAATGTGATTATTGTTTTTTGGAATTAAAATAATTATACTATGTAGGTACACCGTACACGGTTAATAAATCACATTCATTACATCAGCGTGCCATAGCTATACCACCAGTCTGTAAAAGTTCAAGTCAAACATTTTCTCCAAATGTTTCCTAGGATAAAATAATGATTATTATTATTTGATATATTAATTATAATTATATTATATTATGTTTTTAAGATACCCAATTTAAATTATTTGATTTTTTTTTTATTCTACTTAATTTATTTCCGATCGGTATTAAAAAAAAAAATATGTTTTCAGTAAAAAACTTCGTAAATGTAGTAAAACCTTCCCCGTAATGTACCTATTTGTTTATCAATAGTTTTATCTTCAAAATATTTAAACTAATTTTCAACTCTTTTTCAAAAATGAATTGGATTATTTTATATATAGGTACAAATTTAAAACATCCATGAAAGTCACCCACTCGACACCTACTGAAAAAAATTAAGGAAAAACAGGCTGTTTCAAACAGGAATTTTAATTCAATTTTGTTTTCTTGGCATAACTCAAACAAAAAAAATAACAGTAGAGTTTTGAATTCTTACGAAATGTTGAAATTATTATTTTCTATATACCATTCAATTTTAAAGATATTTTAATTTTTTTTTGATAACTCTAAGGATAAGCATTATTTGATTTAAAAAAAAAACGTTTTTATACATATTGATAAAAAAATGTTTATTGTGTCAAAAATTTGAAAATAATACATGATTCTTCATAAGTTGTTCTAATAGTAATTTAAAAATATTAAAAATACATTAGGCGCACTTTTTTTAATTAAATTAATTCAACCTTTTGTGTTTTAATAGTAAAAATAATTATTTTAATAGCAATAATATCATAAAATACACTTAGGTATGTAGGATCCGATTAGTGGATAACATTTATAAAAACTTGAGTCATTTAACCATTTAGTATGGGTACATAATAGTACATTAAACATCAATACACGTTTTCCATATAAAATATAAATTTAGTATTCAAATATTCAGTACCCACACTAATACACTTATAATACAATTGTATTTAATTGTTATCCAATGTCGTATTTACAAGGGAGAGGGTATAGGCCGGTAGAGTGACTAAAGTGATACATCACCAGCTGATCATTTTTATGAATAAATTAAATACGTTAAATAAATATAAAAGTTGTACTTAATAATATTTTTTTTAACCGTGGTCGATCGGGTTATTGAAAAAAGTTGAAAAAAAAGACGACACACAAATTGGAATTTGTTATTTTTTAGTTATTTTAAAACTAAAGTAACAGGGTAGTATGTATAGTTACTAGTCGCAGTACATAAAGTCAGACTGTCAGAGCAAACGGGAGATTTTATTTTGATCATCGACCCCCAAAATAAAATCGTGATAAACCACGAATAACATCGTTATAGGATGACCGTCCGCAGTGTGGAATATTGTGAATCGTCTATTATTATTTACTATTTAGTAATAGAAGGCGCACGCGACGAGACGAAAATATAAATTACATTAAATATAATATTTGTATATACATATACAGACCGTCACCATGGGCGTATTGACCCAAATACTTTTATCTCCCTGTAAATAAACCATTAAGTTTTCGTCCGAACAACGACAAGATTAATGATGACGAGTTATGCGTATTGTGTATTTGTGTATAATACCACCAGACACGGCGCGTCGTCGAATCGCGTTAGAAACTATATACTAGCCACTAGGTATATGGCCATATTATGGGTTATATGAGTAGTCGTACTACCTGTAGTACTTATGATTTAATGGCGTGCTGCGATGTTATGCGCTGTAAAATGTATTAATATATTTCAGTATTTGTGTTTTGTACCGTCCGTCCAAAATTTGATGGACAAATTTCGCCTGTATGTACGAGTATGTATACAGTATACATATATTATATTATATAGTTGCGGCCACCTGTATTATTTTTTCAGCGAACTGCAAGCCGTCCGAAATTTAAGTATCCAATTTTCATCGCTCGTAATTCGTATGTGCACGTATTTTATGGTAGTCGTCTTGAGCGCTTTTAACGAAGAGCGACCGACATCCGTTTTCGGAGTGACGGTAACTTATATTAATAATATGTACCTATACGCAGCACT
This sequence comes from Neotoxoptera formosana, assembly GCA_022818045.1. Taxonomy (NCBI): domain Eukaryota; kingdom Metazoa; phylum Arthropoda; class Insecta; order Hemiptera; family Aphididae; genus Neotoxoptera; species Neotoxoptera formosana. The sequence goes on along the minus strand of CM040633.1, from coordinate 22,503,988 downwards.
GGGACAATGGTGTCCGGGTAACTACTTACACGTGTTCGTAAAAAAAATCTACCAAAAATATTATTTTGTATCGGCCGACCGCCGACGATTATAAACCGTTGTTTTCCCTGCAATATTGTATAGGTACATACCAAACGTCCCAACTAATATTATTATGTTTTATACTTTCTAGTTGAATAGTTTTGTTGACGGACCAACGTCCAACAATCGATTGGCCCGGGTACTTAATTTTTCCATTTTTCCATTTCGATTCATTTGTTTGTCAGAAATCGTGCTACTCATTCAGTGGCAATATGTACTTTCTGCCAGTGCCCAGTAAGACAAGACAATTTCAGTTGCATCTCCCACATATTTTATTTTCATAATCAAATTTTAGCTGTGAGACAATATTGACAATATTACAATAATGAGCTACTCATTAAAAATTGAAATATCCTCCCGAGTCGATGCAATAGTCTAAATGTGCAATATTCAAATCAATATGCAGATGGATGCAGCATAACACCAGGTGGGGGCTGGAAGTTGGGTCATTTGCCCCTCCCTGGATTTTCAAAAATATGCGGTTAGTGTGCATGTGTCCATCGTGTGCGAGAGAGTGTGAATGAATGACACATCAATAATCAATAATTATATTACATAGCCTAATATATTATATAGATATATTATACGTACTGCTTATGTTTAATATAGTCGAAAACAAAAAGCTTATTTCAAGCGGTATTTTTTAGCTCTCGAATCTGTAATCTGTATACGTTTATGTCATATGATTTGGATGACAAATTCGTCGTCCTCGCTCTACTCTTCGTCATCATTATCTCTAAAAAACCTGCGACACTGTCCGGGCGGCGGTTATTCATGTATAAGTTATTACATACTAGCCGACCCGTCACGGCTTCGCCCGTGATTGGTTGTTTATTTTGCATTCGGACGATGATATGTAGAATTTTTCATACAAATTTTATCGTTTAATGTGATCGGCAAGTAAATATATACAAAAAACGGTTAATGAAAACGTATTGAAATGTTTTTTTAGCGGTATTAATGATAAATATATTTTTATTAAAAATGAATACAGATACAAAATAAATGCTAATTAATCTGTTGAAAAAAAAAATTAAGAATCGGGTGATGTTGTGACATTCAAGAAAGTATTTGATAAAACTCTGGGGAAAAAATTGTAAAAAAGTTCAATAGCGTTGTCAGAAATTTGGAACATTTAAATACAATACACCCTCTCCCCATCCCCTCCAGACAAAAAAAATTAAAAATTGATCGAAGTGATGACACTCGGGAAGATATTTGGAACATCTCGGTGAAAAAAATAATAAAAAAAGATAAATATTGTTGTCACAAAATGGGAACATAAAAAAGTTCTGTTCTTGCGAACATCGTAATGAGGCTCCAAAAATTAGCTTTGTTTTTTAATTTTTCAAGAATTTTCAACTTATTTTTTACTATTAAAAGTGATACTAAAACCTTCAGCAGACTGTCAGATATAACAGTAAAAATGTTCAGCCAAATCAGTTCAGTAGCGTGGTCGTAGAAAACCCCTTAAATTTTATATATTAGTATAATTATAGATATAGATGGATAGGTATACAATTTATACGTTTATTTTAATTAATAATAAGTTTTTTTATTAACTATCGGACTAAATTTATGCCAAAAACCTTCTCTGTGATGTCCTCTTTAACTGCACGACGATCCAATAAGTAGTTTCGGAGTTTATTGTTTATCCAGAACAAAAAAAATCGACTTCATTTTATATAGTAGTAGGTATAGGATTTAGTAATAGCATTGATTTTATAATAGGAATATTTAGTAAACATGTTGTTGGTGTACGTGCGATAAAATGCTCGGAACAACACCGATATCAAACACAATACAATTTGACGAACAAAAAGGTCAGGTTGCAGGTAGCTGGAAACCCGTGGGCCGCACAATATGTACAATAATATATATAGGTATACAATTTACACGTTTATTTTAATTAATAATAACAAATTATTCATTAACTTAATCGGACTAAATTTTTGCCTTAAACCTTCTCTATGATGTCCTCTTTAATTTTAAAAAAATTGCACGACGATTGAATAAGTAGTTTCGCAGTTTACCCCGAACAAAAAAAACGACTTCAATTTATATAGTAGTATAGATATAGATATAGATATAGATTTACATGCCTATACGGTTATACTGCAGGCTATACGACATGGTAATCGGAATAAAAATCCCCGGGAAAAAAAATCCCCGGAAAAAAAATCCCCCGGCGAACGACCCCGGAAAAAAAATCCCCGACCCTAGGAAAAAAAATCCCCAGCCTACATTATTACTCACAACCACAACATGAAAATGATTTTAATATTTAATTACAAATAGGTATACTATATATTAAAGTTGTCAATCAAAAAATCACCGTTACTCGTTAGTTATTAGATTGTTTTCTAAGAAAAGTAGGGTTTTTGTTAGCTAGTTAATACTTAATGTATTATACATTAATAATAATTAATATAAATTAATGTAATGCAATAATATAATCTGGGGATTTTTTTTCCTAGGGTCGGGGATTTTTTTTCCGGGGTCGTTCGTCGGGGGATTTTTTTTCCGGGGATTCGTACGACATATGACGTATGGTTACCTACCAAGTATAATAATTATTTGTACGGTATTTACTGCATGCTATTTTAAATTATTTTATTAATATACATTTGTTAATTGTTTGTACATTTATAAAGTATTATACAAAATTCTGCCCCACTGGAGTCATTTTAAATCAGGGGTAGACTATGAAAAAAATTCTATCCGTGAAAACCAACCTTGAAATATGTATCGTCCTGAATGTATTTAGTGATTTTTTTAGGGTATAATGATTGCTTATTTTGATGTTTTATAGAACACGTTGCCATAAAACTATAGTAGGTAATAACTAAACAAAAAAACTCATATTTTGCACTTAATAAAAACAGAATTAAAATTAAATCGAGCCAGATAATTGGTCACACAAGAATGACACACGGATACTTGATGGCAAAAGATGACCCACCCATATGTCAAGCATGCAGCACCACGCTCACAATTAAACACATTTTTGATGAATGCAGATCATTCAAAACACAAAGAGAAGAACTGAACAAAGTCACGACGTCGGATCAAGCTTAGGCCCGAACCCAGAAAACGAAATCAACACAATAGAATTCTTAACTACAACTAAATTATTAAATTTACTTTAAGATAAAACCCTAATATTGTAAAATTATATATATATGTACCTTTTTTTTATATAGTTAATGTAACGCTAATGGCCTCAGACGTCGAAGCGGAAATTTAAACTTAAATTTAAATTTCAAGATCAATAAAAAAAAAAAAAAAAACAGAATTTAATATTCAATTTAAAAAATATCAGCAAGTGGGTACCGCAGGTATCGAGTGGGGCGTACTGTAATAGATGTGTACAAATTTGAATTCAATGATATAAAATTATTGTATACGAAAAACGATTCTGAGCGAAGACGGTCGCTATAGGCTGATAAGCCTACATTACTAAGTATATTTTATGATATTATTGCTATTAAAGTAATTAATTCATTACTATTAATAATACAGTAGGTTGAATTATTTTTTTCCGAAAACATTGCATTTGAAAATGGCATTGAGTGTATAAAAAATAATAATATACTTGAAAAGTTTCAAGCACCCACGAAAAATATTACAACAAAATAATTAACATCGTTATTATTTATTTAAATACCTACCTATAATTTCGTCAAAATTTTAATTTTAAATGCTTATAAAAAAAGTGTGCATATGTATATTTAATGATTACATTGAGCATACCCTTTGACCACAATTAATAAGAGACGAAAAAGTTACAAATAGGAGTGTAGGACAAACTTTGATTAAGCCCGGTTACACCCCTCTCCCAACGAAAGCATCAGGAAAACATAACTATTGTGCTTTGTTATGTATTATACTATTATTAACCTAGTAATAATATTGTATTCTATCGATCGTGTAGTTGTACGTGCAGTCGTTTTACGTAAAATCATTGACAAACCATGCTACCGACAACCGACTTAAACTGCAGTAGGTATACTAATTTATAAACTTTACAATAAATTACGTAGTTATGCCTAAAGACCTATCTACGTAAATATATAAATATTAACCATATTATAATCGTAATAAATTGGCGAAAATAATAAATAAAACAAAAACAAATGCATGAATTCCACACCGTGGCCGGTCGCCGGTGGGTGAGACGCCAGATGCATACGCATTTTGACCACAGGCAACGAGATGGCGCTGTCGGGGACATCGCAGCCGGGGTCCATCGCGACTGAGCAGTTTAGCGCGTCTCTGGTTGTCTGATGTACACAGAACGCGGTTATCGGCCACCATCACCGTCCGACCATCACCCCGCGGCCCGCACTCCCGCACTGGGCGCTCAGTGTCGGTCTCGCTCTCGCGTAGTGGCCACTCGCCAGTTATTGTACACTTGTCCACGATAGTCGTGCAGTCGCCAGTCGGTCGCTGTATTGTGGATTGGTGATTCGTTGTCATCGTTTTCCGTGCCGTCGCCGGTTTTCCACAGTTTTCGCTACGAGCTGGCTTGTGTTTTATGCGTTTTTCGCGCACCACCAATCGATAAAACTCGGTTTTGTGTCAACGACGATGTGAAACGGCCTCGAGACGGAACTCTGTGAGGTTCTGCAAACAAAAAATTCGTTTCGGTATGTACGAAAAAAAATTATTTACAATAATGTGTTATCTTATCTGACATCCACTGTTTATGGCGGCTGTGTCCTGTGTAACGTGGGTATGTCGAGTCGTTTGCAAGTGGTTTTTGATTCAAGCAGTCGCCCGACACGTTCAATTGTAAAATAAAATTATAGTATACAGGGGATTTTTTTAACAGTACTGGACTTTTTTTTAAAAAAAATATTAACTTAACCATAAATTTATATTTAAAATCTAGTTATAACAATTCTAACAATTTTAAATTATTGGTGAGACATAAGCACCATCAACTTATGATTTTATAATGTGCCTTTATATTTTTGATTTTGCAGTATTTTTTGATCTCATAAATATCAACCTAGTAGAGTAATAACTTTGTATTTCTAACTATTTATCTAAACTATAGAACAGAAAAGTAGTGAGGTACCCCTAAAAGTTTGTCAGGTACTTCCGCACTCATATTATGAACTATGGTTTAACATTGTTTATCGATATTTATACTAATATGACCTTTTAAAGTATGTTATAAAATTAATAATTCAGGTTATTACCTATTTAAAAATAAAAACTGACTGTGTTTTTACAAACAACTAGTGCCTAGTGGTTGTTTACAAAAAAGTGAATATATCTAGGTATTTATGGAAATTATAAGTCGAGTTATAAGTGTTGATTGTTAAAAGTATTTTACTACCTATATGTCTTATGTCTATCTTAATTTGTTTCAAAAATTCAAATGATGGTTTTTTTTTATCATTGAATAATTGAACTGCAATGTTATTTAGTAAATTGTGTTGGTAATATGTCTGTAGTCCATCTATAGCAGGGATTCCCAACCACTGTGCCTCACGAATCTTCAAGTGTGCCGTCTTATTTGTCTTATTATATATAGCTTTTGATAGCTGTGTGCCGTTAAAATGTATTAAAGGATCAAGTAAAATAGGTTGGGAATCCCTATCCCCTGATATAAAGTCTTGTAGAGTCAAGTAGAGTTGAGAATCAAGGACTTACCAGATGGCAATATAATGCTTGTCTTTAAACATACACAACATTAGTAAAATCTAATCATATCTACCAATGTTATTAGGATTCGGTAAACTGTAGACTCAATATCATGTCTATCTAGTATCTAGTCTATTAATCGCGCTCGGTATCAAACATTTTGTTGTAAATAGGTACTCGATGTAGGTACCTTACCTCTTGTCTGTTAAAAATATTTTGTGTTTTATTATATATTCATAAAAAATGTTTAATATACACAATATTGATTGCCTAATATTTTCTTAACATACATAAATGTATCAATGCTGATATTAATTTTATAAAAAAATGTGCCAATCATGGTTGGTATTTAAAATTTATTTCATTTTCATATCATCTCAAAGAACCCAATTTCTCAAATATTTGCAAATATCCATTTTTGTATTTTAACTTTCCTATTCAAAAATGATTCCATTCAAATCTCAACCATAATTTTTCAATGATAATGCAAATTCTTATGTAGTTATGTTTTTCTATTTAATTCTTTGTTTCATTCTATTTAGTAGGTATATTAACAGATGTATTATTATTATAAAGGGATCATTTGTTATAAATTAATACTTTAAGACAATGTATTAAATATTACCTTTATGTTAATAATTTAATATATTATGATGAGTCTTTAACTTGAATAAAAATAATTGAATTTAGTAGGTACTAGGTAATCAAAATTAACTATAGTTAGAACTAGAAAGTATCTATACAATTTATAATACTAATAATTATTTTTATACAGTTCGTTTTAGTTTTAAAATGAGAAAAATATATTTTTATAGTTATAAATGAGATAAAGTTTAATTTTAAAAGTGTACCTTTTAAACCAGTTACAACACTTTTTCAAATAAAAGAGTCCGTGTTAAATTGTCTGATCATAATGTACTTTTGTAAAGTTTATTCAATTATTGAATTATGTTTTTAATTCATTTTTTTTATTTATTTAACTGTTAATATAATTTAATTTAAAAAAAAAATGTCTTAAATTGTTTAACATTTAGAAATAATGTGGTAGGGTGTATGATAGCAAGTATTTTGTTTAAATTATTTTTTATAAGCCTGCTTACAGTTATATTTTTAATGATCGAAGCCATAATATAATATAATTTGGCGTCTAGGGAAAAAAATGGCAAACCATGAGGTTAGGACGTTAGGTATATGATAGATAAATCCCCAGAATTAGGTGACTTTATAGTGTATACAGTACACTGTATATTACCTACATAAAAGTAATAAACGTCATTATTATCATCATTACTTATACGTTTTATAGGTACCTCTGAATGTAAATAATATTATTTAAGCTGAATTAGTAATGATTGTTAACTTTATTTTTATTAACTAATTTTTTAAGTACAGTAATAATGGGTGCTCTATAACTTTATAAAGCTGGGACGACTCCAGGCAAATTCCCTTTTGCCTATCCCTTAACACAAGCTTGTATTTATTAAATTTTTCAACTTATAATTTATTTAAAACATTTTTAAATCATTGTGGCAATTATAACAGTTTTCAAATGATAGTTACTTAGTAAATTACACTTAATACCTACCTAACTTATAAATAACTAATTGTAGTAATACCCAGAGTAAAACTTTTAAAAATAAGTTGTTAGGTATAATTTTTACATTTTTATTAATAGGCTACTAGGCAAGTAAAGCAAGATATTTTTATTTTTTCAGAAACATGATATATTTTTTTTTGCTTGTGTAAATGAGTACATTTTTAAGGTTATACATTGCTTCATAAAATAATTATAATATCAATATGAATTAAATTATCTAAGTACTTTTACAAAATAGGTATGTATTAATGTATTTTTAAAGATAATATAAGAAGGTATAGGTATTAGATATCTAATTATTGTAGGTAATAATATTATTATAGTGGTTATTCACTTGAACAAGTATCAAGTGTTATATATTTATCCCGATATTTGTACAATGTGTGGTGATTGTTATTATAACTTATAAGTTATAAGTATTTATTCAATGATTTAAATATTAGAATCACCTGATTTGTTCAACCATAGTAGCTGCTATTGTCTATTGACTACAAATTAATTTTAATAATTATAAAAGTATATTTTTTTAATCTGTGAATTTATGTAGTTTAGGTTACTTAATTAGTTATGTATTAATTACTAATACCGGGCACAAGAAGAAGAATTACTAATAAGTATGTACATGCATGTGTAGGTAACAAAAAACTTTTGATATCTAAAAAGACGCTACACCCACGTGTGTTGTCTATGTCTTACAAACGTACAACATAGCAAATTTGCATTCAGTTGAACCGATTTTGTGTTGTTAACTTTAATGTTAGAGTGGATTGACCTATAATTACATTTAAAGGTAAGAACATTTTCTGTTATCTCTTGTTGGTTTTCTATGATATTTTAATTTTGAAGCGAGTAATCATTTTCTAAAATATAAAAATACTCATAACTAGCTTAAAAATTAAAATATTGTAAATACTGACATAGTATAATGTTCTTACCTTCAAGTTTAATTTTGGTTAATTGACTCTAATATTAAAACTAACAACACAACATCAGATACATTTGCGGGTGTATCATCCTCTTAAATAATGTATTAGTGGAATGTAAAATAGGTACTTGAAATAATTATTAACACTGTAAAACAAATTATTGGGATCTATTAAGTTTAAATAAAATATATAAATAAATAAACTTACCCAAAGTGTTACACTTTCATCTCTATTATACATTTATATTTTATAATAGTGCAGTATTATAGACTATAGTATAAATAAATTATGGTAAAATGAGTAATTATTTAATAAATAATAATAAAAAAAAATGGTAAACCAGTTCGTAGTAAAATGTTTTGCTAATATTATTTATAGCATTTTATGCTCTTATGGTTTTATTCTAGGATAATATACTTTGTCGGGTTGCATAAACAATCATTAAACATTTAAATAGTTCAATAGTGAGCTGATTCTGGAGCTAATGGTCCCTTAATATTTTGTAACTCATTAAATACATATATATCATGTATATGATAAATACATTTTTTATGGGACCTAGCATTAATATTGAATTCATGTAGTAAACATACATTTAAATGTCTAAGTCATTGTAAGGAATTTAGTGATTTTAAAAGGTTAGAAATTAGGTACTTTGTTTATTATAATTTATTTTTTGTAGTTCTGAGCTATTAAAACTACCTATATAGACTTTTTTTGGCGGGGGGGGGGAGATAAACATCGATTGAATACAAATAAATTTCACAGTAACTATTCTCATTTTCCGTCCAGATTCGACCCAGTTTTGGTTTTGTAGATGGAATAAAAAACAAGTCCTGACTATATTTTATGTCTCCATGCACTTATGTTTGCGGCATTCCCAGTATTATCCATTAGAACTGGTTAACGTTATTAACAATCGTTTTTATTGAGACATAATGTACAATGATTAGTTTGCCTTAGCTATGTGTTTGACCCGTTCAAATGATATGGCCTTGACCGCCTAGGTCATGGAGCTAAGACAAGTAGTTTTTGTGGCATGACCGATTTTGTTTTTAAATTTTCATTGCTTTTAATAATACACGCATACGTCTTCCTATACTAGGTATAAATATCAACCTTGATATAATGTTTTCCTGATATTAGATAATATATTGTGACAATAATTAATAATATGTATTTGGTATTTAAAATAAAAATTTAATTTTTTGAACATATGATATATTAATGCTGATTTTTCTTAGTTAAAAAACAAATTAACATACTGCCCAAGTTACGAAAATTATTTATTGTAAAATAGATATTTGTATAGTATTAATTACTTAATAATATACTATAATTATACGCAGTAATATAATTTTATTTTGCGATGATCCTCCCGTAAATTTTATCAGATATTGTATTCAAGAACCACTTTCAGTTTTATTTTTATATTGATTTACCAATGCCTAGTATTAAAACAATTAGTCACATTTATATCAGTAAATAGTTATCGTGATTCGCTGTTGGATTTTGTTGATAATTATAACATAATAATATGGAGTTCGATAAAATGTATGAGATTATTTTAAACTGAATTCGTAACATATAGCTTGACATTTTAGTACTGTTAATATTATATTTAAACACTTAATAATTTACTATTCATACGATAGGAACTTTGATTTATATAAAATGTCTTATTTTAATTGTTTTATAGGTATCTAGCAACTAAACCAACCACTCGCAGTGAACTGTATACTGTATAGTACTATAGTTGTTCGTAAAATTTACTTGCTTAATAAATAATACACATAGCAGAGCACATAATTTATGTGGACCGTGGATATCGGGGGGGGGATGCTTTTGTAAATAGTAATATAGTGCAATAAACTTTATCTTAAATATTTCCCCTCCCCAATAAAAAAAAAATTTAATTAAATATCTGCTTATATGAGTCAGCGAAATGAGGCGAACAGCAAAATATACCCTGTCTCTGTATCCTGCCTTGCCTTTTAAATACAACAGTTAATATTGTACTAATAATATGATCTACACTTCTACCAAAATCTCGGTGCGTAAAAAAAGGGTATTATTGCTTCCTACTATGGAAAACAACCATATAACAATTATCTGTTAATAATACTTATGGATCTTTTTTAAGGCCTTTCTATCTATTTTATTCATTTTTTAGAGTTACTTGTTACTCACTGACTTACCTAGTTTCATATTTTATCATACTTTACAAATTCCAATCGTAAATATTATGATTTATCAATGCGTTTTGTTCATTATTCAATATACCGCATGTACACAAAATAAATAGACTAAAATACAAGTTAAAAATAGGTAATTGTATATATCATGTTTTTTTTTAATCAAAAACATTTTGTATATTCATACGTTATTGTATTTTGATAAAGCTGTACAATATCAGTTAAAATGTTATATGGTATGGAATAATATACGCCGTATCAGTTTTTAATATTACCTTCATTGTACTCACAATATATTATGTAATATGCATAATAATTTGTTTTTAATTATGCCCAAATTCTATATTTTTAAATCACTTATTATTGATTTAAATTAAAATGACGTTTATTTTTATAAATGTATTGTTTTTTTTTACATTTACGTGCTCATTCCATTGCTAAAATATTCAAACATTTAGGTATCTTCTTTTTCGTTCTTAGTATTCCTATTAGAATAATAGTTTTATAGTGATTTGAACATGACTAGTTCGTTGTTGGTATTTCGTATGTACTATATTATAAATTATAATTATGTATAAATAAATAAAATGTTTGCGCATAGACATGGTAATTACTAATTTTGACACATCATACACATCATACATAATAATTCAATACCCAAAGTTAATTGAATTTTCATCCTGTTTTTAAAGCATTAATAAAATGTACTCTAGACTGTGAACAATTATAAGCTTAATATACTCATAAACTCGTTCGTTATTATCCCATTTAGTATGTTTGTTTTTAATACATAAATGTTTTCTAAATATAACAAATATGAAATAGTTCTTGGTCAATGATCATTTTATGGTGAATAATAATAAAATTAAACCTAAACCGGCGAATGACAACATTTACAAATTATACTCTCCTCTGAGAGTATAAAACTGTTTTATTGGAGATTATTTTATAATATTATATTATGATGTGCTATTAACAGTTCTGGCACCCATCTATGTCATTATAATATTTTATCATGTCTTAACGTTTTGAAATGTATAAAACACAAATAAATGTAATGTAGGTGACACGTTATTTTCACGTTTTATTTTTAAGTAACTAACGTTAATATTTAAAATATCTGCATCGGACACTCGGACCACGTGTACAAAATAATTGCTTTTGATACTTCCCAAAAAATAAATACTTAGTAATATTGAAAAAATGTCTAGACTAGGTATAGAGTATATAGTTTTTATAGTTATTATAGTTAGTTGTTAGTTACAATAATCTTTTAACGAAAATACAAATTATTAATTATTATTTCGAAATACAACTTTTAGTTCTATAATAGTACGAGTATATTAATTATATCAAATAAATACAATTCATAAGCCAGCAGGTATAGGTTATAACTTCAGGATTTTTTTGTTGTATTCTAATTTTCAAGAAATGATTTGTTTTTATTTTGTTTTTCTGTCTGCCTGTGTATCTAATTAATAGGTTGGGTTAGTTATTTTTTCTAGTCGATTTAATGTTTAACATCAATATTCAATGGTATTATACTATTATCACAGAGACATTTTAATTAATTTTAAATTATTGTTTAATTATATTATATTATGCCATAATAATGCATTTAAATTCATTTTTCCGTACTACTGTACCAGGCATGCGCAATAACATGCGGCATATACGTAATATCATATAATTTGTTAATTGTTATAATATTTTCATGGTTTCTATTAATTTAGATCTCTAGTTAAAAGGTCTACAGTTATATTTTATAATTAGTTATATATTGTATAAAAATAATATATTTATTATTTTGTATACAACTCAATGTGTAATATCACATTCTGATGCTTTCTTAAAAAGTTGTAAGTTTATTACCCCTTTGCAGTGTTGCAATTAAAATTAAAATGTATATTTGAAAGAACGATGACCGGGGTGGTAGTTTAAGTAAGTACCCGTGATTTAATCCCGGTTTTATTGGGACAATGTTCGTTCTACCATGTAGATTACACAACATAAACAAGTTTTTGTTTAAAGTTATGAGTGGGTTTTATAACTGTTGGTCTCTAGCACCTCAAATCCCACCTAATTGTATCATTATTATAATTATTCTTACGTACAATGTCTCGATCTTATACTAATGTATTTATTAAAATATGCACTCGTAATAAGTGTCTTATTCGTTATCAATATAATATTTTGAAGAATATCTATAAGCACGTAAGTAAAACATTGTTTTGGTTTTATATTGTTAAATTATGTGTTCAACATTAACTGTTGTATTGACGAAAACATACCTACTTTTCGTCCATCGTACCGATAAAACTAGTAATGTAATAATTAATAAGAAATCAGAAATCATATTTAAATTCGTTATAAAGTTTACTTGAGATCGATCATCATACATTTCGTCGATTTTTATCCTCCACTTAAAATCTTAAGTTTAAATTTTATATGAAAAAACCGGGGAAGTAGTGTCTGGTGTATAGTATCTTTTCACGTGTACCTCGTCATTGAATTGGCCAATGTAACAGATGTGTTCAATTTCAAATCAATAATAAATCATTGCTTACGATTCTGAGTAGTGACAACTGTTCATTAATTTCTATTTAAAATATTAAAATTTCACAAACCTTAAAAAAGTCAAAATATTTTGAAAATTAAATTATATGCATAGAAAGAACTAATTAAAATATTTTGTGTAAATTCCCAGTACGTATATACGGTTATTCATTCTTAAAATTTGGTGTTATTCAATAACTACTATAGATATCACAATCAAAACTGAATATTGAAGCTTTTTTACTGCTACTTAGAGGTGATGAGGATGACAGGCACATATAAAACTCAGCATCATTGTAAAATCAATCCGCTCAGAATATAAGATTTTTTTACAGTTATTAGGTTTTGGAAATAAAAAACAAAAAAATTGCATGTTCTCAAGGCCTTAAAATTGTATTACGTTTTCAGAAGCTGTTTGTGACTTAAAAGGTAGTAAAATTTCAGTGCTTACGATTCACAACAATTACAAGTTTTATTGCTTTTGGCTAAGATATTACTTGGTGATATTTGTTTGTGCGTGTGGCAGCCGCTATAACTCTAGTGACACGCACTTAGTGGGGCCGCGGAGAAAGAAACCTATGCAGGGGGTAATACCTTGGGGCTACACTATTTTGAACTGCCTATCATTAACTATGAAAATTAAGTATCTAGTTCCAATTTCTGGGCCCATGAAGAATTCTCATCCTCCCTTCACGTCGGTTTCTACACACTAATAATAATAATAATAATCACGTACTACGCACACATTCACGCGACGCGCACTTAAAAAATTCACTAAAGATGGTAACGAATTGCCTTAAAATAATTATCTATATATTAAAACCCACTAATGGAAATTTACTTCCACTACTTGGTTAGAGATATTGTCGAATTATAATCTTATATAACACTACGAAAGTATGTAGGTACACAAAACACTATAGGTAGTGTCAAAGAAATGAGTCACTACATACGGTAAACAAAATTAAACTAGATAATTTTTTTTCGAATAGGTATACAAATTATTTATTGTTTAGTAGGCATTAGTTTAGTAGGTGATTCATTTATCATTATTCATTAATCATTACTCATGTTAATTTCATGTTAACGTAAAATGTTATACGAAGCAATATATTTTATTTTATTTTTAGTAGTCTCAGAACAGCAGCATGTTTGAATATTTTTCAAAAAATTAATTAACATGCTCTTATTATGTTAAAGTTAACCTATAACCTTTCAGCTTAAAGTAAAATAATTTGATTATTTAAAGCTATAAAACCTTTTCAGATAAAACTGCAGTTATAGGTCATACTAGCATTAATCACGCATTCGAATAGAACATTATTTAATGCTCTAGCATGGGGTAATATTTTTATAGGCAAAATGTATATTTTATTGAATTCAAAATGTTAAATCAATAATAAAGTGTTTTATTTTTACTTTTTGTAAAATAGTAAATAATATATGCCTATTGGTTTTTTACAGCTATTAATTATTACTGGTTTGTTAAATAAAATATAACTTAAATCATACACAGGCCACAGCTTGACAAAACAATTTTACTGAATATTTTTGTTATCAGAAAATCTTATGTTGAAATGTACAATACTTTCAATATTTTCTGGTTATTTGGTTTACATTTTTTTTTTACTGAAAACTTATTTCGATGCAGGATGGTCTTCAGCTGCTTCGTTGGCCGTGCACAGTCGTATGCGCGTTAGCCCTGTAATGCCACGTGTTCAATAAACATATTTTATTGCATACACATGTGCAGGACTTATTGGAATTTTGGCCCTCTCCACAGTTAATACGTAGTGGAACCTAAGGATATAGTAGGTAGTCGAATTTTCTAAAAACTTCAAGTGTACATCAGTTGAATGCACGATAAATCATTGAATGTATAGGTACGTATACAGCATTGTATATCACGCAGCACATTGTCCATATTGTTACATATTATATTATCAGCTGCTTCGTTGACCAAAAATATCGTCACGTAGCCAGGTCTTACATTATGTCGGTAGTAAATATAATTCAACATTGTTACCAAGTACTGTTGTGTGTGTGTGTGTGTGTGTGTGTGTATACATGGTAGGTATGCCAAATTGTCAAACAAATATTGGAAAATACAAGAACTCCTTTTGCCAAGCATATTTATATTTTTCTCCTACACATTATACACCTTTTATTTAATCAATAAAATATAAAAATGATTTTTTGGTTACTCTATTAACTACAAAAACCTTGTATTCAATTTTCTAGTTTTTTGACCTAACAAAATTTTTTTTATCGATATTTTAAGAGAAAAATTAAAAAAAATATCTCAAAACGAGTCAAAATATATTGAAAATTGTATGGTGTATAAAAAATATTAATATAAACACTTTGTGTAATCTTCATCTATCTAAGGTTATTATTTTTTCGTATAACAACACCAAAAAACAAAATCGATTTTGTCAAGAATTGGCTTCGCGTTAGACTTTTTGTTTTTTCTGGTGCGTTTGAAAACGATTGTAATTTTTTTACTTTGCAACGAAAGGTGTTAACAGGCACCAAAAAAATTCACACATTGTAAAATTATTACATTCATTGCTCTGCTCAGAATCTAAAATACAATTAGCGATAAATATTAGGAAAACTCATCAGCATTTTCAATATAATATACCATGTATATATTTTGTAGATATACGTAGATATACGGAAATATCCGTTGAGATCTAAGTGGTAACGAGAGTAAGAGTGATTTACTCTAAATAAAAGCATACCGTATAATATATTGTTATATTTAGTAACAATACAGGTTTGGTTAAAAACATTTTTTGTGTAAATGTGTAATTCGTATACACGCTAATCGATGTTTTTTTTACTTGGGTAATCGCATACCAGCCATCGCGTACGCGTACTCATCGCTCTATAAATAAGCATTCCTGTTTAAACTGCAAGTAGTTACTGACAAAACAAATCCGGTATTGATTTTTATTTTATTGTATTAAAATTCGTACAAATATAAATTACATTCTTTTTACAACCCTTAGATTTTGGCAATAGCTTGTGTAAGAGAAAGTAAAACGTAAATTATTATGCTTTTATATTGTATTGTGGGTCGCGTTGTAAAAACATCAACATAAAAAAGACAATAGGCATGTTATAAAAGAAGAAAGAGACGGACTGATAAAAATGTATCCAGATAGAGTAGTAATAGTCGTGAGTAAAAAACCGGTTCATTTTGCCGGGTCATACTTGTGTCAAGGGTACAGACACAGAAATTATCGTGTTATTGTACCATATCCTGTTCCGTTTTTTCGATTTATTATTATACTTACTTTCTATTTCTTTTTTTTCTTTTCTTACAATCATTTTTGTTTATTTGTTTTTTTACGTTCCATCCAATTCCGCGATCTGTAAATTAGGTACCTGTGTACAAATGCGATTAATTAGTTTGTTGATTCTTCGAGATTCAATTTGTATTTATATATTAACGCTTTACGATTTATCCACTACGTTTTATACGAGCACTTCACAATTGTATACTGTTAGGTCACACGTCATAAATGGTTTGCCCTTTGACCCAAATTAGATATTGGTACTTATCGAAATGTATAATACTGACATATTGTATTAGGAAAAAAAAATGTTCACGATTTGAAATTTTGTTTCCTTGGGCCATGTGCCCATGTGGTTATCGAACCACATCCTACACAAGTTCACGAATTCAGTGATAAAACAAAAGGACATGCGGTAATAATAAATATAATTTATTATGTTTTATTTATCTTTATGACTTTATGCGTAATTGAATAATGCTATTTATTAATTATCATATAGATAATATTGTTTATTTATAATTTAATTTGCGTTTAATGAACTGTTGTATATTATTAATTATGTATAATGTAGTCAATATAGATACGTTTTATTTTCAGAATTCAAATTCACTTATACTTATATTGTATTATTTTGTGTTATGACTTATTAGAATCGTATTATTGATCTTATAGTGTAAATTATCTTCACTTTCAAAAGAGTTAATTATGTTTATGGTATCAATAAAATGAATGAGTACATATTATAATAGTGTACACTATACATTGACGGTTGATAGAACGGAAAGCATATAATAGTATTTCCGTGAAAATTCGATTCCTTTAAAAAAATAATATATAAGATTAGTTATAGGTTGTTATGTATAAATTTATAACCAAACTGGTATTTTTTTAATTATGTTCTTTAATATTTTTTTTTAAATCTTTATTTTTATTGTACTTAGAGACAATATACATAGTTTAACATATATATAAAATGTACAATGAAAATAAAAATATCTACCTCCGTTAAGCAAATGCTTGTGGTGCAGGTAAAAAGTTAAAATAAAATATGAACAATTTAACTATAAAATATAAATACAGACAATAATATAAATATCAAAGAAAAAGAACAGAATTTTTTTTATAAGAATTTTCGTTATTCAAGTGCTGAAAAGAGCCGTATCTGAATTTTTTTTATATCTGTAGTTATACGATTCCCAGCTTTATATAATGTCTTTTTTAATATGTACCTATAGGCATTAAGTTGTAGTTTTTGGGACCTAGATAGTCTTTGCATTTTTGACCAAACAATTTTTTAGAATAATCTATTCTGACATCGAACATTTTCTCTTTTTTCTCCAAATATTCATTTATGTTTTGTTTATTACTTTTGTCAACATCTTGTAGTGAATGCTCTAAACTCTAAAGTATATTATCATATACGTTTCATTAAAATTAAAACCTTAATTGTCTTATAAGTTATATGTTTATTAAATCGTTTTGTTTATAAGTGCGTTTTTACTGCTTCTAATTAGTAGTTCATTTGCGTCTGTAAATTGAGATTTCGTTTTAATTGTTTTCGTGGGTTAAAGTTTCAAATAACACACTCTCATTAAATAGTAAGTGATACTCAAGATATATAATAATGTCATGAAAAATAAACCTGCGTGCTATGAGCAAGTGACTTCACTGTTTAAAAACATTATAGAATAATTATTTCTGTTACCGTCGTTAGTCTTATTAGATTGCTGCAATTTCTTATCATTTTTGTACGGTACAATGTACCTTTGATTTTAACGAAAGACCAATAAATTGGAGAAATGGTAAATAATATTTTACACATAGTTTAAGATCATTAATGTCAAATTAAATTACCCATGTGCACTATATTTACTATATCTAAATTTTAAAACAATAATATTCTCGTTCTTTTTTTATTTTTACTATAATATAACAATAATTGTTTTCTTCGTATGTGATGGATGCCGGATGGACAAATATTACCAAAGTATTAAAGAATTCAATTGCATATTATATATTACACCTAGAATACGTTATTAGGTATAGGTAAATATTGTCATTACTCATTCTCCACTATGTTTATTATTATTTATGTACCATAATTTTTAAGTATAGTTCATGAAACTATAATTGTTTTTAAAGGAGCTGAACAATGAATGTAATAGAAAATAATATAGGTAACAAACCAATTATAAGAGTACATAATAACGTTGTTTAAATTATTTTACTATAAACACAAGATTTTTTTAATCATGTCAAGGGTATGTGCGTATAGGTATAATAAATTGTATAATGGCATATTAAAAAATTAATAACTATCAATTATGAAGTATGGTGGTCTTATAAAATATATAGATCACGTATTTTATATTATTATTTCCCCCAGCTAACTCTATAGGTATAGAGTTTGGAATTAAATAAAATTTAATATTTTCCCACAGAAAAGTTAAGGGAAATTGATTTTAATTGGTGTGGTAATATTATAGTACTATAAACAAAACAATACTTTTAATATGACGTACTGTAGATTTTCCTTGTGTACCACTGCACACGCATTTTTATTGTCTTCCAAAAACAATAATATTTTGATGTTTTACAATAATATATTGTATAATTATATACACTTGCAGCAGTATATGAAATGTTAACCATTTTAATTTATGCATTGTACCTAAATTCGATTTTTTGTTTTGCATTAAAAAAGTCATTCGTATAGTATAAACACGATTTTTATGAAGAGAAACTGTACTTACTGAATATGCCAAAGGCCGATGTGGAAAATATGTGATATAAAAATATAAAAATATGCGACCGCATATTTTTTCCATTGTAATTTTTTCCTGCGTTTTCATTTTATACGTTCAATTTTAGAAGTGGTTTCATTTTGCATACTTTAAACGTCCACAAAGCTTATGCCATCGTCTTTTAAACTTGTACATTAATCAGAAGCTCTCATCATCCAGCATATTATAGGTACCGCTCTCGATATCCTCGCCATGCGTTAGCCCATCGAAAAAGCACGTACCTACTCCAAAAAAATATATATACCTATAATATTATATACGGAATCTCTCTTAACGGTCCTCAAATAATTTTTTTTTATTATTATAAAAGCCACTAGTATACAACTAAGATAACTTAACAATTACAATATGATAAAATAAACAATATATAATGGTTAACAATAAATTATGTATACATTAAAGTCCGCCTCTAATATAAAAGAGTTAGCAATTTTAATAGCAGATACAGAATTAGTATTTAAGATGGAGTGGAGGTTGAAAAAAATATTGAGGGTTTTGAGGGAGTTAAATAAAATAAGTCGTTTAGCCTACAGAGGAGGGCAAACAAATAGAATATGGGGAAGGTCACAGATACATTCATTTGAAGAAAGTGTGCAATAAGGAGAGTCATTCAAGCCAAGTTTGAAAGAATGACTTGATACCACAAGACACAAATACTTTAAAATTGTATATCTTGATGAGCTTGCGGTAATCACTGCCGCTGGTCCTGAAGTACGTGACTCATCTTCTACAAAGCGCTTTTACTACGTCTTCACGTTTCCTGTTTATCGCCTACGCGACAAGTCCGCGTCGGACGACCAGTTCCTCCTCTCCGATATATACCGTGTCTTATACCATTGTCTCTTATATAGGTACGTGTATCGTTATTATGCATGTGGTGACGACGCGACGACGACAAAACAAAACGATCATTAACCAGTCCGAAAGACTAAAAAAACACCTTTTTTTCGTCTCCGCTTTCCAGACACGCGTATGGTATCATTATTATTATACTTTCACTTGTCCGGGCCCGGGCGAGCACTTTTTATTTCAAAACGCTCGATGATAATAATAGCAATCGTTGGTTGTCGTATGTACATAAAATAATATAACATTATGCATTTATGCGTGTTTGTTTATTACGCGTTCGATGCGCGCTGCGTATAATAATATTATTATTTCGTTACCTATACGGAATAATTTCCGATCATCCGATCAGTCCCTCCGGCGAGGCTCTCGTTGTTATCTAACTCGTTTAAATAATAATAATAATAATAAAAATAATGTATACGTTCACAGAGATAGCATATTATAATAATGTATATATCGTCATAGACTTATCCTAACCCGTTCGCCGCCGCCACACGACTAGTTTGTCCCGTTACAGAGCTGCTGGCCCCCGCGCATGTATGATGTATATGTACATCATCGTCGCAAATAGCGCGCAATACTATTATATATGGCTAACGTATATAATAATAATAATAATAATAATAATATAATAATACTAATAATATATACGCAATACGCGCGGCGTACGCCATTGCCGCCTCCGCCTCCTGCTTGCGTTCGACGAAGAGCTCTATCCTTCTCGAGAATATATAGTTCCTGCCATTGTGCTCCTGGTCGTGAGGTTCAACAACCAGGTACCATATGTATACCGTATGTAATATGTATTATGTATGGTACCCAGCCATACCTATGCGTATGATAATAAAAATGACTTGATGTTCGTGCGGTAGCATTTTGTGCCGTCGGAAGGTTCGCGCCGTCGACGTATATGTATTCAAAAATATTATATTATGTGGTATGTTTCGTCGGATGCGTTTTATTAGGACATATATTTAATTACACCTATTTAAAGTATATAAAAAACATACGTCGACGTCTGAATTTCTGACGCATTGTAAAATTGCTTGTTTTATATTATATATTTTTTAACTTATTAGTTATATTAGCGGGGATATTCGTACATAAACTAAAAGGTGATCATTTTATCTCTAATCAGGCAATAACTTTGGAAATGTATTAGAATTTACAATATTTTTTTTGTTTCAAACTTCAAATGAGCGCCTTTTATGTGTCGTATATTTTGGTGAATAGGTAATAAAACGTTACCTACAGGCTACAAGTTGAATATGTTTCAACTCCAACGACACGATGATGTGCTACATGTAGTGCATAATATACATTATACAGTGCGAAGGCCTTTTAAGAACACACTATTTTACATTTGTATGTATGATTATTGGTGTTTTTATAATGTTTGAAAGCAATTTTAAATGTCTCAAATTTCCCAACATTTTTAGTTTATGATAAAAGATTCACTCTGTATAATTATTAAATAACAAAGCGCGCTTGTCATTTGTATGTGTAGGGGGTCTTGAGTTGGTCATCGCCTGCCGGTATAGATATGGTATAATACACGAACGAATGTCGTCATTTATTATCATTATTCATGTTAAATATTATCATCTTGTGGCTTGTGCTGCAACTTGAATTCGTTTCTCGATAGCATACCCATGTCTATATTATATTCCGTGTACAACGCCGTGTAGCTGGTATATGGTTTATCATTATAATTTATAATATATATATACCTAGTGTATACCTATTATGATGATACAATCATAATAATTTGAGGTCGACGGAGGAATATTATGTTTGTTTTTACTAATATACAGTAATAAATATATTATATATTTATATTTTTTATAGGAATTTTCTGTCAGCACTGGTGCTGTTACGGCCCGCGGGAGTACCTCCAAATAACACTGTACAACCATGTCGGCAGGATACCGATCGGGAAACATGCCTGGCGAAGTCTTGTTTCAGTGGTTCTCTTGCTGTGTAAACCAACGTACCCAACAGGTAATTATAAAAACACTTGGTTTACATGTTAGGCTGATTTAAAATTGAACACTTACATGCAATTGTATAAATAATATATAATATAATAAATAATTATGTTTTTTATATTATTATGTACCGTACAGTGTCTATTATTACTTATTAGTTATTACTGTAGTCTGTATAAGTATAATTATATACTATACGTCTATACCTATAGATAATATTATAGAATATATCTTATACTTTTTTCAATACATCTAACTAAAACTAACAAAAGTACCTATTAAATTATTGTCAGAAACATACAATATAGAATTTGACATTTGTATTAAGAATTTCCGAATTAATGATCCTATAATATACACGCTATGTGTAACAAGTACCATGCAATTGAAGAATTTCTCTTCACGGCATTTGCACTATACTAAAGTTTGACTAAAATTATTCAAATAAAAATGTTATGCAAATGTATGTGCTACAAAAAACTCCTCCAATATCCTTAGCAACACCGAATATAAAAGACAATTTCAAAACTAATAATATAGTGTTGTGAATAAACCGGTTTTCCTGTCGTTTAACAAATGTTTTTTTACGTAATTTATTTGTGTACCTTTACTATGCTAGTCGTTTACATGTTATAAACTTATAACTTATAACATTTAAACGACTTGCATAGTAAGTTATAAATTATAACTTAAACGTGCAATTTTATATTTATATCTAATTAAATAACGGTTAGCTTAAACATATTTATTAATTAATTATAATATAATATAATATTTGTTACCTAACTTTCATATATTTAATATTTTTATCGTTGGAATACAGATATGGGTGGGGTTGTGTCAAACCATCACAAACCAAGACAATTTTGACATTTCAATCCATTCCGCTTAATAACCTCTGCCCTTTGGTACCTTTCCAACAACTTACTCCACAATGACCTCATCATTAAAACCATCAATACAGTTCCATTACAAAAATTCCACATCAAACTAGCCACTCATACCAACCCACTTATAGCCATCCAAGGTGGAAGCAAACAAACCAGAAAATTCACCCTCCCCCCTATTGGTTAAAAAGACGTTGGTGCAGGGATTTATTAATCCCTAACTAGGTATATTGCCGCTTCTTGAGGGTTCTGGACAGCCTTCTCTACTCATGCCAATCACGTTGTAATTATTATTTTTATCACATTTGCGTATTGTACTTATACAGATTGGTACATTTTCTATACGAATATTTTATTTTAAGAAAAAAAAAATCTATCGATTGGTCGATTCAATAATTAATAATTATCATAGTTGAATATGATTTAATACATAATGCTCAGCGTGACGCGTGTTTATTGATGTACAAATCGAACAATAGTACACAGTACCTATATATTTATTATACTATATTAAACATTTTGTAAATTACATAATACCAAAACTTAAAAAAAAAAACGTCTTATTTATTTATGGTGTCGAACATATTATTGTTAGTAATTAACGCTATAGGCACATTTATACGTATACATCGTTTTATTTCTGTGTTTTAATTCAATCTTTGTTTGTGTCAATAGGGCAAACGCCACGTGAGTCGAGTACGCATTGACCGATCTATG
Source organism: Neotoxoptera formosana (assembly GCA_022818045.1). Lineage (NCBI taxonomy): Eukaryota > Metazoa > Arthropoda > Insecta > Hemiptera > Aphididae > Neotoxoptera > Neotoxoptera formosana. The sequence continues at coordinate 22,480,428 of CM040633.1, read as the reverse complement.
ATTGGAGAACCCACAAATTTTCGACATACCGGTCACATAGGTTCATCTGATGTCGAAATGGGATCGTCTAGATTGCATGCCATCCACGGCCAGATGCAGTCCAAAGGCGGTTATGAAGCTACCATTGAAGTGATTATTTAAAAAAAAATATTATTGTCATTGCATTTAAGATTTTTGTATTTTTGTACGATGGTGACCACTACAAAGCTTATTAGTTATTACTAATATTACTTATTAAGGTTTCTTTGTGATTTCGCAGAATTTTGTTATAGACTATATAATTATTATTTATCAATTCACGATTTCGAATTCGCCGAAGTGTATTTTAATTGTAAAATATCGAATTGTAAATAGATATTTTTTTGACGTGATAAAACAACGATTATAAAAAAACAAACAAGACAACTCGACAAAACCGTAATTCGTAGATTATTTTTTTGAAATATTGCTTATACACAATTACACATAGATTAAAAATCGATTTTAAATCAATTTTAAATTTTCTGATAATTTTTATACATTCATAATTACAAATTGGTTATAGGTATTAAAAATTATATTTGTAGAATGTATTGAAATTTATGTATTTTATTGATTTTTGTTGTCAACATAATATTTCATTGCCGGCTTTTTACAAACGAACAATATATACTTGTTTTAAAATTTGTCTCAGCATCGTTTTGTAAAATACTAAAATGTTAATAATATTCACTCAACTTTTGTCATTAGCGAGGATATAGCACGCGTGTCTGCTCTAAAGCAAATATCACGATTGATCGTGCGTGGCAAAATGTATAAACCGTTTGTTTTTTTTCAGGCTAATTGAACTCGCCGAGAATCAATCGATATGAGAACTGTGATCGAAAAACTCTCTTCGTGTACCAAACACAATCCTGGGACTGTTATTCCATATTTTTTTCTTACTACAGCCGCCAGTGTGAGGAGAAGATCCTTCGTCATAGTTATAGACTAGTGTTTATACATTCTTTATTTTATTATAATAAGTAACTATTATTTTTTAAATTTTATTTAATTCGTCAAGTTTAATATTGGCCGTGGCGTTTAAATCACGACTTACCAACTTGATAAATGTCTTATACTAGTCTGGATTTATTTATATGAATGTTTTTACTTATTTTTTTTTTGTATAAAATAAGTTTCGAAATTAGTCGTGAGGTCTTAGTTATCCCTCTTTAGTCTCTACACACACCCCAATTTTTATTATTTTTAATGTTACAATATTACAATGTTCAATGTTGTTGCCATTGTGTAATACCTAATAATAATATGATGAGAATCAAAACGATTATATGATAATTTATATAGTTTAAAACGCCATACTCATGAGTATAGCATTGCATTACCTCGAAAAACACAGATAAACCTATCAGAATCTTTATTATAACTACAAATAAAGGTTTCTATACTATATAATATACCGTGTACAAGAAGAAAATACATTTTGCTATTTTTAATATTACTAAATAATCATTAGATTTTTTGTATTGTTTGTATTGTCTAAAAGTATGTAAGAATCGATACTTTGTGTTTAACTATATCCTTACAATTTAAGCTAGTTTTAAGATCTGTTTTATCAGGTAAATTGCATTTAAATGACCGTATATATTATATTATATGTACTAGTTTTAGATATTTGAAAATGTAAACACGTACACTGCCTATATATTGTGAGCTCAAAGTGTGTATAGTGTATGTGTGTTCTACTGTCCAATTTGATAATATATTTCAAATATGTTTGTATGTTAATATTTTAAAACAAAACTGCTGAAGCGTATCTTAGAATATAACCTATGTAACGCACAATAAACTATATACTTTTTTATGTTTACATTATAATATATATTATGTAATAACAATGAACAATTATATAATATTGTTTTCTGTGAGACAAATTTAACATTTGGAGTGTTTTTAAAATTATTGGAAATGTCAGAAATATTACGTAGGTACTATACTCTTTTATAATCGTTTAATCACGCTTTGTATCATTGGTTGTTTGTGACAAATGTTACAAATATTATATTTTGTAATGATTAGGAACTAATTAATAAGATCCAAGTGTCAATTGTCGTTACAAACAATAGAATATATAACTTAATAATTATTTTTAGTTTTTTATTACCTAATGATACCATTTTAGTTCGGTAGGTTTTGAATAGATATAATAATTATTAATTATTAAAGATTCAATTATAAATAAAACAAAACTTAGTTTCAAAAATTGTTCACAATTTAATTTTAATAGGTAGAAAGGTAGAAAACTTATAGAGAATCTTGTGTTAAATTTTTAAATCTCAGATTTAAATAGAACATTTTTTATGAATTTCTAATAAAAAAAAACTACAATTTTTCGTGATTTTTATGTATTTTATTGAAATTTAAACTTTAGACGCTTATAAAAAACTATTAAAGACTTACGCTCAACTTTTTTTTTTAGTTTTCACTTAAAAAAGTTACGAAGAACCTTGTTTTAAATTTTCAAGTTTTTTGACTGGTTGAAAAAAAATTTATCAACAATAATAAAAAATTAAATAAGAAATACCTGAAAATGTACTATGCCTATAAATAGCTCAAAAAAAGTCAAAATATATTGAAAATTGTATGGTGTATAAAATGGGTATATAATTATTCAAAAACAATTTAATGTATCTAAGGTTATTATTTCTTTTGTTATACCAAATCAACATCGATTTTGTTAAAAATTTGCTTTGCAAAAAAATTCCAGTTTTTCCTTAATTTTTTTTGTTTTTCCTGGCGCGTTTAAAAATTATTGAGAATTTTTTTTATTTTTAACCCTTGATTTTGTTAACACAAGACACAACTTGTACTTTACTAATCTGTAGGCAGATTTATCTTATGTTTTAATTATAATATATGCATTTTAAAAAAATAAGCAATAATTAGTCTATTCTAGTGATATAAAGTTGAAAAGATTCAAAAGTTTTTAAGTAAAACTTTTCATGAAATTTGAAAAATTTCAAGACTATTGAAGTAAAAAGTATTGAAACTTTTCATTTTCAAAAATTTTATTTCAATGAATACCTAATTATTATGTAAATTGATCTGTGTTATAGATACTCGTCGACCCATTCTAGACTCTAGTGATGGTTTGATATTAACTAAGAAAATAAAGAATTAAACATTGCTTCAATATAGTTATTATTTTTTAATGATAGTCATTTAAATACAATTTAGGTAGACAACATCTATTGGCATTATATAAATACTTATAAATATTTTGATGATATTGTTCAGGTGTATAATAAAAATCATTGAATCATAAGCAAAATAAATTAAAGGTATAAAAGTGCCAAGTGAAAAGTTTCAATTATTTTTGAAAAGTTTCAACAGGTCAGTGAAAACATGCAATTTTACATCTATGGTTCTATTCTAAGAATACTCTTACTATTCACCATTGATTATAGAATATTCTATTATAAATTCCTCATTGTTATACCTATACCTACTTATAATCTATATGTTATATGTCATCTATACTTTTATACAAAATTAATGATTTCACTTTGAACAATTAATTTACCTACAGCGCCAATGTCTTGTATTTTGTAAGCCCGGGCCATATTTAATGGTAGAGGAAAAATAGGCTCGCCAATAGACACCCTGTACCTCCTCAAGTCCGTGCCACTATGTATTAAAATGTCACATGACCTTAAAATAAATATATTTTACCTCTATGAAAATTATATGAGTCAGTTGGTCTTTACATAAAGCAGGAAATAATTACAATTCAAAACACTGAAATATTGTAAGAAAGTCAATTAATGGTTTTTAAAATGAAAATTTTGAACATTTAACTGAGTTTTATCTTAGTTTTCTATAGGTTTTTATAGATCTTCTGAGTTCTGATTGATGATTATTTACCTCGTCATGTCATACTGTTATTAAAGATTAAATTATCTGTTATTCTGTTTCATATATATAAATTAAATTAAATTTATTAATCTCATATTTAAATGTCAAAAAATTTAAACATTTCAGTATTCTCAAATCTAAATAATGTATGATAAAATGATCTATATCATTATGATTATTATAATTTGTAATTACTATTATTATAAGTATATTAATCATATAATAATTATATCTAAGAAGACCAAAAATAATCAAAGCAATTACTTATAAATACCATAGTAATTATTGTAATCAAATAAATATAATGATACAAAATAACTGGGCAAATACTCATCCTACTGAGCATACCTACTGCATTATTAAACTAAATATTTATATAGTTTTATTAAATATATATGTATGTCTTTTAGGACTTAACAACATAAGTCTTAAAATGGACAATATCCGGGCAACTATGATGTTGGAATGCTGTTCCGTTTTGAAAATAATTCATATTTTTCGCCAATTTCCGTGTCAGTCTGGTCAGTGGATTGTGGATAGCTTTTAATTTATAATATATTAGTTATTTATATCATTTTTACTTTTTGGATTCCTATTGTTTGATTGTATTTGTATTTGTGCTTAAACGGGTATCATCAAATCAGGTGCTTTATAGCCTTATAGATGCCAATTAATATTCTAGTTGTACATGATACATGCTCTGAATGTGGCTTTATAACTTTGAAAGTAGGTCATGGGTGAGTATTGAATTGACTATGATATCTTTTCTAAAATTAATAAAAATGTATTTCTAATGGATTTTTATGTACACGCTTTAATATAAATAATTAATATATTTATATAATATACAGATATATTAGGTACAACTGTATAAGATAGGTACCTATAAGTATGGTACTTACTATCTAAAGTATAAGTAGGTAAACTAAGCAGGTAGCTAGCTCAAAATCTGTTTTCAATTCTACAGCCTTGTATTTGTCATCTAAGCAACAACAATCATTATTTAAATAAATTAAAAAGTTTGATATTTACAAGCATTGTCAATTCTATGATAACTGTACAAAATAGAACACCCCCAAGCCTCGGATATTCCAGTTGACTAAGATGTATGATATGCAGCTAACAGACAAATAATGGCCTCACTCAAAGAATGTCAACCATATCTAAAAAACCTATATACCCACATGTCACATGTCAAATACTGTATGCTTGAAGATTTTGCTGACTCAGAACAGGGATCTATGTATACAAATTACAAACACCAACTATTGATCTTGAATACATGATTAATTTCAATCACATTTATAAACATTGTATATAACTATGGTCGAAAACTCGCAACTTGTCTGAACTCACTATTCTTAACCAGGTGTAGTGTTAGCATACAACTTAGTTATTTAAGTTATTATTACATATTTTATACATTAGTCAAAGGAAATTATTTACAGGAAGCTGATATAGATGTGGCCAAATTTCTAGAAAGTTTTCCAAATTTATTAGTGCTTAAAGGATTTTTACACACTTTTAAAATATATAGTTAGAAAACTGACCAAACCGAAAATCAATAGAATTACACATGCCCAAGGTAGAAACAATTAATTGCTTTTTTGAAAACTGCCCTCAAATACAATTTATTTTCAGTTATACGGTTGTAAAATTAGAATATATAAGTTTTTGAAAGACTGCTATTAATTATGTGCAATAATCTTAAAAGACTGGAGATTTCGTTCAACGACAAACACCCAATTGTAAATTTTGCCCTAAGATATTCTTCAATACATAATAATTATGATTTTATTAATTTATTTTTAGACTAATCACTAAACCAGGGGTCGGCAATTAATTTATATGGCGGTCCAGATATTTAAAAAAAAAAATTTCGAGGGCCAAAAAAATCTTAAGCTTAATTTTATCATTAATGTATTTATTTTTTAAGCCGTGACAACACAGATAATCATAAACCGTTATTATTGTCTCAGCGCCTAATGAAATCGATTTCAATATTATTTAATTTTTGTTATGAAGGGAGGGCGAGTGATACATAGAATATATGGGAAAATTAAGAAAATTTTTGGTGGTCCAGTTATTCCTCTTCCGCGGGCCGCCTATTGCCGACCCCTGCACTAAACAGTTATTAAATTCATTGAAAAGTATTATTTAATAAGAAATAACTACATTTGGGACAATATTGGACAACAGAAACCTGGACCTATAAAACAAGTAAAACTGTACATAAAACAGATTAACTATGAGCCTAACATTTACTAGACACTAATATATAAACTCGCCTTAAGATTGATTTATAAATTCTTAAATAAATATGTTTACTTTCCTTTTATCTTATTTGTTACAAGGTAAGGTATTTTTTATAAAAGATGTACATTTAAAAACTGTTTATTTTATAAACTAATCAGTGATTACAATCGTGATGTATTTTGTAGTTAATAATATAACGACTAAGTATGTATATCTCCATAACACAATGAAAATATAATAATAATATTAATATAAACTTATAAAATATGTAATTCCTAGACAAATTTGTTATTGCAATTTGTAATATAAAATAAATATATCCAGGGAGATGTTTTATCATACCACACTCATTATATCACTAAGTATTGACTTTTTTGAAAATATTTCTCTTACATTGTTTCAAGTTGTGTTGAAACAATATGGTTTAATATTTGTTTAAGTTTTTACATTTTTGAATAACAACATACAATTTTAATTTCATATTCCAGAGCAGTATATTTTTCTCAGTATTTTGATACTCGATACATTTAAGTCAAATTTATGATGAGTACCTAGCTTAAGTTAAGTTATAAATCATTAACTTCTCGTCTAAATTTAGAATTCAATGTATCAAAGTACTAAGAAAAATATTTTGATATGAGATATAAAACTATTAGATATGTATGGTCACATTCAAAAAAAAAAAAAATCTTAGAAAAAATTTAAAAAAATTATTTTGAAGCATGTAAAAAATATTTAAAAAAAAGTCAATTCTCTGGAAAATAATAAGTGTTGTGTGATTAAAGAACCACCCAGTATATAATATATTATTGTATTACATACTATTATTATCTATTGATTTTTAATTGACGATCCGATAGGCTTTCCTGTGATCTTGCTTATAAATTTATGATAAATTTCATCTTCTTCGTTTTCGCAGAACTCTCTAATGTAGGTTATCATTTTTTCCTAGAAAATAAAATTTTGTCAGTATGGTATAATTAGATCAATCAAAATGTGTTTGGTGTTAATCAATTAATTTACTTCGATCTTGGGGTCCATGGCCGTTTTGTTTTTTTTCGACAACTTCCAGAGATTGACTGCCAACGTGGCCATTTGGATTTCATTCAAGTCCGCTCTGACAACAACGTGCAGGAGTAATTCAAACGCCAATTTCGTCTGTAAAACAAGTCGCAAGTACCATCAGTCATCACGATAGTAATTTTTTTTTTTCCAAACACACTTGGCTGTTTGGTTTATCCACTAGACTGTACAACCGTTCAAGTATATTGTCCAACACCACGGTACAAATCGAGTCCACGTCAGCCACAAACTGAGGTTCACGGCCGTACAGCACGTCGTTGGAGTCCACTGTTGAGAGGCATCACAGACGTTAGTAATGATTAATGAATAATAATGATAAATAAAACATTGTAAACCTTTATGCATGGGTTTGATTTTTATTTTATTTTTTGGGGGGAGGAGCCGAGGAGGGACACAACTTTTTACTCTACATTGCAACCCTTTATTATTACTAACTTTTGAAGAAGTTTTTTTTTTATTTTTAATTTTTTGGAAGAACTTATGAGGAACCTAGTATTACATTTTCAAATGTTAGGGATTTTGTCAAAATTTGAACTTATTATTTAAACGGTATAAACAAAAACAGTGCTCATGTATTTTCAACATTTTCAACATTTTTAAATTATTTTTAAAATAACTTTTTTTTAATCTTGTATAACATTTTTAATATTTTCAATCGAACTTAAATTTTAGAAATCAATATACTTATTCGGGACGTCTCTGAAATCAAGTATAGTCTTTCCGGCCTCTTGCTCTGGATCCGTCCTAGTCTTAAACGGCAATATTTTAACAGGTTATATAGGTAGGTACTTGCCATCTGGTATCCTGTAAGGATACGTGTCCAGAGTTGCTGTGGCCAGTATGTCCAGCACGTACAAATAGAGCGTGTGCGGTTGCATCGGATCGATCCACGAATATTGTCTGATCGCTCTGATCAGCAGCTTCACCTGGTGCAACACTTCGAGATCGGGACAGTCCTGGCGAACAGCGTTGCGTGTACATTATAAAATGACACATGGGTTAATAGATTTACATTTTACGAGCCTCCGTGTACAACGCGGGGGTGTGTGTATTACCGGCACGACGAGCAAGATCGACAGCATTTGCTTCGTGTACGACACGAGTATTGGTTCGGCGTCGACGACGAGCCCATCCACTTCCAGCGTCGCCGGGAAATCGCTGATCACGTTAGACGCTGCTTTAAAACACGCGTCCGCTGAAATTTGATTTGTGTTTTATTGCCGACACACCCATAGGCACGGCGAATGGTGAAAAGAACTCAATAATTAACGTTTATGGAGGAGATTATGCATATAGGTATAATTGAAAATCGATAAATTCCAATAAAAAATACATTCATCAATTTTGTGAATAGGTAGGTATAGCCGTTATAGATACTATAACAGTGCTCGAATCTGGAACTTAAATAGAAATTTAACTGACGCGTTCCAACTGAACATCAATTTAACACTAACCCGTTGGGAGCTTTGCCACCTCCCCCCCCCACACACACTATCTTTAATTACTACCTCCATTTTAAATTAAATAATTCCTAATATATATTTTATTTTTAACTAAATGTTGATAATTTTACATTTTCCATCACTTCAAACTTTCATTTTTTTTCTTAATTGTATTAAATAGAAAAAATCATTATTATAGTTTCTATTCGATTTAAAAACGTATAGGTACATATCAAAATTAATAAATATAATGATTTTTTTCGAGCATACAGGCACAATTTGAATAAATTTTTTTTTAAGTGTTAGACTCAGATAGATTATTGTTGATCCATCCATCCCTTTATGACTGTACATATAACAATCAGTCACTAAATATAATATAAATTTAATTTGAGAAAAAAAAAACTAAAAGCTATAACAAAAATGTAGCTCTTTCCCAAATTGCACCTGTTGATGCAGATTATAATATATACCATTAACGATCCATACCTTGTCCAAGACATCCATTCAACAGCGAAGTCTGTCCGGTTAAGATGTACAATTGAAGTTTGACGAGCGGTGAAGTGATTGACGGAATAGTAATGTAACAGTAAGCAGAGCAGGCGCGGGCAAAAGAATTCTTAACCTGGGCCTTCGAGACCGATACGGACAGAACCATAAGTTTGTTGACGCACTAAATGTTTGTCGAAAAGCTCATTATACATGTATTTAGGTCTTAACTGTATTAAGCCTTATTCTAATAGATACTGAGATGTGAGTAATACTATTGATTTTATAATAGACTAATATAAAATCAATGGTAATACCAATAATATAGTTACAATAAAATAAAATAATGTTAGAGATAGGTATTCTATTATTTTAAAAATTCCATCCTATATATTAATATTATTTTGACAACATAAATTTATACATATGTCAATTTTAAAAATAATCAATACTATACTCGATCATCAACATCCTATTCTAAGCCATAGGAAAAAATAAGGCCCCTTCTAGAATAAGGCTTGGTTTATCAAATATAGGGAAGGAAGAGTGCTGTCTCACCTGTACGAGCGCTGATTGCACATAGTCTAACCTAATAAACGCTCCCCTGGCTTCCATATAAAAGTTCAAATATTTCTCTAAATCATTTCCGTAATCGACACGGAATATAAAACAGGCTATCAGGCGGCTAATTTGACGAACTTCGTCTTCAACAGTCAACGAGCTGAAAACAATATAACGAAGGCAGATTTTTAATTGGGTATGTTTGCTGTTAATCATGTACTACGCACTCGACAGAATCGTGTAGGATCTTGCACATGTACATCAGACAGTCGTTGATCACGGAGTCGCTGGATGCGACATTCTCACCTCTCGTCCGATACGCTTCCAACACGATCTTGCACCTTGCTGATTTGTTCGTGTCCGATCCAAACATGTCCAAATACGGCAATAAATAGTTCTAGAAACATGCATTAAAAGTGTTTGATCCATCATATAGGTAACTTACTGTTACTTTACTTCAATCTAGATGATGGGAAACTCACCATATGGAATATGTCCTCAAAATCTTCTATGTAGTTTAGTAGGTGTTGCAAGATGTTGTGAAGCTGCGTGTGGAATCGTTCTATTCCGACGCGATTGCTCAGGTGTCTCGTTATATCATCCATGTAGACACTTATTTCTTTATTCTTAAAGTAATCAACATAATTTATTATTAATTATAATAATAATACATTTGACAAAATAGTACCTTGTACCTGTATAAAACAACGCTAAAGTTGAAAAATGCAAAGGTTTAAAAAAAAAATTAGCTTTTGATAATAACTTAAATTTACTAGAACTATCATTAAAAATTTAAAATAAACCATAATTATTTAATTCAGTATTGTTATAATAGCTTAAAAAGTTATAACTATAATAATTTGTCTTACATTTTATGTGTTTCAACAAATAAAGGTCTATAATATCTAACAATTTATGGATCTTCGATGTAAGTATTAAAATTGTATCAAAGTTTAAAATTGGTTATTGTTGATTATTCCATTTACAAGTATACAACACAATAATGGAAATGCCTGACTTGTATAGGTAATTTAGAAAAGTACCAAGAGTTCTTTATTTTTGACCCTCTCAAAGTACAAATTAAATAGGATTTTCTACCAAAAAACTATTTAAAAAAATGAGGATTGAAGCACTTTTACAGTTCTTAAAGGTGGCAAAAGCACAAAAAAACACATAAATTATCATAAAATAAATCATTCCAAATCTAAGAGTATTGCAGGCAACATAATTTCAATAAAATGCTTGGATTACTATTAAACATATTTAAGTTCTTGAAAACTATTGTTGATTAAGATAGGTGAACTGTAATGAATAATTTACCTTAAAATGCTTTACAATGAAGTATATCCATGCTTCGGCACATGCCATAAACTTTTCAGAGTCTTTAACTTTATTCACCATTGTCCATGCTTCTCTAAAAACATTTGGTGCATTTGATACCAAATGACCTCTTAAACTCATACCAAGATTTTGTATGACTAAAGTTTGTGGAAACACTAAAACACATTCATAAAAATTAAATAAGCCATAGTTGGTATGCAAAAGTAAGCATAAAACATACTAAATTAGATAAAACACAATTAAAATATTGAAACAAACCATCATATTCCCATTTTGCTATTAAATTGATAAGATATTCTGCTTTCATTGAAAGATAATTCCCAGGAAATGTGGTCACGATAGCATTGATTAGAAGACCACTAAAAATAAAGGTACACTACTAAAAATAATATGACGTACTTGAAAACATTTAGTTTAAGTATATATATTACAGTAGTGGTCAAACTGAGTGATGAAGATGAGGAGGTCTTTTCAATATTTATAAATTATATTTTTAATGACCAAATAGTACATAGTAAAAAATCAGCAACAAAATAGAAAAGACCGCCACTGATATATTTTATTTTATATATACATTTTAAAATAACATACTGAAGGTTTTGTAAAGTACACCATCTAACAATCTCATCGAGACTATGAGGATCTTTACCAGAACTCAATCCCTTTACTATCCACTCTAATGGCGGACACAAAAGTTGAAGAAATTTGTCCATATTCATGTTTTGAGCTTGAATCTCTTTGCATACAAATCTGTTATTTAACTTTGAAAAATAAAACAAATTTTATGGTAAAATTCAACAAACTGACTTCATAAAAAATCAAGATAATTTACCTGCTTATATGTCAGTAAAATATCTTTGAAGCTTTCTTCAAAATAATTTACACTTAGATTTGTCAAAACACCAATTCTGCACAAATAACATCGTGCATACCATGCGACTAACGGATTACCAATACCTCTAACCATTTTTATAAGTCTTAATAGAGCAGCATTTTGTTCACTGTTAAAAATAAAATCATTATCATAAGTTTGTGATAAACAGTTTAACACTAACTAACGCTGGTTTAATGAAACGGTAACTGCGTAGAATAGCTGCTTCAATATACAGTCTAGGTATAAGCTCACGGATGGATGCAATTTTAAAAAACCAATTTTGACAAGTTTCTTTGGCTGCATCTGGCACCATGTCAGGAGTAAAATTATCCGGAAGTTTCGTTATGCGACCACTAAAATATAAAATTATAACATATAATTTGTCTTTTATTTTAATCCTACTATATCAGTGTATATAGGACAATTCATTAATTACACTCATCTCCAATTTTTTTCCATTAATAATGTAGTTATTTCAACTGATTTTTTGAATTTTAAAGTATACTTAATGATCATTTAATGTGTAGATTTTTATATTATTTAAGGAGTGTTGTGCGGCAATATAAACTTCTTTTTTTCAGATGAAAACCAGCCTTTATTTTTTTCTTAAATATAAAATAAATTTTAAAAATCAAAATTCATTATTAAAGAAAAAATTTGTGGTGAGCATACTAGATGAATCACTTTATTTATGTTTGTATGTATCATACTCAATCATTTCTGATTTTGATTGAAGCCTCTTGAATACTAAATCTCCAAATAAGTCTAATAGATCTGTTACTAGAACAAATTTACTTGGATAAAATTGTAATGGCGAAGTGTAGCTCAAAATTTTGGTACACTGAAAATAATTAGACATGTGTAGACAAGTTAAAAAAACATATTGAATGCAACAAAAACTAATAAATACCTGTATGACTATTTTCAATGCTTTCACTCTTTGTTCGTTATTCCATGCCTCTATAATTTCTTTACCTAAGTTGTCCATGTGAGTCACAAATTCTTGTTGCGTTAAGTCATATAGTTCTTTTTCTGAATACTCCATCTGGTCATCAAATTCTTCCAGTTCTTCTAGACGCGATCTTATTGTAGCACTCTGCAGACTTTTTGAAACTGATATAATAATAAAAATATTTATGATTATGACAAAATAGTAATATTTCAATGTATCAACAAATTTATTGGTATTTACAATTTATACTTACATGCATGAAATGAGAGTTTTTCAGAAGTTGTATAACTGTTTAATATACTCTGTTTAAAATGAGACCAAGGTTGAATGTCATCAAAACAACCATTATCTGTCTCATCAAAATCAGTAGGAATTAACTGGGCAGGTCGACTGAGTGGATCATCTCCATAAGTAATGGTGGACGATAAGGGATCATTAATAGGTAGCACATTTTTACTAGTTACCTAAAAAAATACTAAATTGTTAATATTGAATAATAGTACAAATTAAGAAAATTAATTAAATGTTGTAATATATTGAGTAATGAGTGAGAATAATTATGAATTAGAAAAGTTATTTATTTGAAGCTAAAAATAATTTTTAATTAATATAATTGCGGAATAAAAATTTGTTTTCTTAGTTTACTAATTCTATAATAATTTAAAAATCAAAACATAGAGATAATATATTATGAGATATATTATTTTGTTGCACTTATTGATTTATGGATGTATTAAACTATTTATAAATCAAAATCATACATTTCTAATATAATACTTTTCCAATACATTTGTATATAAATTTAATTGTCATAGATGTAATATAATTCTATTTTCAGACAAAAATAAATAAAACAATTATATTGTTTTTAAATTGTAATTTAGTACTTATAATCAACAAATAATGACATAGAAATATATACTTCAATTAAATTTTTCAGCGGATGATTTACGCCACTTTTTTCTAGTATACATTTGTGTTTACGCTTGTAGTTGATAATTGGTTTGCTGTACCTGTTGAATTAAGAAAATAAAGAAAATAACAAAATATTATGTATTGGATTTGATAACATCACAGGCTATGGTGAACCGACACATTGGTCTCACTTACCAATTCCATTCATATGTACGGGCCGAAGACGACGACATATTATTAGCAATATGGCAATCTACACTGTTCAACTATCACAACGTCCAGCAAACAACAGCATTCATTGTAATCCGTAGAACAAGTAAAAAATTGAAACTGTGTTAAAATATTATTTAACAAAATAGGTAAACATTATATTATGTTAATGTCAACAAAATTTTATTGAAAGTGTAGTTTTGTTAGGTATTTCAGTAATTGTTTAATGCTTATCTCATTATATTACACATGTATCGTCTTAAATTGTGTCAGTATGTCTTAAACTCGGTCTTTAATATGATTATTTTTCTTTTTTATTCGTATTGCATTAAATTATGAAAAGATATGAAAAGACAAAAAGTTTTCATATTATAGTCGGTGGTTATGTAAGTAGTGTCACTAATCACTACACATGTCCTTATCAAATATCAGTATACCGGTTGTTATCATTAAAAAAGTGGGCAAGTAGCACAAATTATATTTTAATTCGTGGCAAATAGGTACCTATAAAAGATCTAGTTATAAAAATAACATTCACACGAATGGCTCTTAGCAGGAAAATTTTTTTGTAGAATCTCATAGCCCATGAAACTTTGATAACAGTGATAACGAGAATATCAATGTTTTGTTTTTCAACGGAAATTTAAATTTGCTTTTACTGTAAGTTTATTTTAAAACGTATAAGGTATAACGTAACTTGTATACATGCGCCACTGTTTGCAACTATTCTATAACTAATTCAATACTCAATCATCACTCAAGTAGGTAACGAATGAAATCTTAAAAACAACTAATAATACACAAATTAATAAGTTATTATTATGTATTATGTATATATTATTATATTAATTAATTAAATAGTTCTTTAATTATTTGATATAAGTTCAATTTTTTTTTTATGGTTGTCGTAAACAAAACTTATGTAGAATCTAGTGTTGAATTTTCAAACCTTAGATATAAATAGAAACATTTTTATGAATTTTTAACTAGGTACAAAAAACTTACACATTTTCGTGATTTTCGTGGATTTTGTATAAGAATTTGAAATTTAAACGCTTTTAAAAAAAAATTCTAAGTAACAATTTTTTTTTGTTAATTCTGTTTTTTTTTTATCTTATTTGCTTATTGTAATTATTGTGTACAGATTGTAAATTGTCTTTCTTAAAGAAAAAAAAAAAAAAAAAAAGTAACAATTTTTGATTTTTTTTTAATTTTGGCAAGTGCTACTTATGATTATTTATGTATTAAATTTTCAAAAAATGTTGATCAATTCTATGGTTTTAATCAACATTTCTAGGAAAAAAAACATAAAAAAATCAAAAATTTCAATTTTCTATAAATTGTACAGAAAAGAGAAAACGTCAAAATATTTTGAAAATTATACCATTTGTAGATAATGCCTATTAGGCAAATTAGTATCGATAATACTTGGTAAAATTTCAAATTTCTTAAGTTTTTAGTTTTTGAATTACAGCAAAATAAAGAGATCCGTTTTGTCAAAAAGTGGTTTTGCGTAAAAATTCTCCTTTTCTAATTTTTGGTTGGTTTTTCCTGACTCTTATGAAAACTACTGGGAATTTTCAACTTTTAACCCCCCCAAAGTACCAACTAGATGTGATTTGCGACCAAAAGCTATAGGGGTGAAGTTCAAAATTAGATCATTTTTACTGCTCCAAAACGTTATGATAGACACAAAAAAAAAAACACACAACATTATAAATTCAATAATTCATTGCTCCGCTCAGAATCTAAAATAAATAATAGATTATTATAGTTTAATAATATAAATATTGTTTATAATTGTTAAATGATTTAAAAAAAGCTATAAAAAAATGTACTATGTGCGTAGTCTTCTTTAAAGTTTAAAATATAATCAATTAAGTTACGATTGTTGTATCACTCACAATTTTATGCAACCGACGATCAAATTGTGTGTATTTTTTCAATTTTTTGGGGGACTCGTTCTAGATAAAAGTTGAGCCGAATATATATCGTGGCCTGTTTGAATCCTCAACAAATTAATAGAAGTCCATACTGTTAGCCGTTGGGTGCATACCCCCCTTTCTATATTTATAGTCATGAAAACTGACCCCTGGCCGTCACGAACTGCCAATATATATATATACCGCCGTATTTATATTTAATATAATTAAACTAATTGTCACGTTTTTTTTTGAATTAAACCGTCATTTACTGAAAATACTTTAAAGTATTTTATAAATCAATTTGTTTATTCAAACCAAACCATTTTGCCTACGTATAAAAAATCACTAGGGCCGGCCCTTGCATCGGCCGTTTATTGATTCCTCCAATTTCGTATCGACTCCGCCGGCTACTGTTTATAATATCTACACATCGATTCCGCCGGACACTGTTCATCCCCACGACCTTTATATGTATTTTAAAATGTATAGACTATTTAGTATAATTTGGACAGTATATATATAATTATAAATTATAATATTTGTATTTAATTAATATGTATTTATGTCAGTATATTGTTAAATGTATAGTGTGAATTGTATAAAATGATTATAATTTTATAATTCAAAATGAAAGTTTATAACTACTTTTGGTAATATTTGGACCCAGTTAATAAGTGAACTTAGAAATGTTCAGTACATTGTTTTGTTCAAATTACTGCTTTCCCTATTATTTCCCCCGATTATTTTGAAAATTACTCAAATCGCTTCGTTCAGAATCTTAAAGGTATTGTTCGAATACGGAATAGGTTACGCGCCGTGAAAATGCCTAACCGGCCGCCTTGCCGCGCTATCAGCGCTCAAGAGCCAGAGCATCCCCCGTCCCCCACTATCGCCGCTACTTGTATATCCGGCCGCGAATACGATCGCGTCCGGTTGGTGTCCGACGTCTCGTCGTCTGTCTGTCGGCGTCGTCCGCGTACATGACACCAGTGGTGTGTCACTTGCTTAGTAGCTGTCGAGCGGAGTAGTGGTCGTACTACTCCAGCTGTTGTCCGTGCGACAGACTTGTCGCCAAGGCGTTGTGGTCGTTGACCAATTTTTTTGTGTGTGCGGCATAGCTGCAACCGGGCAGTTTTCATTCTGTCATCACGGCGTGACACTTGCCCTTTGTTTTGGACGTGTGCTTAGGCGTTTCGTGCCACCTTGCCACTTGCTTCTTCTGCCACCGGACTGCCTGCCGCCGTCGTCGTGGGAGGATACCTGCTCGCCGCCGTCGTCAACACCGTTGCCGAGGCCGTCACTCCGGTCACCTGCAGCTGGTCGGTGAGCTTGTTCCAGTGTCTATTGTATTTGTCCTAGTCTTAGTCCGTGATAAACTGGTATCACGTATTTCTTTATTGTATATTGTACCTTTTGGGCGCCCACCATATAATATTGCGTTGTATATTATGTCATTATATGTATTGCGCATTGCGTATTATAACCATTTGATTTGTTGTCTATTATATATTACGTTTTGGGGTAAAACTAGTTTCTTTCTCATCCTCAACACACCGCGAGTCGTGGTCCGGTAACCGCGATACAAAAGTAGGACCGGACTCGGCGTCAACAGGTATTAATACCTAATGTGACCAGCGGTGTTGAACAGCACTAAAACATTATTTTTGACGATAAATCGTATTAATTTTTCTGATATCGTACCTATATTGTTAACACTAAAACCAATATCGATATCATGTATTGATATTCCAACAAGGACGTCACGCATCCGAGTGTGTTGTTTCTGTTGTGATAACTAAAAGTGTGTAATTTAACAATTTAAAAATGATCATTTTTCGTTTCAAAATTGAAATATTGAAATAACTGACATTAATTAACAGATATTGCACTTATCTTGAGGTTTTATATCAGCTAACAGGTCAACTCACTCTAATATTAAAACTAACAACACAAAATGTAATAATTAAAACAATTTTTTGTTGTTTGTTTGTAAGATTGAGCCACACACGCGGGTGTGGCGTTCTCTTTAAACCAAAACGTTTTCATAGGTAGGTATAGTGGCGGACTCGCAGGGCGGGTAGTTGGCTATACCCACCAGGCCCTCTAGAAATTTTATATTTGGGCCTCAAGCTATATTTGTTATTTTTAATGCTTCTTGGAATGCCACACCGTACCCACCCGGGCCTTCATGGCCTCAGTCCGCCCCTGGGTAGGTAGTCCAGTGGCGTACACAGCTATTTTCAATGGGGAGGGGATTTACATTAAAAAATTATACACATCAATACAACTGTTTACCTCTTTCATAGAATTTCTCAAATAAGATTTTACTCTTTTTAAATTTGAAAATATTCTTTCCGGAGTAGCTGTTGATAACGGCCGTAGTGTACATCACTGAACTGTATACTATGGAACGCGTATGGCGTATTGTGTAATGTGTATACGCTCTAATATAAAAAGTGAAGCTCCATTAGAGGGCGCCATATTGATTCCATTAATGTTTCTTTCCATGATTTTTCATGGATAGGACTATTTTATTAGCTTATCTTCTACTGAATATTATTGATATTACAATTTTAAAATTAAGCGGCAACATTATCACAAAATATCGCACTGATAACTACTATGTTACATTGCTTATTGCATGAGAAGAATCAAAATGGCGGCCTACTAGGTTTTTTTTATCAATACGCGTTCCATAGTATACAGTTCAGTGGTGTACATAGAGTTTTTAATAACACGTGAATAGTGAATACTGTGGGAAAATAATTTCACTAATTTATTTGTAAACAGTTTTCAGTAATGTCTTCAACAAAATTTGTCGTTCATATAATGGAAAATAATATCCAATATCTATTCTAATAATAACTTCGTTAGCGACGGTCTTCCCGCTGTATATTTTTAATCGAAACTCGATGGTAAGGGTAACACTGCAATTCATTTATCTTTAATTTTTGTCTCTTTTTTTTTAAAATTCATTTTCACTTAATTACGTATAGGTAGGGAAAAAAATGACAATGGAGGGGTTTGTACCCTCCCCCCCTGTGTGTACACCAATACTGGATAGGTACATCACTTATGTCGGATCGCACGAAAAAATTGATTGATTTAACAGACCATTCGTGGACTTCTGAATTACGTGGACCATTTAGCTCACTATATTGTTTCGTTAAATGTTTAGTGACTGTTTATGCAACCCGACATTATATTATTATGTATAGTATCAGAAGAAAAATCTAATTTATTTATCAGCTCATCACTAATTTTATGGAATTAAATCTCGAAAACCTATATTGTCTAATGTTTATTTCTTAATAATTGCAAAACAGTACCATCCGGATGAAATCAGATGAAAAAAAAATACGTAAATGGCACTTATAAATGCGAGTGTAAAATGTAAATTTAAATTCATTTACATAACTTACATCGTCAAGGCGACCGCAATATTGCGGCTGTGGCAGGTCAATGCCGCGGTATGGTCTTTGTGGGGGTTGGGGGGGGGCAGGCGGGGTTGATATTGTGGAAGTGTACACAGCGCGCGGGTACGACGAGTTCAAATGTCGGTCGACCAACTGCCATTGACCCAATACAATAAACAACACTACGCGTTTCAGGTCTTAGACCCCAAGGTGCGTGTTTTGGTGGAGCGAACGACCGACCGCGGACCTCCGTCCTACCATCGCGTTTGCGTATGTATACAATACATACTCAATGGACCAACAGAGACTAAAAGACGGACCACAACGATAATAATAATAATCATATTTTTTTTAAATGGTACTCTTTTCGGTGTTGGAAATATTATGACGAATGACGACAATGTTGCGTGACATGATTCAAAAAGACCGAAAATAATCAGAATAAATAAAACATAAAATGTGTTCTACGAGCACTGGCGATAACCAAGATTATGTTCTGTGGCTCTGTGCCCTGTGGTATGACCATATTGTATATTGTATAATTTATATACAAGAAATTCGATGGTCCAAACAGGTGTGAAAAAAGAGTACCGCAATGTTTGTACCGCGATCATGGTTCAATATCCCGGTGAGTTTTTTTTTCCTGTTTGGACCATCGAATTTCTAGCTTCCGCGTTCCAGGTATTATACAACAACTAGCTAGGTATAGCTTGTTATAATGTTATAGCTTATATTAGCCCATAAGGAGGCTTCTATAATACTACGATATTATTATTACTCATTTTAATTGTTATTAAGACTATACTATTATATAATACAGTTATTATAGTATAAATGTATAATATAGAAATCTGTGCTGCCATAGACCATTTGCCAAGTAGTCAATATTTACTCATAGATATATACATAGGTAAAGGTAATACATTATAGTATTATACATAATACATAGATACTAGATAGGTTAGGTATATAGATTTGTATAAAATGTAAACATTATTGTCTGCTTTCAGATTTGTATATGGCAGCCTTAAAGTCTTAAATACATGATCTAAGATGACAGCTAACTTCAATCAATATCAAGGTGGATTTATCAAATTTTATGAAATCCAAAACCATCAATACCTACAAGGCTACAACCACAGAATAGATTAAATTTAATCTATTCTGTGCTACAACCAGTGCTGGATCTAGTATAATTTTTACCCGGGCCAAAGTATAAAATTAGCTCCCTCTCCCTTTGTTATGCCCACAATTATATTTTATGTACCAGTTAAACTCTAAAAAAAATAATCGAAGAGAATAAAAGAAAAAAAAATATCGGCTAGATTAGAAAAAATATGTATTAAATAAAAAAATGTAAATACAAATTATTCCAAACTAATACATGAAAATAATCATCATACAATAATCAAACAAATTATCAATTATATATATTATTTATTATAAAATTAATAATAACTATTAATATATAATATACACAACTTATTTTGTAATTTGGCGCCACCCAACCAAAACTTCCGGGCCAAGTGCCCCGATTCGCTCCCCCCCCCTAGATCCGGCCCTGGCTACAACCATAGTCCATTTATGTGTAATTTAAACATGACTATTATCTACTATCTAGATGGATATGCGTATGACCCATAGACATAGAACAACTATAAATAGATAGCCGACTACTATACAACAGGCAACAGCCATACAATGTTTTGAGTTTGTTCCAGCCATTTGCCTAAACGGCAATGTTTACATTTTGATGTGATATATGTCTATAATGTGACCTCAGGGCACAGAATAAAATACCAATTAAATGTGGTATGACCTCATCGTAAACCACAGTGATACGCGTTATCACGTCGATGGAAGAGGACCGTGATTTTATTATTATTATTATTTATTATCATAATTCAACATCTTTATCGTCATCGCTGGACGCCACTCGTCAATCGTGCATCCGTCACTCACTCACTCAGTCACTCGTCACTGTGACACGGTCTATAATAGTCTAATATTGTCTAAAATCTA
Organism: Neotoxoptera formosana; assembly: GCA_022818045.1. Taxonomy (NCBI): domain Eukaryota; kingdom Metazoa; phylum Arthropoda; class Insecta; order Hemiptera; family Aphididae; genus Neotoxoptera; species Neotoxoptera formosana. The sequence continues at coordinate 22,459,048 of CM040633.1, read as the reverse complement.
AATTCTAAATAGATTGGTAACTGGTACGCCCGGAAGACATGGTATATTATACGTCTAACACGCCCGCAAAAGAAGCTCGTCCGGCCGGCCGACCACGTACTAGCAATTCATAACGAACCTTAAGTTGTATAGAGATAATAGATCATGCGACTTCGTAAGTTTTGAAATTAGGTCTTTTGTCTTTATCGTATTATCGTCTCCCTTATCACGACGACCCACTCATCCGATATTTTTATATTTCTCCTTCACCGCCCATCTGGTCGGACAAAAGAGAATACCAGAACCTAAACAGACAGGACGTGTGCAATAGGTGGAGAGAGAAAAAGGTGAACAGGTTACGCGAGTGAGACGGAAACTAAAACAAAAAAATCGAAACAAAACAGACGGATTTCGTTTCTGGACGTAAGTGCGTAACAACTAACAACGGTACCAACGTACTTAAGTGTTACCGAACACTTGATCCGGCACGCACGGCGACCGACCCGCCGCCGCCGATTCGCTGGCGTCCGAGTTTATAATAAAAAAAAAATAATAGTTCAGCCGAATTAGTGACACGAGCAGAGCGTATTCGATTTGAAATTCAAATGCCGATTTCAGTGTCAAGTTGAAGGCGTCGACAAAATCCATCACCTTTGTTTCATTCATTTCTTCGTGAGTATCTCGTAAATATTATGAGTTATTAAGTTAAATCTGGTTTAACCCACTATCATTGTTATGTCACAGATTAAATAAAACTGTGTTTAATCTGTGGTTATAATAGAAAGAGATAGATAAGTACCTAAAAAAAAAAACAAAACAATGAGTATTCGACTTTGAAGTTTGTAGACAGGTAAGCGTTTCAGTTTGTTTTCTGAGTGTTCCGACAGTTTTAACTAGTGTTTGGTGTCAACATCGTCCAGTGACAATCAGAACGTCAGCATCCTAGGTCATTGCTTGGGACATTGATTATTCACAAACCTTTGTTTGTCCAATAATGTGGATAGTTCATCCATAGGTACATCTTATTTACTCACTAAATAATTTAGCCCCTTGTTTATTCTTAGGTTGATCAAATTAGGTATTTAGATATATTCAACTTTGTTTTATCATATATATCTGTTTTGTGATGGTAATTGTTTCTTTTCTTATTTATCTCTTGATTTTGACAGTTTTAGAGTGATCCTATTCTTAAATTATGTTTAATTAACTTTAACATATTGAAAATATTAAAGAATTCGAAACTTTACTTTACTTATTCAGCTTTCACTAAAATTTTAACCTGATTCGTTAATTAATAAAAAAATTTATAATTTAGCAGTTTAGTCTTATTATTTTATTATTATTTGCCAGTATTTCTTTTAAATAATTCCGTTGACATCACTAATTTCAATAAGTTAATTTAAGCTATAAAGTGTGTCAAATCTTTTTTTAGAATAATTTCATCTAGAACTTTCAAACAAATAGATTGGCATTTATTAGTGTATAATATTTATTTAAGTTAAATATTACAATATATTGATTTATTGAGTTTTTCTCATTTATTTTTTTATAGATATTGCAACAACTTTTATCACTATGCCTCCATACAATTCTGTAAAAAGTCTTCAATCTTTGGCACTAGAACAGACATGCAAGTACATATTAAACAAAACTAATAATATGAAAAAAGATGTAAATGGATCTCGTGAATATTTTATTAACAATGTACATGCTTGGGCTAGAACCAACATCCTGAACTATACAAAAGTTCTATTGTAAGTCAATATTTAAATTAATTATCAGATTTGTGTATTAAGTGATTACTTCCCTGACAAAGGATTTTAATTTACCATAACCAAGACTTAAGTCAAAGGCCTTAATTACATGGCCTTTAATACTTATAATAAATAAAATATATTATACTAGATTGTTTTTTACATTGTTATTAATTACATGTTATGTTAATTTAGGGATAATGGTGAAAAAGATAATGAAATTTGGGGCGAACTCAATTGTGTAATGATTGATTCAAATCCGTACATAAAAATATTGAGTGTTAAACTTAGCATGTGGTTAATAATATTAAATGCTATGTTGGATGTAGGAGTAGCCCGATTACCACCTTTATTTCTTCATGCCGGTATGGAAACAGAGTTCCAAGAGTTTGTTTCTATATTGAACCGTAACAATACTCATCTCAAAGAACTGTCTGTGACCTTTCAAGTAAGCACTCATTGGTACCTATGAATTTGAATATTGATATCTGAATGACCAATATTTTTTTGTAGATGTCAAGTAAAAATAATTACACTCCAGCAGTCTATGCTTCAATGTATAACCTTCAGAAAACATTTCATGAAGGTCTAGCATCAAAACTTGTTCATCTAAAGCTTGGTGCTATTTGTGATAATGCAATATTGAAAACTATTGGTGAACATGCCTTATGTTTAAAACATTTAGATGTATCCGGTTCATGGAATGTCGATGAAGCAGGCATCAAACATCTATTGTTTAAAGTATAAATTCATTTTTTATAACCTACCACACATTACAGAGTCTAATGTGGATAATGTGCCTTTAGAATGATGTTTATGTGGAGACAATCAATGTATCAAACGAAATACTATGTCAACATCTCAGCCATATGTATGACAATAAGTCGTTGTTAAATAATTGTTGTTTTACTCTGGAAGAATTGCGGATTCAGGATACAAATACAGAAGATGCTAGTTTACTGATGATAATTGCATGTGTCAAGAGCCTAAAAGCCTTAGGTGGTTTTCTCTACTTCAGGTAAGACAATGACAATCATTATTATTAAAAAAAAAAACTAAAAGACATTTGGTTTTAGAAACATTGGCGATGCTTTGGTTACTGTATGGGAGAACTCCCCTAAGCCACGGATATTCCAGTTAACTGAGTTGTATGATATGCAGCTAACAGGCAAAAAAATAGCTTCACTCAAGGAATGTCTACCATATCTAAAAAAGCTGTACACCCGACTGTCATGTGTCTGTACGCCTGAAGATTTTGCGGATCCAGAACAGGGATCTATGTTTTGGGGCCGTGTACAAACACTAACTATTGATCTTGATTACATGATGAATTTTCATTTTATCAACTTTGTGTTTAACTATGGTCGCAACTTGTCTGAACTCACTATTCTTGACCAGGTAGACGTCATCAAATAACTTATATGAATGTCATATTGTAGCATTAACATACGATTTTAATTATTATTACATAGTATTTTATATATTAATAGAAGAAAATTATTTCTAGGAAGCTGATATAGATGTAGCCAAACTCCTGGCAAGTTGTCCAAATTTATTAGTGCTTAAAGGATTTTTACATATTTTTGAAATGCCGGTCGGAAAATTTACCAAACTGAAATCAATTGAATTACACATGCCTACGGTTGAAACAATTAATTGGTTTTTTGAAAACTGTCCTTGTTTAGAAGAAGCCAAGGTACATTTTGTTTCTAGAATATATTATATTATATTGAATATAAATGTTAAACAACAATAAAATTGATTTTCAGTTATATAGTGATTCAAGACACCTATATTGGAATACACAAGTTTTTGAGAGACCGCCATTAATTATGTGCAATAGTCTTAAAAGATTGGAGATTTCGTTCAACGATGAACACCCAATTGTAAATTTTGCCCTAAGATATTCTTCAATACATAATAATTATGATTTTATTAATTTATTTTTAGACTAACCACCAGACAGTTATAAAATTCATTGAAAAGTGTTCAAAACTACAACATTTGGGAAGACTAGACAAATGGAACCTGGATAAGAAATTTGTAAAACAAGTAAAACTGTACATAAAAAAGATGAACTATGAGCTTAACATTTACTAGACAATAATATATAAATTTGCTGATAAGACTGATTTGCTAGATCTTAAATTAGGTTTAGTCTCCTTTTCTTTCGTTAACTCTTTGTATGAAATTGTAAGGTATTTTTATACTAGCTGTACATTTATAAACTTAAAGTATGTATTTTTTAACCTCACTGTGATGTATTTTGAAATTAATGATGTAATGACTAAGTATGTATATTTTCATAATAATAATAACAATAAACTTATATATGAAATTCCTAAACGAATTTGTAATTGAAAAATTAAATAACTATATTTTATGTAATATGTACTTCGCACATAAAACAAACGTAACATAGGTAATAATATATTATCTTATTATCTATTATAAATAATAGATTTTGAATAGTATGGTACTATGGTACCATTGGATTGATTCCAACAAGGCATGCATGGTGTCAATAAATACATTTATTTATAAACCAATGAGTTATAATATTTGTACATCAATTTCAAAAAACGATTGTCAAGTGTCATAATGATATCACATTTCTAGCCCCCTCCCCTTCACTAGAAGAAAGACAATAATATCACAGAGTATATAAAACTTATATAATCTGTGATTCAGATAATGCATTATCCTGACTTAACTTACTACTACAGTTTTAAATAATCTGTGTTATTACTGTCTTATAATTTTATTTAAATTTTATTCTTTTGATTTTTAATACGTCTTTGCCTGCTGGTGCCCGTGTTCCCCTCTCAATTTTTTTTTCATTTACGTGTCCAACCATAAGGGACAGCACAATGTAGATTAAACGGTGTAGTCACTCGAGTTTAAAAGTGAGTTTTATCTTCACCGTGAGTCACAGACACGGCCTTAGACTATTAAGATCACAGTCCACAGATATAAAATCACAGGTCACAGATATAAAATCTTAAGTAAATAAAAATTTGAACTCATTTGAGGTTGGCAAAGTTGGCTTATCTTTTTTTTTCATCCAGGAACTTTTATCTAAGTTTTACAAACCTGATAATATATTACGTGATAACTGATAAGGCTAAAGAACGAAATATTATTATAGAAAATTCGAATTTTAATACTAAGGACTAAGGTAGTGAACTAGTGAAGTCTAAGATACCTCCATAGTTATTACATATACATTTTGTTCGATTAATATAATGTAAATAAAATGTCAACAAAAATTACATATTAATGAGAAATAAACAATCCCATTATCCCAATGAAGATAAACGAGAAAAATTTATCTGCGTATTCGACATCGACGTCGCCAGTGGACAAAGAAGGATGGCTTTGCAAACGAGGAGAACTCAACAAAGGGTACCAGAAAAGATGGTTTGTTCTTAAAGGCAACTTGCTTTTCTATTTCGACAGGAAAAGTGATAAGGAGCCACTTGGTGTTGTCATATTGGAAGGATGCAGCATTGGTATATTGTGTTAATGCATTACTAATTACTATTGACTGTGTTGGTATTAAATGCATTTGGTCTTTCTTTTGTTTTTTAGAGTTGGCTGAAAATGACGATCAGTTTAGTTTTAAAATTATTTTTCATGGTCCCAATAATAGGAGCTATATATTGGGAGCCGATAGTCAGGAATCAATGGAACAGTGGATGAAGTCGTTGGCTTGTGCCAGTTATGATTACATGAAATTTATGGTGGCTGATTTACAAAGACAACTCAAAGAACTGGAAGGTATATCAATATTAATCTTTACCGTTACTAGGACTATATAGTGATAGTGCTAATACTTTATACTCAGTTCATCAAGAAATGTAATTGAGTAGGTACAAACCAAAAACCTCAACCAAAGTGGACTGACCTCCCCACTTCTCAGCTCCAGTCTTAAGAGTGAAGTAACCCTATTATTAAGGTGAACCGAGTTTAAAAATGAACTAAGTGTGCATGCAGTTATGCACATAAAAAGCAAAAATATTCTTTAAACATTTTTGACATTAGAAAATTAATTTATATCTTACCTATAGTATTAAATCTATTGAGGGGAAAAAAATGCAAATGCAACACAGTTCAAGCCTCAATCACTAGTAATGATTATAGTAACAGAAATTCTTTACAACAATTTAAGTTAAATGTTTATTTTACATTTCTGTCTAGAATCACCCGTTCGAGTAACTCTTCAAGTACCAAATAAACAAGCAACTCAAAAAACAGAATCTAGTGGGCAATCATCACCGCAGCCACCTCCTAGAGGTCGCAATAATCCTTTCAATAAGCCAGTCAATAGTCATCAATCTCCTCAGCGTAAAGATATAGTTTCATTTCGTAAAACATTCAAAGAATTGCATAACCAACTTGGCCGACCTATACTTAGAGATAGGAATGAATGGAGGTTTGGATTGATGAAACAAGAATTAAACACTCAAGAACCACTCATTACGTTATGATATGTTTCATAATTTTTGTTGTTTAATGTTATATAATGTTTATACTATAATTTTATTTGTTTGGGATTTTTTGTGTTAAACTTTATGGCTCTATATATAATACGTAACAGAATCTTTATTTATTAAAAATTATAATATACAGTTTATTTTATATCCATATCTACTGGTTTTGTATTAACATAAGTAATAACACAAGGTGCATACAACTATATTACATAAAGAACCGAAAACATAAGTATTAATACTTATCTACTCAAGTACACGGTAAACTGTACATCAAAACATTTTGCTAGGATCTTATAATTATTTTACTTATCTATTTGACAGTAATATTATACTCTGATGCCTTAGCCAGAAATATAAGTCACTCCTCCCCCCTAAAAATTGTATGTTGTGTTCAAAAATTCTTTTTAAGTAATATAACTAATATGATTAATTTGCTTCATTTATATACCCTGTGGGCCTAGAGCCTGTTGGAGGTGGAGGCCCCCTTAAACACACGTTAATTTATTTAATAGTTGTGATAAACATAAATAAAAAAATAAAATTATAATAATGATGTAATTGTTTTTTTTAATGCTTACAAACGAATTTAATACAATAACATTATATACTTAAAAATGAACTTTTTAAGCCTTTGTTAATCATTACACTTTTAAGAATAAATTGATTCCTTTGTTTTTTTTCACGTTATGATAAAAGTATTGTATTTCCCCAACTTGGATGCACTTGGAGGCTGGAGGGGCCCTGTCACCCTGGCCTAAATATGTCACTCTTCTTTTATAAGTTAAATGTTATAATGTGTTTGTAAATTTATTATTATTATTAATTATTATTTTATTGTATGAGAGCTCCAATATATTTAAAATAAAATGTTGATATCGCATTAATTATAGCCATACATAATATTACATAGGTACGTCACATTTTTACTTACGATTTTCATTATTCTATAGTAAATTGTAATGAAGAAAAAAAATACTTAAATCAATAATTCACTATCACTGAAATCAGTAGATTTTAAAACAAAAAAAAAACTATTAATCAATTTACACTGATTTTAGTTATAGTTATTATAGGCATTTGAAAATATTTGTATTAATATAATATTAATTGTATGATTTTCGAATTTTTTTTCCGATACATATTATGTTGATAATAACAGTTTTCTTCAAATACCTTGACTATATGTAATACAAGGTTCCTTCTTATGGTTTATAAGTTGTTCTTAAAGCAAATTAAAATTTGTAAAAATGCATACCTACCTATTACGTAGGCTGGTAGGCACCTTTTTTTACAAGTATCTGAAGTTAAATTTTATTAAAATCAGATACCTATTTAAACGATTATAATTGTTATTATAGTTATTTTAACATAATATTATATTTATCATAGGAATTTGAAACTTTTGTCCTTTACTCGTGTTATTATTTTCTAAGCGCAGGTAAATTTTCGAAATATTTACACTATAGTTCAGAGGTATTTGATACGATGAAACTATTCCGACGTAACCAATGTTAAGTGGTAAAATTTTTGTTTTGAAACTAATGCAATCAAATAAAGTATGAAAAGTACGAACTGAGAGGAAAAACGGATTATATGAAAAAGGGTTGCCCCTATATAAAGGACGTAGAAAAATGTGGAATTCTAAAATAATACGTGATATTATATACTCGCGGAATGTACGCCGATGTTGTTTACTCCAACAGTGGTCCATTTTTCATAACTATTATCATAAACGTGAACTGATGTGGACGGAAATGTTTATTAAAAATCCGCACGATAAAATATTATTATATTATGTACAAGAGCTGAAAATTACTTTGAATTTTAGTTCACGCGTGCCACAACATAGGTACCGTCTATTATAAATAGTGTATGATCTAATAAATAAGTATTAATTTAGTTATCAAACATTTTACAATATAAAATACAAAAGGCCTAACGCGAAGTATAATAATATGCTCGAGCTCGACTTTTAGATTTTGAGCGAGGCGGAGAATGTATTGATTTTACTATGTCGTTTTAGATTCTAAGCGGAGCGATTTTACGATGATACGTGTGTGTTTTTTTGTGTCTGTCTTCACGTTTTAAGGCAGTAAAAGTGCTCCGATTTTCTTCATCAGTATTTTTTCCGAATCTGGTTGGTACATTGAGGGGTAAAAAGAAGAAAAATTACCAAAATTACCGTCTTTAAACGAGTAGGGAAAAACAACAAACAATTAAGGGGAAAAATGGAATTTTTGACAAAATCTACTTTGTTTTTTGGTTTAACACCAAAAATAATAACAATTGATAAATTATGAAATTTTCATAAAGTGTTTATATAAGCAATTTCTATACACACAAAAATTTGCAATATATTTTCATTTTTTTTAAGCTATTTTTAGGTAGCATCAATTTTTGGGGGTTTTTTTTTTATTATTGTCGATAAACATTTTTTTAACAGGTCAAAAAACTCGAAAATTTAACACAAGGTTCTTATCATAACTTGTAAGTGAAGATTAAAAAAAAAGGTGAGCGTAAGTCTCTAATAGTTTTTTTTATTAGGTATTATCTAAACTCTAAAGTTAACATTTCGACAAAATAAGTAAAAATCACAAAAATGTAAAGTTTTTTCTTATTGTGAAATTTGTTAAAATTGTTCTATTTACATCTAAGGCTTGAAAGTTCAACACATGATTTTCTAAGTTTTTTTGCCTTTATAAAAAAAAAATTATCAGAAAGTCAAACTAATTTTTTATGAGCGTTTGAAATTAGACATAGATTCACCCGTTTTCTCCGAGAACGATTTTCTTATTTTGATGTAATTCAAAAAGGAATAACCGTAGACATTTGACATTTTAACCAAATATTAAGATTATCATTTTCTATGCACCAAAAATATTTTGACAATTTTTGAGCTAATTGTAAACCTAAGAAATTTTCTGTTTTTTAAATTTTTTTTGATATTATCATCGATGAAAAAATGTTTGTTAGGTCAAATTGCTAAAAAAACTAATACAAGGTTCCTCATAACCAGGGACGGATTGGGATCAAAATTTGGCCCGGGAAATTATAAACACAGAGGCCCATTTGTATTGACCATTGACCAATGTGTATAAACTTACTAAAATGCATAGTAATTTATTATAAAACTATTATAACTTAAATTCACACTTTACTTTTTGATTAAAATTTTTTAACATAGTTAAACTTAAAACATAAGACATTTATACAGCAAATCACTTTGTTGAGAGACTACATTAATAATTTCATCACGGTCTAGACTAGCCAATTTTTCTTTTTCTACGCCCATCATCATAAAAGCTTCAAGCTTTGAATCAGGTAACTGACTATGAAGTCTTGTTTTAATATTTTTAAGTTGTGAAAATGATCTTTCACATGTAACTTGTGTTGAAGGTAAGGTCAGTACATATTTATATGCAAGGTATAAATTTGAATATGTTTGGCAATATAAATTATATTTTGTTAAAACAGTGTAACAGCATAAAAAACAGTTTTTACAACTTTTACAAAATGTTGTTGAATTGTCATTTGGTGTGTCTATTAATACTTCTTCATTATTATTTATCATATAAATGGTTGCATAGGTTTCAGGGATGCTTTTTTTTAATTTATTCCAATTCTCTGCAAAACTTATAAGTTCATTTTTAATATTTTCATCAGAAGCATTTTTATTAAACTGTATAAGTTTATTACTTAAAGTGGTTAATGCAATATTAGATAGTCCTTGTTCAGTTATTTCTTTGAAGTTTGTAGGTGAAAGGCATGATAAATCAGTATATAAGTCTCTATGCTTAAGAAACCTTCTTCTCATACCTTTTACAATAGTATCAAGAATTTTATTATGCACATCAACAGTAAATTTTTTAAGTTGATCATTAATTATATAATCTTCTGTCAACTCTCCTGGTAATATTTTGCGTTTTCGACTTCTGATTTTGGGAAAATGTTCTTCAACAACTATATCCAAATTAAATTTGTGTAATTCAGAATTCATCTGTTGAACAAAAACATCCCCACTCAATTTAACTCCATCCATATCTCTTTGAATTTTAACAAGTTTTTCTAAAGCTGTGTCAACTAATTCTTGAGATTTTAAAAGATCCATATCTTTGGTCTGTAGATATTTAGAAAGTGGACCAGTGATACTAAAAATTCTAATATAAATAAATGCTGTTAGTATAGTTGAATACTTCAAAAGGGATGTTCTCATATGATCAGCTTTAACTTTAATGTCTGGTTTGGAATTATCACTATTAATTATATCACTCAATGCCAATATTACTTCTATGTACAGACCTTTGGATGGATCATCAATTTCTTTTCCCCACCATCGAGTTTCACCAATTGATTGCAAACGTAGGTTGCTTGTACATCTTTTAGTAAAATATTCCATGCGTTTATATGATTCTTTAAAAAAAGTTGCTAAGCTATTCAATAAGGTAAATAATGTTGCAGCAGGTAAAGGTGATTTTGATGCATCGGACATTACCAAGTTAAGAACATGACTGTAACACCACACATGAACTTGATTAGGTGCGGTTTCATTTAACCATGCATTAAAACCGTTGTATTCACCCTGCATGTTTGCTGCACCGTCTGTGGCATTTGCCACACAATTTTTTACATTAATATCATTTGATTTTAAAACATTCTGAAGTAATTGACACATACCTTGACCCGTTGTATCTGTACAGTTTACCAATGAAATTAGCCGTTCGTGTACACTATGGTTGTCAACATATCTGATAACAATTGCACATTGATCTTTAGCAGTGATGTCTTGTGTAGTATCGAGCATAACTGAATACATTTGAGCTTTGTTCACATCTGTGCTGATTGATTTTTTTATTAAAGTACATATTGCTGAAATTACATAATCTACTGTAGTTTTTGATATAAATGTAAGAGAGTTTCCTCTTCCTTTACTACCAGCTTTATTTGCTTTTGTACTTTTTTGAGTAACTGTATCTAAATGATCTAAAGATATAACCGGGAGTATTAAAATAACCGGGTCATAATTACTTAATAATAATAGTAACTCTAAAAAGTTTCCATGATCATGCAAACTATTTAAAGAATAAGCTGCCTCAAACTTATTACCTCTGTAGCTCAAGCCACGTTTACCAATAAATAATACACAATCTATTATCCTTTTAAAAACCTCTCTATTCTTTGCAACTTCTTCTTTTCTTTTATCTTTTTGCACAGAAAATAATAATGTATTAATGTCACGATTTTGTGTAAATAAAAGATATGCTTCAACGCAATGGTTGTGAATCTTGCTACTTTCATGTTCATTTATACGTTGATAAACATACTTCCAAGAACTCATACCTGTTGTAAATGAGTTACTTTCATTGGAAAATGATAGACACAAGTAACAGAATAACTGTTTAGAATTACTGTTATAAGTTAACCACATGCGCTGTACTCCATCACTTCTATAAAATGTTTTTTGAAAATTAAATGGAGTTGATATATTGATTTTTGGTAATTGTGGATGACTTTTAAAAAAATGTTCCATATCAAGTACTGTTGGTTTTTTGAAGATCTAAAATAATAACCAATTAAATTAATTAATGATAAACAGTTCATAAAACAGTTATAGCATTAGTATTATAAACTATTAACAGTATTAACACATATTTTGATGACACAAATACACAATCTAAGAATTTTTTTGTCCCTTAAAATAATGTAATAATAAAATTGTACATACCATCATCCACTTTACATAGCAAAATGTCTTCCACAGCTGTACTCACATGTTTTGATAAACATGAACTATTAACTTCAAGCTCCTACACCAAAATGGCAAAATATATTAATTAATTTATACAAATAAATAGGTAGCAAGGACAAACTTTAAGTTTGGTTTTTAATAATTAACTTGTTTCAATTCACACAACTAATTAAATTAATACATACTGGAATTGTTTTGAATGGTTCATTCTGACTTCCAACTGGTGAAGAATCTAGGAGATCTAGTGTCTTACTGGTTTCTTTGACATTACCTAACAAAAACAATTACATGTTTAAAAATAAATTAAATTTCTTCTTCGTTAAGATTCTAAAATATTGTAACTAAGTCATAAATTTTATTTAAATTCAAAACTGTATGATCAAATTGTAAGTAAGTACTTACTACCTAATTGTTTACTGCAGTACAGTTTATGATCATTGATAATCGTGTATTAATTATAATTTATAAGTATATTTTGTTAAACTTCCAAATAATACATTTTCTGAAACATTGTTCGTACTTTTTAACGATATATTGTTTGCACATTTAGATTTTAAAAACATTTCGTTAATTTTTAAACACTTATCACTGGAGTTTAATAATAATATTTTATTATTTTGGCGACGTTTTTCAGCGCCTCCCTTTTGTTTTCCGGAAGTAGCGGAACTAGACATATTTAATTAAATATCACTATATCACTATATTAAACACATGAGACTAAAATATTTGTAGTCACTTATTCACTAGTTATATAGTACTGTTTAAATATTACTGTGGAAAGAGGTCTGCGACAACTGTGAATACGGACTACGGAGTGTCGGAGTATACAATCTTGTCATATTATTACTTATTAGTTATTAATATTATACAATATTACATTATTACTAGTTGATGGTATGCGATGTCGATGTGGCGCACACGGACGAACAGCGATAAGAATACGGGAGTCGGGAGAATACGAAAAACCAATCTATTTTTAGATTACGAATAATTGTTCATTTTTATTTTTCGATCTCCCGACGAACCTGATGATATTATCATAGATATTAGATAATTTTAATAATAATAATAATAGATTCTTATAATATCTATGGATATTATAATATTGAATTATAAATTTAAACAGCGGCCCACTGGGAATTTTCCAATTTCCCGGTGGGCCAATCCGTCCCTGGCGGACAATGTCGGCCAGCACGTCTGGGGGCCTATTCTTGAAATCATACGGATTGGATCCGTATACAAAAATCGTGGTTTCCACACGAGTTTCCACATGATCTGAAAAATGTGTATTCTTGAAGTTTTTGACCTAACCTAACCTTTGTTCTGTTTTTAATATAGTTAGTAATATCGGTTGATAGTATATACGTATGGGCCGTATTTGCTCAGAATATTTTCGTATACAATGGTTTCATAATTTAATTTAAATTATCCATTATAGCTATATAGTGACACACACGATACCCAACGTACAGCAGAGCGGTAATTTTTTACTGACGATAAGGAAGGTAGTGAATTTTGTATTAAATTCAATATTAACCCAGTTGATAATGCGAGTGCACAGTTTACGTATGTTTTCTTGTTGTTATTATCAGCCAACAATATATTTTACTATTTGAATTTCTTTGACCTTTCATTCTTTTGTATATTCTTTATTATTTTTGTTGGTTTTATATTATGCTAGTCAACAGTTTATCATGTTGCACTTGCAGCACTTCCTATCTGTATCAAATATATTATAAGTTAGTAAATAATTATATTGCGTAGATTGTACAATATGTAAGTAGTGTACAACACGGCAATCGGTCAAAAGTCCCAGCGACAAAAAGTCTGAACTCATTTTTTTTTACCGTTGGACAAAAGGTCCAAGCACTTTTTTATTGTCAGATTAAAAGTTTGAAAATATAAATTATTATTAATTTATCAAAATATATTTTTATTTTATTATTCAATATTTTATTTGATAATTATTTCTAGGTAGAGGTTTAACGAATATTAATCAAAGTTAATTTTGTGTATAAGAAAATTAATTACATTTTTGAAATTTTAATTCTGTAAATAGAATATTTTATATTTTTGGAACTTTTGTCTGACAATAACAAAAATTTAGTCTGGACTCTTTGTCCAAGTTTTTTCAAAATGGACTTTTCGTCTAGGATTGTACAACACAATTGGATACGTCGAAACATACATATATTTACACCACTCGCGCATAATGCTTATATAAATCAAAACGACAATACATAGTAAATTAGTGTAATACACCTGGTAGCATGATTGCACCGATAACAAAACATTATGATTAGTATAAGTGTATTATATAATTATATTATTTCGATGATAATAATAAAGCAATGTTAATGTACCTATCATAATATAATAATAATGATTATTGTTTACAACAAAGAAATCAACACAATATTGTGCGAACAGTAATTATTATATTTTATACAGGCATAACACACACAACGAAGAAATAAAGTCACAAACACAGGTAGGTATAATTAAGAGAATAAAAACCAGCTTAAGTGCATTACCTACTCATTTCTGATTAGGGTAGGTACAAAGTTTATTCTATATAACAATATTATGTTATAATTGTTTGTGTTGGTTAATGATTATGTATAAGAGCGCAATATGCGGTATATTGTAAGAGTAGGTATGTAGTATATATTATTATAACGTAAATTGCCTTATAAAAATGATGTCACAACATTCCTAATACATATTTTTTAATTTGTGTCAACTTACACTATTAATGTTTTTACAATATTACAATTACAGTTACAATATTAAAAATAATATTGTATAATATCTACTATTATTATTGATAGTAAACACAATAAAATATATATTATAATAAATTAATGATCAATACACATTACACATATACACAATACACATATTATATACATCATTAGCTTGACTAACAATAGTTGTAGTGATTATAATGTTATTAAAAATATACAATTTTGTGACGGGGGTATCGACGTGGACATTGCAAAGCATTGGTACTTACAATATGTATACATACTAGACAGATTATACATCGACTATAGGGTCAGGCTTGCAGATATACAGCAGCAGAACCGTTTGGATGGTCATCGATTGCATTCGTTGTACATGCATTATATACTCACGCATATGTACAAAATAATAATATTGTTAATTAACTATTATGTCGGCCAAAAAAATTGCGATCGTCACGTTTCTAGTGTCGTCCGCGGTCATCCTGACACTGCCAAAACGGAAATCGAGTGACGACCCGCAGAACCGGATACTTTACGCTATCGCCGACGACGACGATAACATTAGGATTCTAGAGACGGAAGACGGCAGATTCGTCGGAAAAGCTAGTTACACACGGAGTATAAACGCTACAGGGTGAGTCTGCAATAATGTATATAGGTTTAAGGTTTTTTCGACATCGACTGCGATATCGTATGCACTATAATATATGACAAATTTTAAATAGGTAGGTACTTTTTTTATGAATTAATATATTATATCAACTCAGATGCGGGTTTTTAATTTTTTATCATACTTTTTCTAACTTTAAACATCATGTAGGACTTTCTTTGGGAATGCCGAGTTTCGACAACTATACATTTAAATTAGGACTGGGCTGATACTAGAACCGATCGGTGATATCGGTTTTATCGGTATCGGTTTTTTTTCGAAACCGATACTTCAACCGATACCAAAAAAAAACCTATCGATTAGCATAGTACCACAATTCACAAATGCACAGGTTAACTTTTCTAGGTAATATTTTTGTTATCGGGTATCGGTTTTATTATATATCGGTTAAGGGTATCTGTTTTATGGTGGTATCGGTTCATGATTTTTTGCCAAAAATGTTGTTTTAATATTTATATATATTATCGGGTATCGGGTTTATATCGGCAGCATAATATATCGGAGTATCGGATATCGGTAATAAGTGGTATCGGCCCATCCCTAATTTAAATAATTTACAAAATAGTATAGGTACTATAGCATTGATTAAATATTTAAATACACATTTATATTAAATATAAATGTGTATTTTAATCAATGGTATACTATAAGGTAAATACAGTTAAAAACAATTATGAATTATACTATTAATAATAGTAAATTAGAAATCGTTAGGTAGGTTATCTACTATATATGGAAACTTGTTTGTAGTCATAATATAAATCATTATATTTTATTAACTAAATATTAATATACATTCAAATTTAAAATAACAATGAAGATTTACGCTTTTTATTAATGAATGTTTTATAACTATTTAAAAATTTTTTGCATCATTGAATCAATATGTAAAAGTTTGTTACATTTCAAAAACATTGTTTGTTCAAAATTGTATCAGACGACACTACTATAGTCATATTATGTGAAACTAAAAAGATAAGATGTTGGTAATGATCGTTTATTTTTACAATTCCAAATATTTTTATTCGAAAGTATGTAAAGAAGTTTTCGAAGGAAAGTATTCAAAACAGATAGACAGTTTATTATAACAGTTTATAGTATTTAAATGTAGGTATTTAAAATACTTGTTGATAAGTACCTATTATATATTTACAAAATATATTTAATAGGAACTACAAAAAGTATTTCAACATCAATATACCTACTCAAATACTTCACAATATTATGGATGCCATTTCGATTTGCATTAAAGTTTAAAGCAATCCAACAATAACTTACTATTGTTCGGCTCCAGTTAAAAAACGCTGTTTCACATAGCGTCAATGAAACTACTGACTATTTACTTTGAGAAAATGTTTTCTTGTCATACGGTGAAAATTCCTTAAAAACCACACTGGATAAAAGCCCTCCCCAAAATTAAATTATTTATATATCTACATATTATTATGATATATCCATCGACTATAAGAATAATACCTATGATGTTATCTTCCGAATTGGTGAAGCTCGCCAACAGGATAATATATCCAGGCATAGTAAAAATATTGAAAATGTTCGTTGTCCAGGTGGGATTACCTAGAAATACTCACTTCCATCAAGGAAGACGACTCGACGCAAGCCTATGCCGCTGGTTTACTGGAAGGATACGTCACTGCCGACTTAATAAACACGTATTGGCGTAATGTTTTTCAATATTTCTGTGACGGTCGAGCAGATTTGTGCGTTAAACTGGACGAGTACTTGCGGACGAATAAAAATTGGGTCATGTCCCAAGTGATGGAGAAAAATGGATCGGACGCGTATTGGCATCAAGTTTGTACCCTATAATTTTAATATTCTTTTTTATAATACTACCTATATGGTTATATCTATTATAAGACGTTATCGATTTTGAACATGAAACACGAGTTTTCTATGCCTATAATAGCCATAATATAATATGACGTGTAATGTGTACAATGGGTTTTACTTTAAAAGGTTGGCCTCATGTACAAGCAACTCGATGGACTATACGATGGCTACAAGCTGAATACAAAAGAAGGAATGCAGTCTTTGACACGGGAACATTTTTTGTGAGCATAAATTATTTTAATATCTGTCATTGGTCTTTATAATTTATTTTATTTACTATGATGTTTAATAATTGTGTTTAAAAACGAATTGTTATCGTTTTGAAGTCGGATGAACATTCAAGAAGATATATTAAATTTATGCGATGCTTTTAATTCAACACACCCTCATAAAAATCTGTCTGGGGCTGGATCGTGTTCAGTTCTTATAAAATTACTACCTGGATCCAAAGAGTTGTTTATCTCTCACGTTACTGGGAATCGGTACCTATATTTGATAATTTAATAATATTACTTTTTTTTTTTTTACATATAATCATATTGTGTTATTATTTGTTGAGATCTTAATGGTCTACAATAATATAATATATTATTAAACGTTTATTTTATAGGTACGAAACAATGCTGAGAATACAAAAGCGATATCGTCTTAATTACAAGGAAAGTAAATCGTCGTACCAACTAGTGTTAGGACACGATATAACATTTAGTTCGTATCCCGGATTCCTTTATTCGATGGACGATTTTTACTTGATTTCTTCGGGTTTAGCAGTCACCGAAACCACTATTTCAGTTTACAATCCACGGTTGTGGGCCAACATTCAGCCAGTTGGTCAGGTTAGAGATAAATACGTGTAATGGTATAAAGAATAGTAATATTATGTATATTGTATATTGTATATAGATACATATTAATATAGTAATATGTGCAAGCTGTATACAGGATTAACGATTTTCGTTATCTTTAGGTAATCTAATTAAAAGGGTTTCAGAATATTAATGCACACTTAACATTTTTAAATCATCCACTCCCATGTCACGCGTAATAAAATATATCGTGTAGGCATTTAAGTGTTTTTATTGCGTTTGTAAAATTCACAATAAAAACGTACAAACGATTAAGATAAAACATATTATTTTATAATCAAACAAATTCGTAACAAACCGTGGTATAAAAATAATGACTGCACAATATTTAAATATTACAAATCAGGTCGAATCGCAGAAATTTAGTACGTATATGAATATATTTTATACTAGTTGATCCCGTGCACTTCGTGGTTCATTATAAAAAATAATAAGGCCAAAACTATATACTAAAGACTAAACTCTATATGAATAATATGTTTTATTTTATAATATAATGGTTAAAATGTACGAAGTAATATCGTTACAATAATATTCAATTTAGTCCCACCCGGCGTTTCTCAAGCCAAATATTTAGTTAAGATTAACCTGAAGTGATTTACATGCATCTAAACCACCAGTGGCGTATTTTCAATTTTTTTGTGTGGGCGGGGGGAGGGGAAGGTCCAAATAATAAAAACACATAATATAAATTATTATTATCTTTCTCTGTACCTACGTAACAAGTTATTTATGACTTTTTACCCTTTTTTTCGGGGGGGTCGAGACCCGGGATACGGTACTGTAAACCACTTACGTAGGCAATCCACTGCATTGGATCACGGACAATATGCGAGCAGTATATTATCAGGTAGGCAATCCACCTGCGGTGGATTGCGGATCCCACAAGGCTCGAAAATACATGAAAATCATTGCGACGGTTGCCTGTGCCAAAGATTTGTTTTTTTCTATACATTTATTTGCCAAAATGTGTATATGATATATTCTTACTAATTATAATAGTTATAAAATATGTAACCATTGACAACCTCATAAATAAACAGAGATTATACATACCATATAGCAACCATGGTAACCAAAAGCAACCATTTATAAACAAATATTTCCATCGTAAATCTCAAAAACCCTGTGTGAGCAACTTCCGGGGTTGGACCTCTACCTTTTAAAATTAGCCTCTCTTCTTCCCAGATGTCTAATCTATCTCTGTTCCAAATTTAATCGCAATTGGTTGAAAGATTTGGGAATGCATAAAGGACAGACAGACAGACAGACAGACAGACATTTTTATATATATTATTATCTGAAACACATGTTGTATTACGCTTACGCATCACTGCATCAGCTTATATCAAAGTTAGTCTACAGAAAATGTTTATCAGCATTTATAATCTTAATCTTATACAATGCAGGAGTAACCAAGGGGTGTGTTTTCAGGATCAAAACCGCATTCCCCCAATAAAAAAATAACCATACATTATTTTAAATACTTCTTAAATATTAATATTACCCTATTTCCCACTCACTAATAAGTTATTGTTTATAACATAAATATGCTAGTTTTTTACCCATACCTACATATATAACATGGTTGTTGAGGAGACCAAATCAAGATAAAAGTGATTATTATCTATAGGACTATATTGGACCCCCCCCCCCTAATAAATTTCTGTGTACGCCTTTGATACAAGATGTATCGTATCTATTATAAACACGAGGTTTTTCAAATGAATAACGATAAAATAGAATTTTTAAAAAAAATAATAATACTAATGATATGTATCTTAATTTTTGTTGGAAATTTTTGTATAACAATTTAAAATGTTTTAAGCACACATTTGCAATATATTTTTTTAATATGTTCTGGTATGGTCTTATTTTTTTTGAATATTTTAATGATCGAATTAACCATTTTGGTTAGCTATACTTAATTATATACCTACGCTTATACGACCCTCTAAGGTTTTAGCAAATTTACCAATAGTTAGTTGAAATAATTAAAATAAGACTAATTTACTACAGCTCAATTTTTTTTTAAAATACAATTTTTATTTAATTCTGTATCTTTGTGTAAAACTAAATCTGAAATTAATATTTTAATCTTATTTATTTTGAAGCACAAAAAAACATTTCATTAATTTTTAGAATAAATATCACCTACACAAATATAATTACTCCAATATTGTTTTCATTAAAACTATGAATCAATTTATACTAATATTAGAGGGATGTTTAGTAAAAACTGTGAATCAAAATTAATGATTTCACAACATTTTTAAAAAAAATAAGCACTACCAGAATTCTTAAAAAAAAATAGCTTTCAACATTTAAAAAAGTAAAGTTATTTTTGTCTTTGATGCAAGTGTGCACTTAAAAAATATCATAAAACAAATTGCCTTTTAAAAAAAAGAAACTAGTATTTTTAATTCTATTTAATCGATCCGTTTATCATACGATATTTAAAAAAAACACATGTCCAGTACTAGATTAGATACATGAGTTTTGGTTTGAATACTAAATAATATAATATTATAGGATAGTTTGAAATCGTAAAAAAATAACAAAAACCCCTTATCTAGTGCCTCCAGAGTCCAGATAAATAGTAACAATTCTCGAAAATGTACTCTAAAATAAATCCGTGCTTATATTTATATCGGCATAAATGATGATGAAGGTGATGGTTTTCGTTCGGGCGATGGTGGCGAATCGGTTGGCGTCCGATGGATTGGCCTGGACAAAATTGTTCAAGAAGTACAACAGCGGCACGTACAACAACCAGTGGCTGGTGATCAATTACTCGCTGTTTCGGCCAGGTCTCAAACTGCCTAGAAGAGGGTTGCTGTTCATGCTCGAACAAATTCCCGGGCTGGTCGAGACGCGCGACGTGACCGAACCGTTTCTGAACCAGACGTACTGGGCGAGCTACAGCGTGCCATTCTTACCGGCGATATCCGAGGCGAGCGGTCAAGATGACATGGTCAAGCGATACGGAAATTGGTAAGATAGACATGTCTTGCGGAGATTACTGCAACGATATAACCATATATAGGTACATGTCGCACCTGTGTATAGGTGGCACTTGGCAAACGTACCAGGGGTGCAGAAATTCCTTTCTGCAGTGTATAAACATTGCTATTTTATTTATTTAAATAAATATATAAATGCAGGGTGCGGCGCAGAGGTGTGTTTACGATTTTGGCACCCCTTTTTTCCTCAAAGTTTCCTTTCACTTATTGGCGATAAGAGGGTGTTTAGCTCCAAAAACACTTTTGAGCCCCCGCTAATTCGAAAATTTACTTTTTATCGCCATTAAACATGATACCACAAAATGTATATTTTCCTCCTTATTGCACTTATGCTTGCACTAGTTTAGAGAACACTTTTATTTTACCTGGTGCACTCTATTTATTCCTAATAAAAAAGGTCAATCTATAATAAGTTTTTACAAAGCAATTTGACATACATTTGTCAGTAAGATAATAAACTATTGATGTTTTTAAAAATATAGTAAATACTAAATAATAATTATTAGGTACCTAATGAACAACAAACTGCAAAATTGATATATGTAATTAATAATATTACAATTAATGTATTAATACATTTAAAAATTGAATGTAGGTAGATTAAGTTAGGTTAGGTACTTTTTAAATACCTAAAACAAATAATAATTTTAGATTTTAGCTTTTTTTTTTTTTTAATTGTGTGACAATATAATAAAACACATTTTATAAAACAATATAATACATACACTTAATTTCGGGCAGCTGTTTTAATTTTTTTCTTGCACCGAAATAGGTTTTCGTACAGAGATTCTCCTCGGGCTCGTATATTCGCCAGGGACCACGTCGGTGTGACGGACTTGCCGAGCATGCTGCGTCTAATGCGCTCCAACGATTTCAGAAACGATCCAGAGTCAAGGTGCGAGTCTTGTGCACCCCCGTATTCGGCGGAAAATTCAATTTCATCCAGGTAAACAACGAGCATTGTTTTGCTTTGGAGCTTAACATCGACTGCATGTTAACGCTATGGTTCTTTTTTTACCGAGTCTATATTCTTATTGCCAACTATATCGAACGCCCTACGACGAATTGCAATTTATTTTTCGTGAGACGTGCAATAAGTTGCATACAAATTTTAAAATTTTAATACCAGTTTGAAGTTGGTTAGACCACGGGGGGGGGGGGACTTCGCAGACGTTTGTGGTGGTGTAAATTGACCCCCCCCCCAAATTATTAGAGAAATGAACAAACTGATGGAAATGTAGGAAAAATTGTTTTTTGATATCTATACTGTAACCATAATGTTAATAAAGATCTCAACAAAATGTCGGCTCCTGAAATGTAAATTGAGTTATCTCGAAAACTGTTTGGTAACAAATTGTTTGATGTCGGTTGCAATTAGTTACTAAAAGGTTACTAAACTTTTGGATTGGTCCGAACTCCAAAGTCAATTGAAAAAATTTAAGAACCCAACTTCATGCGGACATCTTGATTTTATGGATTTATGACTGTAGGCAAGGGCGTTTGTAAAAATTATGTGAAGAGTAGGGAACAATTTTCTGTTATACATATGCATAATATATTGTACTTTTTAAATATGATTTTACTTACTATGCTTGTTTCTTACTTAACTTTATGTCAACACGTTGATAACAAATCGCATGTATTATATTATAATATCATCATGCTAATATAATATATGACTCGACAATGATGCATATTATTAACTTAAAGGCATCCCTTTTTAAAATAGGGGGTAGTGGTGCCCTTATAAATGTATCAGTTATTTCCCCTCCACGGGCCGGGTATGTCACGCAGGCCACCTATTGCCGACCCCTGTAGTCTGCACTATATATAGTCTATATTATACCTATACCTGTTGTAACTGCTATTTTCATATGTTTCGTCGGATTTTTCAGGGATGATTTGAACGACAAGGACGGCGTGTACCCGTTCGAGGCGCTTGGTTATTCGAACCGGGGTGCCATAGACGCCAAGGTGACGAGCCACACGACCTTCAAGAAACTGCAATTTTTGGCTGTATCTGGACCGACCCGGGGCACCGGAGAACGTCTCGGCGAGTTCTGTTGGAGCAAATCAATCGCGGTCAACGTCAGCCACGCCGGATTACCTGACTGTTGGAGTTTCAAACCCAAATTGCATCGGTGGCAGTGGCAGAAATAGAGCTAAAATCTTTGGGACCTCTACCACGGACCAAAAATCCTTGATATCGAAAGATGAAAAGCAGTTTTAAACTGCGAATGAATAATTTAATTTTAGGAAGATATTTGGTTTTTTGGGTGAGGGGGGAGGCTTATCCTGGTCACCCTATTTTGCTTATAATCGATAGGCGTTTTAAGACAATAGTGATATAGCTGCGTGTATAACGTGTGTTTATTTATTTATGTAAAAGTATGCCCGATAAATACTAGCATTCTGCAGTAGGTATTTTGTAGCCAGAGAGCAGCAGCTGTTTGATCTACAATCTATATGTTTTAAGAATTCAGTACAATCGAAACAATTATATTTTTAAAATATAAAATGTTGAGAACTTGGTATTAATTACCAGCAGTATACCTGTACTAATTGTGTCATTAAAAAATAAATAAGTATACCATCAATACAATTTAATGGTACATTATACATGATTTTTCATTATTTTCTAAGTTTATGCACACGATACACTTCACAACTATTGTGCAGTTACCCGATGTGGTGAGTTCGATGTTGATTATACATTTATACCAATTATCAAATAACGGAGTTGAATGCATATTTTAATTTATATTTCATACAAGTCCTCCTGCAGCCGCAATTTTTTTTTTAACCGAATATAGTTAGGGCGAAATTCTAATTTGCACCGTTTACAACTATATTTATCACGCGAGTACGCGACTTGAGTCTCGAATTATAATTTGTGTGTTATTGCATGAACTGTATTTGCTGAAAAAAGGTACCTAACAACAAATTACACTGGATATAAAAATAATAACAATTATTTACGCGCGTTGTTGTTTTTTTGATCAAATAGATTAGCATAGGTATAGGTAGTTTTTATTTCACTGATTTCGAACGGGTATTTAATTACACCGGTCTACACAGGTATTTTTATTACACGCACTTTAACCCCGTCATAGGTAAAAACACTAAAAACACGGCTACCCGTGTAGTTCATTACACATGTAATCGTGACCTCTAATTAGAATATACTTAACTACTTAACTTAGAAAAATGTTTTTACCCCAACATTTTTCTTATTAACAGTTTTACAAATTGGATATTTTCAATTTTACAAAATAAAAATAAAAATTGTTATACTTTAAATATAGAGCAAGGGTCTATACATTTTATATTTTTGATTACAACAAACATTATTTCATAAGTCAGTTATTTTTTTTTTTTTTTATATTTATACATAAATCAATAAATAAATGTCCGTCTATCTGTCTACCTGTTTACCTGTCCGTTCTTTATGCATTCCCAAATCGTTCAACCGATTGCGATTGAATTTGGGACAAAGATAGATTAGACTTCTAGAAAGAATATAGGCTAATTTTAAAAGATCAGGGTTGGCCACCGAGAGGTGCTCACATAGGGATTTTGAGATTAATGATGGAAATATTTGTTATAAATGGTTGCTATTGGTAACCATGGTTGCTATGGTAGTATAATCTCTGTTTATTTATAAGGTTGTAAATGGTTACATATTTTAAAAACTATTATAATTAGTAAGAATATAATAATATCATGTACACATTTTGGCAAATAAATGTATAGAAAAAAACAAATCTTTGGCACGGGCAACCTTCGCAATGTTTTTCATGCGTGTACCTACCTAATTCTGATTTCACTCACATACGCTCCTCATGCATACCGCAGGTGGATTGCCTACCTGATAATAAACTGCACGCATATTGTCCGTGATCTAATGCAGATGATTGCCGAATTGAATGAATTAAAGACATTTGTGAAATTAAAAAAGAAAATTTTGAAAAAGAAGATTGTGAATTGAACCTAGGTGGTTTAGATACACGTAAATCACTTCAGGTCAATCTCGACTTAATATTTGGCTCAGGCAACGCCGGGTAGGACTAAATTGAATATTGTTAGAATGATATTACATAGAATATTTTAACCGCTATATTATAAAACAAAACCAATTATTCATATAGAGTTGGCATTATTATTATTTTTAATGGGCAACGAAGTTCACGGGATCAGTTAGTTATTAAATAAAAGAAAAAGTAGTCTTCACCATGTATTTTTACAAAAATGATTAAATAACTTAACAAATTACCCTTATTTGTTGGAATGGTAATATTTTCGGATTAATACTAAATCTGCTATAGGAACCAAGCCAGTTCAGCGGTTCCCAAACTGTGCACCGCGGTCTACGGTTCATAACAAATAGTTTAAAATGTATAGATTTTTTTCGTTATTGATAACCTACAGCAGGGCACAGTGGCTAACTTGGGTCCCTAAAAGGGCACCGTGGAAAAAAAGTTTGGGAACCGCTGATCTAGTTGATAATATTTCTAAGACTTAGTTACGTTTATCAACAGCTGCTAGACGGATTTGATGGAAATAGAAAATACTATGGATATAATTAAGTTTATACTAAGGTACATTTTTGAAAATACTTTGGTTTGAGTCCGGATATTAAATGTGTACACAAATTTAGTACCGAAGTATCAAAAGTTCTTTTCATTAAACATCATTATCTTTAGTTAACCAGCTAATAATAATAATTACCTGTATTCCATTACATAACTCAAAATGATTAGGACCAACGTCTAATTCAAATTTCATTATAATATTAAAACATTAGGTAAATATTTATCGAAATAGTTCTAGCAATTAAAACTTTATCAAATTATCTAGCTGAATTAACAAATAAGTAATAATGTAATTAATATTTTAAAAATATAGTAGGTACCTACCTATTGTAGCACAATCAATGTACTTTTATAAAATATAATGATTGTGTGAAATAATATGTATACAAAAAAAAAAAATTTTATGTGGCTATATATTGTTCAAAATGTTGGAACAGCTTCCATTCATTTTGAAATAATCTTTGGGCATCCAATAAAAAGTTATCTCAATCATTTTAAAAATTTTACATATTTTTTTACAACATATTGCAAACAAAAAAAAATTTGCATAATGTATAAAAAATATTATATATTTACTCATAATTTTACCATTCATGTATACTACATGCAATTAGGTTCTTATTTAAAAAATAATATTTTCCAGTTTTTTGTTTTATTTTCAAAATAATTTATATAGCTACCTATTTAACAGTATAATGTTTGTACAACTTATATATGCTCCCGATATCTTATCTACCAACATTATACTCATTTATAAAACGAATAACTAATTTAATTATCAAATGGATCAAAAGTCATTGGCCATTACGCGACTCGTTAATTTCTAATTTACAACGCATTTGTTTAGTATCAGTTCAACAATGTTGTCAATAAGATGTATAATTCTGTTATTGTTGTCTGTTTGGACGTTACAGTGTTCGGCCATACTGAAAAACCAAACGCTGGTAGCGGTGAAAAAGAACAATCGTATAACTATCCAGCCTAAACTCTACATTGTTAAGCCTAAAGAGACACTCATCGGTAAAGCCAAATTTATAGACAGGATAAACAGTACAGGGTAAGCATACATATTGTAGTAGGTAACAAATCCACTTTGGATAATAATTTTTTCTTTTGATTTTATAGATCAAATTAGTTACCGAGACCTTTTTTTGAATTCTGATGAATAAATGTGATCTTTTGTTTCTTATGAATATTTTTACCTTTTATACTTTTCAAGATATCATGATTTCAATCTAAACGTTTTACTCGGAATGTTCATACATTTAATAAACTGAACGTTGTTGAACTATATAAAAGGTATTACCAGTGCCGGGTTAGAGAATATGCCACCCAGGGGCAGATTTGAAATCGACCGTTGTACCCATCATAAAAAAATATATTCATCACTCCGCTAAGAATCTAATATATTATAATAATAATATTATGATTAACATAATATTATAATATACAATTATTGAAAATAAAATAAAAAGATGGGCAAGTGGATAACGCTCTGCTGATGTACACTAGGTATCGTCTGGGTCAATGTAATAGATTTGTTAAATTTGAATTCAATGATATAAAATCGTTGTATGCAAAAAACGATTCTGAGCAAAGACGTTCTGTATAGTTCAGTATATATTTTATGATATTATTCTAATTGATTTTACTATTAGTAAAACAATAGGTTGAACTTATTTTTGCCAAAAACATTTCACTTGATAACCACACTTAAAAGTTTCAATCACCCAAGAATTATTATAACTAAAATTGTTATTTTTCATTTAAATATCTAATTTTGTCCAACTTTGAACTCGAATATCTATTTAAAAAACTGCGTGTATATAATTTTTAGATTTTTTTGATTACATTACTAAATTATTCTATTGAATTACATTTTCAAACTTTTTGAACCAAACAAAAATTATTTTCTAGAAAAAAAAAAAAATTTCCTATGCTTACAATTAGCTCAAAAATTGTGAAAATATTTTTAAAATTTAATGGTGTATAGAAAATGATAATCCCAACATTCGGTGAAAGTTTGAAATTACAATAAAATAAAAAAATCGTTTCTTGAGAAATCAGTAGTTTACAGGTGAATAACCAATGTCTAATTTCAGAAGCTCATAAAAAATTAGTTTAACTTGCCGGTAATCTTTATTTTTTTTATTAAAGGTTGAAAACTTATAGGAATCTTGCGTTAAATTTTCAAATCTTAGAATTAAATAAAAAATGTTTATGAATTTTCTAATAAAAAAAACTGCAAATTTTAGTGATTTTGACGTTTTTTGTCAATATTTAACTATAAACGTTTATCAAAATTTTTTATAGACTTACCACTTACGCTCAACTTTTTTCAAAATTTTAATTTACAACAAGTTAAGATGAACCTTATATTAAATTTTCAAGTGTTTTGATCAATTAAAAACATTTTTATTGAAAATTAAAAAAAAAATTTTAAAAAACAAAAATGTATAATGTCTATAAATAGCTCAAAAAAAGTCAAATCATATATTGACAATTTTACTGTGTATAAGAAAATGCTTATATAAATATTTGGTGAAAATTTCATATTTCTACTGATAATATTTTTGGTGTCGCACCAAAAAACAAAACCAATTTTGTCAAACATTGGCTTCGAGTAAAAGTGTCTGTTTTCTTTTAATTTTTTTGTTGTTTTTCCGGACGCATTTGAAAATTATTGGACATTTTTTTACCTCCCAAAGTACCAATTATATTTAATTTCCTACTGGAAAATATGCTGATGATAAAAATCGAAGTACTTCTACTACCCTATGATGACAGACACACAAAAAAAAAGAAAAAAAACACACAACATTGTAAAATCAATACATTTTTTGCTCAGCCAGAATCTAAAATACTGAGTTTCACTAATGTACATGTGTAATTTATTTAAAGATTCGGGAGACTCGTTTCAACAATAAAAAAACAGAGCAATTTATAAACTTAAATTAGACTACCTAGTACATATACATCTAAAGTATTTATTAATTCGCGTTTTTGGTTAATATTTTTGTGACTTAATTGAAACAAAATTTTAGATGGGCTTATTTAGAGATCAGAACTTCACAAAAAGCCAAAGACGAGGACCAAGCTTATGGTGCCGGGTATTTGGAAGGAACGTTAACCGCCGATCTCATATACAGCTATTGGTCCAACACAGTTAGAGGCTATTGCACCGACCAGTCGGATGTCTGTCAACTACTAAAAGATTACATGACGGCTAATAAAAACTGGATTAAATCGAAATCGAACGAGTCCGACCCTTATTGGTACCAGGTATGTTTTTTATTTCCAATCACCGTTCGGTTCCACGATATATCTTAAACAATTATTTCGGTTAACAATACCTATTATATATGTAGGTCGATCTATATTACAAGCAAATTGATGGGTTGTATGACGGATACATGCGAGGCAAGTCCCCCGGTACGCCCGATTTGACTTGGGAAGATTTGTAGTGAGATTATACATTGATACTTGTATACGTTATATAAGCATAATAAGCTATAACATATATATTATTATGAATTATGATATAGTAATAGATGATGTGAAATTTTTCACATAAATCGTATTAAGCATCTTACAAACTTTTAAAAATTATTTCGTTAAACATATATATATAAAATACATCTTACATATATATATATATATATATATATTTATTGTTGTATAGCTGGTTAAACGCCTTTGACGACTTGGGAGACTTATCCATCGCTTTGAATCCGCAAGAGGCCAGTAACCGAGTCGTAAGAAGCGGATCATGTTCGGCTCTCATCAAACTGCTTCCAGAAAACAAAGACATACTCGTGTCGCACGCGACGTGGAGCGGGTAAACGAGTGCAATTATAACCGGTTTTCGTGAAATTTAATAAGACGTTATTGTATATTTAATTGTAATTTGTATTATTTGGCGTATCTGAAGGATTAAAAAATTTCATATACTTTGGTTTTAATAAGTAATACTGTAAAATCTTCCAGTAATACTGTCAAATCTTCGCCCTATAATCTAAGTAGGCGTACGAATTGCTTAAAACGTAGTTATGTGTAGACGTTATTTGAGTATAATAATATTACATATTTTATTATCTGATGGACCTAATGCACTCTGCAGGTACGAAACGATGTTGAGAATCCAAAAGAGGTACAGTCTGCGGTTCAGGAAGAGCAAAACGTCCAACAAACTGATACGCGGGTTCGACATGTCATTCAGTTCGTACCCGGGCGTCATTCAATCCGCAGACGATTTTTACCTGATATCCTTTGGTTTGACTACTATGGAGACCACTATCGAAAATTTTAACAATTCCCTGTGGTCTAACGTAAACCCAGTCGGTCAGGTATAATGTTTATATATTAGTATATATATATTATGTATATCAGAATAATATTTTAGGTCTTCATTCCTTTATCGAGGCTCTTGTTATTAAAAGTCGGGTGGAGAAAAAATATTTAATTCGGAAATTAAAAAAAAATTAATTTAATTTAAATTAAATTAATTTTGGTCTCATTTTCTAGTTATACTACCTATAAAATACGATAAATCATAAACATGCTATCAATTTTAAATACATATATAATATAGGAACATAATATAATAACTAAATTATATATAACGCATGATGATATATTCACATATTTTGTACACAAATTGTGATAAAATAGATAAACAAAAATACCCTACAGTATAGATACGAAAATATGTAATAGTATTATAGTAATAAACTAATAAATATGAAATCTACGGTTACGGTCTAATTCGAGATCAACGAAATGATTTTTGGTTCAATTCGACGTTACTTACAGATTAATTTATAGCTATAAATACGTGATACTGTTTTATGGTCCATGTCAATAAATTAAAAATTAATTATCAACACATTTTATCTCAAAAATATTACCCGAATAAGAGTTGATTCGTATACAATTGATTCTTCTATTCAGATAGAAGTCAATAGTCAAATTCGATCTTTTTACTCAAATTTCATGACAAATTAAACTTGTTTTTCAAAAATTTTATCGGATAACTATAGGTTAGTTATAGATCAAATACTTTGCAAGATATTGATACTTTTAGACTAAAATAACAAAACAATTAATATTCGTGTATTGCGTTTTGAAATGTTATTATTTGTCATAAACACTACCTACCTAATGATAACTTACTATGTATGGTCACAATATGAAAATTGCCTATACTAAACTCCTTAAAAACGACTCATATCGAATCCCCATTTAAGTATCCATTAAGAGGACGCCACTCCTCCTACTGCAGTCTTTACTTCTCCAATATGCCTGTTACTATTTCTATAACTAAATTATTAGAAAGGCTAATACTTAAAAAACTATATTATCTCACATTCCTATTATAACAAGATCCTAATAGACTCGCAATTTGGTTTTCGCTAAGCTCATCGTAGGTACAATACATCATACGAGTATGCGCAGGTTAAATGACACATCACATTTTCTCTATAAAATGTATTATTATACTTGAGATTTTCATGACATAACTTATGGGAAACCTTATATTAAATTTTCAAGCATTTTGACCCAACAAAAATATTATCGATGTACCTATTATTTATTGCTCTTTCATAAAAAAAATGTTATATTATATGCAAATTCACTGCAATTCACTGCCAATTTCGTACTTTGTCCGTATAACACGCTCGCACGCACCTAAAACCGTAAAATATATCGTAATACATAAATATTTTAATGTATTATGCGTTATGTCTATACATATAGGTATTGGAATTTGTGCGAGCAATGATCGCAAACCGCCTGGCTGACAATCCAACCGACTGGGCGAACATATTCAAGCTGCACAACAGCGGCACGTACAACAATCAGTGGATGATCGTTAACTACGCGGCCTTTCAGCCGGGTAGTCCGTTGCCGTCCAGAGACGTACTTCACGTCGTCGAACAGATGCCTGGTCACGTGATGCACGACGACTTCACCGGCCATTTGATCGACCGGACGTACTGGGCCAGCTACAACGTGCCCTATTTTCCGTTTATATTCAACGTAAGCGGAAACTATGACATGGAACAACGTCACGGCTCGTGGTAAATAAAAATATGTCAAAAAAATTTAATAGGTACATCATAATACCATTGATTATACATGGTAATATACATGGACCTATACTCACTATCTATAATCAATGATAACATATGATACTCTTCATTATATACATTACGTACACTGTGCCGAATATTTCTTGGACTTTTGGCCAAACAGAAAATCGGGGCTAAGTTTTTGTTCAATACGTGACATGCCGGTCATCTACCTGTAAATTACCGGGTTTAATATTTTTGGAGGAAAAAGTAATCCACCAATTTATGATTTGGCGGAAAAGTGTATCAGTGGGGAAAAAAAGGTTTACTTTTGGCGGGAACCGGCTATGCCCGAAAAATGTATAATTTAAAATTCATAAAAAAAGAGAATCTTCAAAATAAATTGTAAAATATAATATCGTCATACACATACTAGTATAACACATTGTATCATTAACTGATGTAAACTATAATTTAATAATGCAAATAACTATATAGGTTAAGAATTTAAGACAATTCTATGTAATATATAACTATATAGAATCACAATAGCTAATAATTATGATGCCTCGGGTTTTATTTTATAAGAAAAAAAAGTTTATTTTCATGTAGTCTGTGATAATAATAATATTTTTATGCTTATTATAAACAATTATCATTAGGAGTTTAGTCGTTGGTTCATCACGTCATGTGTAACAAAATAACCAAAAAATATTAGTAGTTGAATTATATGGGATCAAAAAAATCTGTTTGAAATTTTTACAAACTGCACATAAACTTAAACATACAAATATTGAAACTAATTCGTGCCATAAATGATAAATGGTAATGCAAAGATGGATGTACTTTAAAAAACAAAAGGATTGGTTGTGTAAAAACTTCTTGGTACATAATTAAGTTATTTTTAACGATGATTATTACTAATTACTAAATACGCCCACGTAATTTTCGATTAAAGGTTCTCGTACTCCAACACACCTCGGGCTCGCATATTTGCCAGAGATCACGAAAAGATCCACTGTGACAATTGTATGTTGCATCTGATGCGGTCCAATAACTTCACACGTGATCCGGAATCCCGGTGCAACTGCAGTCCACCATATTCGGCGGAAAACGCGATATCTGCCAGGTATAGTTGAAGCTCGGACGAATACGTTTTTATTTACGCGATCGCGTATAGTTACGTGGCTCTTTGTATAATACAACTGTTGTGTAAAAACATTTGTTCTTTTGTCAGGAGCGACTTAAATCCCAAGAATGGTACGTACCCCTTTGAAGCGTTGGGGCATCGTCCGCACGGGGCTACCGACGTTAAAGTCACTTCGAGCCAGCTATTCCAACAGTTGCAATTCAAAGCGATTGCTGGCCCAACCCAAGGTAGTAACAACAGCTTAGGACCGTTTTGCTGGAGCAAATCAGATTTCAACGATAAAGTCAGTCATTTCGGGCATCCCGACTGCTTCGATTTTAAACCAGTATTACATCAATGGTCTTTATAAAATATGTAATTATTGTTAGATCAATGGTTGTGTTTTATTAATAAACAAGTTTTAAATGAATTTAATATAAAGTCTTAAGATTTTATAAATAAATTCTAGAAAATCTAATAGGTATGTTAAAAAAAAAAGCAGTCAAGTAGTAAACCACTTTGCTGTGGATACTGGATAGTAAATGTCATGAGTGTACCTCGTCATTGAGTATGGGCACTAACGCTCTGTAATAATGTAATATGGGTGTGTTAGATTTAAATTCAATATGATACGATGAAAAACGATTCTAGCCGCAGTTTAACCTGTAAGCCATGTGCCACTTATAGACTATAAACTATAAACTATATACTTTAAATAAAGGTGTTAGGAGCAAAATTATCAATAATAGCGGTCCTGTAATATAAGTATACGATCAAGTGATCGAGCACGTCAGATATATTAATAACCATAATATAAGTAATTTGCACTTGTACTGTATAAGAGGTATATCAGCTGGCGTGTGAGCTCACACAATAGTTTCACGCAGGTTTCCGGTATGGATATCTAAAGAAATGAATACAAATCTGCGTAACAGTCAATAGGTGCAGCATATACAGAATAGCGACCAAAAAATAATAACTCGACCTCGATTTGGGTTCAGATTCGAGCGCATGAACATATACCTAGCTAATAGCTACCCATAACTTTCGAGTCTCAGCGCTTTTGTTTTACAGTTTAACCCGTGCTTTATTAAAGTATAATATGTGTATAATATCACGAAAACAAATAGAATAGGTTGTTATTTTAGACAATTTTTTTTCTAGCATCTCTGAAACTGAAATCAACTATTTAAGTTCCAATTATAGTATTATACCACCAGCATGTGCAAATTGAGTGATACGGTACTCTAAGTGTAGAATCGGAAATTATTTGTAACAATGTTTGTGAAACTATGATTTTATAATAATTTATTATACTAGGTGAATTATATCCGGAAAAAATCGTACCACCTATTAAATGTAACTAATTTTATTATGTGTTAAATCATTATTTACAAATTGTTTTAAAAGCTTCATATGCGTTGAGTTCGTATTTTGTATTATATTTGGAAATACAACTTTTTTTTCTAGAACAATGTTTAGTTCAAACCCTTGTTTTGTTCTTAAATAATTATAACTTTGTTGTCTTATATTTTTTAATTTTTATATTCCATATTTCTGCTAATTATAATAGTAATATTATTATAATCTGTTACCAATGGCAACCATTTAAATATTTTAAAACTAAATTAAAAGAAAACTAAATGTATATGTGTGAGCCAGAGGAATCTTTTGGTATAACTTTTATTGGAAACTGTCCAGTAGTTTCTGAGTATATAATAAAGCACAAATAAACCGATCAAAAAAAAAAAGAATCATTCACTTTTATACAATGATAAATGTTATTTTACAGGAATTCGAGCAAAGTTGGCTCCCCGACTTAGTGTAATTTTTTCAAATAATTTATTGTACACAATTTCAAACCTTATTTTATTAGTACCTACAAAATATAATAGTAAATCAAATTTTTGAATGAATTTATAAAAATGCACTAAGTTTGGGTGGAGGGCGGAGGGCTACTTTACGTGTTCTTATATATTATATTATTCTGTATTATAATTTTTTCTTAATACAATTAAACCAAATTTCATTTTTTAAGAGTTAAATACTTTTCTGTTACTGTGCATTCGTTATTACTCGATGTACAATCGATGTTGTTCCACGCACTTACGCGTCTGAATTCCTATACTACATAAACTCGGTTTAATACTACACAATATTATAAAGGGAGAAGACGACAACGATTACATATTTTTTTCTATATTATATATTATTATAATTTATACACACGAGGCGGATATGACGATGGCGGCAAGCACGGGGCGCTGGTCAACTGCGTCCATGCAACTGACCTCGCCACCTCGGTACACGGCCACCGCGACCCTCCCGACGACGGCCAGCGGTCAGAAGTTTGACGGCAACTCGAACGTCATTGGTCGGGCGGCGTCACGTCGACCCGCGACGACCGCGCCATAGCTGTTGCAAGCCGCGATGCACCGGTGCCCGTGCCGGGTAAAGTAAATAACTACCTATATTAATTGTAAAACGATATTACATTATTAAAATAATATCCATTTAATTATATGTAATAATATTATGATGTACTGCACCTGTATTATAATAACATATCAATATGTGTTGTGGTTTTTCTTACTCAGAAACGATAACTGAGATGGACGGAATAGATTTATTTGCACACGCACTCAGAACAATTTTTTTAATTAATTTATGAAAAAAGCATGTTTAATTAATTTATTGAAAAACAAATTTGATTTTGAACCAATAAGTCAATTCATTATTTTTAGGAAAAGTATTTTATTAAATCGACAAAACTGAAAATTCTTTAAAAAAAAATAAATTTATTGTACGATTATAATGATGACTTTGTACAGTTTAAGGAAATTGTTTCTTTAGTGATAACAGATAAGAAATGATTTAATAGAAACAAATATAATTTGTAATAAGATCAATGATGATTATCTTTATAATAAAAACTTACTATCTTTAAATTAAAGATTTAAGGTAAGTACTAGGAAAAAGTTCAATTTCCTTCAAAATGAAGATAACTTTTTAAAGATTTAAGAAAATTGTTTCTTTAAATATAAGAAGTCGTATAATAGAAACAAATAGAATTGGCAATAAATCCAATGCCATAATCTTTAAAATAAAAATGTACTATCTTTAAATTAAAGATATAAGGTACTAGAAAAAAGTAAGTACTATATAGTTATACCTATAGCCTATAGGTTACATAAATAATAAGTTAAGGCGGTACTAAAAATATAGAATAAATAAATAAAATTACTTTTAAAGCTTAGACACCTGGTGAAAGCATTCTTATTTTAATTCTGTTATAAAGTATCAAACAACAAATCACTTTCCTGAAACATATCTTCAGATAAAATTAAGAATTTGGCATTTGAAATAATGTCAAAAAATCGTAATATAATAATCGTATTTAATATTTATCTTAAAATATATTATATTGTAATTATTACAATGAATAATATATTCACAAAAAGCGAATAAGAAAATAGTGATTATCATAGCAGATATATTATAACAATATGTCATAGATAAATGTATTAATACAATTTATGCCATAAATCATGTACTACTTAATATGATTAAAAACTAATGTGACTTTTCGATCAACTTTTTTTTTGTTATAAATAGAAAAACTTATGAGAAATATTGTATTATATTTTTAAATCTTATATAAAAAAATAAAATTTTAATGAATTTCTAACTACAAAATAATTTACAAATTTTCAATATTTTGATAAATTTAGTTGAAATTCTAACTTCAGAAGCTCTTAAAAATTATTGTGAATTTACGCTCAATTATTTCTTTTAAAGTTTTAATTACACTAATGATTACTTAAGATGAACCTTGTATACATTTTCAAGTTTTTTGAGTAATAATGAAACATTGATAAAATGTTGTTAACATTAAGACGTTTTCCTTAAACTAATACTTTTTTAGGAAACTTGTATTTGTTTTTTTTAACCATGATATTCATTAATATTAATTATAAGAAAATTAGCATATAATATAAAGATTGATTGTAATGAATTTAAAGTTAAATGGTGTTGGTTCTAAATAATTTTGCTAACAATTTAAGTACTATTTTTCATTAATTCAACGTTACAATAATTATGCTTAAAAAATAATATATTTTTTATTGTTGCCAAGACAATTAAACATATACTATAAAAAAATTTCTAAATTTAAAAAAATAATAGATATTAAAATCAATGGATTTGTTAAAATTTGATGATACATTTTTATTGTTAAATCAAAGGAAATATTTTTAAATTAATTATGTTATCTGTGAAATGAAAGAATTTGTCATTAACTCTAAGGAAACTTAGGAAACAATAAATAGGAAATCAATGGATAAAATCATAGAAATTAAAACTAAATTTTTTTGAGTGCACATACCACCGTAATCGGATAGTTTTTTCGATTAAATAGACTGTTTTTAGAATGGTGTTTTTATAGATAGGTATAGGTACTATTTTTCACTGGTAGATAACGAGTGCCTAACGAACAATAATAATTATTTACTACCTTCTACAGCAAATAGAAAGAATATTTTATTTTATTTGGTACTTTAGAGTGCAGCTGTGCAAGTACACTTAATTTGCGATCGAAATTAAAACGAAATTGTTCATATTTTAACTTCTCCACTCCACTATGAGTGGCTTTTTTGTTTCAGACATTTCAATAATTATCGGTCGCTAAATTATTTTATTTTTGTGCATTTATATTACATGCATTTACGTATGTGTCTGCTTAAGTATCAATTAATTTTGACCAAATGGTAACTTGCACGTATATCACGCGCGCCTGGCTGCTGGTCCTGCACCGTGAACAGTATACCCATCTGCATGTGTTCGAGTAGCGGCGAAAGCGTTAGATAGCAGTCCCGACAACAAGAACGGCAGCAATATTATAATATCAGCACGCCAAAAGCAGCCGGCGGCCCTGCAGCACCTGCAATATAATATAGTAACTGACACCTGTCATTGGTACCACACTCGTAACACGTGTTGTATAGGTACCTATATAATATGACCAGTCAGCCGGTTAGACAGGCATCCCATCACAGCTGTACTTCATTTTGGAGAAAAAGCGGTTAATACGACACCTTCTATTTATAAAAATGAGTTTAGTCGGGGCTGTTGAAGAAACGCATACCTACGATTTCGATTAGACGTTTTCAACGCAGTCCACTCGGTCTACCGCACGGGCTAAACGCATAGTATGTGTGTATATAACCTGCAGTATAATATATTTATTTATTTATTAAATAATTTACACCAGTGGTGGGGTAAAAGTGGTAGTCAAAAAAAAAAAATTCACGGAAAAAAAGTCAAATAAATATATAAACAAAAAAACTAAAATAATAAATTATTATTTTTAATTTTGGACACAGTGGGTCATAATATTAAAGTATCCAAACACTATGAAAAACAAGACAAATCTTAACTCTGGAGATAGATGTGCGAGACTGAAAGTAACTTATAAAACAATTCTATCCTAATCAAAAAAAGGTTTTGAGGAAATTTCCTTTAGTAAAATGCCATAAATTGAACAAAAATATCATAGTATTTTATGGATCAATCTTGAGATCAATCGATTTATGTCTTACACATAGATATGTAGAAAGTATATACTTTGTACAGGGTGATTCTTTTTTAAATGTACATATTGCAGTATGAACTACATATAATAAGTTGAATTATTATTATTTGGAAAATTAAATATATTTTTTCTAACCTCACGTCATTGTAAAATACTAAAATCAATACATTCATCGCTCCGTTCAAAATATAAAATACACATTGTAAAATCATCACATTCATTACTACAGAATGCTATTGCTATTATTATAGAATTAATAATATAATTAACAACAATTAATATAACTATTTTTTTAAATAAATAAATTGGATTTTTCCCTGAATTTTTTTCCCGTGGTTTTTTTGTGGCATCCGCTTTACTAGCGCATCAGCTAATGCAGTATAAAACGTATAAAGTCACACACATAGTATGAGATAAATACTAGTATACGACAAATACCAAACTGCATGTTTTAATTTAGACTTACTATCTGCAAGGAAATCAAAATTATTCAAAACCGCTACTGCGTAACTTAATGTTCAATACACAGAGCTGTAGAACAAATTTTTTTGCTTTGGGTTCGATATAGAAACAACAAAGTATTGGACTATGGTTTATTAAAATATAATACTTTGCAATAAAATATGAGGACCGTCAATGTAGCTATTTCAAAGTTAATGTACACAAAATAGGGATAAAGTAGATAGCAGTGTGGTGTTGATGTACCTTGATGTGCGCCAGTTGTAGGTGTCGATAATGTGCCTATCGTCAATCGGCATTGAATAGGTCACTGTAATGTATGTATATATTGAATAAAAATTACAATTTTGACTCACTTGTTTTTGGGATAATTTTTAAATATAAATACAATCGACGATAAAGTATTTAAACGTTTTTCTACAATAATTAGTAATTATATAGGTAAAAAAATTAAAATATTCTTACTTTACACTTGTGTGCTTACGTTAACTTTTATAAACATGAGAAAAATAGGAATTATTCATTTGATCTTTTAGTTTTGTGTATTATAACATTGGCGTATTATATAAAAGGTAATGAAAAGTAAAGAACGGTTAATTTTCATATCATTATAATATGCTAAATTATAAACTAATTATAAAGGGTGTTAGGTACATAGGTGCATTTTGACATACGCGTATTAAAGATTTAAATGATTTGGATAAGATTCTTCTTCTTCTTTCTCTGGCATGACAAATGATATGGATAAAATTAAAAATATGAATTATCGAAGCGCGAAAGTCTATTAACTTTTTTCCTTAGGTAGTTAAAAGTTACAGAATATCTAATTGTCGTGAGTATGATTAAAATAATTTATTATATGTTTATTCTTCGGAAATGTTAACTTCTCGCGTCGTCTAACTCAAATATTATCAATGACGGGTGAGTAAAGTTAATCTTTTTCTGAAATGTCATTAAACCGTTATAATTACTGAATACATACAAATTATAAATAAATATATTTATATATACAATATAATATATATACATGGGTACTTCTATACAAAAGATTTTTTATTTAAAATTACGTGGGTACTCATCGTATATACATAATAAAATATAAACAATTACGGTCTATCAGTCATAGGTGCAAATAGGGGCATACGTAAACTGCGCCCAAATGATCTTTTTTTTTGTAAAGTGCGCCCGAAATTTTATCTTTGTTAAAAAGGTGTAGTGTAAACTGCGCCCGAATTTTTATCTATGTTAGGAAGGTATAGTGTAAACTGCGCCCGACTTATTAACTTATTAAATTTTGACTTATTAAAGTCTCTATGTTTGACGATTGTGTACTTTTTCAAGTATATCACAGAAATTTTATTTTCGCGAAAAGTTAGAAAAATTAATTAATAAATATAATAGTGGTCAAATTCCAATTGATAAATATGTATCCACCATATGTTATTGTTTGTAATATTTATAATTATTTTAATTATTAAAATTATATTTTTTTTAATAATTCCTAATATGTTGTAACAATATGATGTTATTATTAATTGTAATATTTGTATTTATTTTGCTTTTTAAATTATATTTTATTTTTAATTATTCATAATATTATATGTCTGTAACGAATTAATAGTATTTTACCTGTAATTTTACCCGGGCGCAGTTTACATGTCACCTTTTTACACTTGATAAAAACTCGGGCGCAGTTTACATGTGTGATTTTGTGTTTACCTGTATTTTGGGCGCAGTTTACAATCGCCGGCAAATAGTGTTTGAAATTTGGGGGGGGGGGTTAGGTACAGCATCCCAGGTTAGGATACTGTATACTCTTATGAGTTATGAATTTATGATGCTTTTATATTATCACAAAACCCCAAAAAAAAATTTCCTTGCTGCACTCCGACATGCATTATAAATAAACATAAACATATAAGTAGGTACATATTTATATATTATATACTATCACAAATCAAATTCACATAATAATATTATAATATATTAACATATTATTGTTTTTAACATCAATTTTTTTACAGAAAATAATAAACTTTATAATTAAATAAAAAACTGATACGAATTAATACTGACGTGCATAAGATATTCCGCAGACTTGGAATTAACGCAAAAATGTATGGAAGATAAATTCGTACAAACAAGGAATAAAATATAATATATTGAAAAA
The DNA here is from genome assembly GCA_022818045.1 of Neotoxoptera formosana. Taxonomy (NCBI): domain Eukaryota; kingdom Metazoa; phylum Arthropoda; class Insecta; order Hemiptera; family Aphididae; genus Neotoxoptera; species Neotoxoptera formosana. Next base: position 22,417,905 of record CM040633.1, on the reverse strand, counting down.
TATGAGACGCCGGTTTGATATTGTACAGTCTATTCTATGACAGAACAATAAGTCGATTCTTATCAGTGCTGGACATTATCGAATCATTCGTGATGTGCGAAAGTGATTATTCTTTCCAAATTCATAGGCGCAAATAGGGGGGGGGGCTTGGGGGAATTTAGTCCCCCCAAATTTCAGTCAAGTCCCCACAGTTCAAAATCTAGTAATTAGTACTAATTTTTATATTCTGCGGTACTAAGGTTATATTTTTTATTTAATTTTCAAGAAAAAAAAAATAGCTAAAACTGGTTACAATAATATACCAGTTGAAGAAGAAAATGAATCTCACTCATTGCTTACTGATGTTAGCGTTAGCCCAACACTCGTGGCTACGATACCCATCAGTTCAGCTACATGCGAACGATCCTTTAGTGCAGGGTCGGGAACCTTTTCGTAGGAAAGAGCCATTTTTTCAAAAAATTACAAAACTATGATATCCAGGGAGCCGCACAGGTTTGAACAACCTTTTTTTTGGTAGGCAATAAAAACATAATAATACGTCTTAAATTTAGAAAATATAGAAAAACTTTATTTCATTAATTCATTGTTATTATTATTATTGTTTATACAAATATAATATTATTTAATTAAACACAATAAAACACAAAAAAAACGTATCTATACTTAATATTAGTGGGATTTTTTACACTGAATTTCTCCAGACAGCTTATTCAATTCTGAAGAGTAATCTGTAGTTTTCAACTTCAAACAAGCATCAAGGCTGTTATCATTCAGTTGATTTCTTAATTTATTTTTAATAAAGTTCATATTTGAAAATATTTGCTCAAAAATGTAAGTAGATCCAAAAATGGTCAAAATTCCGAAAGCGACCATTTTTAATTGGCTGAAACTTTCGGGAAGGATCGTTATTGAGAAATTCAGAATTATTATCATTTATCACTATAATAACGTATAATATAATTTATATTTTACGGATATCGATATATTGATAATTATCCAAAGAGCCGCAGGTTCCCGACCCCTGCTTTAGTGCCATGAGAAGGGTGAAAACTTGGTGAGGTCAACTATGGATCAGACTAGGTTCTCAACTCTATCTATCCTACATATTGAGAGGGATTTATCCAATAATATAAATACAGAAGATGTTTTACATGTATTTGCCGAAAAAAAACGGAGAATTTTGTTAAAATAAATATATTCTAAAAATGTAATGCTTTGTATTTTTATGTCGAAAACGATAATTGCCGAGTGGGTTAGGGATTTTACGGAGAGCGTTTCTCTCCAACATTTGTATTACCTTTATTATGGCATATGGATATGGGGAGGGGGGCTTGAGTCCCCCAAAAAATTTAGTCAATTTGCGCCTATGTTTCCAATGTATTGTGTAGTAAAATAAAATCATTAGTTTTTGATCCAACCCCCCCCCCCCTATTTGCGCCTATGCTGTATCAGCCATCGCTATATACATATTTCTAAGATAAAATGTTTTAACTTCTTGAATTATCGACTTCAAAAGATTAAAACGAAAAAGTATAGACGTCGGCAAGTTTTTATATATTCATATACGTATTATACGTACCTACTTATTGTTATTAATATTAAATACAGTAAATATTCTTATTATGTCGAACGTCGATATCTCGAATTTTTCGTAATATCGAACTCAAATTAATTCCTCTTGAAATAATTACTATTATAATAAAACTAGGTATCTCGAACTTTTTGATATATCGAACTTTTTTTTGTTCCCCTCGAGCTTCGACATAACAAGGTTTACTGTAGTTACCTGCACTATTTATATTGATGGATAATGACGTGGTGTATAAGAGGTTAAAAGAGTGGTAAGATGAAAAGGTATCACTCCGCACTCGAGTACTCTAAATTATATCACATTCTAGAGATTATAAAACTTTTAAATATTTGTAACAACATCGTATGATACACGAGTATGATGAAACAAAATATATATTGACGAGTTTTGATCACGATCATCGGCGTGCAATTAAAATTAAAAATCAATACAGTATATGCATTACCGTTTTTAAATTTATTATATAATTCGAAAACCAATAAAATATAATCTCGTTGCTCAGAGCGATTTATATAGCTCTGAATCGCAATATATACGAGTATATACACAGCAATAATAATATAAACCCATATAATGACGTGTATATTATATAGACATATAGTGTACAAATAAAATATGTTGTTTAGCTCGGAATAGTGTCGGAAAACGCAATACTTTACGTTTTGTAAATGTAGATAATATACATTATTTAATGTACCTATATATATATATTATAATTCGCACGTTACTTGTGTTCCACTCGCGCCCACGCAGCCGTGCACAGAATCCTTGCAGTCGTTTGGCATACTATCGGATCGGTGATTTTTATTGCCAATCTTTTTTTTTTTCCCGTCATAATAATAAACTGCACAGTGTTATCGGTAGCTCTGAAAATGTCGAATACGCAAACACACAAACCCGCTTGACGACGACGATCATCAATATTATGTATAATGTGACTATAATATACATACATACATACATACATACATACATACATAATATATATAAACATATTATATAGGTGTAGAACACTGTAGGTACGTATATATAATATATTAAACATATACTAGACGAGCTTTAAAAATGTTGATGTTTGTCGAGGGTTGCCGTGTACGAGTAAATAAAAGCTTACAGAGTTACAAATCAATACGTATTATTTAGGTTTATATAGACTTCAGGTTTGGGATGAACTTGTTGTTTGAACCGAAGACGTATGCTTAACGATTTAAAATTGCCGACAAGCGAAAGAAAACACATTTATTTTAAAATATGTTTTTCTAGTGAACTTGATTTTTGTTCTAACTTCTAGTACTCATATAGTTGCTACAATAACCATAATATCATTCAATTAAATCGAGGGGACGTTATTATTATAACTTAAAACTTATTGCGGAGTTAAATTTTTATTTTTATTTAACTTCAAGACTTGAACAATACTTAGTATTGTGGTAGTTGTTAAATTATTTTTATACATAGATACATAATAATATTCTATAAAAAGATAATAATCAAAATAACGAGATGGGAGGTATATGAATATATAGTATAATACGTATATCAATTTGTTGAATTATTAATTGGTACCTATTATATATATTATAAAGGAAGTGTTTTGAAACAATATACTTATTTAATTATTATCTACAACGATCTTTTATGTATTTGTTTTGTCTTTGTAGGCGAATGTCAAATGCATTACCTTCCACATTTTTACCTTGAGCGTATTTTCATTTTGATAATTATGATTATGATTTATGGCATTATGCTTATATTATACAAAGTATAATTCATATTCAATATACATATACTTACCTACCTACATATATACATATAGCACACTTACAGACACATATTTTCTATTTTATGCGTGGCTCATTATTATAATTCCGTTATAACTTGTTGAAGAAATAATACCTACGTAAAACACACATATTATGGTGATATTATACTTATACATTTAAGTATGCCTACACAGTACACATACACTCAGCCAGGGTTACTACAAATTACAATCCAATATAATATATGTGATCAGCAGTGTTCGATGTGCTTACTATGTATTATAATTAGGATTTGAAATAGGTATTTTAAAAAAAAACTTTTTTTCTATTTTTTTTTATAATTTTTGGTATATTTTTATTTTTTATGTGAATGAAATATTTCATGAAATTGTAAAACCCTTATTATAATGGCCGAATCACAATATATATATAACATTACAATACTATTTATAGTGCAACGGTTAATCTAGTAAATGAGTCTAGGATATTGGTAGTTGCAGGTACTATACCTATACTAAATCATTATTTCTGGTGTTTGTATGGAATCTTTGCAATTTTTAATATTTAGATAATATGAGTTTCAGTTAATATTCTGTATACACGTAAAAGTACATTAGGTACATAGTATAATACGGAAAACGGGTACAATAATGTAGGTACCTATTATAGCAAACATCTAATACGATTACTTATTATAACATAATATAATATGACAATCTAATAATAATGAATTAATATACATACAACATACATATTATTATAATATTATAGACACACCCATAAAAAGCAGTGTTATGCTGAATAATATGTTTTTTAATACTTGATACTTAAGTTTAAAGTTTAAAAACCACAATTAATTTAAAGAAACCTGCATATATTATATTAACGAAGCATTCAACAATTATTTTATTCAAATAGGTACTCATTTAATAGCTACAATTGCTACATCATGAATTCATGAATATGCGGATTTTAGTAATTGCTGTTTATTTGGTAAAATTTTTTTTTTTTTTTTTGTTTATTTAATCATAAAATGTTTCAGCACAAAAAGTGCTATTACAAGTAATTTTTACATTTAAATTAAATTAGGTGCATGCATTTTTATATTGGTATTGATAGTTGACTACATTATAGTTATAGTTTAAGTGTAACGTGTATTCTTCTATTAGTCTTCTGTTGATGAATCTTCATTATCTGTTAAGGGGATGTCCTGTGCGAGTTGAGGTCGCAGACGTCTGTTGGCTGTTTTTTTTCCTAAGTTGTAGTGACGGGCTCCATCCGAATTTTTTAGATTGGCGTGGAAGTTTTTGAATTGCATCTTTATCCATGCGTTAATGAATGGTATGCCCGTGTCGTTGTGGATTTGATTGTTCCTCATGAACCATGGAGCTTTGAGGCATATCCTCAAAAATTTGTTTTGTAAGGTTTGCATCTTTTTTATTTTAGTGGGTGACGCATTTGGTAAAATTAACACATATGAAAAAAATAATTAATACTATTGTATATATTATATTTTGTATTAAAAAAAAAATTCCCATCACATTAAATATTACTATTTTTTGCACGCTAAAAAATCCAACAATTAATTTAAGTTTTTTGCAAATAGCAATACGCTGCTAAATCGTTTTTATAAATACAGTTCAGCGTGTAATTCAATTTAATAAGCAGTTTTAACAATAAAAGTTTATATACAAGCGTGTAAAATACATTTAAATAAACGCAAGTGAATTGATAAGTCAAATTAGGTACCTATATTTAAATTCCAGTAATTAAGAGCAAAAAAATATTTCAAAAAATTAATTTGGAAGGGCGTGCAAAATGTACGTAATTCAAATACGTAAATATTTAATTTACATATTTATACATTTATTTTATTTTGGTTGCTAAAATAAAATGTACGATAAGTCTGTATTTTTTATTGTAAGTTATTTGGACTGATAGTGTGTAATAAAATTTGTCATTGAACATTAATTTCATAAATAGAAGCAACTGAAGTAAGACATTTTTCTAAATTACGCATATAGCTTGATTCTTTTAAACCAATCAGATTTTGCAAAAACCAAAAAACGCCTACTGAACCTTTACTTGTACCTATAATACAATAATTATTGTGATTAGTCATTACTTATTAGCTAATACAATTAAATGTTTAAGTGTTTATGCATAAATATCGCTCAAGTTAGAACAATTTTCTAGCGGTTACCAATGTTGGCTAAAATTCAGATTTTGCGACGTTTTTGCTCTCTGGCGTTTTGCACAGTAAACACGTCGAAATAATCTAATAATAGTTAACCTAACAATAGATAACCTAACAAGACATAACAGTAAAAAGTTATTATTTTAATAAGCGAGTAATGACCTATGCAGATCTGTATTAGTGGAAGCTTATTTTTATAAAAATGTTCAGTTTGAGATCGTTATTTTTAAGTTGTTAACATTATAACTAAACAAGTGACATCGCTTTGTTGGTTATTTTAAAATGTACTCAAATTTTAATGACACGAAACAATTTTTTGTTTTTTTTCTCTACAGTACGCCAGTACCTGTAAGATTCTAAACTGAAAATGAGCTGGTTGAGTAAAAAATAATACAATGAAACTGGAAAAGAAATATAATATAAGCACTAAGTAGTTATATAAGCTTGCAGTCTATGGCTTCGCGGCTATAAGCAAATCACGATAGTCATAAATACGTGTAATAATATATGGACTGATACGTATTAATTACTATTACTTCTTACTTCTTAGTTCTTACACCATCATTTAATTAATCATTAGCAGTATAATTTACTATTTTTTTTCTTTATTTATAAAATAGCAAGTGTTTAAAAACGAGTAAAAAATAAAATTAAGTAATTAAAATTAAAATTTTTAATTTAGTTATAAAAGTATTGTAGTGCTATTTTCAATAGTAACTAGTTTAAGTATGATGAATGTTTTTCTGAATCGTAGGGTAAAGTCGTAACGAATTATTACGTATTAATAATAAAAGTAAAAATATAATAAAAATTACCTTATAATATATCAATATGTAAAAATGTATACCTAGTGTATTCCTATACTATTGGGAACTATAAGCTAATAATGAAATATCGTTTTACCATATAATATTATGTATAAAACCTACCTAACTCCGTAATCTACTACTTAACTACAACAGACAATATTATTTAAACGGTATAGCCATGGTGTGTATAATTATAGCATTAAACCATATAGATACAGAAAACGAACGTATATAGTTATAATTTACCGACCATTACTGAGCAAGAAGAAAATAATAAGAGTATGCCAGATTTTATTTTGTTGTTTTTATCTGTACATTTTATTTTAATAATTGTATGTAACATATTAATTGTTCTTACTATGCATATCTTAAAATCACACCCGATGGTCTTTTTTTTTACAGACTACACATATAGGGTTTTAAGATAAAAAATAATTAAGTGTGCACATTATTACAAACGACCTGCAGGATCATATTATACGTACAGTGACTGTATATATGTTGAGTGTTGGATGGGGAGCAGGGAGTTGTTCAATCGTTATTATATATACCGCACCACAATATATTTGACGCCAGTCTGCGGACGGCAATGTCATTATTTTAAATTTAAATGCGATGACTATAATAATCGTCGCGCATTCGTAAAACGATTCCAAGCAAAGTTCGATACATTACTTTATATAAAAACAACAAAATTGTCAATATTTTTGTACACTTGTATAGGTCGTATGGACTCGGATATGTGTCTAAGCTAAACTTGACCGTTTTTCGTGTCGAGCCAATATACAATTTAAAAAATTAAAAATATTAATGGTTATTGATTATCCATAATGCATATTATTACATAGGTATTATAAGTTTCTACATTTCATGTACCTTAGGAAATAAACTACTAATGTATATGTATATAAGATGATTAGACACGAAAAACTTAACAACTTTATAAGTTCCTATATGGCTATATGATTTTTTCTTCTGAGAATATATTTTTATGTCCACAGTGGTATGCAGTGAATATGCTAAAAATAATTGTTAATATAAAGTGTTCATAGGAAAGTATTTAATACGTATAAAATCTCTTGAACGATTAACGGTAACGGTCAACGGCTAATTATGATATAGTATATAGTTATAGTATAATCCGTTATAATTATACATAATATTAAACAAGAGATTATAATATCGTGTATTCGTGTTGGACTCTGGTCCCCAGCTCACTTTCAAAATATTACAATTTGTTTAGGCAATAATCAATTAGCACCCTCAATTATTATCGTGTATTGTAAATGCACGGCGGCCATTTTCGTAATTTTCTCGATTTTAGATTATGCGTAAAGTCTAAAATTGCCCGCGTGGGGCTAGAAAAATGTTTCGACCAAACAAAAATGAATTATTCTGTGCCAATATTTAGCACATAGTTAGCACAATGTTCTAAGACCCGACTCGACATTTGCACGTCATTCCGTCGACCAATTAATTAATTTTTGGTAATCGCTCATTTTCTGACTTTAATTTTACACTTAAATTGTTTTTATTATTACCAAGCAGAGTGCGTTGAAGCTGCGATTGTTACACTTATTTTACACGAAGCTCATACCTACATATTATATTAGTTTTGCAAGGATTTTTCGATTTGTATCTGCAATAAAACACCTTGACCCACCCGAAATTGCGGAAACCATTTGTCTAATAATTGACAGTTCTTTTGTTCTATTAACGTATAGTCAACTGTTAAAAAGTTACCATCTACTGTCACAATCAAATCGCCGCAAATATGGTAATTATTTAAAACAATTAACTTAAAATTAACAATTCTATACTACAATTCAAAGTTATCACCTATTATCTGATGGTTGGTGGGTGGGTGTGTTGGTGATCAATGAGGATAGTCTGGTGACAATTCATACTGCAGTTATATAAATGAGTTATGTATTGTTGGAATCACTATCATGATGATGATATCGTGTGAAAAGGACATTCCAATCAACACAGATGAAATTATCAAATGGTTTTTTTTATCATATGGTCCATTTATCATATTATGCAATATGCATTATTGGTACAGTCATAAAGTTCTTTTAAAAACACTCGACCACCAGTTTTAACATCCTATTTTTTCGAATACCGCACACAATAGTCATCAAAATACGAGTATACGACATTACATATGTTTATAGGGAAAATGTAAATAAATTCAATGTTACAAATCGGAATGATTAACAAACAAAAAATTCAACTAGCAATAAGTCACGATAATAATATTTTATTAATGTATTTATAATAAGGCGCCACTGTCTTAGTGTAACATTATGAGACATTTAACTTACGAGGATTGACTTGATTCTTAGCTGGAATCTGTAACCCTCACGTAAATCAACTCGAAAACAAGACTTTAAATTTTCAAAATTGGTTTGTATAGCTTTTTGAGTAACTGGAGGTGGATAATATATAATATTAAGCGCACTAGTTATATTTTGTCTTTTTCTCTGACCCATGCACAACATATCAAATTTGTGTTCTTCAGAAGCTATTTTGGTTGTTAGTTTTAAGATTAGAATGAACTTAATTTGTTTGTGATATGATCATCATTTTTAATCATTATATTTTACATACTCAGAATACTTGCATACAAATTGAAATATTGTAAGAAAGTCAACGTACAAACACAGACTTTTAAATAATGATCTTAACGGCTTACATTTTTGTTTGGTAATATGTTAGTTCATTATATATCATTAAGGTGTATATTAATGATAAGTTCTCGTTATTTAGGCTTAGTGAGAACAATATTGTTGGGAATTGCAAATACGCAGGGATGCCGGATCGGACAGGCTATACTCAAACTCGCCAATGTTTCGCTCCGGTTTTAAAAACAGAAATGGTTCCCTGGATATAATTTAAATTTGAACGAGCTTCGTTATATTTTTAGCTATAGCATATTATATAATAAGACGAATCCTAATAATATATGGCATATACTAATAAATCAACTGTTACCCGTGGCCGTTCTGTATACATGCAGGTTGCTACTTCTAACAAATGTTGTGCTTATATAGGTACAGTTACGTCAATACAACGAGTACACCGTACACGCCACACGGTACCTTGTACAATATTTGTTATTTATTTTTATTTGTATTTATTCTTTGAGAAGAAGATTATGGTCCATATAGTATGAAGGTAATAACTAATAGCATACCTAGTAGGTATGCTACGAAACTTAAATAGTAGCTGTACAGCACCCGATGTTCGATGTACATAGAATACCTATATGCACGCGGTTTCGAAATAAGGCTGTATCGAAACATTCAATTGTATTATAATATATGTCGTATTCGTGTGTATAATATATAGGCCAGTAGTTATAACTTATATTATACTACACAATATCATAGATGTGTGTATTAGCACGCTGCTCCGGCGTGAAACGTTGACCTAAATCGGCCGACGGACGTTCGTTCGGTGGTTAAAAACATAACACATAATACGAATGGCGAAAAGAAACCCCATCGTAGGCCATATTATTGTTTTGTTATGAGTCTACCCGTATTGTAGGCTCGTAGACACTGAACTTTATACTACTATAGAGTGAAAATATGAACTTATTTACACTCATAATATAGTATAATATGTACATGCTGATGCAGTGCCTATAATACATATAGATACATTTTTAATAGATACAACGCACAAACGCGTATCACGCACGTATCACTTATTTAAACAATATTAATGATCATATTCATATTATGTATTAAACCTGTATGGCTGTACGCAGCTACCTATATTTCTATTAATTATAACTCTTACGTAATCTGTAATTTTCATGAGCCAATACTAAATTAATGTGTGAACCACCCTATAGCAACCCGCTATAGGTGTTGAATAACTAAGCTATAAATACTCTCAGAGTTCAGAGAATCTATTAGAGAATGAACAACATACAAACGAACATTGATTTTTATATGTTAGATAGATGCAATATAAATATATATATATATATATATATTAATCATTATGATGACTCGTGCAATACCGACATTTGATGTGGGCATGTATCTATATTATATATCTAGGTAAATCATATTACAATACTATAATATAGTATAATAACACTAATAATTAATAATATTTAATGACTATCAGAGGGGCGGTGGACGTTTGTATGAGAAGGTAATAATTTTGACCAACAAATGAATAGGTAATCGGTTTGGACGCCAATCATTTATACCGATTGGAGAAGTGCAATTATTTTTACCTGCGTGAGGTAAAAACCTGGTGACATTTATGAGGACAATTTTGTCACTTATCCATTATTTATCACTATTGTTGAAATTTTTATTTTTGTTGACTGTATATTACAATATTAGTATACAAATATTTTTTTAAGTTAAAGCTTTTTTCATTATTGCTTATGTGTTTTGTATGTGACTTTATTTTTAAAGATTTTTGTGACTTTACACACTTGACGTTTTGTCAGCGGATTTAACGGAAGAAGACAATACATATAATTTTGAAAAAAATTAAGAAGATCAAAATGACGAAGAAGAAGAAGAAGAAGAAGAAATGCATGAAGACGAGAGCGATGTTGATGATTAATAATAATTAAAATGTAATATTTTTAGTTTATTACTTTGTTTTGACGATTAGATAACTATGATACCTATATAATAATTATTTAACAATTATTTTTGACTACATGGACTAGGCCTACCGGGGAAACCATAGACCTTATACTAAGGTATAAGGTTTATAGTATAAGGTCTATGGGAGAAACCATAGAAAAAAAACGCAGCATGCTTCTACCTCAATGGTGGTGTGGAAACGAATGCATTCTTATTATCGTTATTATAATATGATATAATATTATATATTATTGTAATTTTGTATGGTAAACATTAAAATTTGTATACCGCAAGTGCGATTGGATATATATATACAACCATTTTGTAGATAATTTTGTCCTCTACAATTTTTGTTCGAGACTTTTTATTGTACAAACAGTATAAAGCGAGATATTAACGCAAAGGCTACTTGTTTTTAGCAAAAAAAATCATATTTCATTAAAAGTGTACACTTTGTTGGCATTATAACGGAAAAACTATCAACTTGACGTGAAAATGTCAAAAGACTATTTTTGTAGATAATTACCTCCTCTACAATTTGTATCTAAAACTATTTTTTGTACGACCAATAAAACACGAGATATTTAAAAAAGGCCAATTCCGTGATCTTTGACCTCGAATAACCTTTAACGCGTACATGATATCGAGGTCGACTTTTTACACATTGTTAACAACGATGTAAAAAAGATGTGTACCAAAATTCAGCTAGGTGGGAATTTTTCCGAGCTGAAAGCCTAATTTGACTGGACTAACAATATAATATTAATTAATTTGACAATAAACCTATTCAAACTTATTCATCCAAATGGTATTTTTAGTGGAATAAATACTTACCCAATCGGTATATATAACTACTATATATAACTACTCGCCCAGGCCGATCACATTATGGGTCGATTCGCTCAAACGGTTTATGGCCTATCCGAGACCACCGATGCAAATAGGGGAGGACTATGTTTCCCCAATTCAAAAGTTAGTACTTATAGTACTAAGCTTATATACATTTTAGAAAATATTATGGGGGAAAGAGGGGGGCAATAGTCCCCTCTTCCCAAACAACGTGGGATATATGCGCTTATGTCCGTGACTGAACAGAATAATAAATTCAAATAAAATAGATAGGTACCTAATATTATAGTATAATGGCAATCTTTTGTAACCTGCGTGGGGGCCGACGACGTCTAGACGCCAACAATACGCTGGTTTATACATACAATAAGCCTATACAGACTATATATGAACGGTTTAATCAGCAAATATAATATAATATATATATCATTAGCATAAACTTCTATAAAATAAAATCGTATTAGATTCGTATATGTCTCCCACACAATTGGTCGACTATACGTTACACAATAATAGTATAGGTAGGTACCTATAACAATACTTTTAAAATCATATAAATCCAAATTATACCAAAATAATAATAATTACACAGCTTAGTTCATAAATTATAATGAAACATTTTCTTTTTCATTTTTTCACTAAAAACAAAATTAGGTTTTCCTTTCGTCACGTGTCATGGCGTGTAACCCATCATAAAAATTTTACACAAGGCCACTTGGTATACGTTTGTAATATAAATCTTACTCACGTTTTACTTTTTTACCTCTGACTTCGCACAAAATGTTAATACTATTATAATGTAAAAAAAAAAATTTGATTAGTGTGAAGAAATATGAAATTTACACATTTCCACGTGTGTAGTAGATACTAGTGATACATTACACGTGTAATGTAATTAAATAAACTCATATCGGTATCGTTGTGTTTTAATTCAAGTAAGTGATTATGACAAAATCAAATAATAGTTGTTTTAGTTGGTTAAAGAAACTTTCAACTCGAGTAAGTTTATTATTTCTTCAAAAACGTCCAAACCAAATTTTATAAAACCTGGGTTGACACGCGTTGTATAAGTCGCGGCACCAGTGCATCATAGTTTGATACAATCAATTGTGACCAACTTTGTATAGTTGTTACTGGCTATGTCACTATTTCTTGGTTACTTAACAGTTATCACCCGAGCGATAGGTTCATACATTTCTGTGATTGATCTAAATGGTCATTATAGGTACTCATTAAAATCCATTTCATACAGTCCCCATAGATAAAATCCGGTATAACATCATAATATTGTAATGGCCGTCTAAATCATTATTGACTTTGAAGATGTTGTTATCGTGACGAATTTTTTATCACTATTCGGTAGATTTGTTGGCCGGTATTGACGATTATTTGTCTTAAATTATTTCCATTTTGAACTTGGATTATTTCAATTTTTTATTTTCAGTTTAAATTCGAACAAAAACATTACAAAATAAATATTTTATGCTAATTTTAATTATACATATAAATCAAAAAAATTAAATAATATTGTTTTTCTGATAAAATTGTATCCGCTGATGGCGATGCGATACTAGTATAAATTAATGTGTGTTTATATATTTTATTAGCTCATGTCACAATCTGATTTTGGGTGCATATTTATGATGGTTTTAATAATAATTTTATTAGTTATCAAAGTCAATATACGTCATAATTCAAACTAGAAATGAATCATAGGGAAACAATCCTGATGATAATGGATCAATGATTAACGGACAAGTGAATAACAATGTATGTATTAAAATATTGATAATTGCTCATATTTGATTATTTCCTGGAACTTTTAAATATTATATAAGACGTATAAATCCAATATCTCTGTACACGTGTACAACCAAATTCAATGAACCAATTATTTAAAACCTAAATAAATTAAATATTTAACTCTCTACTAATAAATATCGTTACCTGCAGTTCCGGTTTAGGTTCCAAAGAAAATCGAAAAAAGGTTCCAATTTCAATGTGTTTAATAGGTTCCAAATAAAATATCGGTATTTTTAATTTTGGTTCCAAGCCCTGAAAGCGAAGACAAAGATATTGAGTTACACATTGGAAATGGAAACTTAAATTTAAAGTACTTAGTAAAGACACTTAATCAAAAACAACTTATTTATAGTGTTTAAAATATTAAATAAAGTAAAAAATTGAAATCAAGTATATAATTTAATTTTAAGAAATTTTGTTTTCTGAATCTAACAAAATTGTATTATTCAGTTTTAGATGTATGCATTGAACTATATATATGTTTTTTTGTTAGTTTATTGAGTTTTTTTAAGCTTAAAAAAATGTCTATTCTTTGAGAAATTAGGCTTCAGAAATGTGCTACCTAGTTTTTTAAATAAAAAAAAATAATTATTACAAATATATAGTAGTAGTCAAAAAATATTTAAAAAAAATAATTGATGTAAGGCACGATGTCGTGTTATATTTTTAAATTACAATAATATATGACTATAATAAAATTGACTTTTTTACTCTAACAGGTATTACTATGGATTTGAGATTTAAAGAGGTTTTATGAATAGAAAAAGTCATGAACATTGTTTTCTCTTTATCGAGTGCTAAATTTCTGTAACATAGGCATTGATAAACTTTGTTCAAACCAACAGTAGCTGCTTTATGATGAATCCAATCCTAAGACTATCGTCTGTGAAAAGTAAACAGGTGTCATCAACATATGAAAATAGATTACTGACCAATTTAATATATAAAATAAGACCAAGCATACTTCCTTGTGGGACTCGATATTCAACGATACATTTCTGACCTATTACATCATTAATTTTAATCATTTAAATCTTATTTAATAGGTAACTTTCAAACAAAATGAAGCTATTATTGTCAATACCAAAACTATGCAATATCTTTAAAAAAAATGTGTAGTTCACTGTATCGAAAGCCTTGGCTATGTCCAAGAACACCGCTATCACCTTGTTGTTGTTATCTAATTCGTTCCACATAAATTGAGTAATATTAAATAGGGCATCCTCAGTGCCTATACTCGCGGTCTAAAACTGTATTGATTTTTAGATTTATAGATGGTTTATTTTTTTCTAGAAACAAAATTAATTTTAATTATTGAGCAAGGATATTGACCTACAGTTGTTCACATTTTTGGAATCACCAGCCTTGATAATAGATCTGTAACTGCTACTTTAAGATCATCTGGGAAAATACATTGCTGTAAGCAGGTTATAAATATAAGCCAGTGGCTCAAATTTAGACACAAATAATTATACAAATAATGCTATCACTCGTATCAAAAAAACTTAATATAAATTTATTTTAAGAAGCTATTAAATTACTATAAATGAATGGCTATTGTTAAAAATAGTGTCACTAATTTCAGTGAATAGACAATTATATTATAATATTTGAGAAACGCGTTTACGACGTACTTCTCAATCTTTATGAAATTAGCTTAATTAACGACAGTAATTATATGTTACATCTTATAATAAATTAACTTCGTATATTATAATGTGACGTATTTATGTAAAATATATTGTAGATATATATGTAGATATCATATTATGGTGGTATAATGAATTCGTCAAAAATGTAAACACCAATGTTATATTATAAAAAAAATGAATAAATTAACTGATGCATATATAAAAACATCAACCACCTGCTAATATTCAGAAAAAAAATTGGCATTCGATTTAAAAATTAACATTTAACACTATACCCAAGTTGTATAATATTAATCCATGTTTATTGTAGTTAGTATTCGATTTAAGTATTATATTAATTATTCGTTACAATTCCATTCAAACCACTTCCACCTAAATTGATCAATGGAGTTCAATATATTATTAAGTACTTTCGTACAGATTATTGTATTTGATCACATGTGTGACGTGTGGTTATCATATCAATTCACAAGTCACAACACTATATTATAATACCTTACTATATTATATTATATCATTGTACAGTGTACGACATTTCACACACTAATTAAAAAAAAACCATACATATTATATTATTTAAATATGAAACTGTAAGGTCATTAATATTATGTTTTTTATAGTACCTATAACCTATTGCTGTTTAGTATAATAGTATTAATTGTGCGTTGCAGCTGTTTCGTTAAATAATTATGGTCGTTAACTCTTTGTATGCGTTGTAGCAACTGGCCACAATTTATTCTATACAATTGTTCAACTAAAAGATGACATAAAACATATTGTTTGGCAAGCATATACAAGTATAATATAAATTACAATTAACCTCAAAGTATCTTAATGTATCGATTCTATATGTACCATTGCGTCTACTAAATGAATTATTGTTAATTGGTGATTGCAGTATAATGTACCTATACTAATAGGCTTGTATTACGAGTTGTATTAGGTTTCACTTAGTAGGTATTCATTAGTAAATAATTGTAATAAGAGGAACAACGCGAACTAAAATAACCCGTTCGTAATAAAAAATGGATTATTTCATCAAAAGAGGAGGACGACGACAGCTGTCTGCAGCTAATAAGATATTTTCTGCAGATGGGGCACTATTGTCTTGACTTAATAGATCACAGAACTACTGCAGAGTCGGCAAGTGTATTAGGTATTCATTTTTATCCTAATAATGACATTCAGTTTGTCCCAAAACTATTGACCCTAAACATTTCGTTAAAACGGCCGGGTATATTATTTTGCTTACAATTTGAATAGCTTTTTTTAGATTTCCATGACTTTTTCAAATATGTCAAAAAATGATTTTAAGTTAAAAAAATCTATACTGTCGCCAAATTTCAAACTTCAAAATGAAAAATTCTTTTTACAATTTCCGCTTCATATTTAGTTCATTATTATAATAATATTTTTAGAAGCTATTGTTTTCAACAAGAGGTGAGGTACGAGTATATTGATAAGTTTCTGATAATGTAATGAAAATAGAGATAATCCGAAATTCCGAACATTGAGTATTAACTTCAATAAAAATATTTACCAGAATAAGAAAATATACTACAACTTACAAGTAGATTTATTACCATCATATCATTAAACAGCAAACAAGTTAACAATAATCAGGAATTGAGGTAATTATACTGATTATCAACTACACCAATGGCTTTAACGTTAAACTGTTTAGAATATACATAATATGCAATACTTCAATATAAGTCTAAGATTACTTTGTAAAGTTTTCAACACGCACATATTATATATTAATGTAAATATCAAATAGCAGGTGCGCATATATTGTGTTTAGGCATGTAATAAACAAACAGTTGATCTACAGTGTACACTATAATATTGTATAGGTACTCGTATTAGTCGTATTTTAACTTATCCCCCGTCAAAATATCAATTAATATTTTCATAAAGATTTATTACAATTTATCGTTCATCGTCGTAAAAAAATATCTCACGAAATAGTCTATAGTTGTATTGTACTAACTTAATCATTATAGGAACTTGTGATACAAACTACTATCACGTAATTTATATCTAAACTTCTTTTGGTATGGTCTTTTAGTGTACTTTTAACTTATAAGTATGGACAAGTAGTTATTGCATTTTTCATTAAAAGTCCAGTGATAAACTAGTCACTATACTTCAAAATGCAAGTAATTATGATAACGTATGTTTAACGATAAAATACAAATTATAATTTATACTCACACTTTATGATGTTATCATATTGTTTTATAGGTAATTACTTGTAAATTCTTTTTTACTTGTATATATAAAATGTATTATGGTATTATTATACCATAAGTATTATTATTATGGTATTATGGTTCATAATAGCGTTAATAACTACTATTAAGCACATACCTACCTAAATTTTAATTTTAATTGAAAATTGCTAATTACAAAGAAATTATTCATACAATTAATTGTATGAACATTATTCCACTCGATCAATGACACAACGGTAATCAGTTGTCCAGGTCAATGATGGCTGGTAACTATTTTTATTATATATAATATATATATATATATTTATACCTACTGTACTTGTATAGCGTGCATTATGAATAACGTTTTTACACATGGGTTAGGTTAGATTATCGGGTACATTATTGTAATATATTGTGTATAGATACTATGTAGGTTAGGTACCTAAATATATTTATTTATTTGATTGCGTTGTCTTCAATTATTAACTACGCTATAACAATAGTTTACGAGTATGAAATATTTTGTCCAAGAGGTTGAAAAACTACAATACTTCTTAATCTCACCGTATAAAATATTATTGTAGCTCAACTACGTTATCCTAAGTCAATGAAGGGGGTTTAATAATTAATAGTAGGTATTGAATACTCTGTAAATTATCATGTAATATAACGAATAATATCATCCTACATAATTGTCTTAACTATTAAAAAAGTTAACTCGTTAAGATTAACGATTAACCGTTATTGTTTTTTTATTATGACATAATACGAATAATCCTCAAGTGCCATCTAATTGCAAATGGCTAAGTATCTCTCTATCTATATAGGACTTTAAAGAATTCTACAGCATTAATGACTATATAATTTACTAAATATATTAAAGTCTACAAAACGATAGCAGACAATTAATCAATATTCAAACTGAATTAAAGGCGATTATCTTAAATTTGATAACGTATTTGTACATGTGTTATATAAGCAAACGAAATAAGGGAGACATTTAGTTTTCAATTGATTCCAACCATGTATAAAATATGATGAAGTTACGTTTTAGACGTTTATAAATATTGGACATATAATATTGAAGAGGCGGAGTATCAAAGTTTTAGAATAATAATCGAAAAAAAAAGTTGCGTTGGGTCTAAAAACTTGAATTTTAATACAAGGTTAATCATAGATTGTTATAATAATAGTTCAAAATCATTAAAAATTCATAAGCACAATTTTTTTTAAGCATTTAAAGTTAAATTTTTGACCAACATTTATCAAAATATCAAATGTTTGCAAATTATTTTGTAGTTCAAAATGTAAAAAAGATCAAATTTTTTAGAGCTAAGGATTGAAAGTTTAAACAAGGTTTCTCGTAAATAGATAATATAGTGTAACTAAAAAATCAAAAAAATATATTAACTTGGTTGTTTTTTATAGACACTTTAAGTTCAAATTTTGATAATAATTGGAAATTTAAATGAAGAATAAGAATGTTAGTTATTTTGTTGTAATATAAACAAATTTTTTCTTGAAACTTTAAAGTATATTATTATATTATATTTTCTATACACTCAATAACATTTTCAATTGCAATGTTTTCGGAAAAAAATAATTCTACTGTAATACTAACTGTATTATTAATAGTAAAATTAATTATTTTAATAGCAACAATAGGAATCATAAAATACACTTAGTAATGTAGGTTGACATATTTTGTGTACCAGACGTGGCAAACGTGTAGGAAGGGAGCGCCCAACGACACTACTTCCAATTTATGTAGAACTTGGGGGGGGGGGGTAAATTGCTATTGCTATAATATATGAAAAAATTATTATTAATATTTAATATGGCCGATAACGTTTAAGTCGACGGAGAGGGTTGTCAGGTCAAGTGCGAGAAGAGAGTTTAGATATTAGGTGGTTTGTGTGATGGGGAGTGGTTTTGTGGAATTTTTGAAATTTGTTGTAGTGATCGTATGTAACTGTGAATATTTTTGGTATGTTGAAGTCATGGTGTAGATTACGATTGCTGAGATACCAAGAAGCATTGGAGATTACATGAAGAGTTATTGGTTGAAATGCTTGAAATTTGATTAGGTTAGAATTTTTTGAGGTTTCCTAAAGTTGGATGCCATATGGTATTGCGGGACGTAGTATTTGTTTGTAAATGAGTGTGGGTAAAAATGAAAGTTTGAACATTAGCCCTTCATGACAGACCCGATCAAATACCTGTGCAACATCAAAAAAACACCAGAACAATTTTTTTTTTTTTGTTTTAGGGATGAGGCAATATTGTTGACTAGTTTGTGTAGTTGGTGGAGAGAAGAGGGCTTATTCCTAAAGCCAAATTGGGCATTTGGAATAATTGTTTTCATTAAATATCGTATTTAGGTAAAATATGTGATTTAAATACAAAATGTTAACCCATTAAAAAAAATTGTACATAATAGTTTTACTTTTATCAGTTATTAGGTAGTTATTAGTTATTATGATTGTGCATTAATTTTAATTTAGATTAACACTATTATTATTTATTTATAGGTACATGCAGTTTTAGAATTGCACAGTAGCAATGTGCATGGTTTTTACACATTAATAATACACACATTTGTATTTTATATTTATTCGTACAATAATGAACCCTAAACCTAATTTATATGAAGAAAATAGTGCCTTGTCGTTCTTGTAATTGTGCACAGTCTACTATAATAGGTAAGAGCAGTGTATACGACTTCATTTCTATAAACTCGCATCTTGCCTTAACTTTAATACTTCATACGTATTGACTGTACTAATTTTAAGCGTAAATGTCCCTGAGACAAATTTTAATATTGAGTTCATTTCTTTTAGACAAATCATAAATAAAAAAAAAAGATTGAAAGTCACTCAAGTTGTTTGGTCCTTAAAATTTAAAGCTATTTTTATTTATTGCACTAGTTCTATACAGATTGTAAATATTCGAGTTCATAATGTAAAACATATTTTTTCGATATTATGTAATATATGTATGCACTCTTGTATTATTTGGTATTATGTAACATACTTACATTCGGACGTGCATATTTTGATTCCAATGGAGACCACTAAATATATAAATTGGCCGGCGTAGCAGTACAGCTGGTGGTCAAACGCGCTGCAGGGGTTCGAAACATGGACGCGCCCGCACACCCCTCGCGTAGATATCGTGTTGTACGCTCACGTGGATGCACACAACTGTCTTGTATCGACACTATATTATAATAGAATAATATATGTAACTGTATATAACTATGCACATGGATATCGCTTACGATATTATATATTATACTCAACAGCGTATATCGTTACTATATATATAGTTTACTATACGTTTACCTATACCTACATTATGCTAAATAGTCTACACCAGTATATATTTATATATTTATATGCGCGGAACAAGCCGCTATAACCGAGGGGTGATTTTGGGGTTAAAACCCTTCTAACCAGTTATATATAAAAAAAAAAAAAAATATTACTAAAAAAGTTATAATAATTTATATATTATAGATGCACACAACGTTATAACGAAAAAAAAACCATGATTTTTTTAATACCCCTCCGAATTGGTATGGACGGTTGTATAGTATATACTCGAGGAACTCTCATAACCAGACAATAGGTACGTAACTGTACATAATATATTTGACTCTTCACTGCTATACATACACGATACACAATGTCATACTCTCATTGTAAATAAAATATATACATTGATGACCACGCGTGATATAAAAAAACAAGATTAATTCTCCGAAACCTCGTCTGTAGCATTCTATATAATATTGTGTTAGTATATTATAAATTATAATATATTGTACATAAGTACCCGTTCCTTGAAATCTTCGAGCACGCAACGATAACGATACGGGGGGGGGGATATTGGTTTTACACGTGCTGCACCTACATAATATAATATGCTCTTGCATGGGCGGTGTATATGATGAACACGCACATGTGCTAGCATGACAAGACTATTGTACATCTAGGTAGGTACCTATGTCATAATATAATGTACATGCGTTCAATAGGCGAACCCGAACGCACATGGAACTAGACGCGAATGACTGACCTAGAGAAGAGTGATGTGTGTGTGTGTCGTAGTGTTGTACCTCCATACCACACACACACACACGCGCGCGCGCGCGCGCTTAGATATCTCTCCTAGTCACGTGAATGGGAGCGTCTTATATACATATATATACCATATTTATAGACGTATGCACGATGTACAAAACTCGTACACGCGCGCTTGCGCGAGATACGGGTTCACAGGGGTTCATCCCGGCAGGTCGTTCAACCCGAAACACCACGAACGCTTCCGCAGCACAAAAAACGCCATAAGACAGTTCGGTCGTCGTTGTTGAGCCCTCCAGAGAGAGAGAGAGAGAGAGAGAGAGAGAGAGTAAGGTGATCATCGGGGCTGTGATCTGATGACGGATCCGATGACGGCGGTGGAGACAATACTGCAGTCGCCCTCTCGACTATCGGTGGCGCCGAGGCCCTGAAGGTGCCAAGTATGCCCAATGGCCTCAAATCTCTCAGTAAGGTTACCTGATTTTTTTTTTGTTTCTTAATGAAATAATATATTATTACAATAAAATAAACTGACATATCTGCACGTGATCCGATCGTGTTTTTGATACACGCCAAACCGATTTCTTTTTAAATCTTTTTTTTGATTGGGCCGCATAAAATATGTTTGCACCCCCGCTTGATGCTGCGGCTACAATGCTACGTGCTTACAACGATACTCGACACGCGATGCGGTTGCGTGTGCCCCGAAAAGCGGTAGGGTGTCGAGGAGAAATGTAATTATGAGCTATATGCAATAAAGTCGCTGCTGCTACACCGCTGCGGACTATGATCGACTTGAAACGTTACTAGAATATAAGGATAGCGAAGGATACAATATATATACAATAGCGTGACAATGATAATGATAATAATAATAATATAATTAATCGCGTGATCGCCATTTTGGTCACCATTGACCGCGCGCACGTAACCCTATATAGAGGGGTCCCGTCTGTCGAGGTCCAGACACAGTCGGCGATGGCGGCGGTGGCGACGACGACGCGGCGGCTTGCGAGCGCGCGGCCAGGCCTCTCTCTCCTCAGTGGCTCAGTCGTCCGAACAACAGCTCAGCAGCACCGACTCCTTCGACCGGCTGCCCACCCGGTTGCCCGCGTACGGACTTCACGCACACGCCCGCTTGTGCCGCGCGTCGTCGTCGTCTTCCGTCCGCATATTCTTCGTATCTATTTTCATGTTTCCATTTCTTTCTTCCCCGACATTGATGTACAACTCAACGCTTGATATGTATATGTTTAATAAATAATTTTTGTCTATTTCATATACCTATCACAGGTACCACCATAGATACATAGTACAAGTATACATATTATACAACCCCTCCAAATATAGGTATTTCCTTGTTCGGTTCTGTTTCATTTCTTTTCCCTTGTCGCCTAAATACGTTTTGAATGAAGAACGCACGTCAAGACAGTGTATCTCATTACCAGAGATTGCTCGAAGTCACAGGTAAATGTCACAAATACAAATACCTTTATACAGCTATATACAAATATACAATTATATAATACATATTAAACTTCACAAATACAATACAAATATATAAATATACAATTACATAATAGGTACTTTTGTCGGGTTGCATAAAAAATGTATTACCTAATTTAATAGTTCACTAAAATGTAATGGACCAATCATGGCCACTAAATAATACTTGAGGGACCATTAGTTCGCTATTGATTCATAAAATATTTAGAGATTGTTCGTGCAACCCGGCAATAGTATAATAGGCATTTTACGTATAGTGCGATAATCGTACCGCAGCACCGGTGCATTTCTATATATTATGTATCGTTGGATAATTTGACAATTTGAAATGTTGAGGAAACGGTGAAAAGCTAAGAAAATTCCGACAAGATTGTAATATCTTGCACGTGTATCGTATAGCTATATCGTCTCAATATTATAATGAGTGTATAGGTAATGTGTACGCGATAACAGCTGTTCGAGAAATTAGGTTTTTAGAGCGCGCACGCACACACACACACACACATGGACATGACACGCGTTTATTTGCACTCGAATCTTCGCTGTCCTCGGTGCGTCCAGTGTTAAATTTTTTTTTTTTTTTTGCCAAAACGCGTATTCACACGTGGCCGTCGCGGTCGGTTGGACGCGAACGGTTGACCGATTTTGGGCTGCAAAAAAGTTTCATTACCTATTATGTGTTTTATCATTATAATTCCCGCACAAGGTTCACTCAGTGGGTATCGGACGTGTATTATATACATATTTCCATGTCATTATTACAATACCTATATTATATATATACTAGTAAGTACCTGTACAGTGTATATAGGTAAAGTATATTACCAATGTATATATATATATATATATATACCATGTAGGAACCCTAAATTTCACTGTACTGGTTGTAGTTTATATTATATGTATATCTACTTAACACCGCCGACGTTCAGGTAGACGATGTGAAATTCAATCTCAGAAATATGATTTGAGATTGGTTCAACAATTTTATATATATATATATATTTGGTTTAACTTAGACGGACTACGGGTATTCTAATTTTCATATGATGAGAATAATGTTCTTAACCTATCCTAACTTAACCTATCACGATTTATGATGATTGAAGGAAGGTCCACGTATGTATTAGGTTTTTCAAATGCCTACCACCTAATTCGAAAGTTATAGAAATATGCATGTAGGTACACAGAAATAAGATTATATTTTTTTTTTCTATTTACCTAAAATAACTATTATGGAAAAGATCATAACATTATCGTAGATAAAAATACCAATTTGATTTTAAGGTACCTGAACATAAATAATATAGATAGAAAATGATAATAATAATTAATAAGAAATTACATAATATCTATGGCTTACACACTTATAATAATATTTATACGAGTTATTTCTTCCTCGTTAGTATGACATTAAATTATTATTATAATTTATAATGAAAATGGCAAATTCAGGTATAATTACATATTTACATATAAATATATGTACATAATTTTACATAAATACTATTAAGTCAAATATATGGTAGACAATTCAAAACAATTTACCACACACATTTGTGATAGAACTTTTCTCGATATCATTTAATTTGTTTTACATACAATAAAATATAATTGAATAATACTGTATTTTGCTTTAATTCTAATATTAACTAATTTATATAATATTATAGTAGTTATAATATAACCCACTCAAATCTATAGCTGTAAAAATCAATTCTAATATACATTTTTTTTAAGATTTGACATACAAAAACATATAAAGCTTAATTTGAATAACTAACTGTCATCATCAGTACCGAAATAAAGATAAATGCGTATTATATGTTATTCAGATGACATTGTAGTATTTCCGAAAATATTGCTGTACTTGTGCTATTTAAATTTTTTTTATGACTTCGATTTTAAAACATTATTTTCATTATTCATGAATAACTGACTAATTTTTTAAACGTGTTCCAACTAAATCTATACAGTATTTTTTGTAATAAAAAAAAAATATATATTAAAACTTAATACTTAATATATTTAATAAGTTGTATGATGCCAATCTGATTAGCTACATAATGATACATTTTGATACACTATAAAATAACATTATCATGCAAGAAATTTGGTATCAATGAATTCTTACTTAAACCAGTACATTTAGAAAGGTGTGAAGTAAGTCGATAATGAAAATAATAGGCAAAATACATTGACAGCTTCTTTTTTATAAACATTACAAAAATTACTAATAAGTCTTTTAATAAGTGAAACGTACTATAGTATAAGTATATCATATTGTGATTCGGTGCAATAAATGTATTATATTTTTCTAATAATCAATAGATTTCAATATTTTCTAATCCTTTCTCTCGATTTGCTCTGCAGAAACTCTATGGTTCCATAGCTTCTATCATTTTATAATATTTTTACTTTCAACATCGAAACCTAATTATATAATAACATGATATTATGTAGGTAACAACTATATACTTGCATTTTTATATACTTATTTATTTGATCTATAATCTTTATAATTTAAGTACTTGACTTCTGAGTGATAAAATACATTATGTTAGGTATATTAATTATGCAACTTATTAAAATTTTAATCATAAGTGTAAAATAATTGTCGTTGGTTCAAAGCACTTTTTATTGTTTTTACCAAAAGGGGTGAAGTGTCAAGTGGTTCACTAAAAAAAATGTTTACTAGAATATAAATAGCATTGTGAACGTTGTTAATTTAAATTTTACAACATAGTGTAGGTGATAATAATGTTAACTATTAAAATAAAACAATTAGTGCACCGATGAAATTACCGGAATTAAATTTAGCACGTTATTACAGATTTGACAAAAATGTTTCTTCTATCTTTGAACTGACGTAATAATAATATACTACTTCAACGTAATTTAGAGGTGAGATCGCAGATATTGTTAGAAATAAGTAAAAAAATGTGGTCAAGTGGCCGACCGGCGACCACATTAAGTGAATATTGTTTAATTTATATAATAAATTCAATTAGTTTGAAATAAATTATGTAAATATTCTTTTACAATAATTCCCTATTATAACAGTTCAACAGTCACGCTCTTGTTAATAACTTGTATTGTAATCAGTCTTCTATTTAAACTTTATTTCGTACATGTCGTTAAACAAACTTAAATAATCATTTTAGCATGAATGTTTGTAATAAATAAATAAGCTACTTTTTTAATACAATATAATTTTTTTTCTCATAATTCTTTATTAGACTATCTGTTGCAAATTAGTTGAACAATCAGCTTATTTGATGATAATTAATACTAAAATAATGACATGGAAATAACAGAATGAAGAAGCCTCCTAGTGGAAGTACTTCGTCGAGAAATAGAGCAATATAATATATTATGGACCGTGGTCTATATTAAGGCATTTTTTAATCAAAACAAAACAAAACTTCATAGTCTTTACTCTTTATAAATTACGAGCTACATTTTCGTATATTTCTTACATTAAATAGCTCAATGTAACTGTCATGCATACTAATCACAGTCTTAAAAGCTTGTATACTGTGTAACAATTATTTGCACCTATAGATGTGTGTTAATTATAAGTTGAGGTAAAACAAATAAAAATATAAATTATTTTAATTTTTAACTATCAATGTTTTTCATCTAGATGCTCAAATGCTCAATCCTCTTAGATTGCTAAAAGTGCATACTATGGAAATAATTCATAGTGTTTTGTAATAATATTTTTATGTTTAGCACAGTTGAAATCGATATATGCATGACCTAATAAATTCGCACGCGAATACACACAATTGCACTCATATGACAATTTCAGCATTTTTCAAATAGGGTGGTCTCGTTGTCAGCCGTGACCCCGTGGAGAAGCAAGATCGAGCAAAACCCGAGTGCGACCACCCACTTTTAAGATTTAATCAAAATAACCCGATAGGCGATAAGTGTATTATAATACCTACCCACATAATATATTTGAGATGATCCATAATAATATGTTATATATTCATACCAATTACACTCAAAATATTTGGCCAATGTCCTAAATCCTAATATTATATTGGATTGTATAAAACATTATCATCATAATGAAATGTGTTGAAAAATCCAATATCCTTATAGGTATATATTATTGAAATAATAGCCAGCCATCTGGAGAAAATCTATTTAAATTATGAATAAAAGTGTCACAGCACATACGTGAGTTAAAAAATAATGTCTTGTTATTATTTCATAAGCGCAATATGACATTTTATGAACAGTTAAATGACAAAAAACAATAGTAAAAGCACTAAAAAACCATATACCTATGTAAATATGATGGTTTTTCAGCAATATAATCATATTAATGTGCAGACATTATAAACGTTATCCATTGAACGGTTGCTGGGTATATATACATAGACGAGTATACGACAATATAATATACATAATTATATACCTAATAATATATACATTATACACATAAATACCATTGCACACAGTACACATAATATAATATATATTGTATGCGTGTGGTACATTATAAGTTTACTGCGCGTCGACCTTCAAATACTAATTTTATGTTATAGCCTATAGGTTGTAGGCAGTAGGCACCTATATAATATTGAAGTCTCATATATTCAATAACATGTACAGTGGCCATATAGTAGGTATAGGCATCTAAGTATCTTATGTTTATATATATTATAATATATAGGTATCTCTACACAATAGCTCGATGCGTTTTTCGATCAAAACGTAGGTACCTATATAGTATATATATTGTATATATTAAAAGCCTTGCATCATCACTCGAAAACAATACCTAGGTGTTGGTACCTACAAACAAAATATGCTCACATCTAAAATGAGATTTATCGACTCTTCACTCATGTGTATAGCTAAGACATTATATAAGAGAAATGGTTCTGCGTGGAATATGATATATATAATTTATATATTATTATATAGTGCTTAAAGGAAGGATATTTGGTTTTGCTTTTATATCGTGAGATAAATACAATTTATTACGTAAGTATACTACCGAGCTCCCGTCGACGATATAATATACAAAATTTTGAATGTTTGACTGTCGATGACTTGAAAAATTCCTGAAAATACGTTCGACCTTGATGTAATAATGATTGATATTTTGCGATCTTCTTATAATAATTGTGTATGGCAGAACCAGTCATTTGAACTTCATATATTAATTACGTCTCTTAAAATGTGATGAGTAATCGATCAAATTGTTATAATAAATAATACCTATATTAGATTGTTTCTACATAATTCGCATTTGTGAGTTATTTGTTTTCTTTGTCGGAAATCAACAATACTTTAAAGTTTAACCTGTATTGTGAATATTATATAGATACAATGTTATCAATATTGCTTATTCAAATATATAATATATGGTATTGTATGATTTGATGTTTCGTTTTGTTTCGTAAAAAACCTGATTTATTGTTGGAATAAGTTGGTTTTATAATTATAATTATAATGTAGGTGCACACACATCTTTAATGTTAATCTTTCGTGCATTTGAACTTAAACGAACTAAAATTATCATTTTGTGATGCGCCACACTGCCACTGCGATTATAGAAATATGGTGCATACTGCAGCATAAAATATATAGGTAGATGTATTCTGTGTACTTAAACTTTCACATACAATAGTGTGGCATTTAATTAGATAATTAATAAAATATTATAATCATGCAATGGATCATTATGTCTACAACCTTATAAACTGTCGACAAATTAGTGTTATACTATATACAAGCTTATAGTCTATTTTTGTACTCGATTTATCATACTTAATGTGCAATATATAGAATGCACTATACCTATACGTATAATATTCACAATTCATATAACAAATATATTATAATACATAATATATTATATAACATGTTATAGCCAGTTATAGGTTAGGTTAGGTACCCATAACTTTAATAGTTATAATAGTTTTGTATATAAACCATACAAACGGCTATTATGTATAAACTGCAATGCAGGTATTTAAATGTGTACAGTCGATACCCAGTTGTAACTTGTAAGTATATTATCTAGTTTAATTTTTGGAAAATACTTTCTTAAAAAAAAAACAGATTTTTCAAGTATCAGTTGTATTTCAGTAGATTAACAAATGACTATGGAGTATAGGTACACTATTGGTTTTAGATCGTCCCATAAAATAATAATGCGGTGTATTGAATACGCGTAAATTAATTTTATTTTTTTCAAGAAATTTACATTCTTCAGACTGTCTGTACACACCCCTGTGGCCCTGTCAATAATACCAGCGGTCCGTTCGTTATAGGTTAATAAATAACATCAATTTGATCCATTCTTATTTTATGCTGCATTTTACAGCGCTCGTATATTATACGAGTAGGTATAGATTGCAATAATGTCACCGCATGATATACATAACATACGGTTTATAAATTTACCGTGGCTTAAAACCTCAAGAAAAAAGAGTCTCGTGTCCCTGATCTATAACCCCGAGAAACCTTGCAGTA
Organism: Neotoxoptera formosana; assembly: GCA_022818045.1. NCBI lineage: Eukaryota > Metazoa > Arthropoda > Insecta > Hemiptera > Aphididae > Neotoxoptera > Neotoxoptera formosana. Next base: position 22,388,305 of record CM040633.1, on the reverse strand, counting down.
ATAGCGTTTGATGGGATTGGCATGGTTAGGTATGGCATCGTTAAAAGTACTTGGTTTTTGAAATATAGTAAATATATACTTCCAGTAATAGAAATTGATTTGCAAGAAAAAAATACAACACAATGGGTAGTTCCTATATGTACTTATTTACCTACTTCTGAATATTATGATACAGAGTAATTTACTAATTTACAAAAAATACTATGCGTTTTTATAGGTTTATATATATACCTGCTAGTGGCCACTAGACGGTGTTCAAATACCAAAGATTTGCAATAATATTCCATCTAAAAATATATACGACTATAAAATATTCTCAATTAAAATTAACACGTGGTAAAAGATTCTTGACTCAATTTAATTTCAACATATTACACTTATTGACAGGCTTAATATCAAACAATTCTCAAGTTCCATATTATTGTTAAACATTTCATTAACACAAAATATGCTAAATAATGTATTGACCTTAAACTTAAACTTGAACAACGGATTAAAATAAACGCATTTAAACTTGATGACCTATATTTTGTTATATGTTGTGTTTTATACAATCTTATTTTGGATGAAGGTACCTAATCTAACCACAATGTAGGTACTAATGTAGTATCACGTAAGCTAAATAGACAAGTATATTTATCTCTTCAAATATTTAAATCTAAAGATATCTTTTTACACTTTAATTCTGTAGAAAATACGATATCATTATTCAATTATAATCAGGTAGAAAGTACACAAGAAACACGGCTAACTATAACACAGTAGGCAAATTTACTTAGTAGGTATTTACTTAGGTATGTATACTCATCGTATACCGGATATAAATTATTATGTACTTAGTTATTGCAGTGGTGTAGCGCAGCATCATTATCGATAATTAAAAATTATCATAATTATAATCGAAAACAATTTTTTTAAATACATTAATACATTGTTATCGATGTTTTTTTTAATAATATGTTTTCCAATAAATTTAGTTACTCATTCCGATATGGTGTCATACGCGTGTTCTCAAGTGCACACTGCACACTTAACATCGACATCGTCTATAGATTTTATTATACTCGCTGTATGTATATACATGATAATGATGACTTAGTCCTAGCGGAATATATATAGACAATTTAGTTATAATAATATAATAATTGAAATCAATTGCCAATGTTTATGTCACGTTTACGACTCTCCGCATATAAGTATATAAACGATTAAATTTCACAAATCCAATTTTTATGAATAAATAAAATCGGTCATGCAAAACAAACGCTGTAGTATTGAGGTAAGGCGCCACACGATATAAACCGAAGTCGGTTATAATATATAATACGTATGTCACATCGTATACTCGAGAGTGTCGTTGTATGATACACTTTATATATATATATATATATAAAATATAAAATACGCACCTACAAACGAGTACAAATAGATAACGGGCACTGCCTTCCACGTACGGTATTATAATGTAACTACCTACATATTTTTATAATATATAATGTGCACTGTACCCATCGCGTGCAAATATTAAATCTGCAGTTCAAATAAAAATAATAATAAAAATTAAATAACGCATCACACACACACACGCACACACGTAATACGTGCATAATCGTCGTGCTGCTATCAGCGTCGAAGTTTGTTCATCGCGGTCGGCCTGCAATATAAAAGTCCAATGCCGAACCGATTCTCAGTCAGTACTGCGCCGGTTCACGCGAAACACGACGACCGCACGACCGACAGCCCGCCCGCCCACCACACACGTGGCTAAATACTGTATTATTTCGGTGTTGTTTTTTTCATTTTCATTTTTTTTTATTCTCACGTCCCAGTCGCGGGCCACCGCTCGCGATTTACGAAATCTCAGAAAACGTACATGCATGGTTTACTTCAAACCGAATTCGCACAAAAAACAATCCTATAGAGTTATGTACAGAGCCCTCTACTTTTTATTCTGTCGAGACTCCGGTAAGCCATTTATAATTAACAACGGTAAAAATAGTTGTGTTATAATATTGCGTTTAAAATATAAAAGCGAATAGATATAATATGTAAACTGTACATCTGCATAACCAACCTACATAATATTATATTATTGCATTATCCTCTATATAGTTGCCTTCTGTCTAAACTTAAAAACTTGCCTAACTTATCATTAAAACTATTGACGGAGAAAATAAAGTAAATAAACTTTTGAATATTTAGACAAATCGGCCTTATAAATTGGCAATACCAGATTTTTAAAAATTGTAAAAATAAATATTCGTATTTTGAATATAGGTATAACAAAAATTACTAATAATTATTGGAGTTTTCTAGTACTTACAGTAGGTAATAGTTTTATAAAATTGTATCTAGAAAATAGTTATGAAAAAAAAATTATTGACAAGTATACGTTTCAACATTTTTTCGAATATCCTACTGCACTGTAATAATATAAATAATATGTGTAATTTATGCAATTGCGGAAATCCGTTAAAACGATACTATATAGGTACATACATTTTAATACCTACTTGACTATATTCTCCACACCCATAATGATATTGCAGTGCACTAAGTTAAAATAAATTCATGGTTTTTTGGTTTTTTTTCGACACATGTTGCAATTGAAAATGCCCATAACATTTTAAGGTTTTTTTTTGTATCGTACACGGCTTTTGAAATATTTGGTGATATATTCTATCGGACAAATTTACGGAATTTTTTTATTTCAGTTTAACTACATAAACGAATAATATTTGATACAAACTTATTTTTACAAAATGTGTTATCACACATTACATACAATATACGTACAACATCAATAGAGATACGTCAAAGGGATTCCAAAGGAATATAAATAACATTTTGAACTCGTCAACTTAAATATGTAATAAAATGTCCCTAATGAAAGTTTGCCTCAAATATTGAAAATTATCTATATACCGGGTGATTCATCAAGCGCTATCGCCCCCATTTTCCCCTCAAATAATAAATTTATTCAAATTCTGATTTTTGGAATTTTTAAATATATTTATTCAAAGACCATTTTTTCAAATTTTTGAATTATTTTGTTCTACTTAAGGAGTGGTCCTGTGGCGATACAAACTTCTTCGGTAATGAGAAATGAGAACCCCTCTTTTTTACTTTAAATTATTTAGTGGATAATTTTTTTGAAAACTTTGATGTACTTAATTCAAAATTCGAATCGGAAGTTTCTCAGTTATTAGAAAAATTGTACTAAGAATAATAGTCCTTAAAAATGGTTTTACATAAATATAAAATAGATGTAATTCTATTGGTTCTATTATAAAAAAAAAAAAAATAGTATTTATTATACTCGGTCAATTTGTATAGATTATTAATGTAGATAGATTAATCACTACAATTTTCAAATCACCATATCCCCCATATCTTACGAAGCATCATAGAACTATTATCCTTAGTAAACTAAGCTAAATAACTCAAAAATTAAAAAATAAATAAAAAACCCGACCTTATATTATTATTATTTATTATCGTTTTTATACACAGGTAAAATAGTTATGATAAAATATAATATGCCAATTTTTGAGTTGTGTCACTATTCTTGTGCACCGACGATATAATAACTTTATTGTATTGCGCGCGGATGCAATGCTTATACTTCGGCGATGTAAATAATTATAGGTTCGACTATTGTGCCCGTAGTGATGTATAATACCTAAGTCCTACATATAACTATATAAGCGTACATAACATCATTACCTATATACCACGATACGCGTAGTGTTAGTATACGGCAGAACAGTGTTAAAAAACACAACACAATAACATCACCATTTTCAGTCTTTATGAGCGATTTGAAACAAAACCATACTGCATATATATTGTTATTGTTGTTGTTCTTATTGACACGCGCTTTCTTGTTTCCAGCTGGGTGTAATAGCTGTATAGGTAGTAGGTACTACTCCTTTCAAATGTTTATATATAAATAATTAAATACAGTCCGTTAATGGTGTATAGCAGTTTAATAACGTGACAATATAATATTGTATTTCTGGTGAAAAATCTTACGTATAATATACTATTTGACATATGTCTATATCGTAGACCGTAGTATAATATATTGGCATATCGTATGTCTCGATTTCTCATAAGTCATAATAATATTACGTATAATAATAATGTTATTATAACAACGATTATTGTAAATATATTTTATACAGATTGTACAAATTAAAATAAATATGACAAAAAAAAAAAAAATTATAACAACGAAGAGCGCGCAGCGTGTTTTCCGTCGAGAAATGGAATGCATTTATCGATATAACTACCTATTTAATAAAGTCAATACTCATTTCGTGACGTTTTGAAGCTTTCGAAATAAGTCCAAACGTTATTAAAACCTAAGATATCATTTTTCTCGTGCTGAGAAAGTACAGTATTGTTTTGAAAAATAAAATCACATACAAAAATGTTCCTACTTCCTATACGACCATTTGAATATTATTAAAAATAAAAGTCAAATTAATAAAAAAAAAATTAGAAACTGAACTTTTTTGATTCGTAAAAACATAATAAATAGTTTAATGGCCGGTATTAAAATATGGACTTTTGGTTTTTTCATTCTGTCCTATAGTACTTACTATCTATACTATTACTCGTCAAATAATATAGAAAGTGTGTTACAATTCAGTGAGTATTATGGGTTATGACTGTTATGAGTTTATGACTAATGAAATTATGGGTAATAATCGTAGCCTAGGCGGATATGCATATCAATACGTTATATAATCATTTAGTAAACGCTCTCATCTCTCAGAAATAAATAATAATAATAAACCAGATTCTTCGAAGTTTGACAATCTGTATGAGAATAATAAATTATTAAATTCAAACAATGTGCATGTGGAATTGTGGAAGGGAACAGCTAGTACATTAATTATAATTATTGTGTTTAATTTTCGGGTCATTTGAATTTAAAATCGGTGTCTCTTTTAAATGGAACAATTAATTTTACTGAGACGAAAAATGTTTAAAACACTTTTGGGGCGTTGTTAATATACTCGTGTTACATATTAATCATTTACAATGATACCGCACAGACATATTATCTATGGTTACACGGGAACTATAATTTACCGTAATTATTTGAGTTTGTATGGTTTCAAAAACCAAAAAGTGTGGCAACAGGAACTGTTATAAAACAATTATTAAAAAGCATCGTATTCAACAAAAACCCGGTTTCCGGGTCATAATGCGTGAATGATTTGTATTCATTGATAATTAGGTAATATAAAGACCCTCAAATTATGTAAACCGGGTAATTTATTTTAAATACTTTTTAACAGTAAAATATCCTACTTATAAGAACATGAAATTTTAACGGGGATATGTTTTGATTTAAAAAAGTAAAATCTTAAAATATTATAAAAATATAGGTTTTTTAAAAATAATTTGTAATACATTTTACAAATTATGTAAAAAATTATTTTCAAAAACGTTGTGATACTTTTTGAGATAAAAAATGTTTACCGTTAAAAGAATCACCAAGTATATAGTGTATTATTGTATTTAGTATGTATGTCGTACCTAAAGCCATTATGTCTGTACGGTTATAAGAACAAATGATAGATAGGTGAATGTTGAATCATTATTATAATTCATTTCACTTAATAATTTTCTAGATTCTAATGAGTTCTATTGTTTAGACTTTTAGAGGTTCATTATATTATTATGTATTACTGCTGCAGCTCGATTATCATTCTATTTTATTGTATTATATTTATTATATATCTGTATGACTAAGGAGATACTGCGTAAGAGTTTTCTCCGTAAGCGTCGGTTAAACAGTTTTAAAATTATAAACTGCAATAATTCAGATTTAAACTACATCAAATAAAAGTAATTATACACAGTGCGGCTATATTGCATGTAACGTAATATCAATATTTTAAAACTTGTTATTCGGCTTTTCGTCTCGAAAATCTACTGTTGTGAAAATTTTAAAACTTATTGTTTCACACTTCAACTCGTTTGTCAGTATTGCGTACGGCGTCATGCTGTCATAGGTATAAATATCTTGAAAATAGGTAATTGATTTGACGATGATTAATTTTATTAATATAAAATATGTAAGTGTTATGAGTGTTATTTAAATAGGTAATTACTAATAACTTGAAATGTAAAAAAATTATAATCAAACAAATTTACATTTTTTTATAGTTATGAAGTTTTGCCTACTCGGCAACGTTAACGAACATGGGCGCGTGCGTCATCATATACATTTAAAATCCAATGAACTATTGTTATTATTCCAATAACCACAAAAGTTATGTACATGTATATTTTATATACAAGGTGATATTTTTAATATAAGACATTCAGTTTCTGTTAATTTTTGTTTCAAAAACACTATTTTTTTATACACTCCCTAATTGTATAGTTAATAATAATTATATAAAACTATAAGTTATGACACACACATTTCATAGACAAAATTAAAACTTTTTTAGTATTCTCTACACTTGCCCCAAAGTAACTAGGTAAGTAATATTTTTATTCTGAAGCAAATTTTCCTCCAAACGTTTTTTTATTTTCAAATAAATAGAGCATTAGTTTTGAGGATTTTAAGGATCTAAATAATTATCTGACTGAATTCTAACTAGTATTGTTACCTGATATAAAAGTAAATCGATGAGGTTTCCAAGAAAAAAAACAATAATATTTCATATTCAATTTAAACAAAATTAAAATGTTAAAAAGTGGGCAAGTGGGTATACCACTATGCGGTTCATTATAGGTGTCGATTATGAATACAGTATGAAATCCTTATGAGAAACCTTGAATAAAATATTCAATCTTAAGCAATATAAATGAAACATTTTATAAAGTTTTAAATACAAAATTATTTGCAAATATTCATAATTTTGTGAAAATTTAAACTTAAAATGCTAATAAAAAAATAGTGTCTATGTAGGTATCTTAATATTATTATTAAACTTCAATAATAACTTTTGAGGTACCTTGTATTAAAATGTATGTATTAATCAACATTTATAGACATAAATTAATTTAAAATATTGAAAATAAATCACTTAAAAAGAGTCAAAATATTTTTTTTATTTATACCACGTATAGAGAGTACTAATACAAACATTTGGTGACAATTCCAAATATCTACGGTTATTCGTTTTTAAATTACAACAAACTAAAAAAATCGTTCGATTAGAAATCGTTAATTTACGAGTGTACAATACTGTATAATATCTTTATTAATATCCAATGTCGTAAAAATTTTATTTTCAAAAGCTCTTTGAAAATAATTTGAATTCCGGTAATTTTTTAATTATACCAACAACAAATTATGAGGAACACTGTAATACATTTCAAGTTTTTTGGCCAAGCGGAAAATTATTTTTCAACCCCAAAAGGTTACCCCAAAAAAACAAAATCAATTTTGCCTACAAATTCCCATTGTCCCTCCATTTTCATTTTTTTTTGTTTTTCCGGTGTTTTTGAAAACTATTGTTCAATTTTTACTTTTGGGGATCACCCCAAGGTACCAAAAGATTAATTTTCTTACCAGAAAATACATATACTGCAATAGAAAATCAAAAGATTTTTACTACCCTAAAAGGTGATGACAGGCACACAAAAAAAAGAACACACCTATGTAAAATCAATACAATATATTCATCACTCTGCTTAGAATTTAAAATACAAATTTCAGATTGATTGAGAAGACTTAGTTACAAAACAAAAATATAACCACCCTATATAATATCATTTTTACAATGTCATTTTTACATTAATAATGATTAATGACCAATTATAAATGAACACATACACATACAAACACACAATTCATCTGGCGTAATAATGCGTGTATTTGTCCTGCGGGATGAATTAGAATAATAGATAATTAACAGAGAGTATATGACGAGTTCCTCGAAAATCTTTTTTTTTTTTGTTACAACATGGCTGAGTATTATTATGTACAATATTTTATTATTACCACATCACATGTACATGCAAAACAACATTTAAAAAATATATATTTTTTTACAATTTTTTAAGTTTTTTACTTTTTTAATGACAACACACATTTTTAACTTGATATTCCAAAGCAGAATATTTTTTGGAATACTTCGATACATAAAAATCGAATTTAGAATGAGTAGTTAATTATTAAAATAGTTATGTTATAATAGTATTTAAGGTTATGACTTATTATAGCTACTCGTTCAAAATTCGACTTTTATGTAGGTACCTATCAAAATAATACTCTAAAAAATATTCTGATTTGGAATATGAAATTGAAAATAAATGGTCATTCATATAAAAAAACTTAAAAAATGATAACAACAATAACAAGTTGTTCAAATTATGTACAAAAAAATATTTTCAAAAAAGTTTAAACTTATAAAATAGTAAGTAGATATAATACCTATACTACAGCCGAATTTCGATAGAACTAAAATATTTAGACCACGCCGTGAAATGATTCGAATGTGTAATACGACCATGAGTCATGACTATACAACGAAGTATTCCAACTAACCAAAATCAATATAGATAATTTTTTATTAATTAAAGTAACTTTACACCCACTTCAACAAAAAAACTTATATGGCGAACAACGGCAGCAGAAGGCTTGTTGAACAGTAAGTTTCGCGTTTCTGCGTATATAATGGCGTACGATGACGATGACGCAAGGTTATTGATACTTTTTAAATTTTTTTAATTATCCACTAGTGATAAATATTAAATTGTAACCAATACACTGTTGCCGCAGGGATGGCTATAGTCCACCATCATCTGTAGATAGTAATAATCGAATAAGACGAAGAAACCACTTCTCAACTAGCTAATAGCTATATATAAGATATTTGCAGGTAGTGAAAAATATGTTTACCACTCGAACCTTATAATATACTTTTTGAATGACACAATATTCTATATTTAGCGAAAATCGCATGCAAAAATGTTGTAATCATTGGCGTTAATTTAGAGAGAGCAGTGCGTTTGTGCATTTACGCGTAATTTAATCTATACGTATATATATACAAGACATATTAAGGCGTATGCGCAGTCATGCAGACATATAATACAAACAGCTCTACCATCGGAACTTTCAAAAAATTATTCACAGTAATTTATGAAAAAAAGGAAACGACGAAACGATTTTAACGTCTCGCCGACATAATTATTATATTATACAAACATATTATTAATGCTAACACATTATAATTATTTTTGGAGTTTTTGGATTACCACGGCAGGAATATCGGTATGATGCGCATAAATATATTCGCATATATTTTACGCTGTTATCAAACCGATAAAGCTCAACATAAAATATAACATACAGGCTTATATCTACATACGCATAGAATACTTCACTTGCAGTACAATATTATTACACAAAATAACGAAAAAATAACATGAAATCGACAAAAATAAATCCAATGTTTGGCACATAATAAAAAAACAATCGGTTGTCCTTGGAGCTCTCGGGTCGAACTTGCAATATATTTACCACGCGTGTCTCCCCTGTGGGCTACAATAATAATTTTAACTAGCTTAGATTCACGCATAAACACCTTATTGCAAAACTACTATAATGACTGCTATACACCATATTTAATATTTGACATTGAGTATTTGATCGACGGAGCAGTCATCCATTAATGTTTTTGTAGCAGTTACAAAAACATCTATTATCATTTATCATATATTATTCATATACCTAGGTATAAATTATGTTATTATTCGAGTATTTTCTAGATATTATATAATAATATGATGAACGTATTTAACCCTACACAATTATACTAATTATATATTGTCTATATAAATTGCGTTTTCTAGCATTTGATTCAACAATTAATTTATTATTTTTGACACGTCTTTTTAAAATAAATTCTCTCTCCCTCTCTCTCTCTCTCTCTTTCTTTCTCTCGCCCTCTCTCAAAGAAAAAAACAAAATATGTGTATCTGGATAGTTTCGAGGATTAATGAAAGAAAGCAGTATCCTCCTAGGTTTCGTTACTCAATATTCATTGCTGGTTGGCCATTGAAATATTGAATTGGGATCTTGGAGATTAAGAATAAATTAATATATATAGTTAACTCATCGTAACTAAAATTTAATCCATATAAAATGCATATAAAATCAAACCGTTGTTATACTCATTATATTTTCTTTTTCTTTTGTTATACAAGAATACGGAAATAAGGAAACAAGTAGGTGCTTATAGAAACATATTATATACACACAGAATGACGTAACCTTGTATATACTTCAAATTAATTATTTATTTTAATCTATATCTATAATATACTAATATAATATTATGTTAGAAAACTAATGAATCGAAATCATAATATATTTTAGTTAAGTCAATTTCACTCGATAAAAATTGCATCATGCTGATTTATAATAAAAAAATGTATTCACTAATTTATATACAGTCGGCTTCAAACCTTTAATGATTATGGATATTGAATTATGATATATTTTCATATATGTATAATAGTTACAAATAAAGTAGCAATAATTGTTCAATATTATATGTGGACGTAACACAATATAATATAATATATAACCATTATACCTATATGGCTATATAAGTATATAACATTATACGTCAGTTTTTGAAATTTGAAAAAGCGGTTTTAAAGTCCATGTAAAACGCGTTACAAATGTAAGCAGCCAGCAGGCATGTGTACCTATAATAATAATGAAATAATAAATTCGCACAATGAAATATTTATAATAATTAAATGCTGGTCGTTTAGTTCGTGTTGCAAAAATAATTACAGCTGTTTTACCCAATCGATCAACAAGATACACGGTTGTATAAAACCGCTTTATCTAGATATTATACGCTGTGAGGAGAGTATAATATTATATGTACCGTATGCGGGTTTGTCGTGCGTGTAATCTACATATAGGTACCTACAATCTACATCATATTGGACTATACGGTCTATACACGAAACTATTTTTCGAGAGATGTATTACATTCAAACAATCGGATATTATACATATTATATTTTTTAACAAAAATGTTAACGGTTTTTCACGGTCTGTGCAACATAACACATATATAATAATAAATTAGCAAACAAGTTTGAAACAGCACGTTTGCGTTGGAATTCGACTTGTTTAGACAAAAAGGGTTAGAACATATTTTTGTACCTAGGTATGCATAATTCCTATGTTATTGTTTTTTGTTTTTTTTTAACGAATTTTGTACAACTTTAATGAACCATATCCAAATGACAGACATGTTCACACACTGTGCATTATTGAAACGGTCAAACGAAAAGTTATTCAACATTTTGGAATCAGTATATAATATATATAGTACCTATTATATAGAAGTAAATTACGAATTTTTTTCTTCGTTTAACTGCAAACTTATTAATAGTCAGTAATAAGAGTAATAGTTAGTATTAAGAATTAAGATAATATAGTGACACACGCATGGCAATCTATTTACATGCAAATATAAATACATGAAATATAACTACGAACGTGCTTACGCGCGAATGTATCCGATCGAATATAATTATATCGATATAGATTAACTGTATTTTTATGTTAGCAATAACACCTATCGCCAAGCGATCGAATAATATCAGGTTAGGTCAGCAGTGAGTATTCATTTTATACTTCTACAGTTATACGTGCATTTGGATATATATTATATAAATTTCTTACTTTTCGACGACTTTTATAAAGTAGGTTTAGGCATTAAATAATAATATGAAATTATTAATATCATTCAATTTTAAATTCCAAATAATACCCCTAACCATAACAATATGACATAATATATGTATTGGATAATTAATTAAAATTTAAAAAGCACCAAAAGTGAAATTTGTTTCAAAATTGAGTTTTTTACAGTATAACAATAACACTGTTCAAAATATTATCTTACAACACTTCATCTGTAACTGTAAAAAAAAGTCATACTCAGAAGATCAAAATACATGTAAGTTAAACACGTACAATTCAATTTTATTTTTCTCTCCTGTGGTTCAATTTATAAAAAAAAATCCTTGGTGCATTGTATTACAAATCGCCCGTGGTATATGATATAAATTTGTATTTCGTGAATTATTAAATTGAAATAATAATCGACAATGCACATTATTTTAACATAATAACTCAATGCACATTGTTGAATGACGAACGGATGGTCCATTGATTATAATAATCGAATAATTGAAATTAAAATTGAAAATAACTTATCTGTTTTTTACGTTATAGCTCACCCTGCTCAAACAGTTATACTATAATATTATGTTACCGATACTGTTAAAATAGGCATGATAGGCACACTTAGTTTTTAACCTTCAGGTGTTTTGTTAATACAATAATACATTATAAATGTATAAATCGTAATAAGAAAGAACCTAATCTAACCAGAAGAGTTCATATCAGCGAGCTAATTGTCATTAGATTATAATATTATGCACGTGACTAGTATTTTTTAATTATTTTGTTTAGGATTATCGCTTGAAGTTGTAACATTTTTAATGAAAAATGTATCTTTATGAAATAAGAATACTTATTGTAATTATGATTAGTGATACGTAAATGAGAAGTGCGTAGGCACTGAATAAAAATAATACACGATATTTTAAGGTAATTTAAACCTATAGGCATATATTATCACTATTCTACTAAATCAGAGGGAATTAAACTTTTTTAAATTGTAAAGGTAAGATTTTTATCTGGGCATTTCGGAGGCTTTTATTGTGTTGTATTTGTAAAGCACGTTATAATCATTTTAAAATGTAGAAAACAATTTATTACAGTTTTAAAATGCTCATAACTTACTTCGTAATTAAATTACCAATAATAACCTCTGATGTTATACTACCCCTAGGTAGTAAACTTACTTTTAAATCTTATTATAAGTAAATCCAATCTTATTTTAAAAATAACAGAGTAAAATATGGAGTATTATTGACTATTGTCATAGACGGAGCTTCATAAATTTAGTTGGGGGGGGGGGGGCTCAAGCCTCAGATTATTTTCTGAAAATAATCATTAATAACTACATTGTAGTTTTAGTATAAATTTGGGAGCTAATCTAAAACTAGGGGGGCTTAGTCCCCCCCTCCCAAGCCCCTTTCCACTCTAGCACCACCTATGATTATTGTGAACGTATAATTTGGGTGTGGAGTTCTCTTTAATAACTAATCTATTAATTTATTAAAAATAAAACATAACATAATATATCTTATTAATTATTATTATTCAAAAAGGGAATAGATAATTTTTTTCCTCTTATAATGTTTATTGTATTATAAACACGGAGTTCGGACCATATTATAAATTATTATAAATCACATTCTGTTGCAACACATTATAATATATACATATCAGTAAAGAAATACTTCACCTTAAAATGTTGATATATATTTACTCTAATTACTCAATGCTACTTACTGCAGAAGAGTCGGAATTTATGTCAAAGCGTCGCTCAAAAATAAGACGAAAAAATCATATTTTTGAAAATATAAAAATAAGTAAAATAATAATAATATATAGGTACAAAACTAAAACATATCGACCTCGTTAAGGTCATAGACACCACTTGGAACAAGAAACTTATCAAGGTCCTCTAGTTTGTTACCAGTGTATTCCGTTTTCATATACCTGCCTATGTAAACAATTTCCTGTTGTTATATATATAAATAGGTGACTTAAATGTATTTAATACGCGCAAAATTGTATAACAATTTTCATTGTCCTATCATCGATACTATATCGATAAGATGCGTTAGATGGATGTATAAATAAATATTTTAATATTATGATTGGTTAAAGCCGTGGTTCACGGTGTATATAAAATATTATTCAAAGTTCAAAACTCAGTAATTCAACACGCTGTACAGAATTCAGGAGTAGTGGTAAAAATAATCGAATCCAGAGCACACAAAAATCTCAAAGTTCTTTAAGTTTTTAACTATTCTATTTAGGGAAACCCTAGGTATTTATGATAATTAAGTATAAGCTTACAACATCGTTCTTATAAAATAACAAGAACATTTATATTGTGGAAACTATAATTGCAAATTTTAACTAAAACTTCTACCTAACTGAAATCTTTTTTATCCGTCTTTTAATATACCTATAATATAACTTACAAGAACCACTATTAATAAAATATCGGTAGTGGCCGGAGGGGGATGGCAGAAACTTAACGCACCCGGTACAGTAAACGCGCCAGCTCAATATACCAATTACGTCGTACCTACTAAATACCCAACCAGACCAACTATATCAACGTCCCAATCATGTTTGACTAATTAAAATATTAAATACATTTGATTTAAAACATTACTATTGGTACACAGTTACACAACAATACAATTCTTGTATATTAAAATTTAATATAGGTATGTACTCGGAAACGCACTTGGTGTTATATTTTCTGGTATTATACATATGTATATTATATAGTTAAATAATTGTAAAAATATCATAATAGCTTAAAAAAAAAAATATTAAAAAATAATTAGTTTCTTAAAACTGTTAATGATGAAAAATCTATATTCGATACTGAAAAATGTAAAATTGTGTTTTCTAAACTACGGACAATCATATTTTATTGTCTATACTTATTTTTAGTTTAATATAACGATTTATTTTATTTATTTCAAGGAGTCATCCAAATATCTTACCAAAGGCGGCTGATTCTAGTGATCTAAGCTCACAACAGTTGCCGGTCCCGATCGTCGTTTCCTATTTCGATGGGTTGAGACGAACACTAACGAGTTTCCAGAGCCTGAAAACCTATCTATAATAGTTGGTTCAAAGGCCGAAGGAGACATATATTGGAGATTTTTTTAAGAAGGATAATTGACTTATTCTAGTCAAATCGCAAGGTTTGAACTTAAGCCAAAATACAAAAAAAAAAAAAAAAATTGGCAACCGAATATAATTTGATTACCCGAAGAAATAGACTTTTCTTTCTACCATAGATACAAAAATGTTGAAAGTAGTAGGAGCATCATGGGCTCAGACTCAACTGTCGTGGTGTTTGATTATTGCAATCACTTTGTTGGGTTTGCTAGCATTTTATTTTGGAGGAACGATCAGGTAAAAATTTGATGTTTATCAACTGTTTCATAACTATCTGAATATTATTGCGTGTTTGTTCAGAAATGAGTATGATGGTAAATATGCCGCAACAGCGTTTTGGAGCAAAGAATTTGGAATGAGAATTGATTTCTGTGGCCAAAATAACGACCCGCTTACAGTTAGAAAAGGAGTGGCGAGAGCTTATTATAGACCGGATTTATCTGAAAACGGGTAATAACAAATTGCACATTTATAATTATTAATAACTCGGTAATATATATATATATATATATTATATAATTAAATTTAGATGGGCAGTTTTAGAAGTGGAGACTCAGGCGGAATACCCGGATTACGTACAAGCTAAGGCTGCTGGATATTTGGAAGGAAGTTTGACATGGCGGATGATTTATTGGCACTGGAAGAACACCGTGGAAAACACATGTATCGGGAGAAAGAATTTCTGTGATCAACTAAGAAAGTATTTAGAAGAAAATGCTGAAAAAATCAAACGAACGGCGAAACAACGCGGCGAATCAGACCCGTTTTGGCACCAAGTAATTAAAAATATTTTCAAAACTGTTTCGAAAAAAATTTTAAAAACCATGTTTACGCCACCTAGGTTAATATGTTTTACACGCAATTGAAAGCATTGGAGGATGGTTGGCGATTTGGTGTAAAAAGAAGCAGACAAGACATTGACATACCATCTGTAGACTTCTTGTAAGTCTATTTTATTTTTATCATTTACAACTGAGAGCTTTTCGCCAATAATATCATAACTGGATTCATATATTTTATTATGTTCGTACAAGTACGCCTTGACATGCATTTTATTAAATATTTCATGTATATATATATTACTGGCGTTCATATAAAATTATTTTAATGAGTTATATTGCTGTATATAATTCAGCTATACCGAAATTTTTATTTTTACTGTTCGAAATAATTCAACATAACATGCCAATTTATTGAATCACAACGAGTTTCAGAGTTTGACATATTAATCCAATTAATACAAAATGTAATACTTTGTTAACAAGACATTGATATAAAGTGTGATTGCAAGTAAAAAATACAATTGATTGTTCTCAGGTGGATGAATATCATGCCGGATTTAAAAAACTTTGAACAAAAATTTAACGCATCAAAAGATTTTAACCCAGATAAGCCACCATTATCTGCTACATTGGTAAAAATTATCAGCACTAACCCAATTGACTTTGTATTAGCTCAATCTGCATCTGGATAGTAAGTACGCGTTAATATCTATTTACGTGTTTCAGTGATTTGATTGGTAATTGTTAAAAATAAATAATAATAACATTCACGTTTCTAGTTACGGGTCAATGTTGCGCATACAGAAACGCTACAATTTTGGTTTCCATGAAACTGAAAGCGACGATAGTGCACTCGTTAATGGAAAGATAGTTGAGTTTACGTCTTATCCTGGATCAGTTTACTCTCAAGACGACTTCTATAAGGTCACCAAGAAAGGTTCTAAGACGGAGACTACTGTTGTAGGGACAGAATTACAAAATAACAACAGACAACTCTGGGAAAAGATTATGAAGACGGATCAAGTATTTAAACCTTCACAGTGGTTAAGAATACAACGTAAAGTTTCTTAACACAAAATTGTGTCCTAAACAGGTCCTGTTGGGAGCCAGAATTATGGCGGCCAATCGTTTAGCGAGTAACAGTAAGAAATGGTACGAGGTGTTTTCGAGAAACAACAGCGGCACCGGAAACAAACAGTGGTTGGTCATCAGCACGAATAGCACATCAATTGCATTTGGAGTCATCGAACAAATGCCCGGCATCGTTAGCTACGAAGAACTCTCCAAAACACTTTTGTCCACCGGTTATTGGGTCAGCAATAGTAGTCCTAGTCTCAAGGTCAGTTGTTTAAATATCACCCTCGCTCAATTAGTTCGTACACTATATGGACTGTGGTGAATGTCATCTTTTCTAGGTTTCACACTAGAGTGATCGATCTAAAACGTACTCTATCCCCTCGATATACACTTCCAGAGAAGATTCGGCACAAGTACTTAGACATCAAGCCGAAAGTGTCCACTACCCCAGCCATAAAAAAAAAACCCCAAAATTATTGCATCTGCGGGTTAAACATTTTGCAATAGTCACTACGACACCGCATATTATAATACGTAAATAATATATACATAGCCTTATCCCTAGGTATAATTTATACAATTAGGCTAACGTGACGACTAATTTTCGCTTTCAAAAATCATTAACACACAACAGTCGACAAACGTCGCTGAACAATTGATTTAAAAATATTCCGTTTTCCTTACAAAAACATAATAATATACTGATAATAATAGATGTACAGTATTGTACAGTAGTTATGTACAATACATAAGTGTATATTACATGTTATATAATTTAGACATTGTTAAAAACTACAAACCAAATTGAACAATTAAGCGTAACGTTTCATTTCTTTCTGTCAACATTTCTCATCGTCTATGTACGTTTTAGACCTAAATAACAGTTGAAAAATGTCGAGACCTCGAACGTCTATATAGTTATAATAGGACTTGTTCTACTACCACATACATTTTCGGTGTTGTTGCTTAACTCCCGATAGGTACCCGTCGAAAAACAAAAATATGAGGCCTCTCGCCTATATGTATGCTTATATATAGTATATAATATAGACACTTGATGTATTTTATAAGCGCAAGAAATGTTATTATTTTTTTTTAAATCGTCCCTTTTGCGGTTTGCTGCAGGAAACCGTTTACATGTCGGGCGGCGACGGACGGAACGCTGCGGATCACCCGGTGGCCAACGTATTGCACAACGGACAGCGGAACGTCACCGACATCGGGACGCTGGTGGACCTGATGCGGGGCACCGAGATGTCGCTGATCGGCCGGACCGACCTGTTGGGCGTCAAGACCAACGCCATGTTCCGGCGGTTCGCCAACCAGTCGTTCGTGGAACAGCTGACGGCCGCCAACCGGTTGCAGTCGGCCGACGCCACAGCGCCGCTGAAAGACGACCGGACGACGATCGTCACGAACCGTCTGCCGCCGTCCGCCGTGTCCGACGACAAGCCGGACGCGGACAAGTGCTTCACGGGGACGGTGGACCTGAAGGTCACGTCGGCCAACATGAACGGCTACTTCACGGCGTCCGGGCCCCCGTTCACCGTGGACCGCGCCGAGGTCGAGCCGTTCCGGTGGTCCGAGAGCCCGATCAGGCACTTGCCGCACTACGGGCACCCGGACGTCTGGGACTACGATGTGAAGAGCGTCGAATGGGTTTGGAACTGATGACCGAAGATCTTGCACATGCATCACGGGTATCGCAATACTTTAATATTATACCACCCCCGTGTGTGCGGTACCAATATTATTATACGGAGTTTACGAGGAACATCGTCGTCGCGTCCGACCCTTATAATAATATTATACTATAATACTACGTAAAGTAAATATTTTCACGAAGCGCACATCATCGAACAGATGTCGCTGCGCAGACGATACTTACAATATAATATTAGAGTTTATGTCTCACCTTAAAAAAAATAGATTCTCGCTTCCTCGTTTTGTCCGGATAGTCCTAATGTACTCCTATACCTAATAATTATACTATATAATATGTGATACCTACTGAACCTATAATATATACTATTATAGAGCACCTGCAATAGACGGAATCGCGGGAAAAAAGTCCCAGTAAAAAAAATCACACGCTAAGAAAAAAAATTCCTGATAAAAATGGTCCTATACAATAGAAAATAGTCAATTAATTTAAAATGTCTAAAATAATACAATTTAATACAATTATAAATACAATTATAGTACCTATATAGTTATTATAATAATGCCAATTATCTTTTTAAAATAGCCACAAACTAATATTGTTCAGTGTTCTCTATTACCCAAAGACTAGGTGCACATTTTTTTTAGGTTATGATGGATGTTATAGTTGATAACAAATATATATGTACAAGCTTTTTATATACTATACATACTGAAATACTAAAAATACCTTTAGAACTGTACAAGAATAAGTATATCGGTACATTTTTCAATAACAATTTTTTCCGGGACTTTTTTTCCGATTACCCAATAGACGATGCCTAATAATAATAATATACACCCTAGAGATGAATTATGGTAATTAAACAAGTGAAATTAAATTATCACACTCGTACCCCTTTATAATACATATATATATATAATAGTGTTGTAGCTAAAAGATTAACAACTTATTCGCCGTTGAAGTATTTTATCTCATTGCACGATATTTTAGTCGATACTACATATTATATATTATATAAACTTGTCTTTCCAAATCACTACAATTACTATCTTTGTTTTTTTTTAGTTCCTTAATATATTAATGTATATTTTTATTTCAAATATACGATGCAAATGTTATTGTCTTGTAACATGCAATGTGATGTAATTTTTAAATAAAGATTATTTTAAATCGAATTTAACAGTGTTTAATTTGCTACCTATTTTAAACCATCTAAGAAGTCTGAGAAACACTAATAAAACACATCAGACGTCATCAGTACATTACATTATTTAAATAAGTTGGAAACAGTTACCTGGTCATAATACATCAATATGAGTTGGAAACGATAATGATAGTACCTAATATTAATGGCATAAGGATAAAGGGATAGAGCACAATATAGTTATTACCTAATTATTAAGTATAATAGGTATCGATTTAAATCGACACCTAATCAATATTAAGTATCAAATCGACTCCATAATTAAATCACGACATTAGGCAAAAATAATAAGCTCAATAATATTGTATAATATACTAGCTGATCCCGTGCACTTCGTTGCACATTAAAAAAATGGATATCTAATGCAAACTATTATGTGAGCAGTAAATTATCAGGTAGTTAATACACCGCAGGTGGATTGCAGACCCCATGATTTACGTAAGTGAAATCAGATTTAGGTAGGTGCCTACATGAAAAACACTTCGACGGTGGCCTAAAATTTAGATTAGAATTACAATTAATAAATAGATGGCGCCACTGGCAAGACATAGAATATTCAAATTTTCCAATTTCCTGCACATTTCTCATTATTTTTCTTTACATAAGAACCTTCTCCTAGAAATTATGAACCAATGAAAACAAATTTGAGCCAAATCGGCCGTGCCGTTCTCAATTGATGAATTGTTATACATTTTTGGCTCCATTTTTATATATATAGATTTATATTTTTATCTGCTAGAGGGCGCTACTGGCATAACTCAGTTTTTGTCTCTAAATATTCTGGACACAGGAGTTAGGTCCATAATTTATGCTATAAATCTGCTCCCCAACATTCTCTATCATTTAAAAAAAAAATCAAATTAATCGGCCCAGCCGTTCTCAATTGATGCAATGTTATACATTTTTGTCTCCATTTTTATATATATAGATTATTATAAATTATAACCATATCAGCATTCAGAAAGAACTCGATTTCAATTTTTCTAAAGCTCCAATTGAAGGTCCAGAGCGGAGCGATGAATTTTACATTAAAGTGTATTTTTTTTATTGTAGGAAAAATGCTTCGATTTTCAACATTGTACGGTTTTGGGATTCAACAGGAATCAAACTGTTAGAAGCACACTGATTATATATTTATATGCACCTGCATTCACTGCGAGATAAAGAAAACATTTTTTTGGGACTTACTATTCAAATATTCAATACATGCCTATTTAACGAGGCTTAGCCCCCCCCCCCTAGTTGCACCCACCGGCTACAGTTTGCGCATCACTATTGTTAATTTTGACCTTTTTTGTAAGACAGTTGCGCATCGTTCGATTTCTTGGTTATACATTGTTTGCGCATCAACCATTTAAAAGGTCGTACATCATTTGTGCATCAATTTAATTTAACAATAGAACTGAAAAAAGGTGTACACCCAAATCTCAAGTTGTTTTCTAATTTTAATCTTAAAATGTACACATCTCTAAATTAAAATGATAATAATAATGGGACATTACGTATAATATACAAAATATTGATTTATAATATAATTTTTTATTTGATTTTTATTGATTTTTATAGAATTATCTTTTTATTGTTTTTTACTCTAACTATATGTATATTTGCATTTTAACTATCTATGACTATAAAATGCCTAATTGAAATGAACAACACTATTTTTTATTTTATTTTTAGTAATAATGTAAATGTATTTATCTTTATTATTTTTAAACTTAAAAATCTTTATATCTTTCTATTTTTTAGAATATTTATGCGCATTTGATGTACGATAATTTGGCACAGGTAAACAAACGATGCGCAAATGATATACGACGGTTGCACCTATGCAAACGATACTCAATTAGCAGATCAAGCCAGTGTAGGATCTAGAGCACAGTTCTAGTGGGAACCCCAACAACACAAATACAATATGCATTGATTATAGATACATTATTGATAGTATGTATTTATAATCAATGGAAGTATCCAGTATCCAGTAGTAGGCACTAGTATGTCTTTGGGAGGGGGGCAATGGGGCTGGCATAGGTGCAACTATGGGGGTGCTTCAGCACCCAAGCTCTATTTTAGCACCCCCTGGCCCCTGTTATAAAACACCAAAAATAATGTGAGAAAACTGCGATTTCTTTATTGTATATAAAATTTTTTTTAATTTTACGTTTTTATTAAAAAAAAAACAACCTATTTAAAAAGATTATATTCCTAACTTTAACAAGTTAATTCAAATTGCAGTTACAATCCCAATATGTTCTGTAACATGTGAACTCAGTTTTCCAAGTATGGAACCAATTAACAATTGGTTGAGGTCTATTTTAAATATTTAAAGAGATGCTGCAAACCATCACACAAAAACAGAATCAGTGTAATGAAAATAGTTTTTAAATTAATTTAAACTATACTTATACATTTTTACAATTGTCAATTATAGTTGTTATAACTTGTAAAATAATAGGTATATAAATATTAATTAACATATTACATAATACATAATAAGATAATCGTTTACTTTGTAAAACACATGGGTTAGTGAGATATGTGTACCTAACACCCCCTAAAATTTAGGTTTAGTTGCGCCAATGTGGGCTGGATCCCTAGGTTTACCTTGAGTCTTGGCCCGTCCCTGGATAGAGCCATTGTTTCCCTAGGGTATGAAATATTAAACACGATTTCAGATATACAAGTAACAAGTTGCACAACAGAGCAATTGCCTCTCTATCAAGCCACTCTATTCTTTTTATACTGAACAGCTGATTTTTGGGGATAAATTATATGCGCAACACTCTAGAGAAAAATTTCGGAGTTGTGTAACTTGTATAATATTATCTAAATCTTAAATTGACAATCGTAGTATGTTAGACTCTAAGCCCACCTAAAAGTTAAGCTGTATCCGTAATCTGATAGAATGTTGACAACACGTAATCCTCTTAGATTTTTGTTGCGAAATAACAAAAAGATAATTGGCAAGTATTATGATCTTGGTATACAACTATACAAGTAATTAATTTTATATTATACGATAAATATGAATTATCAAATATATTATTCTATGGTAGTATTAAATATTAATATATTAATAAATTGACGCCTAGTGCCAATGCCGTTTTGTTTTCAAAAACACACTTTACGGGAATAATAGAATAATAATCCTGACTCGTAGAATCAATCAAATTTGATTTTTTTTTCTTAACTGATAGATGGAAATATTTTACAGCCTGCATTAAACTTAGTTTTAGAATATTCTAAGCTCAATATCTTGAATAAGTCTTTAAAAAAAACAATATTAAGCTTTTTTCACAAATTATTTTCTATCATTATTGAAAATCAAATAAAAAATCTGAGTTCAATGCGGGCTGTAGAATATTGTTGTTTATCAATTGAAAAAGAAATTATCTAAAAATATTCAATTGACAATGAGTTCTCCATATTCTGTCGAAATAGGCAACTAATAATTCGTTATTAACTGTTAGTTCTATGACATGTACCTGCGAGTGGCTTCGCGTTGTTTATTTATATTATACGGGTAGTAGCGGCCAGAGGAGTCTCCACACTAATAACCATTTACACTGCACACATTCACAGGATCGTGCGACGCCGAAACAATATGTGAATAAGGTTGCCAATAATTTGTTCCTTAATAAATAGCCGGCACCGGGGGCCTAATAATACTATATAAGGGCTGGAATTTCGATGACCTTTGCATTGTTTCCCAAAACTAGATGTCCACGATGCTCTTTTTATATCATATAGGTACATACGTTCCATGTATTTTTTAATCATAACAAGATGTTTTTATTTTGGATTTTTTGACAATTTTTAACTTGAATGTCATTTTCACAGCATTTAATACTAAATTCTGGATTTTTAAATTTTATTTTAAGATTTTTCCTTAAAAAATTAATTTAACTAACAAGGTTTTCACCTAATTGAAACTTTTTGAATGGATCCGTACGACGCACAGTGGGGCAAAAGACTATCAAAGTTGGCATTAAATCATAAATGAATTTATTTCTCTTAATAATACTTAATAATAATTCATATAGCATATTTAATTGTATATTTAAAAAAAAATTATTAACGAAAAAAAAATGTAAAAAAATGTGGGTACGTAAGTGGATGTCGCTCTGCTGTACAGTAGGTTACAAGTGGGTCACTGTATAATGGATGGAATTAAATTTGAATTCAATGATACAATATCATTGTATAAGAAAAACGATTCTGAGTGGAGACGGTATATCAATCTTGGTTTAAGACATATTACATACTTATCTATGGTATTAAAAAAATAATTGACTTATAATAAATTCCAAATTAATCATTTCACAATATCCATTAGGTACTTATAAGTTATAAGTAAAAGTAGGAGTGTTAATTACAACAAAAACAGAAAATCGTTACATGAGAAATCGAGTGAATATCAAATGTTGTAAAAATATGAATTTCAAACGCTCATAAAAATTTAATTTGACTTTCTTCTAAAAATTTTTTTTTTGATAAAGGTAGACAAACTTATGAGAAATCTTGTATTAAATTTTAAAATCTTAGATTGAAAAACAAAATTTTTTATGAATTTCTAACTTAAAATAATTTCCAAATTTTCGTCGTTTTTACGTATTTTGTCAATATTTTAACTTTAAATGCTTATAAAAAAAACTGTGACTAAGGATTTTTAATTTTTTTCATCTGCCTTTGAAACAATATACTAGGAGACTTGTATTCAATTTTCAAGTTTTTTTAACCAACAAATAAAATTTTATTGATATTTATAGAAAAAAAAACTAAAAAAATTGAAAACTGACAATATGTCCGTAAACAGTTCAAAAAGAGTCAAATTATTTTCAAAATTTTACCATGTATAAAAAATGCAAATATAAACAACCTGTGAAAATTTCATGTATCTACGGCCATTTGTTTTAGAGTTACACCAAAAACCAAAATCGATTTTGTTAAAAATCGATTTTGCGTAAAAATTCCCGTTTTTCCTT
Organism: Neotoxoptera formosana; assembly: GCA_022818045.1. NCBI lineage: Eukaryota > Metazoa > Arthropoda > Insecta > Hemiptera > Aphididae > Neotoxoptera > Neotoxoptera formosana. The sequence continues at coordinate 22,363,737 of CM040633.1, read as the reverse complement.
AATTTTTCTTTTGTTTTTCACGTCGCTTTTGAAAACTACTGGGAAATTTTTACTTTTGACCCCCCAAAGTACCAACTAGATTCACTTTCCAATCAGAAAAGTTGCTATTGAAGAAAATCGAAGCAGTTTTACTGCCTTAAAAGGTGATGACAGACACAAAAAAAAAATTAAAAAAACACACATCATTGTAAAATCAATACATTCATCGTTCCACTCTAAAAAATGTTCGATGGCAGGTGTTGAACCTGTGACCATGGTAAAAGTGATACGCCGCGCTATTCCACTCGGTTCCAGATAAGAACACTGATAATTATGGATATAATACTATTTAACTTTAAACTGTTTCAATAGGTAAACCGTAAATTAGTTCTGAAAATTTCAAACTTCCATATTTAACTATTAACTTATTAACGTAAAATAACATTATGCATTACGTAAAATAACCGATAAAAAAAAAAGTGCAAATATGTGCAAAAAAAAAATTGCTTTCTGTTCAACAGTAAATAAGAATGAAAAAAAAAAAAATTATCTTGATCTACCTCGGAACCTAATCAAATCATTAAATATTCATAAAATAATTTTTAAAAATCACTATTCTCGTTACAATTACTATTTGAATGACAACAAGCACAAGTTCAAAAAGCACGTGATTTTCGAAATCACAAACGCGAAAGTTTATAACATCACCTGACTACAAACGAGGCACTTTCTGGTGGATATGAGTGAAATAAACATTTTTAATCTGTCTGATTAAAATGAATGGGTCTATAAGGATTACAAAAATGTCTAAAATAAATAGAGAATTAAACTAAGATAAATAGAGAATTTTATTTTTTTATTTTTTTGTTATCTTTGATAGTCTATTGCCCCACTGCGACGTACAAATCGAGATTACGAGTGGCGACGGAAAATTAAGTGAAAATAATTTTTTTTTCTGAATTAAAGTCCACGTAGAAAATTTTAAATCGTGCAGTACAGCAAACATTTTTATTAATTTAATTTAAAAAAATGTTATGTTCAAAATTAATTTAAAATAAAAATAAGAAAGACATTTCATAGGTAAATTATTTTTAACTTTTAGGGGATAATAGCATTTTTGGGGGTTTTTAGGGCATTACATTCCCAGCCCTATTAATATCATTATCTTATAATATATTCGTGGTAACAATTTCGCACACCCTGAATAATCTTTCCATGTTCAAGGTCATGAATCCCACTATTTGGCCCAAAACAGTGCCTAAGGTCAGTGTCATAAATTATTGGTATCATACCCACTACCCACAGATATACCTATTATATAACTAGATAGCCGACTCTGAATACTCCAACGTATATGTGTAATAATCGAATGTAGGGGAAAAAAGTAACTCTCTAATTTATAAAAATTAATTATATTAAGTTTTGACAGTTATATTATTAATTTTCTATAGTATTTTATTATTGAATCCCGAATAAAGGGTGTATATGAACCATTGATTATAAATACTAGTATTTAGTAATGAAAAATACTATTAGTAGCGAATGACTAAGAAAAGTGTCAATAAGCCTTAAGTTTTTACTTTATTATTTTAATATATACATACCTTACCTATAGTATTTTAAATAATGGGCAGGTATTCTGATAGACTTATTATTTTTAAAAAAATTATCCTTATACCTAATATAGTAATATGCATTATCTAAGTGTTAAGAGATTTTAGTTTATAGATATTAAGTAATAAAAGAAAATCATATTGAGAAAAAAATTATAAAAAATATTTGTTTGGAAATCAAAGAAGGAAACAAAAGTTCACCAGAATTTTAACAACAGTAGCATACACAAATACAAGATAAGTATTTACTACTTTGTTTTTGATTTATTTTATTTGAAAATTCTGTATAACCTTTTGTACTACTTACCTATTATCTGAAAAGAGATACACTTCTAATTACTACACAACTCATTATACCTATGTGATTAATTGTTTATTAGGCCATTCTATAATCAATGCTATTACCATAATATTGATACTCTGCGCCAGGTCACTTGCTGACAGTAGATGACACTTACAAGAAATTCGCGAGGCTAAACCGGCTTAAAATTATCCCACATTATCCCGCACCGGTATAATGAACCATGTAAATAATATGGTGCTAACATCCCGGTACGTTTTTTTTTTAAGCCCGTTCAAATTGGCGAATTTCTATTTACTGTCAGTTAACTATTATTGGTAAATAGCATGGTCATTTTGTCAATTAGCTTAACATACATAAACGCACAACCATTCTATCTTAAACCACAGATAATAATATGTACAATAAACTAGATTACTAGCTTACTGATGACGTTATTATTCACCATTTTGTGGTTCATGACCATACCCATAGATAACAGAAGATATTCTTTTGTTATCTATGATCATTGATCATGTTTATTATATCATGGTCCGATTACAAAATGGCTGATTACCAGTCTAAGATATTATTTCATATAATATACCAGATTCAGGCAGCTACCTGGAACTATTAGGTAGTTTATTACTTTATTGTCTTAATAATAACCAAGGCCTATACAGTTTGCCACTATTTAATAATAATATAATATGTGATGTTACATTAATGGCATATTAAAGGTTAGATCCGTTTCAACTTTTTCTAATTTAGAATTAATGTTTGACTCAATTCTCAATTAAAGCCATCCTGTATTGTTGCTTTCTCATTTTTCAGATTATTTGCTAGTGCCACCAAATAGAAATAAAAATAAAAATAACTCTGAACACAATGTAAAACAGAGTATACATCTGAACCAACCAATTTTTGTAGACGACTCAATCGTATTTAAAGAAGTATTAGAATAAGAAAATGCAATCAAAAATACAAGACAATTCATTGGAGTCATTTTAAATAGGTAAAGAAAAAAAATGTAGTTTTACAAAATCAGTCTGCAGACACAAAAGATCAAGAAAATAAATTGATTAATGACACAGTACAATTTCAACAATAATTAACAATTTTGTTTTGTTGTATGACTGTAAGTCCCAATCAATTGAGACAGCCATTAGTCTACCTTTTTCTTGTTTTTAATTTTTTTGTAAAAGAAAAGTAACTTTAAATCGATTTGTTCTCAAAATATTTATAAATACATAAAGTAGTTAATATAAATAATAGTACAGCTATAATAATAATAAAAAAGATTATAATCTTTTAATGTAAAAAAAAAAAAAAAAAAGAGAGAAGGCAATTGAATGTTTAATATTGGGTAGGGGATACACTTTGATATTTCTTACTGATTAACAGAAGTGAAAAACTTATTGAGAATTGAAACTATTTTAATAGGGTAAACAAATAAATTAATTATCTTCTCTCTGCCAACTATACTTATTCTGCTCTGGACATCGCTTTGGCTTGTGCTCGGACACGTTTGTCATATTCAACACGATTTTGGCTAAAAAAAAAATGTAAAAATTAATATACCGTCTAATATTTTAATTTATCATTTAGTTAGCTTTAATATTAGAGTGAATTGAACAATTATCTAAGTTAAGTACATTAATTATCTATGTTTATATGTTGCTTTTTTTTCAGGGCTTCAAACCAAAATTATTTTTTGTGGTTAATGGTTTTAGTTCTTCTATTATTTTTTTCAGTTTAAAACTGGTTAATATTGATCCTTTATTTTATGGTTATTTAAAACTGGTTAATTTTGTTTTTTTTATAACAATTTATAATTTTATGTAATTAAGTATAATATATTATAATATTTACTATTTTAAATTTAAATTGTCAAATACCATAAAAGTTGGTAATATTGGGCATAAATATCAATATACATGGTGTCCCGCTTAGATCTGACAAATGAAATAACTTTTGTTCTAATCAATATTTTTTAAAAATTTCTTTTAAATACAATTCATAGACACTTGCGCTCCATTTTTTATTTTTATTTTTTAATACTAAAAATAAAAACTTAAAAATTGATAAATTTTTTTTTTTAAATATTCAATATAGCCAATTTGTTAATCTGATTTTCAGAAAAATGTATATGGTAAAAACAATTATTTTTTACAATTTTTTTAAATATCAATATTTTTGTTAAGTAAATTACGATCTAGTTTATGTTAGAAACATTATAATTTCAAATAATATAAAGTTTTTTAAAAACATTTTTAAATAGGTGCATGTTAAAATCTAATTATTTTTTTATTGTATTATTATAATGTTCATATAAAATATTTTTTGAAATTATAATGTTTCTAACATAAACTAGCCAATAGCCATTTGACTTAAATCAGTGTGTTTACCATATACATTTTTCTGAAAATCAGATTTACAAAATGGCTATATTGAATATTTCGAAAAAATTTTTTAGCAATTTTTAAGTTTTTTATTTTCAGTATTAAAATATAAAAAATGAATAATAAAAATGTAGCGCAAGTGTTTATGAATTATATTTAAAAGACATTTTTAAAAAATATTGATTGGAACAAAAGGTACTTAATTTGTCACATCTCCGTGGGACACTCGTGTGTATACAGTAGGGTCTCGATAATCCGAACGAGATTGGGGAAAGGGGTCATTCGGATTACCGATTTGTTCGGATTACTTATGGCTTAAAAAATCATCAATTTTATTGTAATTTCAAATTATGAAATTAATTTTTATCTGTAATAATTATGTAAAAACTCTCTATTTTTTCCTTGTTCTTTTTTATATCACTGATGGTAGATACACCAAACCCAAATTGTCTTGAGATAGCACTGTAGCTGGTCCATTTATTAATTATAATTATTTATTCCCTTTATCGAACTTATCCTGTAATTTTAATGTAACATGCCTACGTGGTGGAGTCATTTAAAGAAAAATACGCAATTAAATGTTGTAAATGTTATGTACATACAACTGACGAACGTGATCAACGTTCATATCTAAACGACGTACACGTGCGATGTACAAACATAATCGATAAATTGTATTACCGGAAAATACTATTATTATGATACATATACATAATAGGTATGTATTAATTAAGCTATGGATAATTCTCCAGCTCTTTCGGATTACCGCGTCTTTCGTATTAGCCTGTGTTCGGATTATCGGGGGACCCTACTGTATATTTTTTTTTTTAATATCGTATGAATATTATTTAGTGTATAATCTTAGAATTTAAAACTAAAAATTGTAATTTTCTTATTTTTTATTAGGGTCAGTTGATTTAATAATAATACAATTTAAATTAATAAGCTTATAATATTAATTATTATTCCTAATTTAAAAATGTTATATTATTTCCGTTCGAGAACGAAAATTATTTCTAACTATTTTGTTATTGTTCTGTAAAATAAAACTAAACATAGTTCCAATTTTGTTTTCGTTCGTATAAATTTTCCAATTAAACCAGTTTGACGCCCTACTTTTTTACAATATTAATATTTGTATTTAAGTTCTATAGTACTTCAAAAAAAATGAAATCATAAAAAATAAAATGCATAAACACAGATTATGTTCTTAACTTTAATTTAGAAAATGGTGAATTCATTTTTATATTAAAGCTATGAACACGTGTGAGTATGACATATCCTTAATCATTTAAAAGAGTCTAATACTTTATAATAAATATTTTTAAAGCTTAACAGTCTATTTTATATTAAAATTGTATTACCAATAAATAGTGTATGCTTCTGCTTGAGCAGGATCTTTGATGTTCGGCTCATTTAACAAGTCTTGTATCCCCAACAATATCTGCTTAATAGTAATAGCTGGACGCCAATCTTTTTCTTCGTCCAATAGTGATAAGCACACGGTACCTAGTTAATTATGAATAATCATCATAGATATTTATTAATTGAAGTTTGAAGTTATATTATAAAATAAAAAATATAGTTTATATTATATTTACCGGAGGGGTAAACATTAGGATGGAATAATGGAGGCTCAAATTTGCATTTGGGTGGACTTGATGGATAATCGTCCTTGAAGATCATACGTAAAAAGTACATTCCATTTTCCCAAGGAGTCTATACAAGAACATTAATAAATAAAAATGATTTAAAATATATTTATATTTATACATACATCAGACATTATTTCTTTTTTAGATTCTGAGCAGAGTAAAGTATATATTGATTTTTTAAACAAATTTTTTTATTAATAATATTTGTCAGGCACTAGAGCAATCTTGCTGGACCGAATATAGATTTGATATTTTAATCAAATCAGTTTAAGAATTCACAATTAGAAAAAAAATTAAAATTACAATACAATGTTCCATTTAGCCGTGATATAATATCATGATTGGTTACTAAATAAGTATGATTTTTTAAGAATGCTCACCCCGTGTTAAATGTATTAGATTCAAATTCTGATTTTTGGAATTTTTAAGTGAAGTTCAAAACATTTTCTAATACTTAGATTTTTCACAATAAAAGGAGTATCCCATACCAACTTTGGTCTTCTAATGAGAACCTACAATTTTAGTTTATTGTAATTTGTAATCGAAATTTAAACAAAAAGGTTTCTGAATTATTCTACTTTAAATACTAAGAATATTCTATTAAAATAAAATTATTTACTTTTGTTTTGAAAATTATTGGGTGTTTGACATTAATTAATAAGCATTTATTAATATTAAAAAATTGTCTGAATATACTTGACTATGTAATAATTATTAACAAATATTTTATATTGCTACTTAATTATAATTATAATTTATATCAAATAGCTATGAAATAGATACAAGCTCAGATTTAGAATATATGATTTTAATTCAGTTGACATTTTTTCAGAACCTTCCAATCACAATCAAACACAGGTATATAATAATAATATACAAGATGTTATTAATACTTACACTTTTTCTCCCAGGTATGTAGCATTCCCAAATCATCAAATTCAATGAACCATCAGGATTTTTTCCAGGTTTAGCAACAAAACCCTTGAAATAACAAAAAATAAAATGGTTTAAAAAGTCTCTTGATTTTTTTAAATATATTAGTACTCACAAATGGATGATCTTTTCTCCATCCTTTACGTTCTTCTGATAATCGAGTTAATGCAATTCCAGACATTTTTCTGTAAACAATAATATAACCAACAATATAATTTGAAGACAATTTATTATAATTTAAATAAAAGTACATGCAAACAACAATATACAGAAATTCTATTCAATTTAGTTTTTTAACTTTTTTATGTTGACAACAACCTATTACAGTGTTTCTTTATTTAAGGCTCGCAACCCACTGGTGGGTCCTAATCATACTTTAGGTGAGTCGTTTGATATTTATGTTTTTTAAACTGTATGAACTTAGCTTAAAGTATTATAAATATTGAAAATCACCCAAACACTGTCATACCATCTCTATTATTATGTTTGTCTGAACAACAAGTATTGTCAATATGTTGTTATCTTAAGATTTCTATTAAAAACTTTTAATTTTTAGAACTTCTTTTTTATTCTGTAAAACCATTTGAGTTGTTGCAATATAGTTTTAGAGGGAAAATTTTGGTTGTGGTAATTAAAATATTGAGAAGCGCTGACCTACTGTATTATGTGAAATGTACTATTGTTTTAAACTTTAAATTTAAATATTATCTCTATAATCACTAATATTTAGTACTAAAATTTATGATATTGCTCGCTGATAGCTTACATTGAAAACATCCCTTTATCTAAATAGATAAACTGAGAAAAAATTGGTCAGATAATAAAATGGTGGCAAAAAACATTTAAAGTATTTTAAACAAATCTATATTAGCTAAAAAATAAAACAATAACATATAGGTACCTATTTAAACTTAATAAATCGACACACATTTGTAAAATATTTAAGACGATGTCAGCGTACTGTTTGTTTTTCTCCCCGACCTATGCATTTACTCAAAATCATTTTTTTTTTTTTTTTATGTTTTGAGTAATCTTAGAGTATAATCACTCATTACAAAATTTTTGAGGGTATGACACATAAATTTGTCTAAATATATTCTCAAAACATTTTAAACATTATTTGTATTTACAATTTTTTAAAGACAAATCAAATTATAATAAAATATAAAACCAATATGTCAAACACTCAAACATATTATCCTCTATAATTTCTATAATAAGTGATTTTACTTTACACATTGACTGCCATACAACCGCTGGCAGTCATCTGTAATTTTCAAATTTTATATTTTTGCGACCGCTGGCGGCCACAGTTGATCATTACTACCGTGCCACATGGGTGGCAGCGGCCATTACTGAATATGGTTTTATATTACAGTGAAAACTGTCTAAAGCAGACGACCCTGAATAAAACGGAAAACCATCCAATACAGAATTTTTCTATGGTCCCGGCACGTTCCTATAGTTTTATATAGACGCTCAACCTCAATAAAACGGAACCTTCATAACGTGGAAACGGAACATTTTTATAAGTCCCATGCATGTAAAAACGTTGCATAAACCGGAAAAATGACACGCGCGCGTCAAATCTAAACCAAAAATAAGGTATAAAATAGAGATATGCCGATATGTGTATGTACTATGTACATTGTTAAATAGTGATAGATAAAGAAGATATAATTTTTCTATAGGTACATAGTAGGTACAATATATGTACATTGTACATACAAATAAACAATGCATTATCGCATTATTATTATGTATTATCGCATCTTAAACGATACGAAATTTCTTCTTTGTAACTGTGACACTGTCTTACACCAACAGTCGTGCGTACACTTTTAATTTAATTTTATCTCCCGTTCATCGCATTAAATATTAAAATGCCAAAATATAAGTGTCTTTCATTAAATAAAAAATATCAACTGATCGATATGAGTACAAAAGGACATTCAGTAAAACAATTACAAAATATATTTAATTGTGGAAAAACTCAGGTTTACGATACTCTAAAAAATCAAAATAGAATTATTCTTTGGTATTTATTTGAATTGAATAATCCGGAATTTTTCGTTTTATTGAATAAAGCGGAAAACTGGTTAAAGCGGAATTTTTTGTTGGTCCCATGCGATTCCGCTTTAGACAGTTTTCACTGTATTAACTTATCCATGGCGCTACAATAATGCACCAAAAAAAGCGCCGTGGCGTAGCGGGAATCATTACAAATTTTTTGATGTAATAAATATATTTTTAAAATTTTTTTTTATATTTTTAAACTTTTTTCAAATAAATAGTATAATATACAAATTTGGAATGACACTGAAAAATATACTTGGCGTACAAGGATGGTAAATCGTTTGACCGCCGGCGGTCAACATGTTAAACATTTCTCAAAAATCATAAAAAACAATTTTAAGTGAAAGTGTTATATTTATGTTGCGGATGGGTCTGAAAGATAAAACTGGGGAGAAAACAAATATCAACATATTAAGAGGATATTGTATAGGCATGATTCGTCTACACCTCACTAACGCATAACTTACCAATATTTATGTTCAACAGTTCCAATTTAGTATCGTAAGCTTAAATAATTGTGTTTTGAATAGATCACTAACATCAACATAATCGAGAATTGATCTATTATCAAACTTAGAGGTAAGAATATAATCTGAGTTCTTAAGTTGTTTTATAGATTATTTTAATCTCTAAGCAAATTATAAGTATGTCAAATTGTAAAATCCCAACAATAGAATACAGATACTGTTTTAATCTTATAAAGTTTGATGGTTGGTAAACTAACTCTAATATTAAATCTAACAATTGGACTACTGAACGCTAATCTGAAATGTTATACATTAATTGTAAAACTGAGAAAATGCTAGTAATGGGAATAATCAAATCATTCGAATGATAACAATTGGAAGTAAAAATTGTTTTGAATAATAATATACTACTAATTGTTAAATTAGTTAATAACTATGATCATTCGAATAGTAAAATAATCGAAAGATTCTCAGTTCAAATTAAGGAATTTATAATTTATTTTTATGGACTAAAACAATAATAAGAAAATAATAATAAATAAGCTTCAACTGAGTGTTACTTAATTGTATTATTCGTATACACTATACCAATGACTTTAAAGTAGTCAGCACTTAGTATTGTACAAGTAGTGAGATAAAAAAAGCATTCGATTATTTTATCATTAGAGTGAACAATTCATCGATTATAAAATATATCGATTATTAAAATCATTTGATTATTTCCATCATTAGAAAATACATGTAGTATGTGATATCCCATGATATAAACAACATGGTATAAAAAATGTCGCTACGATCCAGATTTGAACCAAATCTAGACAACACGTCACTTGCTTACTCGTATTATAAAATTATTAATAGGTACTATACACTACACTACACTATTACAACGAAACTGACTTCAAAAAGTTTCGATCATAAATTGTTAATATTGTGTGATATTACGTCATTTTAACTTAGCCTCTAAACCTATGGAACATACAGGAATTGAAAATATAATAGTTTTAAGTGTCTAAATCTACTTCCCTAAGGGTTCAAGTAGAAGTAAATTTAAAAGTTTCAATAAATAATCAAATAACAAGTGTGCGGTTTATACCAACCAACCCTATACGTACATACAACACCTAAGCTACTTATAGTGTACTAAATACATGTTTGAGTAAAAAAAAGTATTAAAAACACATTATCTGAGTAGTCCGTCGTCAAATATGCGACGCACATTTTGTACTCAGTGATGGTTGGCTATGCCCACATAGGGTAATCGTTTAATTCAACTCATCGACATCGCTCGGACATCAGCGCTACAATATCTACGCATTTACACTAGACAAGAGACGTATTGTAAAACTAACCACGAAAATCTGGTCACCGCGCGTACATCGAGCTACGACTCCGCGACTCAAATCTAAAAAGATCGAACGGAGAGTATAGACAACGGTGACGCCGTTTATCCTACCGAGCGACAAACGCTTCAGAGGCGATTGCGCGGCGCGTAAAATGAACGCAACTTACGGATTGTCTGGATCGGAAAGACGGCCAGCGGTTCGCACACGATTTCAATTCTTTGGAGACCCGTTTAGTAAAGCCGATGCGAGTCCGAAACGATCGACGGACGACGGTGTTGAATCCGTGAGTTTTCCAGTTATCAAAACGTCGGCGACGATCTTGGAATGAAAAGGGAACGCAGAACAGACAAACACAAACAACAAAAGCGGCCCCAGCGGAGTATGGATGTCGATACGGAATACCACTATATACAATATACATATACCAGTCTATACCAATACCAGACGGTCGTCAACGATGGGCCAGCAGCAAGGGGGGAGGGAAGGAGGGAACCGTGTCTGTGTGAATAGTGAATCGAAAAAGGAGTGGGACAGTGGCCAAACAATAACACTGAAGGCAGGGAGTCAGTGTGGCCGCGCAGCGGATACACGATTGACAGTTGCAATCTTGCGGACTTGAAATTTACAAGCAACAATTATTTTCATTATTTCTTGTTTTCTTGTGATTTATGTCAACAAAAAACAAATATAAAACAATATTCAAGTTCTGAAATATTCTATTATGGGTCCCAGAGAAACTCTCGAAGCAAAAACGATCAAAAAACTCAAGGCCAAATAAAATCAATAGTCATGTTAGAAGTTTGACAACGTCTTTCTTAGTTGACATAAAGAAACGCTGTTGCCAAATTTCTAGAAAACACAAAGGAAACAGGTTAGCCAATACCGGCTTGTCTGGGTGGTAAGAATATAAAATACCGAAATTGTAAATGAATACCGTTGGGTGTTGGAATTTAGAAAGCCTCGTTAATCGTTAGTCGTTAAGACGAGTTCACACTGTTCACAGCCACGTCATTCGTCGTGTCGTGAGGCATGTGCCTTGAATCATATTCGCATTGGCCATTGCAATCATAATATCAGTCATTAACCATAGTCTACCGGCTAATTAGCCGGCTTTACTCGGAGGGCAATATGGTGCCTAAGTTAGGCATTGTTTACACCATAGAGCAGGGGTGTCCAACCCGCAGGCCATGATAGGTTTTGATGTGGCCCTGTGAAAACCATCAATTACTTAATAATAGATGTGTATAAAATAAGAAAAAAAATTATTAAAAATAAAACCTATTAATATAAGCTGCTGTCCATACCTATTATATTGATTAAATAGTATGTGAATGTGTATCGTAATTATAACAATGGCGATGGCGAAAAAATAAAATGTATTATTATAAAAATGTATGATGTGGCCCACGACAACTTTTACTTGCTTAATGTGGCCCGGTCTTCCCAAAAGGTTGGACACCCCTGCCATAGAGCATCTTAAGACGAGTTCACACTGTTCACAGCCACGTCATCCGTAGTGTCGTGAGGCATGTAACCTTAATCATAATATCAGTCATTAACTATAGTCTACCGGCTAATTACCCGGCTTTACTCGGAGGGCAATATGGTGCCTAAGTTAGGCACTGTTTACACCATAGAGCACCTTAAGACGAGTTCACACTGTTCACTGCCACGTCATCCGTCGTGCCGTGAGGCATGTAACCTTAATCATATTCTCATTGGCCATTGCAATCATAATATCAGTCTTTAACCAGTCAACCGGCTAATTACCCGGTTTTACTCGGAGGGCAATATGATGCCTAACTTATCCCTTAGGCACTGTTTACACCATAGATCATAGAATAATAGATATAATAAAAAATAATATTCTTAAATTACAAAGACATTTAACTATAACATCGTTATTCTTCATTTAAATATCTAATTTCGTCCAAATTTGAACTTAAAATGTCTATAAACAGCTAAAACTATGTTTTTATTTTTTAGATTTTTTGGTTACAGTACGGACTAAATATGAGAAACCTTGTTTTTACTTTTTAACCCTAATCTGTAAACATTGAACATTTTGTACTTATACTATTATATTATATTTTAATAAAAAATGATTAGTATATTTTCGAAAATTAGATTAATTTTGACAACATTTTTAACCTAATATTATTTATTATTATAGTACGCGAAGCGAAAAGTGAGCCGCGATTGTAACGCGCAAAGAGGTTGTTTTTCATCAGGGCTACTCCTTCTGTTTTTCCGCCTAAAATAATTTCGTTAACAAAATATTGTGGAATGCAACAGCTACAGCTATATGAAAAGAAATTGGTCTCGAAAATACGATGAATAGCACTATAAATTAACACCTGCCGTTTTCCATTTCTCTCAAACGTAGAACGAAAGCAGGAAAAATGACCGCTTGACGCGTGACGATCGCGGCTTACTTTTCGCCTAGCGTACTATAAATCATTTTGTGAACCTTAAAATAGTTTAAAATATGCAGTATAACCTCGATTATCCGCCAGCCACGGGACTGAAAAGACGGTAAAACGAACTCTTTCAATAATTATGACATGCATAATGCATATTTATACAACTATTACTTATGAGTACAAATATTATTTATTATTTTTTAATTTACAATACATTTATTTACATATTATGTATTTACAATAATTGTTTTTTGAAAAAGACGGTTAATTTTTTTTTGTTTGACCATTCCACGTGCTTTTTTGGCTGCCATATCTCTTATTCTTCAAAGCAGTTGTAGTAGCAGTCAATAGTGAAAGACGGTTAATGGGGGGGGGGGATAATCTAGGTTTTACTGTGATTATATAAAAAAACGTGGAGGGAGGGGGGTAAAAAGAAGCCTGAAGCCTAGTATTACTAGGAATACCTAGAAGAAGCCTAGGAGCATCGATTTGACCCTCAATCAACCCATGGATGATATTGAGACCAAATTTATTGAGTTATTATTGAGTTTTAGAACTTGACTAATAGGCTTGTAATCATGAATTGAGTGAGGAATATTGAGGCAAAAACCAGCAAAGTTCAGAAAACAGTTTAGCATACGTTCAACTCGACTTATATCTACGGGATTATGTGGTGACCAGACAGCTGTCCTGTATTCAAGAACCAAACGTACAAGGGTGTTATAGAGGGCCAATAGGCAGATAGGCAAACTAAAATTAATTGAGTTTTGTCTAATAAATCCTAAAACGCTAAAACCTTTGCCAGCCATAAAATTGATATGAGGGCCAAAATTGAGCGAAGGCCTCCCAAACAGAATGCCTAAGTCCTGGACTTGGCTAATGCATTGAACAGATAGTCTGGTAAGTCTGTAGTCTAAAGTTAAGCTGACCTAGTACAATGAAAAGTTATTACTTTACACTTGGTGATATTAAGGGATAAATTAAAAGTAAAGAGGTAGAGAATTTATCAAGAGTATTTTGGAAAGTAAGGATATCGTATAAAAAATCTTAGAATCGTTGGCAAATAGGTGAAGACTATTGATAAAAATTAAGTAAGAATTTATCCTTATTTATAAAAGTTTTTAACTTACTCAGGTTTTTTAGATTCTAAGTGGAGCAATGAATGTATTGATTCAACAAAGATATGTAAACAATTTTAAAAATATTTTAACACTTTTTGATCTTATTTTAATTTGTAGGAGTAAGAAGTTTTCAATTTTTTAAAAAAAAAATTTCTGACTACAAATAAAAAAAATTCTGTTAGATCAAAATCTTGAAAATGTAATATAAATTTTCAAACTTGACTAACATTCATCAAAATATTGAACATTTTCAAATTATTTTGTAGTTAAAAATGTATAAAATGTTTAGTTTTTATAGCTAATGATTGAAAATTAAAAACAAAGTTTCTCTTAAACTTATCTATCATTAATCTCAATAGCTTGTTAATCAGTATTTATTTATTTATTTAATTAAGCTAACGAGAGTCGAATTTTACAATAGGAATAACAAATACAAAGATATGCCAGTAATATAAGATAGAATTATGTAACAATAATAGCAGTAATGATAGAATTAATAAAGTAAACATAAATCATAATACAATGGAACTATCGTAAATGATTATATTAAATAAATACAGATAAGGTTATTCAGTGATTTTAGGTTCTGAACATGCAATGTGGGGGTGCTTATAACCGTATGAAGTGGAGTGACTTGGGATAGAAAACGAAAGCTGGTTGCAAGTAGGGTATGAGGGAACTCTTAAATTGACTTTAATATTATTGGTATTAACCAATATCAAAGCAAAATGTTCAGTAGAGTTAAATTTTTATGGAGATGTGACAAAAGATATGACAACTGGTAGATCTTTACTCTAATCTTCTGCTAGAACAAAACCGATTGTTGTAATATCCAACGATTCTTCCTGCAAAAGAAACAAAATAATGTCACTTAAACATAATATTATTATAAATGAATAAATTGTTACTCAATAAAGTTTATTAGTTTAAATTAGTATTAAGTACAAATACTTTGGAAATAAATCAGTAAGTTGTGTTATATATAATTTGGTATGTAGATGTTATTAAATAAAGATTTTTAAATTGTGTTAAGTATGGTAATAATTTAAATAGGACATTATTTATTTTAAATTGAAAGAAAGTAAAAGAGTTATTTACTTACTAAATAAGTAATTGAATAATATTAAAAAAGATAACTTCTTGTTCATTACCATTGGGTATGAGTTCATAATAATTTTTAAACAATTTTAAAATTGTATGCAATAACTGATTTTTATTTAGATTTTCCAAAAAGCAAAAAAACAAAAAGTTCATAAGTGAGTATCACTTTGCTGTATGTAGGTGAGAAGTGGATAATACATGCGTTAAATTTTTATTCAATGATATAAAATCATTGTTTACAAAAAACGATTCTGAGCAAAGGCGGTTTGTCAGCCTACATACTTAAGTGTATTTTAAGAAATTAATACACAGTAGGTTGAATTAATTTTTGCCAAAAACATTGCATTTTAAAATACCATTGAGTATATAAAATATAATAACATATGATACAAGTTTCAAAGTTAGGAACCCACAAAAATTATTTTTAAATTAAATGAAATAACTAACATCATTATTTTTTGTTTAAATATCTAATTTCATCCAAATTTTAAATTAAAATGTCAATAAAAAAGAAACCATGTAGATATATTTTTTAGATTTTTTTGGTTACAGTATT
The DNA here is from genome assembly GCA_022818045.1 of Neotoxoptera formosana. NCBI lineage: Eukaryota > Metazoa > Arthropoda > Insecta > Hemiptera > Aphididae > Neotoxoptera > Neotoxoptera formosana. Next base: position 22,347,785 of record CM040633.1, on the reverse strand, counting down.
AATTACTTATGAGAAAACTTGTTTTAAAATTTCAATCCTTGGCTATAAAAATTGAAAATTTTCTAAATTTGTAACTACAAAATAATTTGCAAATGTTCGATATTTTGGTCAAAATTTGAACCTTAGATGATTAAAAAAAAAAGTGTACCATGTATTTTTAATATTTTGAATCTACTATAACAACTTATGAGAAACCTTGCATTACATTTACAAGCTTTTTTTACCAAACACAAATTTTTTATCAATATTTATAAAAAAAAACAAAAAAAAAATTGAAAATTTCTTATGCTTACAATTAGATCAAAAAGAGACTGAATATTTTTAAAATTGTATGTTGTAAGATAATGTAAGATAAAAAAGCTTGTTTGAAAACTATTGGGAAGTTTTACTTTTGACCCTACAACAAACCAACTAGAAAAGATGATGATGAAATAAATCGAAGCATTTTTATTGCCCCAAAAGGTGATGACAGACACAAAAGAAAAAACATACAACATTGTAAAATTAATGCATTCTTCACTCTGCTCACAGAATCTAAAATCGTATTTTAATTAAATACAAATATGACTATAACTATTATGACGTACCAGTCTAGTGCTGCCAACAAAAGTTTTTTTCGTTTTTGCAACCATGAAGTCACTTAACTCTGTAAATTATATAATATTATTAATAATCAAAATATCTTAAAAATGTATGTCATAATATAAAATATAATTACATTTGGGCTAACAACGGTGAACGTGTTTCTGTAAATTATATTCTGTTCTTTTTTTTCACTCTCATCTTAAATATAAAAAAGTGTTACACATGATTTAGATACTAAACCTTAAACTGTTGTTGTACAATTTAAGTATAATACATTTACTTAAGAACCATTAACTATATTATAATTAATAAACTATTAAATCTTATGGTATTCTAAAAGTAAATAGGTACTTACTTTTAATCAGTGCTTGAATTGAGGGAAGACATGGGAAGACGGAGTCCCTCTTCTTTTTAAAAAATATTTATACATACCTCGTCTAATCATATCTTAGTCAATATGACATTTAAATATTAAATATGAAGGTACATATTGTTATTTTACACTTTTGTATTACCCTTCTAATTTTTTCCCAATTCAAGCACTGCTTTTAATGATAAAAATAAAATGTTCTCGGCTCTATTTGCCATATCATACAATTATTTTAATATTACGATGATGTATAAATATTTGTATAATATGATTTGTAAATAAATTAAAAACACAAATTAAGTAAAATTAGTTAATTTACTCTAGTTACTAGTAATAAACGCAAAATACAATAAAACAAAATTAAAAATGTTAAATGTCCCGATATGCAATGTTACACTACATCAGTAAACAGACAACAGTAAACACCGGTGTAAAGCTTCACTATTTAGTTGAAATTTAGAAATTGTAAACGAAGTAATGAATTTATTTTAATTTCAAGTATATTATATTATCATAATATTCAAATGACAATGTTAATATATTATTAAAAATTGAATTTTATAAATGATTCATAGATTCATGATTCATGATTCTAAGTTCTTAATATTAAAAAAAAATAAGAACTTTGTTGGAAATAAAGCGCTATGGAAAAAATTCTCCCCTCCACAATTGTTGTTTACATGGTTTTTATATGGGCAATAGCAATTATAGTATTTGGCAATATTTCGTTTTGGTTGAAGTCTAACGTGTATACAGACATACAATACAGTAAGGCAGAGATGGCAAATCCACAACACGTGTGTCCATGGCACCCAAAAAACATTTGAGAACACGTAAAAAATCAAAAAAATAATATTTTATTTCATTTTTAATAATAAACAACAACAGATATATATATGCCTATATATTTCAAAATTTAATAGCATGCTCAAAAAAAATAAAAAATAAAAAATGTTAATTTTTGGCACGTAGCGTCAGAAAATTTGCCATTCCTGTTTTAAAGTGATCCATTTAAGTGTCTAAATTCATTATTTCAAAAAGTTTTAACTTTTTTTAAAATACTATTTTTATATGATTAGATGTTATTTTAAAACAACATTTCCGCAAAAAATTACATTTTTATTATTTTTTATAGTTAATTTGTTAAATTTTTACTTTTTTGAATGACACCATTAATTTATAATTTCGTATTCCTACGCAGAATATTATTCGGAGTTTTTCAATCCATAAAAAATATCTATAAGTATTTTTTATCAGTTATCATACAGTAACTGTATGATAACTGCTTATAACTATTGAATTAATTCTTCGAAATTGAATACTTATAGATTGAAATACTCCGAATAATATTCAGTTTAGGAATATGCAATTAAAAATGCATAGTATCATTCAAAAAAGTGAAAAGTTAAAAAAATTAGGTATGTGTTATAGAGAGGATTTTTTTATTTTAAATAGTTTATTGATTTGGATACACGTTAGTGACGTTACAATAAGAAATATGTAGTATGTACCTATTGTATATTTGTATATACAATTGTTATATTTCAGCATTTTTAAAAAAAAATTGAACACAACAAAATTAAACTCAAAAAAACGTTAAAAAATAAAACAAATTGTGAACTATACTTAATACAAATAATAGTTAGTTCGAATCGTTTTTATAATTTTGAACATTAGGTCACATATAATAATCATAAATAATTAAAAGTATCGCCTGCCAAAATGTCTTTTTTACCTATGTATAACAGCGTTAACCTATTACGGTATAATCACGCAGTCCGAAAGACCTGTGAGCAACATTACCTAGGTTAGGTTAGGTTAGGTTCACGGAAGTAATGCGCAAGCAGTAAAGATGGGTTTCCACTGGACCGTTCGCGAGTACGTGCACGTTTATTGTTTTAATATAATTTAATATTTTAATATATTTAGTGATTGCTGCTATTACCCAAAGTAGACCGTTCGGACGGAAATAGTTGGATTAGATCCAACAACATGGTATCGTGGTTATACGTGCGGTAAGAACGTTAAACATTCTGGTATACCAAAAGCTTACCATACATACCAACCAATCATAGAAAAGTATTTTTATGCACGTACACGTATGTAGTGGAAACCCACCTTAACCGCGGCGTGGTCGGTTCAAACCGAAAAAAAAAGGTTAGGTTAGGTTAGGTTAAGTACCTATTTGATTTCAAACAAGAAACTAAATGAATTTTATCATTCTTAAATCAAATAAAAATTTTTTCCTGCGATGAGAAAATTACAACTTGAGAAATTAACGACATTTATGATATTTTTATGAACAATCATACAACATATTCCAAAATATGACAAATGGGCTGAATATTCTCCAGTCTCCAAAATATGCTTTAAAATGCAAAATAAATTATTTTCTACGAACTCAATAATAGATAAAATCTTCCACATGTTTATCCTCATCGCGCTGCATATAGCAAGTAAATATAGGTAAAAATCCGCTCTCTAGGTATAACCATTGAGTATAGATAGTACTATCTATAATCAATGGTATAACGATAAAAATAGTAAAAAATAAAATTTTTTCAGAAATGCGGTTTTGAAATGACATAAAATTATGTAAAAAAAATATTTTCAAAAAGGTTGAAACTTTTTGAAATAAATAGTGTAGATGTTGCCGGAAATTTTGACATTTAGGAAATAATGACAGTTCCAAGGAAATTTTGACAATTCCTAATAGTGGAAAGAAATGATATCGTTGCCTAGTATATGTTATCATTTCTTAACGATATCAGGCAAAGATGCCATATTTTTTTTTATATAATTTAATTTTTTCTGTCTAATTTAAATATTACTTTTATCAAATACAATTATTAATTACCCAGCTATTACCCTATTAAATAATCAATAATCAAGTGTTGTCAAACATTTTTTTATCACTTTAATTTGTGTAATTTAGGCTTTTTTACATTTTCAAAATAGTTACTCATTTCTGTTAGATAAATTGACATTTTTCAATCAACCATTTTATCGATATCAGTCATTTCCCCACCTAATATTTTTAGAACACTAACAATAATCAATATTGACAGTTGACACCATACTTGGCTAGTGACGATTATGGTTTTTAGATAGTCGCCGTTTCGAGTTAGTTATCGTTCTAACTTCTAATAGTTACATTGTGAAGCTGGTCCCACATGACCTTCAACATCATAATCGCCAATGCTTTCATGTAAGAAAGCGATGCGTGATAACATTGCCTAATAAACTACGAAAATGATGACAATTCCTACATTGTCAACATTTCCGGTAACATTAAAAAGATAGACACTTAAATGGATCACTCTGTACACTGTACAGTATGCTATTAATTGGAAAGTCAGTAACTCCAATTCGAAATATAATGCAGATATTGTAGAGCATTTTTTTTATGTAACATACAACTTTTAGCCTTTTATGCACCATATTCTAAAACAAACAGACGTGAAAGCAAACTTAAGAAAAGTGTGTAAAAAAATTCGAAAATACCCCTTTTGTAGATTTTTTTTTATAACTCTGAAAAAAAAATGAATATTTTTCAATACATCCACCACAAACATGCTATGTACAAGTCAATTTTATAGGCCAATGATCTTTGAAACAAAATTAAAGTTACAACTAAAAAATGTGGAATTTCGCATGCGAGATATTCCATGTGACAGGTTCATCTTGTTACAAAGATCATAGGCCTAAAAAATTGACGAGTGCAGTTCATGGTAGATATATTAAAAAATATTATAAAAACAAATAAGAAATATAGTTTCATACAGTACATACATACAGTTTCAAAGAGAAGTCTGTTCTTTATTACCTATTTAGTTCAAAGTGTGAAAGCCATACAATTTTACAAAATTATAATGTATTTTTGAAAATATAGGTTGCTCAAAATTCATCCAATTTAAAAAATGTCAAACTATTAAAAAAAATTTAAGTTGTTATTGAAAAAAATTTTTACTATGGTAACATGTAGACTATTAGTCAAATATTACACTACAAAAACTGCTTTACAACATCTGCATTATGTTTCGAACTAGAGCTACAGAACTCTTAATTAAGTATCATACTGTCAAGAACATTTTGGATCTAGACATTATTGTACCAATTGATTTTGTACATTTTGGTAATATCTAATACGTTCAGGAAAGCCATCCCTCATAAACTGATCTACAGTAATCACTTACTCATTAGGTGATTTAATTTATTTTCCTAACACTATACAGCATAATGAAAATTATTAATTTGACATAAATAGTTCATAAAAATATTCCTCAGTGTTTCCCTAAAACATAAAGGGTTATAATAAGTCATTGTCATTTGTATTATAATACATTTAATACTTTAGTCATTATTAAAAGTACACATCATTAGAGTACTGTAATATTAAGTTTTTATGAATATAAATTCCATCCCTAAGATATTGTATTAAACTATTATTGTACGTAAATTTATATTGCGCATTATTAATCATATTAAGGGAAATATGAAAGAAAAAAATGTTTGATGTAATATTGGGAGAATATATTTTTTCTTTGCTTTAACAGAGTTTGTGATCAATAATTCATTTCCTTCTCCCCAATTAAAAAACTGAGCATGCCACTAATTCAGCACAAAGACTCGAATATATAATTAGGACACAAAACCTTGATAATTAAGCTAGATATTTTTTGATAGTACCTATTACAAATAGCACTTACTATCTATGATATTATAGGTACATTAAAATGTTTAAATTATATTGTTGCCCATCATTTCCATTTATTTCACAAACAGAAGAAAGAATAATTCATTTTTCATTATTTGTTTTTAATTACCCTAGTTTTTTTTTTTTATATTTATATAAATTGTAATTACTTTAAGTTATTACCAATTCGATTAAACTATTACAAAACGTTAAACTAAAAAAAAAAAATTTAATTTCAAAAAAAATAAAAAAATAAATGTTATTTAAAAACACATTACACAATTACACTATAGTTTTGATAAACTATAGTGATAAAACATATCAATATACTACAAAATAAAATATTATATTATGCAAAATAAGAACAATTAAATAATTAGTTAATATAATTACTGTATACTAGTTATTTATAACACATTTCACATTGCAATTTCTATACTCCTATTGCAGATTAATTCAGATAAAATTAACCAAACTTTTGTTCCGTTCAAAGATAACCAATTCTAAGAATATTAGTTTGGAAATTAAATTAAGAATAATCATAATCAAAACCAGTAAAGATTGTTTTTGGTTAATACACTTTTTGTTAGTCTCAAACGCTTAACCCTTTACACTCATTTTAACTAAACAGCGCTATTATTCGAAACATGATTTAAAAATATGAGTTATATGACGTAGGTATTGGAGATTGCAACAACACATTAAATTGAACCCACAAATGTGAACTGACAAAATGTTGTTTCTTTATCTAAATATCAACTGTATTTTTGAATAACTGTTACACTACTTGCAACCTTCCAAATTAATGAAAAACAATAGGTATTCTGGTATTATGTAGTTGTTTACTAACCTTTAATCGCCAAAGAACTTCGATGTATTGCTGTATTTGATTTGAAAAAAAATTGAATTTATTTAAAACCGTAGCAACTAGTGGCTGAGCTTCAACAAAATGTTAAGTACACTTAAAATGCAACATGTAATGCAGACCGGAAACGGCAAAATCCGACATGAAACGTCCAGACTTGCGGACTCCAGAAACTATCAGCGGACCTAATCAGTAATCACCACAGATAAACAGCTTACAGATAACGAAAAGTTCAATTATCTAAATTTGTTGATCTCTTATCAACGTCCATAGATTAATATGTTTTATAGCCATAATAAAATAATATTATATTGTATTTATACTTTGACTATATATGTATATATCTGTAATATACTAATATAGTAATATATATCTATTATTTTCTCGAAGGATTATTCTTCAAATACTTTAACTACGACGCGATCTGTAAGCGTTCGTTGAAAACTACACGTGGAACGGTGTCTGCTAGATGACGTTAAATATTAAGTCTGATCGATTTATATTATATACACAACCCAAAGAAATGCACATTTTCCTAATATTTAATAGTTGCTAATAGTTGGCCAACGATATCGATACCTAAAAATAATTATCAAAAATATCGCGATGTCGGAACAATAAAGTCGACGGATTTTATATACATACACTTTTATTACTTTTATCTAATATGGATAATAAATTATAGCCTATTATTGAGAATCCAAATTCCGAAACATTGATGGGAAAACTGCATCAAAGAAAATTCGTAAACTGAAAAATACAAATTTCTATTATTTCCATACCTAATTTTCTACATTTACATTTATATTTTACATACTTTTAATAGATACATAATAATTAGTAATTAATACACAATTATAGTTATAAATATATGCAAATCGATATCGATATCGCGATAAAAATATCATGAAAAATAAAAACGATATCGATAATTAAAAATACATCGTTGGCCAACTCTAATATTTAATTACTTGTTTACAGCAGTTTACTACATATATGACCAATTTAATCCAAGTTTTTTACCATAATAATTTGTTTGAAACAGTAACAAGAAACCATTAATCATCAAGAACTCAAAAATCGTATTTGTGAACAATTTCGAATGTCCCTGGAAAATCTATTAAGTATGATACTTATTAATGCACGAACGGATGATGAATGATTAGTTTAGGTACTTAACTAATAGAGTAAATAAAGAAGATAATATAGGTGTGTAAGTGTGTTAATATTTATTATATATTGAAATATATAAAATTTTCCCGGTATACCTCCAACATAGATTAGGTATTATAAGTTTAGCTCACCTATGTAGGTACATAAACTATATTGAGTTAAGTGTACGAATTGATGATTACATTTTATAATTAATTCAGAACAATTGTGATTTGGCCATAAAATCTTAAACTTCCTTCTTCGGGGAAAATGTTAACTGAATAACTGGATAATTGGTAATCGGTCAAAATATCCAAGGACAAAATATCCAACGGTCAAAATATCCAAATCTTGAAATGACAAATATTAATAATATACGACAATACTAAAAAATATGTATTATTAATAATTTTTTTTTTTTTATTAGCTATCGGTATAAACCATTATAGCCCAACAATTACAATTTTATTAATAAATTTATATTGTGATGTTTATATACATATGGACTATAATATATAACATATAATACTAACATATAATAATAATTGTATTTTAACCTGGAAATTTCACGTACCTACCTAGCTTATCGTTTAAATTATCGATAAGATTAGTGTGGGATTATTATTTATTAGATTTTGTTATATCGTACCTATAGTAGTATTAGTATACTACATTACTATCTTTATTTAGTGTCCGGTTTAAAACTGATACAAAAAACTGATACATTTGGATATTTTGTCCATGGATATTTTGACCGTTAGATATTTTGTCCTTGGATATTTTGGTTTGGATATTTTATCCGTGGATATTTTGTCCTTGGATATTTTGTCCTAGAATCGGATAATTTCATCCACGGTAAATGTCCTTATCATATTGACAATATCTACCAAAGTTAGTCCGTCAATTTTTTCATCTTTCTTAGGTACCTATAGTAGAATGAAAAGATTTTATTATATTTTTTAAGATAAAAATGTGCATAAATTATCAACATCAACAGTTTAGAGCTATCCCAAATTAAAAAATTTTCCTATCCTCGATGAATTCGATTTTCTTAAAATAATGTTTTACTTGATTGGTGTAAATAATAAGGCTTATGAAAAATTAGAGCTGGAATTTTAGACATTCTAAATAAGTTTATCAAACTCCATTTATGTGTCCATTCTACATTATAAATTATAGGATAGCGGTACCTACATAATATAAATAAACATATTTAATCATTATAATAGTACTAACAACTATAGTACATATTATATTATAATAGTATCAACAACAATATTTTCCTTAAGATAATTTTTAGTTATATTTATTATTTGATCTAGGTACCTTATTTTTCTTAATCAAAACAAGATTGATGGATTTAAAATGTGTTTTTAAAATTAATTACAATTTTTGATAACTCTTAAGTGCCTATTCAGATACTTGCGTTGTTATTAAGATACCTACTCAACACGACTGTAACACGCGTCAAGTGTCAACACATATCTAAAATCATAATCATAGTCTTCATTATTTAACATATATTATTTTAAATAGTAAAGTAGGTATTTATTTTAGTTCCAAAAAATGAATATATATATTTAAGCTGTAGCCCGTAGATATAAAAGAACATATGTTTTGTTCAGGGTAGTGCGGTAGGGTAGGATAGAACCAGTGAGTTACCGAGTTTAACTCGGTGGGCCTGTATTTAGTACGTATTTACCCTTCTGATTATAGGTAGTAATAATATTAGAAAAAACGAATAATATATTAGGATATAACTATATGTCTATATTATTATTAAAAAAAATTAAATGTATTGTATTTTAAAATAACCTGTAGGTACACCTACATAATTATACTTGTATTGTTTGAGATAGTAATGTACGCCCATGAGTATTATTTTTTTGCTCTCAACCGTATAAAAAAATTTAAAAATATATCCTAATGAAATTGGTAAAGGGTAAGTAATATAACATATTGTCGTAATATTATATGATGAAAGGTTAATGTATGGACATATGGTGATTGGTGACAATATAGACTTATTTACAATAATGATGAATGAGATTCATTTATAAGTGTACGCATTGTTTCAAAAAATAACTTTTTTTTTAAAACATATTTTTACCTTATTTTATAGTATTGTACAACCCCACAACACCTTGAAAAATAATTATATTTTTTTTTTTAAGTTCTAATTTTTTTAGACGACAACATGCATTTTGATGTATTGAAGTAGGTGGTAGATATTCTAAAAAATATTCTGCTTCAAAATATGAAATAAAAAATGTATGTATAGTCATTCAAAAAGTAAGAACTTAAACACATGACGAAAAAAATTGTAAAATTATAACACTTTTTTAATGTATTTTTATAATAATGACATCAAATTGCGTAAAAATAAATAATTTTCAACTAAGTAAAAAGTTTTTGAAATTAATATTGAATCTTAATTAGAATAATTAGATCAACTTGTTTATATATGTATAGGTTACTCAATCACATTAATTACAAGTCATACAAGCATTTGATTTTAATTAGTGTTATGTAAACGAAAAGAGTAAAAATGTAGTTAGTTAAATATAACTTTAAAAATACTTAAAAACTACCTTATCATTAGTATATTATATTTATGAATAAAGGTTTCAATATTGAGTTCTTATAGAATTGTTATTGACTGAAAAATTAAAAATTCCCAACTATAGTCTACTTACCTAAAAATATTTGATTTTTATGTATAAATTCTAATACTTAAATCAGTTTAAAATTCGAGTTATTTATGAATAAACTATAAACGCAGGGACAATAAAATTCATGACTCAAAAGCTTCTCAAAACCAATGCACAGACCATCATTCTCTGTTGAGTACCTAGCCACGTCGGAATCCGAGGAAACGAATTGGCTAATACGTATGCCAAAGAAGAAGCCATCTCCTCCCATCTTTCTCACCAAATTCACACCTACACTCTTCAGGACCTAAAAACCACCATCGACAATCACATCCTAACCCAATGGCAGATCTTGTGGTCAACACTCCACACCAAGCTTAATAAAATAAAACCCACAGTCTCCCCATGGCCACTCTTCCAATTACCTAGACGCCAGGAAGTAATTCTAAACAGAATACGGATAGGTCACACATGGGGGACCCATAAACACCTTATGAACAGATCGGAACCAGATATATATCAAACTTGCGGTAAAACTTCCACGGTTGAACACTTAATATGCCACTGTCGTAAATTCGCCGACATCAGAACTATACTCAATATAGAAGACAACTTGGAAGAAGCCCTTAGTCCACAGCCAACCAACATAAAAAAAATAATTAATTAGCTTAAATTAACCAAATTATACCACCTAATTTAACCTAGACATATTCCAACATATTATTTATAATTCATACATTTATCTATTTATTTATTTTTATTTATTTTTTACTTCCTTTTTTGCACTTTCTTATTATATTACTATGTATATATTATTAATAATGTCTCATATTTGTCTTAAAAAATATTAATGATTTTAGCCAATAACCTCTGTTGTTGCGGCTTAATAAAAAAAATAATAAAATAAAATAAAATTCATGTACAATGTATACATATTAAACATAAATTATTTATGCATGTACGATGTACCTGTAATAACCTATAGCGGCTATGGGTACCTACATAATACTATAATAGGTACAGTATAGGTATGGTGACCAGACGTACTTATTTTATAAGGACAGTACTGTTTTTTGGTAACATGTCCTACTGTCCTAAATAAATGGTCGAAGTACACCTAAATGTACTTATTTTTAATAATTTAATAATTCCAAAAAAATTACCTAAATTCAAATTTAAGAGATTTAAAAAAATTCTGTTATCAAAAAAAAAGTTTTAATGCTGTGATATAGACGCCTCGCAGAAAGTGTCATTTTAATAGTGATTTACAAAAAGAATTTAGTTCCTTGTAAATGTAGGAATTAAATTTTGTTTCCGATTAAGTTAAATGTTTGAGTTCAAAAATATTAAAAGTTCTAAAGTTGTTTTTTTATTAAGTATTTATTATTATAAGTTTTGTTTTTCATGAAAGTCACGTGAGTTTAGTTATATAAAAACACATATTTTATTTTTCACTCTTAGTAAGATTAAAAATCTGTGATGCATATTTATGTTTAAAAATAAATAAATGAGTTTAAATTGATGTTATATTGTTAGGTATTTATATTGATATATATACACACAATATATATTAGCTTATATTAGTATGTACTGTTTTTTCTTTTTTAATATCTGGTCACCATAAGTATAGGTACTATATTACTATGGTTCTATAATACTAATTACTAAAGGTACCAACATATAACTGGAACCAGAGTGACTGAGTTGGATTTAGGAAGGTGGGGCACTTCCCTTGGGCAAATAATACTTTTACGAAGGAGAGCAATTATTAGTAAGGCACCAAATATTTTACCCTGAGGCCAGGGCACAGTGGGCCCGACGGCTGCATAATTAGGTATTATATATTTATATTATATACATGTATCCAATATCTACCTAGGTACCTATATTTTGTATCATGGTCATGACCTGTGGCGAAACGTCATAGGAGACAACGAGACAACGTCTACCCACTTAGAATACTACAAATAATTTGGTTCTATTATACTAATAAAATATTTTTTTTACAAATGTAATAATAGGTATATTATATATTTGTCAAAATCTTAAATTGTTCTTATAGTTTTATAATTAGAATATTTTATTGCAATAGACTATACTCTGTCCATAGAGAGAAACGTCTTGGACTGACGAAAATCGGTTCACATGTGCATCACTACAAGACACCCTGCCATAGTGTAACCCGTCCCGTTTACTGAGTGTCCCTTGGGGATGCACAGAATCGGCGTGGTATCTCACTGGACAGAGTATAGTTACGGCGGGTGCTGGAAGTGCCCGATGTGGCGGGTCAATCCAGTAAACATCCAAATTCGAAATATAGTATAAAAAGATGAGGCGATGTCGAATTTGTCTCATTCTGTCAGGCAGGGAGAATTGGAATACGAGAGTCGGTTATCGTAGGCGCTATAAAACACGCTATTCATATTTTTTTTAATTTTTAAGTAATAGTTATTAACTTGCGCGCTATTGAACTCCGCAAACTCGTTTGTTTGTTTATTTTTAGTGTGATATTTTGTAAGTATGAAAATTTAGTACTAATAAATAATAATATTGTCATTATGTCTGATTTTTTTTTTCAACGTCTCCCCGATCTATAGACTCCCTTAAAAGTTCGGCCTCGCTATGGTTAGATGCTTATGAGTAGGGCCCGGAATTATTTGCACTAAAAATGTACTACATATATGCATGCATTTATGCACTGATTTTAATTCAAATATGCACTTAAAATATGCAAAAATATGTAAATAAAAATGCATTTTAATTAAATTTATTTAGTTTAAAAATGTATATAGTTCGTTAAATAATTAATATGGAACAAAAAAATGTAATATTTGGGTAGTTGAAATAATTTAACTGTACTTACTATTTTGTTTGATGTATTCAACTGTATATCTGTATGTTGCATTTTGAATATTCACTCATCTATATAAAAAGTCATGAACAAAAATCAATACCTAAAGCAAACTGTGTCTAATTATAGCGAGTTATAGATAATAGATAATATACGTGTAATTGTAAATTGTAATAGTTGTAATATTTAACCGATTTTTTTTCCTTCCACATTCGCGGGATTTACGTAGGACATAGCGCTAAGTTTAGTATTAATAACTTAATTCTATTTTTTTCGTAAATATGCATTATATTAATTTTAAAAAATGTTGAAATATGCATAATAATTAAAAAATTTCCAAATATGCAAAAATATGCAACATTTAATTTTGCATACTAACACACTAGGTTAAGATTCAAATTTGTGTGTTTAATTTGTTTAATAAATAAAAATATGCAAATGCATAAAATTCCGGGCCCTATTATACTTATGAATTATGAAAATATGAACATCTCAGAAATCCTCCCCTCCTCGCGTTATATTTTTGTTGAAAATTATTATTTACCTAATAATTTTATTCGACATTTTAAATTATGATATTCAAAATTCTAACGAAGTTTGCTGTATCATTTAACCAGTAAACGACAGAATACATTAAACATTATAGATTTATAGCTAGCTTTACTTACTATAAACTATAAAGTCATAGTTATATTATCTTTATTATTTTGAAAGTAATTAAATTCTAATAATTGTTTTTAGTACTAGAGTAGCCAGTAGGTAGTAGGTAGTATAGGTACCACGAGTGTTGGCATCCATTTCCCGATCGATATAGCTACGATCTGATTATACTTTTGGATTCTATCCAAAAAAAAAGTCATCGCAAACATGTATATTTAATAATACAATGTATAACTTCATCGGTATAATATAATATACTCATAATAATCTAATAACTACGTCATAATTTTATTCGAACAAAAAAGGTGCCAATTTAATTTACAATAACTGAGAACCGTCTTCCAATAATGATCATTGATCATCGATAGACTAGCTCACCTTGCGCGTAATCAGCTAATCGAGGTCAGGGAATTAATTGATTAGTTGGAGAGAAGGTCCACAAACATATTATAGCCACAAATCAACTTTAAGACTATAAACTAATTGTGTATTAATTGTAGAATCGTAAATAATATTGTACTATAGCCTATAGGTTACATAGGTGTGTTTATTATGTCTTATACAATACAGGTTACGATTCGCGGTGATGATGTGTACAATAATAATAATCGTCGTTGAATTTTTGGGGGACCCATTCCTAAACTAAATATACGACCTTACGTGGATTGTTTCGAATTATTTTACTCGCCAACGAATAAATTATACTGATGTTTTTTTTAATTTTAAATTTAATACATACATTAACAAAAATTAAACCAAGGATACACACAAATAAAAATCCTATATCCTTTATTTTAAACAACAGCTCACCCTGCTGATGAAATATTCTCTACTGCTTTTACGGCAATAATTAAGTCGCTACTAATTTATGCATATCCAGTATGCACTGCCGCTTCCTAAACAAACCTTTTTAATATTACAACATTTATTTTCCGAAATAAATTTCTATTTAGTGCCATACTAAAAGCCCTTTGGTTCATGAGGAATAAACAGCTACATAATGACACCGGGGATTACTCTGCCGGATAATAATATCAATACAAAAACTTCCACAATAATCTAAGAAAACCGAAGAGCTCTCCATTTAAAAATCAGCGGAAAAATATCTTAACCTAGACTAAAACCACGTCTATCGCGATTAACACGACATCTCCTGAGAAGACTTCAAAGACCATCCAGATAGCTTTTAATCACATTTATTTATTTTATTACCCAATGTATAATTTATAACTAGAATAACCATAGTACATTTGGTCCACGTATGACTGTATGTCTGTATATCAATACAAACGTGATATTTTAGCATTTTAAAAACATTAATTATGTCGACGCAATGAATTATATAAGTTATACATAAAACTAATAACGTTGCGTTTACAACGGCATGAATTAATCGTCCGATAATTGTACGAATCAGTCGCCGCGACTCGCGTTGAGTAATCGTCAGGATATTATCTATCTTGTGAAAATATTATGTGAATGAATCGTTTCAAACAGGCGGTATGTTTGGCGCGTTCGTGTCCATTTGGTTGGCAACACTGTCACAGCCGGCCGGCGCTATTGTAGTTTGGGATTGGTGCCGCATAACAGTAATTTACCGGCCGGTCGCCGGTAAATTATCGCACGACTTTTGGCAACACTCGCGACGGCCAACCGGATGATTGTAACGCACGGCGCACAAGTTGTACACTGTGCACAAAACATGTCCGTCTGTCAGTGAAACACGCTTTTCGCGGTGCGTGTGTGTGTGTGTGTATTATATATTTATATGTTTATAGCAATACAAATGAGAGCGTGTTCCTGCTGCTGCTAATCGCAATATTACCAATTTCCCATCGTCGTGTGGATGCGCCTGACGCTTTAAACGCGACAAAGACAGTCGCAGAACCTCAGCCGACGCCAACGAGCCGATCGCACGATACGCGTCGAACTGATCTTCAGGTTAGTAGTACAACGGCGACGCCGAAGACGCGTCGCGATCGAACGGAACAGTCGATACTCTTTATACCTACGATTATAAAATACATTCTACTTATATTGTATTGGTGTTGTGGCGTGTGTACGATATGGGACGGGGACTTGTCGTCTGACCGGCGCTTTTCGTGCCGACGAGGAGATGATGGTGGCGAAAAGGACACTGAGTATCTCGCGACCCGGTGTTTCTGGCTCGTGGTTGTCCGGCGGCCGGTGCCGGCCTATGCACGTTGGCAGGGTGGTTGTCGAACCGGCAAATTACGCAGTCGCCGAAAATTTCTTTTACGATATTATCGTTTACTACAAACAATCTGTGATGATCTCAGTGTAGTAGACCGTTCCTCTCAATACCACTATTGTGTTTTTATCGGTTTATTTTTACTGTTTTTTTTGGGGACCTTTGTTGTCCAAGTACCTCAGAATTATAATACCTATGTATTAGTATCATTCCCACTTATTGACATTTCTCCTTCCTCGCTCGCAAATAAAAACCAATAAATGTCAAGTAATTCGGGTCGCATACTACCCCAGTATGGTAGTCAATTAATAGTTTCTGACAAACAACAGCGATTCCAATATTTACCTCTGTTGTTGTTCTTTAGATATGATTATTGATTATGGATTCCTTTCTTGCCTTCTCGGTCCAAAATTTAATTGTGTGTTCGAATATAAATATATATCATGTGTATTGACAATAAACGATATGTAGGTATGTTACCATTGTGGTTTTTCTTTCTATACACTGTGTACAAAGTACTTCATATTATCAACAGTTCCAAAGCTATCCAAGTTTTTGTCTGTTCCAATGATTTAAAATACACCATCAATTTATATTTTAATACCATTCAGTTACTTTTTATTGCTAAATAACCATTAAACTGGAACTAATTCCGCGATACTATTGAATATATTTATTATTAAAATATCATAAAACTAAAAGTAATTAGGTCACTAAAGTAACACACAACTTAGAAGATTGATCATAGTAATTCTAGAACTAGTACAATACATCCAAGTATCCTAATGAATATAATGTGTATAATATTATAGATCCATCCACAGATATAACATATATCTAGAGTTTTGATAGTTGTTGAGGTTTAAATATGTATGTTGAATAGAGTCGCCAAATATTATTGCCATGGGACTCCAATGTTAGTTAGCATGATGTCAATAATAAGATAATTTTATAAAATTCTAATATCTTTCAAAAATAAAAAGTTAATTGTTAATGTATTTTAAAATTGTTAAGATAGATATAAAGAAAGAAGGTTACGATTTTAATTTATGGATACCTAACAAATCCTTCTATCCTATAGTATAAAATAAGATAAGTATGTACCTATTAGTACTATAGCACACTGTTTATGTTTTGTAATTGTGATATGAGTGAAAATATTACATATTTACATACACAAAGAAAACCTCGACAAGGTGTAGAAATGTATTTTGCTTTGCTTACCTCTGCGGCTCTATTTTTATTTATTTATTTATTTCAAACATTACGGGCAATTATAACAATTGATGATTTACCCCATGCTATCTAGAGAAGATAAATTTGATATTTAAATCTATTAATTACGGAGTCATAATTAAAATACTAACCCACTTAAACGTATGTAATAAACTAATAAATTTTCAAATTTTACCAAACCTAAAAATGCTATCAATACATCAAAAAAAAGGTCGGCAAGTGTGAAGTGGGTACCGCTTTGCTGTACAGTAGGTGTCGAGTGGGCCACAGTAATGGATGGTATTAAATTTGGATTCAATGATAAAATATCATTGTATACGAAAAACGATTCTGAGCGGAGACGGTCTGTCAGCCTAAGTTAGGTATTTTATATTATATTTATATTGCCATTATTAATAATTTCAAACGCTCATAAAAAATTAGTTGGACTTTCCGGTAAATTTTTTTTTCAGAAAGCTATAAGAACTATAATAGAGATCCTTCTGTTTGAATTTACTAATAAAAAAAAAAAGCATAATTTCCTTATTTTTACATATTTTGTTGAAATTTTAACTTCAGGCGCTTATAAAAAACTATAAGAGACATAGGCTCAACGTTTTTTTTTAATTTTCACGTACAACATAAGTTATTTATGAAGAACATTGTATTTCATTTTCTAGTTTTTTGACCCATTAGAAAAAAATTTTATCGGCAATAATAAAAATAAAAAACTAAAAAATTAATTACCTATGTCTATAAAAAGTTCAAAAAAAGTCAAAACATATTGAACATTTTACTGTGTATAAAAAAATTGCTTATACAAACATTTTGTGAAATTTTCATGTAGGTATTTAAAGTCATTATCTCTTCGGTTACACCAAAAATAAAAATCAATTTTATCCAAAATTTGCTTCGTGTAAAAATTCGCATTTTGCCTTAATTTTTTTTTTATTTTTCCCGCGTTAAAAACTATTGAAACATTTTTACTTTTGACCCCCCCCCCCCCAAAGTAACAACTAGATCCACTCAGAAAAGATACTGATGAAAAAACACTTTTAGTGCCCTTCAACGTAATGACCAGACAAAAAGAAACACATTACATCATTGTAGAATCAATACATTCATCGCTCCGCTCAGAATCTAAAAATGAAAAATTTTATTATGTATAAAAAAAATTAATCAAGTACGGGATTAAGTACTAGTGGAATGTTTTAAATTTCTATGCTAATTTTTTTTTAATTACAACAAAATAACAAAATCGATTTTGTAAAAAACTTATGTTGCGTAAATATTTTAGTTTTAACGTATTTTTTTTTTATAGTTTTACTGATTACTAAGCGAGAATTTTGATATTTTTGTCCTAAGGGACAACTTATAAGTAAGTACTGACGAGATCTAATTTATTACCAAAACAACCCTTGAAGTTGAAGATTGAAAGCACAAATATAAACCAATGATTGCAAAACAAGAATCTAAAATATCTATAAAAAAAAAATTGGTGTATATACAGGGTGTTTCTGAAATGGTTGAGGAAACTAGTATATGCGTACTCAGTGTGATGACCCAATGATGATTTTTTTGAAATTTTTTTTCTACCTTCAAAATCTGGGTTTTTTTAATTTATTTTTAGAACTTTATCTTAAATGTAAAAATAAATACTCAAGTTGTATTTTTTGTAAACTTCTCATATGAATCGAGATGTCACATCATTTTTGAGCTTGTCGCGCGTTTTTCACGCTCGAACCGCCGACTAAAAAAAATAAATGGTGTGGCACATCGATTTGTATGAGAAAACTACAAGATAAACAGTGGTCATAGTTATTTGTTGAAATTTAACATACAGATTAATTAACACATTGTTTTACATTGTAAAATAATCATAATTAAATACTCTTTATTTTTAAAATCAATTTTAATCTACAAAAGTTGTTCAATGTTATACAATTCGTCAAACGCCAAATTCGATTGAAAAAACTCGGAGTTTATTACATCGTCGTATGGAAAAGTGTATCGAAGTTAACGGGGGTCACATTAAACAACTTTTGTAGATTAAAATTGATTTTAAAAATAAAGAGTATTTAATTATGATTATTTTACAATGTAAAACAATGTGTTAATTAATCTGTATGTTAAATTTCAACAAATAACTATGACCACTGTTTATCTTGTAGTTTTCTCATACAAATTGATGTGCCACACCATTTTTTTTTTAGTCAGCGGTTCGAGCGTGAAAAACGCGCGACAAGCTCAAAAATGATGTGACATCTCGATTCATATGAGAAGTTTACAAAAAATACAACTTGAGTATTTATTTTTACATTTAAGATAAAGTTCTAAAAATAAATTAAAAAAACCCAGATTTTGAAGGTAGAAAAAAAATTTCAAAAAAATCATCATTGGGTCATCACACTGAGTACGCATATACTAGTTTTCTCAACCATTTCAGAAACACCCTGTATATATATAAATATAATTTGTTGTTTTTAGTATTCACAATGTACCTACAGATATAAAATATGTTTCTTAACAATAATGAAATACTACCTACTATTTATATTTATTCGATAAAGAATACATTTTAGACTCTGAGCAGAGGGAAGAGTAATTTTACAATGATGTGTGTCTGTATATACCAGGGATAGGTAACTGGCGTCCCGCGTACCATTTTTATCTGGTTCGTACTACATTTTCAAATTATTTCATAAAATGTTGGCGTTTATCTGTATTTAACTTTATTATGTTTTTGGTAAAACAATGATATTAATTCTAGTATATCTTGTATATTAACTTTAGTATTGAACTGCAGCCTGATTTATTAAATGTCTAAATATATATTTATAAAGGCATAAAAGATATAGCTAATAGATTAGGTTAGTACGCTGGTCGATAGCCTTGGTTTTATTAATTTTGTGTTTTGTAGTGTTTCAAATTTTAAATTGTAATGTCCTTTTTTTTGCCTTCCAGGCTCTTTTTCCCTCCAGCTTTTAAGTTCTAAAAACTGCCCTTCTATTAACTTTAAGTTACCCACCCTTGGTATCCACGATAAGTAGTTGAAAAATGCTTTGATTTTCTTCAACAGTATCTTTTCTGGTGGGAAAGTGAATCTAATTGTTACTTTTGAGAGGTAATTTTACAAAATTTGCAATTATTTTTGTAAGCACCAGGAAAAACAAAAAAAAAAAGTTGCACAAATTTGGTTTTTGACAAAATCGATTTAGTTTTTTGGCGTAAATCAAAAAAATGTAGATTCGTGTAGGATATTTGAATGTTTTAACAAACATTTATATAATAATTTTCTATAGGTACACCAAAACATTTTCAGTATATTTTGACTGAGCTATAATTTAATAAATTATAGATAAAAAATTGTTTGATTGGTCAAAATACTTAAAAATTGAATACAAGGTTTCTCATAACTTGTTGGAGAAAATTTAAAAAAAAATTAAAATTTTGTATTTATCAACAATAGTTTTGTATAAGCGTCTTAACTCTTAAGTAAGAATTTCGTGAAAATTACGTCAAATCATTTACATGCAAATTAGGTATCTTGAAGTTAAAAAAAAAAAAAAAATATTCAATATTTCTCGTAAGTACCTAGTTAATACTGTAACCAAAAATTCAAAAATATATATTAACATGATTGTTTTTTATAGACATTTTAATTTCAAATTTGAACATAAAAATATCGAAAATTTGCAAATTATTTTATAGATAAAAATGTTCAATTCTTATATCTAAGGCTTGAACAATTAAATCAAGGTTATTCGTAAATAGTTAACGCTGTAACCAATAAATCTAAAAAAATATGTAGGTACATGGTTGATTTTTATAGACATTTTAAGTTCAAATTTGGACGATTATAACATTTTTCTTAGTTGCTTGAAACTTAAAGTAAATTATTATATTTTATACACTTAATTAAATTTTCAAATGCAATTTTCTGCAAAAATTAATTCAACCTACTGTATTATTAATAGTAAAATTAATTATTTTAATAGCAATTATATCATAAAATACTCTTAAGTTATGTGGGCTAACATACCGTCTTCGTTCAGAATCGTTTTTCGTATACAATGATTTATATTTTATATCTATATATTATTGAATACAAATTTAACACTTGCATTACAGTGACGCCACTCGACACCCGTTGTACAGTGGAGCGGGACTTGCCGACCTTTTAAAAATTGTATGTACAATTTTTATAAAAAATATCGTATTCTGTGTTGGTTTATTTAAACAGATATTTGTCATTTTAAGATGTTGTATATATTATATAATAATGTAATGCTAGAAAAAGTAAGAAGGGGAGTGCATGTATATATAAAGGTTTGACCTAACCAGGTGTTATGAACCAGTGTAAAAATACTACCTGTATTTCATTTATATATGGCTCAATGTGATTTATTTTTATTTATACTTTTGGTGATCATATCATGGGTTTTAGGATTCCATGTGGTGGTGTAGTTCTTAGATTTTACATTGTGCTGAGGATGTAATATTTTTAATGGCTAACAATATAAATATATAGTGCTGCAATTTTGTTCTTCCTACTGACACTATATTTTATAAAAATATTTTGCGATGGAAGTCAAATTGAGAGTTAAAACCATATTTATGTATATACAAAACTATCCAAAATACGAAATTATAGTGTCAAAAAAAAACATTTTTTTTATGTGCTGTAAATGAATATATTTTTAGATGTCATTAATTATTAAGGTAGATTGTCTGATATTAGTCTAATATTATAAAATATATGTCTGATATTAAATTTGTCTTTCTTAAATAACCTTAAATCAAAATATACATTATTATGTTTAAATGGTGCGATTTGCACATCTAAATCTGTTCTAAATATTTTAAATTTTAATATTTATGTATTAAAAAAATACGATGAATATTAAAATAAAATTTCGTCACACATACCTAAGTTTTATTTTTTAAGTTATAAGTGCAAATACAATAATGTATGAACTAAATAGTTAGTTTTATAAAGAATTAATACATATTGACACTACAAATATGTACCTATTATTAATACACACTACCTATATCATGTTTAATTACTATTTATGAATTAAACCATGCAGTTTTAGTTATCTGTGTTTAATTCTTGAATTTTTGTTAGGTTCTCCTATCTAAAAAGCGGAACTGAGTGGTTGACAATTTACACAATCCTTAACTAAGCGTTTAAAATTTCGACTCTACAGTAAGTAGATGGTGGATTTTATTGCTTTTGAATTATAAATGTTTGATTGTTTGTTAATATATGCATGAGTACTTTCATTTTATTTGATTATAAAATACTAAATTACAAACACAATTGTAAGTAGTTGATATTTTACATGGTCGTATTATTGTTACATACATCGTAGTAATATTTATTTAAACCACAGTTCTATGTTTTAAGTTAAAATTAGAATTGTAATTTTCCAACTATACCTATTGAAAATTTGTTATTGTTTGTATCAATATAAAAAATTATACACGTACTTTTTATTTGTATAAGCATATACTCCAACCAGCTTGTATTTTAAAACAGTGTGCAATATGTTTGTTTTTGTATACAACTGATGTGTTGATACATTAGAATTATTTTTGATTCTTAAAGAGTTTTAATCTGGGTATAAAAATAAACACTTATCTTAACCTATTTATGGATTATTAAATGCATTCATATTCAAATTAGATAATACGAATTTTAAATTAATTTACATTATGTACTTTTATTGAGTTTTTTATTTGTTAGATTTTTTTTAGTTTTGGATAGTCTAATAAACAATTTATTGGTCTGTACACTTAAGATTTTTCGAAAGTCAAGAAAACCCAATTAATTTAAACATTTCGTTGAGGCTGGAGATACCTATAGATTTAAAGGAGAAAATAATAGTATTCTAAATATTGACTTAGGTATATTTACGATTTCACCATAATACAAAATTGAACTAGGAATGTTTTAAACACGTATGCTGTGTCTTTTAACGAATAGTATCACCTTCTAAAAATGAACGAACTGTATACAATTAACACAAATTAATGCGCATATTTTAATATTATTATGAACTTAGTAATTTTAACTATTATAATTATAAACGTTCTTGATAATTTGTTGTACTACCTTTTTTCTATTTAACATTACATTATATCTAATCTCGCCTTTCCCGACCATAGGTTGTAATTTTGTAAATTTACACACACGTTATTCCGTAACAAAAAATTGTATGCACTTCAACAAAAGTATTATGTATTTTTACATATATTTTATGTATAATTTTGTATATTTGGTTATGAGGTACACAGAAGAATAAAATAAAGTTAAAGGTTATGCATTTAAAACTATTAGGTGGCTTACATAACACAGTGAAAATGTATTTAATCTTTTACTGATAATTTAATAACTCTTTTGGTATTATCATTAACTGTATACCATACATTTTATTTTTCACTAATATTCCGTCGTTTCTTTTAAATATTTTTGTTTTATTTCGGAAGTAACGCCCATTTGCGACAACGTGTATTTTTTTAAAAAATATATTTAGTTATGAATAATTTAATATTTAAGACTGGTTATTATATTGGTATAACTTAAACTGAAACTGAAAAATTATTTTATTGCTGTTTTCCCATATGATGTTCATACTATACGTCATATTAATACATTTTTGAATTTCACGTAAAATCTGTCCAACTCTTATACAATGTTGAAGTAAAAGCATCGAGCAGATGTTTGAACAATATACAAGCAGCTGAAACGTATAAGATCGTCCTTATTTCTTTTGTACATTGTTATGTTGCAGGATGTCCTTTAAACTGCAAATGAACAGTTATGAGTTTATGATTCTTTTATAAAATATAATATTTTTTGTTAAGAAATCTTTGAAATACCTTGAACTAAATTAAATATTTAAAATATGGTATTAATTCTTTTTTTCGACGTATTTATTCTAGTTGACATTACATAACGCATGTTAATAATTTAGAATGCCGTTGTTTCACAAATAGTTTTTATATACCTATATTTTTTTAACGATACGCACATCATTGTCCAAGACGTTTTTTTGGCTATTATATAAGAACGACTAAGAGTTTCGACGACGCAATTTATTACTTACAGCATTAATAACAACGATATTTATATTTTTATGGAGGTTCAACTTGAAATCAGCGTGTTATGAAAACGCATCGCGAGAAAACTTCAAATTTCGCGTTATAATTTGCATACGTTTAGAACGCAGCTCGGATCATAACTTGTTTTCTTTCGATCCAACAGCCGCAGTGGTGGGAGAGTCTGCTGGTGTAACTGATATCCGTATAATATTCTGGGCGACCGTCATTGAACGACGCCACTCTACGGTAGCAAAAATGTGAACAAGAACAAACGAACGTGTAAAAAACGCCGGGCGGCACGCGCAAGCTAACGCGGTGTGCACTATCCGCCGCCACGTGGTCTTGTAAGTCTGGCGGCGCGACACATTCAATTCGGCCGTGTTCGTCAGGCAACACTGCGCGGTGGCCGGCCGGCTCGTCCCCACCGTGCCGCTACCATGCCGGTACGTCGCGGTCGTTCCCTTCGACCCCGCGCGCCATCCACCGTGGTCTTACCTTCCGCGGCGCGGCGTCGGCTTTCTCCACTTCGACCATCCCGCCGAGCCGTATTTATTTCCCTTCGGAAACCGTCGCATCGCGCTCTTTCGCACGCGCAGTGTGATCGTGTTCCATCGCACTCGCACACTGCCTTACCACCACGTTGCTCGGAATCCGTCCGTCGCCGCAATATTGCGCCGTGGTTTTCGTAATTTTGTGTGTAGTGCAGACCAGAGAACTGCCGAGTGCATTACTCCTGTTACGGTATCCACGTGTTACGTACGTAACTACGTGTTAAAAGTTTACGGTTTTTTTCTCCTCTTACGATCGAATTTCTTCTCTACCAAGTCGCCGGCTAATGGTTTTTTATTAAAATTATATACGGTTTTTTTTTTATTCTTTTCGTTCGGAGAACGGAACAGCCGACGTGGTGTTTGAAGTTTATCTCGCATTTCGTACGTCTTAAGGCTACCGTGGTGGTGTTTCCCCCCCAAAAATAACACAATTTAAAGTATTTATATCGTAATATATTTTAATTTATATTCGACGCAGTTTCAATATTATTATGGCACGAGGCGACAACGTGAACAAGGTTAGTTACCGGTTTGTATAAATAGAAACGAAATAATAGTATCCGTTATTTTAGTAGTAGTATAGTATTAGTATTTATTGATAGTAGTAGTAGTAGTAGAAGTAGTAGTAAATGTGTAGTAAACTATATTATTATAGTATAGTTCGAGCGAGTGGCGTTCGTAGCGCGCTCGTGGTTTTCGGTCTGCGACGGCGCGATGTTTGCCTCCTCACAACGTGGTTTCTATTGTTGCCATCACACACGTCCATGCGTTTGCAGATGGCAGCTTCTAGACCTACCGTACCGCATATTATAGAATTATGTACGTACTTTTAAGTCGACGTGTGCCGTTCTGACGGTCTTCCTATCGTCCTGTCTCCGCACTGCTATGAAACCACGATCGGTCGCGCAGCCGGTGTCACGAGAGATGCTCATTCGCACGTGTGTGTGGGTGGTTGTCTCGGCGTTATTCGCCGTGACGGTGTCTGTAGACGCCCGCGGATCGCGCGAGGTCGCCTGTTTCGGTAACGTGTCGGTATAAACGTACATAACCTAACAATATCGTGTGTCGGCCACGGTATGTACGCACGTCTCGTGAAGTCGCATTGTCCCGATACACGGTGTCATCCAACATACACCTACGAACTCCACGTTACGCTCATAACACGAATGTCTTGCTCACTTATGGGACCTGTGCCTCTAATTTGCGAGAAAGGAAATTTTGAAATGTGCAAGTTTAATTTTGGCCGTCTTGTTTGCGTACGTGGATTGTCGACGTCGCGATAAGACCGCGGACGTTATTATTATTACTATTACTACTACGACCGGTTAGCGTGTGGTAAAAACCTGACCCCGCCGGTCGTGCGGTGTGTGCGATTTACAGTTTTTACCTGTTGCCGGAACGTGATTAAGTGCAGTTCACCTGGGGGTTTTTTTTATGGTAATCGTTATTTATATATTGTATACGCTAGAATAATATGATATTACACTCCCTCCATAGGTCGGTCGATCGTGTGGCTGTTCTGTCGAGTTTTATTACTTTGTATAATTCGGTTTTTTTTTCATTTATTTCCAGTTCTGGACAGCTCTTTTAATAATTATTTATTTATGCTCCCGTGTCAGTATGCAAGTATGCACTTAATTAACTACCGAGCGATTATTGTTGTAACCACCGCGGCGTAGTTTATCGCTCGATCGAACTCGTCTTATATAATCGCAGCGATAAATGTTCACATTAACCGTCGCCGCCAGACTATATTTCAAAACCCAATCGTCTATTATTGCTCTAATTACCTTTCTATTTTATTATATTATTTACTATATGTGTATATATATAGAGGCGCTTTGGGAAAGTATAGTGGATACTTCGGTCGATCATACGGTTTTAATTCTAAGGAATGTTAATTACTGCCTAGGTATTAAAGTATTAAAATATTGCACCGTTGCAACAATTCAATTTCAGAATGTATACCTGTGATTAAGTGATTTGTACAGTCCCGGGTTTCCTTTTGTAAATATATAATATAATACGTATGTGTTAACAAATTTATTGTTTGTTTATTTTTGTTGAGAAAAATCGGAATATATTATTGAAGTTATATATTTTTTTAATCAGTAATGAAATCAATGACCCGGCCGATTTAGTATCAAACCTTGAATTTAAATTTAATCTAACTCTTATAATGATAATGACTGTCAATTTAAAAAAAAAAGAACCTAATAATATTATTTAGGTATGTTAGAAAAGATAAAAGTACAGATATAAAACAATGTTAATTAATTTCATGTTTATTCGTAATCGATTTAATTTAATATAATATTTTGTATCATACTTTTATGGACCTATTATATTTTGTGCATTCGATTATGGTTCTATATTGATTGTTATCGGAGAAATGCGTATTATTTATACAATTATTTAGCGATTTAGCCATAAAAAACGTTCTTCCTTGCCATTTCCTAAGTCCATTTGTTTCTTGTTATATGTGTTCAATTTATCCCGGAAAATTGTGAATTTTGCATCATTACAAATAACAGTTGTGACTTGTAAAGTATTATAATATTACATCGAACAATCTAAAAAAAAAATCACGCCATTTTATTATAATATTTTAGTTGCGTAGCCGCGTAGGTAGGATAAGGAATTTATAATTAGGTATTAATTAGCTCGATTTCGATTGCGGTTTAAATTGTTAATAATATGTATTATCCGAACGACTATCAAATATTATCCGTTTTAAATAATAAGAAGTATAATCTCTTATTAAAGTTCTTATTATCTGCATAATTTTTAATTTCCACTATTGTTAAAAATAAGTGTTGTTTTAATTAAGGTTTAAAATGTCAACTCAGTACCTTTATTGTTACGAAAGTGGGCATTAATTGTTATTTGTTTTTATTAAGAAAAAAAATTTTAATTTAACTATTATTTCGTTTCTATTTAATTCTTCTGGAATTTTTTATAGACTATTTTAAAACTATATAGATACCTATTATACTTGTTTCGCTTTCTCTGAGATTTTCGGAAACTTCCTTATTAACTTTTTTATTCTTCACCTACCTTTTTATAATTACTCATTAGTGATGCTAATTTAACATATTAGTACTTGAAACTTATCGGTTTATTGACAGGGGTCCTAGCAACAATATTCCGATTTTTACAATACCGCGCAAGTCGGAAGTGTAATATTATTTTTATATTGACCAATTTTTCGTTCATGACCCATTCTTGTATTAAAACATTTTTTAGATAAGTTTATTGACTGAACATGGCAACTAGCCAAACCTGTTTTTCATACAATTCAATACGTCATAGGTTC
Organism: Neotoxoptera formosana; assembly: GCA_022818045.1. NCBI lineage: Eukaryota > Metazoa > Arthropoda > Insecta > Hemiptera > Aphididae > Neotoxoptera > Neotoxoptera formosana. The sequence continues at coordinate 22,319,551 of CM040633.1, read as the reverse complement.
ATGTACAAAAACAGGTATGTGGTCTGATTTCTTCTCAGACACAGCCACCGGCAATCTACTGAGTAGATTCTACTGTGTACGCTCACCGGCAACGCCTAAACTTTATACACTTTATGACACGTGTAGTGCAAAATTAACGAATAAAAGCAATGGTATTGTTACATTTTTGTTTGACAAATTTAGAGCGGTCATATTTTAAGGTTTATGAATAACCATAAAACAAAATATATATACAGAAACATCGATTTTTTGATAAATAATATCCAACAATTTTTTCGTGTGTAAATATATTATTATACATAGCATACATTAGCAAACTAATAGTGGTGGGGCCAGTGGACCACATGTGACTTTCAATATCTGCTCACTAATTGTCCTTCTGTGTCTGTCTCACACTATAGAATATATTTAATTACCCCTTTTCCGCTATTGAACTATTTTTCTAGACATAGTTTAATTTTCAAAATATAGGTAAATTACATAATATAAGTATATTATTATGGGCTATGACTCTTAAGTGCTAACTATACAAATTTGAAATTTTTTTACTTACATTAACAAAACATTTTTGTTTGTTAGTAAAACAGCTTAAAATGTAATACAAGGTTCCTTCGTTGTAATTATAGCAGTTAAAATATATATAAAACACAACTACACTGTTTTGTTTTTATATGCATTTGAAGTTCAAATTTTGACGAAAGTCGTCAATTCATTTCTAATTCTTACAACCAGAGGCGTAATTAAGGGGGGGTGAGGGGGATAAATCTAGTGCATATAGAGCCTATATCATAATTAGGGCCCGGATTTATATGCTCTAAAACCTAAGAAATATGCACTATAAAATATGCATTTATGCTCTTATTTTATAAAAATATACCCTATAAAATAAAAAATATGCATTTAAAAACCTTATGTATGCAAAAAAAAATCGTAAAATACAGAAATATGCAGTACATGTCAAAAAAGGACAAAATATGCAAAATAAAAGTTTATATTTCGGTTATATAGATTACAATCCAAACTAGTAGCTTACCTAGCTACTTTTTGGATTATTCAGAAAAAACATGCAAATGCATATAAATCCGGGCCCTAGTAATCACTAATGTATGATTCACTAAAACCTACTCAATAACAGATTACTACTTGTCCCAATATGTCTCACAAAAGATAAGAAAACGACTTCGTCAAATTACACGGATTATAAATATAACTATAAAACGTTATTTTAATAAAAAAATAACCAAAATATTACATATTAAGCATTTAAAAACCTTATATATGCAAAAAAAATCGTAAAATACAGAAATATGCAAAATAAAACTTTATATTTCGGATATATAGATTACAAATCAAACTTGTAGCTTACCTAGCTACTTTTTGGATTATTCAGAAAAAACATGCAAATGCATATAAATCCGGGCCCTAATCATAATAAATCAATTGTACTAAATCCTGATGATATGATTGACGAGTTGACAGCCACTGTACTTGAAAATTTAGTATTCTGTGTGTAAAAAAATATCTATCCCCCCTAAGACAAATTCCTAATTACGCCACTAGTTACAACACACGGTTGGTTCTGCTGAACGCAAATTTGCTATGTTGCGCAATGCGCGTGGGTCTGAGAGATAACTAGTTGGCCAACTTCTTCTTAAGACTTAACCTAACCTAACTAAGAATTGGAAGCGGCTATTTTTTTAAATTTGTCGAACCACGTGCAACATAGGCGTTTAAGACCAATATTGATCTGTGAAGCGATAAAAATTTTGATAACAGATTCGATTATGTTGTTAACTCGAATTGAGATCGGCTTGCACACATTTTGAGATTTAAGTATTGCCCTTATCCTATAAAACTTGCATATTTAAATTTTTGAAGAATTTAAAGTAAATAATGTGTGAAAGTCGATCTCTAGTAGACTTTATTGGGAAATTCAAATTTTTTTTATTTTAGAGTTCTTATCATTTCACTAGAATAACCGGTACGTTAGAAATATATGTAAGCCACTACATATTTTCTATGTTGCGCGTATTTTAGACAAAGACAGTAAATCACTGTTTCCAATCCCCTTAACACCTAAGACTTAAAAATTTGTTTATTCAAAAAAAATACCAAATTCTACCGCTTGGTCATTGTAATATTTAAGTATTTTGACTGTTAGTGGTTTTTGAACAATATTATTACCTGAAATTATATAGTTTGTGGTTAACAGTTTGTTACATATATATATTTCTCGCCACACTTACTTTGGCATTTAAAATCGTGTACACGTCTCTTAACCATCTGTGTCAGCATTCACATTGACTAGTTTGTTGTTTGCTGTATGTTTCCCATGAACAAAAACAAATAAAGATGTAAATTTTTAACATTCTGCATGGTGTAAATCTAACAACATCTGTTGCTTAACACATGACAACTAACTATTAGAAGTTGGCATTTTTTAATGATGTGTTTTACGTTGATTTTCTCGGTAACATTACAAATTTAAATTCAACAAACAAAAAAAAAATCATGTAGGTACCTAGGAATGTTTTTAAAATTAATTGAATTATTGATATTTTAAAATTATGTATTCCTTGTATGTCCCTCTACCTAACTTATTACTAGTTATCAATTGTTCTTATTCATCTTAGGTTGAATTTAATCAACTATTAAACATTAGAACCATTGACAATTAATTATTATTTTTTAATAACTAATAAAACACATTTTTTTTTATTTACAAATCAATATTAAATTAACTATCTACAAAAATTAAAATACTGATTTAATCAGCTAAATAATAGGTACCTATACAAAGTATGAATTGAATATAATGTTGAGTCATATATTTTCATGCTATTATAGAATAATTATCAATTTAAAATACCTTACATATTTCAATATTGAATAATTGATATTCATAAACTAATAATCTATGGAAACTTTTTAAATTTATATTTTATATTTTATAGGTTTTACACTCGTATCAAAGTGGATATCATACGATATGTTCAAGGTGAGGACTGTATCTCTGGGGAGAATTTTAACGTTTTCGACAGCCGTCTTATACCTCGGTTATCTTTGGTACAAGCGCAAGAGAACTTTGTCACATCGCCAGAGTGACAAGAAGAGACCCCGTTCTGAACCTTCAGAACTGACTAAAATTGACGATCTAGAATTGTTTCAGGCATTAGAAAAAGCCTCTCGTACGATAGAAGTATCACAAGCTGTGGAAGAAGAACTAATTGAGAGTTCTGTTATTCATAAAGAGATCATGGAGCCAACTGTCAGTCAAATAGAAGTGAATGAAAAAGAATCATTTATAGATAACCAAGAAGTACATGAATTAGTAACTAAAGTTGAACAACAGGTATGTTTAGAATCTGAAATGATCACGATAGATTCTTTAACTGAAGATATGACTAATTTGAAATTAAGTACAGAAATAGAAAAACAAAACAAAATAGTTATAAATTCTGACAATTCTATAAATATCCATCAAGTTTTAGAAAATATTGAGAAAGAAGGAATAGAAGAATACTCTAAAGATAAAGCATGTTGGGCAGTAATGGTAGATAAAGAAGATCACTGTGAATGTCCAAAAGCCGTTTTTGTTAAAAAAGTTAAAAAAGATGAAGAACCTATGATATTTGAAGGAATTAAATTTAAAGGAAAAAAGAAAAAAGGCAGAAAAAAGAATCAAACTAAAGATATTATTAAGCTTCCCTCTGAATCAAACAACAAAAATAAAACTAATAGCATTGTAAAATCTGTAAAAAAAAACCAAATTGTAGAAGAAGATTGTGATTCAGCGCATAGTATAGATCATAGTATTGACACTAATGATGCACCAAACACAATCTATTCAGATATTAGAAGTGTTGTGAGTTTCATTTTTTATTCATTACATTTTTATTTTATTATTAATGATTACGTGTTTTAAAAACAGGGTTCTCAAGACAGTGGCAAAGGTGGTAGTTCTATTTCTGGAGAACTACGCACAGTATCAGATTCTGATGAGCAAACAAGTTATGACTTTTTAGTTCCAATTGAACTAGTGGGACCAATTATTGGTAAAAAGGGAGCATTTGTTAAATATATCAAAGAGAAAAGCAATGTTAGGCTTTTTGTCGAAAACAAGAATGACAGTCTAGAAGATAAATATAAAATGTGTACATTAGTTGGTGAGTATTAAGTTAAAATTGCATTGGTTTGTATATTTGGTTTATTAAAATATTTCTTTATTGTTAATAGGATCTGAATTAAATATTAACAAAGCGCTCAAGTTAATTAGAACCAAGTTTCCTGAAAGAGCTTATCCAGAGTTTACTTTAGAATGCATTTCTTCAATGTTGGATGGTTCACCTGTTATTTCTCAACTTTTTAAGGTAAATTTATTAAATACAACTTTTTTGCATTCTTCATTATAAAAATGTTTTATGTTTAGTCGGAATTAATTGAAGGTGTTAATAACCATGTTATTGTCACTGACCTAGTAGCTACCGATCATTTCTTTGTACATAATGCATCAAGTCCAGATTATGCAATGCTTTCTTCTTTAAACATTGCCATGAACGATACATTTGGAAACAGCAAAGAAGATATTCCAGAAGTTGATTTACGCACTGTTACCCATGGTATTTCTAAACTTATTATTAAAGTTTTAAAATCTTTAACATATATTTATACATTTTACTGTAGGTTCTGTAGTGGCCACCTATAGCGCAGATAATTGGTATCGTGCACAAGTGATCGATGTAGATGAAAAAAAATATGAATCTGCTAATGTATTCTTTTTGGATTATGGTGGTTGCAAAAAAATTGAACAATGTGATATGAGGCCAATGCATGACTCATTAATAGCATTAAGCTTCCAAGCAATTGAATGTAGTTTAGCGAATATTGCTCCAAGTAAATTTACTCATTCTTTGATGTGTTTTCATAATAACCATGTATTTATTTGTTGTTTAGCTTATGGTGAGTGGTGTGAGGAATCCCTAAAAATGTTTGAATCACTGACTACTAGCAAAATGTTGTTTGCACAAGTCGTTTACAAGTCTGATAGTGTACAATATGTTAATTTATTAGCTTTTGATGGCTTAGTGGTAAATACTTTATTTTTGTATTTTAAAAATGTCTTCTTTATATTTATACTTTTGGTTTTTTTTTTCTATCTAGACCGTTTCTATCAACGATGAACTGATTAAGTATGGATTTGCCGTCTACGCTCCCCCAAGTGGGATTTACCGAAATGATACAACACCCGAACTTAACGAACTAACACACGCACCTGCATAGGTTACTTTCTCATTTGTTTTTAAAGTTGCTTTTGTATTTTCCTGACTGTTATTGCGTTATTTTATTACTATTTTTTTCCATTCATGACTTAATAATTTTTATTCAATTTTAAATCTTTCATTGAAAACCTGCTTTCAGGTATATATTTTTTTTTTCAAATAATGCACTCATTTTTCTACACAAATTGGTATTTTTTTTATTTATTTATGAAAATATAAAAACTAAAACATTTGATTTATTATGAAACAAATTTGCTTTGGATTATAGTAATAGTTCATTAACAATTAATTCTTTCTTTAGTACAAATACCAAACTTTTAAAATTAATATTTTAAATCATGTAATATGATTGAAATTATAGTACATTTTTATTAAAATACCATTTGTTATTATTTTAAGTACTTCAGTTAATTTGTGTATCATATTTAAAAAAATTATGTCAATTTGTCACCGAAATAGTTGGACAAATTTCTTTTTTGACAAATAAAATGTGTATATTGTTTGCATTTGATTTAAACATTTTTAGATATAAACCAAATAAATTATGTTAAATTATATTTATTTTTTTTTTTTTTTGATCTTCGTCAACTGTATCACAATAGAAATAAGGTTTTTTTGAAAATGGTTTTTCATATAATGCATATGTTATACATTTTAGATAAAATTATGAAATTATTTTAATTAATGTTATCTTTTCGCAGGATAAAATAAATCACATTCATTTTATAGAAGTATTATCAAATAATTAGAATATAGGAAATTTAAATAATGTTTCAACTTAAGAGTGAGAATTTATAAAAATGATAAAATTGTAAATTTGAACTAGATGTACATTTTATAAGTTCATATCATTTAATCTATGAACGAAATATCAAATTATATTATTTATTATATAATTAATTCATTATTGATACAGATATGTTAAGATTATTGTAAGGGAAGCAATTTTTGTTATCGAGTTTTCTTGTATAAAAACTAACTAGTTGGTTATATATTATTTTGTTTTATTTTTATAATTGTTTCCCTTTTCTGATTTCAAATCAATGGTCATATAATATTAAATGTGATGGTTAATGGCTGAACATAATTCTAAATGCTACAATTCAGTAAATACCAGTGCTAGGGGTTTATGTACATTTGAAATTACTTATTATGTACAATCTATTGACAAAAACAAAAAATGCATGTCTTTATATTATTTAAATTTAAGTAATGTATACTAACAAGATGCAGCTTTATATTTTGCTGATAATTTCAATTCCACAAAGTTGGTAATTTTATCTAAAGAAAATTTTTAATTTATTAAAAATGTTATGGATTTATTTAAGCTTAAGTCTAACAAAAACATTAGTAGGTTATTTAATAAGAAATGTTGGTTTTCTGTTATCTTACTCAATCTATTTCAAAATTAGAAGCAGCTTCATTTCATTAAAGTTAAGAATTATTTGTAATTTCATTGTTTATTTTAACAAAATTAAATCCATGTCTCGTACATTGCATATTGATATAAATCCAACCCCTACATTTAGGTTAGGATTCTAATTCTAGAATTAATTAAATCCTAATTCTAGGATTTTAATTAATCCTGGTCGTAATTTCTCTTCTGAACACCATCCCATGTTTGTATGATAAGTGTAATGATAGTAACCTGTTGCCCGTTACTTTTGATTGTAACTATTTATTTTTTTTCAAAAATTGTTTTCCTTGCAATCTTACAGTTAAATAGTTATTTTTATATACTGGTTTTGTATACAAAATATATTTTTTACTTTTATAGTTATTTATGTGCAAAGTTTGGAATATTCATTTAAAAGATGAATGGTTGCATTGGTTGCGTTCACATTTTCAAATAAATTAGTGTATTACATCCCCCTAGTATTTTTACTAAATATATGGAGCTAAAAGAAAAATCATTTATAATACTTATACATCAAAGTTGTTTTGATTTTAAGAGGATGTCTCACCTGCATATCGTGTTATCTCCAAGTGTTCAAGTTTGTCTTACAAAGTGAAACCTAGCAAATTTACGCTCAGCAGTTATCATCGGCTTCATCGGTTTTATTATAATTATATGAATGTGATTTGACCCATACTCTGTTCAGAATAAGAGCTGTATTGGGCGGTAACAGGTTTTCGTCGGCGGTGGTCAGGTGCTTCTCCCACAAACGCAGGTACGCAAGGCTGAGCTTCGGAACAAAGCCATGTCCATGCGCATAAGTCGTCCACCCGGTTAGGTACCCTTCTTATTTTGAATAGAGTATAGTTACCGTTTTTAAAGGAAATACCTATCATATTCTGTGGTTTATGGGATGATCCAAAAATGAATAAATCGCAGAACAAAATTGATATTAATAGTTAAGTTAATTGTATTATTAAAACTGACTAGGCTAAAGAAGATCTGCTAAAAGCGCTACGCACTTGTGTCTTGTAAGACGTAAACTAAGCATACATAGGTCATTGGTATGTACTTAAACAATTTACATAAAATCATACTTTCGAGTTGTAAGGTACGGTTTCCTAGACGCGATGAGCCGTGACGACTGCTCTGCTATATGGCGGCCCTATGGGTCAGTCTTAGAGTCGTTACGGCCGATGACTGTGCTGGTCCGTGTGCCGTATGGCTCGATGCTGCGGCGCAACACAATCAAACGTGTCTAAGAAACCATACCTTTAAGGCAGGGGTCGCCAACCTTTTCAAACAAGTGAGCTACATTTGAAATTTTTAATCCCAGGTGATCGACATCCAGGAGAATTTAGGTAAAAATTTGTTTTATGAGCAAAAAAAAAAAAAGGTCTATAAGCTCTAAAGAATAAATTACTATTACGATTGACCGACAATGGTAAATTCATAGAATTCAATAATATAGCAATCCACATTATCCGATTATTTATTACGCGATCGACCGATAATAGTAAAATTAATTTTTATAACGATCGACCTATATTCCTAAAAAGATCGACCAGTTGATCGCGATCGACTGGTTGGCGACCCCTGCTTTAAGGTGTCCGGTGCCCGGTGGGTCGACAATAGGTAGATCGGCAAACCAACACCCCTCGCCTTTGTATTCAAAATAGCTAAATAAGTCTCAGTGTAAGAAGGTTAATTTTAAGTCCTTAGATCAGCGGTTCCCAAACTGTGCACCGCGGTGCCCTAGGGGCACCGCGAGCACTTTTTAAGGGCACCGCGGTCTACGGTTCATAACAAATAGTTTAAAATGTATAGATTTTTTTCGTTATTGATAACCTACAGCAGGGCACCGTGGCTAACTTGGGGCCCCTAAAAGGGCACCCCGGAAAAAAAGTTTGGGAACCGCTGCCTTAGATAATAAAATACCACGATACTAGCACAGAATATAACAATACTAGCTAGTATATGGACCTAAGGTCAACCTATTGAAGCTATATATTAACATATCGCAGTGATGGTAGTGAACTTCCATCACAGATCGTGAGCTTTACAATAATCTTTTCTCGCCAAGGTATTCGATATTGTGAACATAACAACAAAAGAAAACTTTAAATATTATGCGGAGGAAATATCAGACGGTCAGCGACTGCCATTGCGAAGGGAGTTATCTTGGGGCAGTTGCCTTCGTGCGATATGCTTCAATGCTTGGTGGCTTAAGTATAAACTATAGTAATACCTAGTATTTATCTGGTTTGGTTGGTGGGTGGGAATGTGGGATATTAGACTCACACTCACCTCTGAACAATTTCAAGTTCGCCAAGCCACCGAACATATAGATAACTTAGTTAGTATTTAGTATTTACTATACCTATACTGACTTATCATTATTTTTAAACTGCACGGTTTTAAAGCCGGGCTTAGCGGTTAGGTACAGGAACCAGTATAATAAAAAAAAAACTAAAAACGGTATATTCTGATTAATGATTTTTCGGGTATAAGAATAAGATTAGATTTAGATTTAGTCCATAACTTTTACTTATAAAGGTTATTTTTTTTTTTAATTATTAAAATGCATTTTCCTGCAAACGCCTGTGTTCCCCTTCCAATTTTTTTTATTTTATTGACATGTGTAATTTTTCTATAAACTTTTTCTGTCTGCATACACACCTAGAAGGTAGGTACTCAACAGATTTTAGGTAACTGTGGTTATCATTTTTACTAACAATACCAAGATAAGTTAGTGGTGAGTTACCGAACACCGTATAGGTACTTAAAATGTACTCTGTAAATAATTTTTAAGATTTGTATCCATGTGTAGAAATTGCGTTAATAAACTGTCCTATTGGCTATTTATAACAGTTCTGCAGAGGTATTTATCGTCTTAACAAGGATCAAGACGTCTTATTTGAGATCAAGGTTCACGGACGAAAGGCTAAATTCATTATAAATTTATAACCAGTCAGATTAGACAATGAAATTAAATTACGATAAATGACATCATTAATATAATATCTCGGCGTAAACATGTCATTTTATTTCAATTTCCTCCATTCAAATTTAGTAGTTATTGAAGTTATTATAGTTATTATACACATCTGACATCTCATTAGTCATTACCAATAATAATATGTGTATCAGTGTATGTATTTTTTTTTTTACAAATATGTATTGCTGAAAACATTTTTACGATTAGGGAGGGACGGTTTTTTCTTACATAAAGCGCAAAATACCTAAATACGCCTCTATGTAAGCTGCACGAAAATGTTTAACACAGATGATGCCAGTGGCGCCGAGTCCTATGTTTAGGTCAGGCCACGGCCTGACCACATTTTTAAAAGAGGGCCGGCGATCAGAGGGGAGCTGGACGTCTTTGCAATATTTTAATCAACCTAATAAACTATACTTGGTTACGTGATGAAAATAAGAGATACACATTAATTCTTATTTATTTAGGTACCTAGTTCGTAGTTCAGAGACTTCTCTATCTCATTGGGGGGAGATACGCAGGGGGACGGAGTAGGCTTGTGGCCGCTAGGGTGGCTTGGGGCCGTTGTATATTTCATTTGGCGCGCCACTGGATGATGCAATTCGCAGACAACGGTTCTGCGTCTAAGTGGCCAAAGAAGAAGCAACAAGAACCCAATGTTCACCAAACAAATGGTACTGAAGTTTATAATGACCAGTGATTACTATTGAATACAAGGATTAAGGAATACTTAACGTGATCATATTTTTTTTGCTCAGAGCGGGACGTTTATAATTTTTAATAGGAAAAACACAACAATTTTTTTAATTTATGGTGTACAATTACAACAGTATAATAATAAATTGTAGTAAAACACAAAAAAAAATTATTCTAAATAATTAATAATAATATCGTGTTTTATTATTATTGTAATCATTTGTATTCATGAAAACGTATACGGAATAAATTTATAAATTATAATAATAATCATACATTCGTATATACTTTAACTATTATTGTTATTTACTATTTCGATAATTAAATGTGTTTTTTTTTCTATTAGAATTCAAAGCAAAACAATTATTTTGAGCTCTCTGGGGAGTGGGGACAGTGGGACTGCCAAATCGTGATGAATTGTTATGTTAGGTATATCGCGCAGTTCCATTCAACCTTCCGTAGTTTAGTAACCAGGTTTCTTATTTTTAGGTCAATACTCAATGTTGAGTATTTAATAATTTACAATATAGAATTTTATGACATTGACTTCATATATATCACAAATAATTTTGAGGAAAAAGTAGGATTTTTAATAAAAAAAATATCAAAACAGTTGAAATGTTAACATAATAATTTATAAAGCAAATATGTAATATTATGCTCACAATTAGTTATAAAAGTTGCAGTCGTGACTAAATAAAGTATAAATTATATAATTTAATGAGACATGTTTGGTTAGTTCTTAATTTCCCTTAATAGTCCCAGTTTACATTTGTTATAAGACACTTATATTTTACAGATGACCGTTGAGTTTGTGTGTAACTACACAAATAATAATAGAATAGAATAATAAAAAAAAAACGAAACATAAATTAACCCCATTAAAAAATTATAAATGACGTTTACATGAGTAAATTATTATTACAATTCTATTTTTATATATTAAAAACAATCAGTTTCCGAATAATAATAATATAAATAATATATAAACAACATGATAGTGAAATGCAAATAAAACTATTTTAACTATTTTAAATAGTTTCAGAAGCATACAATTCAAAAAATTAAAAGAAATGATATATAAATATATACACACGCACACATATTATTATTACATATGTTGTATATAAAATAGGCCAATGATTTTTGAAAAATATATTCAACGTTTCCATTGGGTTTCAGTATTCACTTAGTTATTATCATTATACACATTAATTTCTCTTTAATTATTAAAAAAATCAACCATGACTCAATAATCTCTAAGATACTTTACATTACAATTAATTTTTATATACACGAACATAATTTAATACTTTACAAAAAAAAATAAATGTAATTAAAAAATGTAATTTATATTAACAAATAATTGAGTTAATAAAAAATAGTAATTTTAGTCTCGTATCATTTATATTTATAATATGTTACAAACTCCTTGCACAATAGGCAAAAACAAACTATACTTCACTTAACCATTAACATGTTGTCACGCTTTAATACGCCTTAAAAAAAAAAAAAATACAGTATTTTTAAGAGAAAAACTAACAAGATTGTTGGTAGACAATACAACTATTATTATTATTATTTTATTATAATAAAAATAATAATAATAAAAACATTTTTGTTTAAAGTAACCCTGTGTTAATATGCTTCAACATAGAGAAAAAAAGAAAAAACCCCCCAATGTCTATGAAGGCCAACTAAGTATAAATATCTATTCATAAGAAATATTATGTATCTCACTAAGGGGTTTTCATTTTGATAATTATAAATCTAAAAAATAATAAATTAACATAAATAATAGTAATAAAAAAATTATATACTTAAAAAAATATTCATGCAAATTCACACATGTGGCGGCCCAGGCGTAGATACATACCAAAATGTCTGTAAAAGTAACTAACTATCTGCCCTTATTATCAAATGCAGAGAGTGCAGCGATTGTGTCGTTTCTTCTGTAGTACAGCAAATATGGCATACACGGTGGTTTTGGCTGACAAACTTCTTTATCTGTGACGAAACGCACAGATGCATCATCAAACCGTAACCATCTACCAAGGGCCACATAGAATACATCAGCAAAGTAGTGACCTTTGTTTGCCTCTTTACCATCATGATAAACAACTTAGAAAACAAATAAAAAATATTGTAAATTAATATTGGATATGTCAAATGTTACTTGTCTGTTTTTATAAGATATTTAAGCACTAACTTATTTGTTAAGGATTATGTATGAATAAAATTTATTCTAAACACTCAACGAGATATTATTTATGATACACAACACTCACTCCTTTAAATAATACAATTTTCCTAATACTTAAAAACATAGTTAGGAATCATTTTAGAAAGTTTAAAATAATAGTTATGATGAGTTTTATTGTTAGAAATATTCCATATACACAAACCAAAGATAATATGCTTGATCTCAGCACAACCATACTCAAAATATAGGTAATATGGATATATGTATATGGGCAGACTTAAATAAAATGGGATGAAAATATGATTTGGTTGGAATTTAAATAAAAAAACTAGCTTATTTACTGTTTCAGCTATTTCTTTAGAACAATTCATAGGTAGAAAAATTCCATACACACAAACCGAAGATAATATACCCACTCTTAGCACACCCATAGAACAAAATATAGTTATATGAGCCGGCTTAAATAAAATGGGGTGAAAATATGATTTTTGCTGGGAATCAAATATAACAACTAGCTTAGTTACTGTTTCAGCTATTTCTTTAGAACAATTCATAGGTAGAAAAATTCCATACACACAAACCGAAGATAATATACCCACTCTTAGCACACCCATAGAACAAAATATAGTTATATGAGCCGGCTTAAATAAAATGGGGTGAAAATATGATTTTTGCTGGGAATCAAATATAACAACTAGCTTAGTTACTGTTTCAGCTATTTCTTTAGAACAATTCATAGGTAGAAAAATTCCATACACACAAACCGAAGATAATATACCCACTCTTAGCACACCCATAGAACAAAATATAGTTATATGAGCCGGCTTAAATAAAATGGGGTGAAAATATGATTTTTGCTGGGAATCAAATATAACAACTAGCTTAGTTACTGTTTCAGCTATTTCTTTAGAACAATTCATAGGTAGAAAAATTCCATACACACAAACCGAAGATAATATACCCATTCTTAGCACACCCATAGAACAAAATATAGTTGTATGAGCCGGCTTAAATAAAACGGGGTGTTAATTGGCTATGCAAAATTACATTAAAGATGTATTTACCTGCAAAAAGCTTATACTGTCTAGTCTTCATGTTAATCTTGGAATTTTTTGATATGAGCCCTGCAAAAAAAAACAATTTAAATATAATATTGCTAAAATTAGATAACATAATATGAATAATATAATCTAGCAACTATTTATACCTAATTTATCATATGATTATAATCATAGATTTTTATTTTAAGAATACAATTCATTATACTTAAGTAAAGATTAATATGTCAATTCAATTATATTAGAAGAACAATTCAGCAGTTTTTTACATATCAAGTGATAAATTATAATAATTCTTATGTTTCTTGTTTATAATACACTCAAACTGAACGATGTAATTTTTGTTATTCTGACCATATAATATTGATGTTAAGCATAATTCAACTGTCTGAAAATAGTTTTGATTTTTCACTTTTGTACAATAGATAAGTATCAATATGTAACTATAAGTAGACCAATAGTGAACAGAGACATATTTCATACTTAATAAACCTAGGAGTGCCTATGGACAAAAGTGGGTCAGAGCAATGGGTCGCAAGTCAATCAAATTGTCATATATATTTTTTATAATCACAATTATTCATGACTGATTCATCATAGCATTTTCATAGACGAGATAATATATTTTGGTTTCTAGATTGAGAACGCATAGCGAAAGCTTGAAGTCTTTGTCTTTACATTCTGGGAAAAATTTAAAAAACACATGTATTTTTAGACCAAACATAAAATTAATACAATCACAAACTACACCAGCAAAACTATGAGATATTTAAGTCAATAACTATTTTATCGACCGCAGCATTGAACATGTAAATATTTGAAATTATTTTACAATACTCGTAACTATTTATGAAATGAAAGCCAGGTCGTGCGCGCTACATAGCACAGAGATACTGTATTGGATGTGAGAGCATAAAAAAACATGTGTAAATGAGTAATTAACCATAATTAATTAATGACAGCATTGCTAAACTTAATCGATGCACCCTTCAGACAATCATGAATATATATTTTAAGTTTCATGACAATTGATCCAGTAATTTAGGTGATAGCAATAATAAATTGCACGAACAGGGGGATAGAAGGGCTACACTTTGCTCCGCCCAATAATAATTATGAAACTAACAGAACATTATTTGTATGACACTACACTAAGCTTTTGAATATAAAGTTACCCAAATGCTACTCTTAAGAGTCAAATTTATGTACCCAAATTTCAAAAACAAATCGTACACAATACACTTAGACTTGAAGTAAATTGAAATATGGAATTTGGGTTTTAAACAATTAAATGAGCACTTACTTGGTTCAATTTTAAGATCAACAGAAAACTCGACATTTTTCACAATTTTAGTCAGTTTTTGTTGCTTGTATTCAAAACATTTAAGATGCAATAGTAAGACATAAGGTAGTTCATCAATAGTAACTTGTTGGTATGCATCTACCTCACGGTTGGTTTTCGGACAAGTTAATCCTTCGAGTGTGTCTTTATTGACAAGCATGTCTAAAGCTTCCCGAACAGATTTTGCTTTCTAAAATTAATATATTATGTATAAAACATGATTGTTATTATTTTTTATTTATTTTACAGTATGATATACCTCAATGTCTAATTTAAGTGTGAAGAATGGTTCAATATTTTCAGTCGGTTCATTTTCCCCATTTTTCACTGTGCGAGTGCGTAGCTGCCCACGGAATATCTCAGACAAAGGAGTTTTCTCCATAACTGTTCTTCTTGTCACCATTTTATGTTTACCGTTAACTTCCTAATATATATTTATATAAATTTAATATACAAATTTGCAAAAACTAATAGTATTTTATAAGAAAAATTACAAGTACTAACTTTCCATTCGTTGTTATTCTCAATAGCATCAATTTCAGATTGTGTTTCACCATTGCTTATGTTAGATTTACTCATTTTAATTAGCTGAAAATAGTATGTTTATTATTAATAAAAGTATGGTAGCAATTATCTCTAACTTACTTCAATCATTTCATCATTAATTCCATTAAGAAGATAACTCATGAACTCTTCAGCATCTTCTTGGCGGCCTTCTTCAAAAGCTGGTAATATTTTATAAACATAACTTGGTTCAAAGGCTGGACCAGTATCAGGTGTTTCTTGAGTAGCCACAGATGTAGCTTGACGTTGCTGTTGAGTAGTTCTACCATTTTTAATGCTTAATTGTTGAAATTCTCCAATAAATTGTACCCTAATATTCAAAATTACATTTTTATTTTTGAGTTTGATAAGTATTTAATATATTACATGTAACATACATGCTTTCTAGAATTGGGGTTTGGGATTTTTGTGGTCCTCGGTTGTTTCTATTTTTGAGTTTAAATTGTACACTTCTCATGAGGTTGAAAAAAGGGGGGCATGTTAATAAAGCCTGCAACGTGGCATTTATATAACAACGCGTGTTACGATTAGTCAGGCCTCGAGGTTGTAGATGAGCAGTTTTATGATCCAAATTATAAACCGAAAGGAATTCTAAACAAAAAATAGTAAATGCAATAGTTTATATATCAATTAATAATAAAAAGACAATAAAAATGTAACTTACCGCCTAATCTTTGTAAATGTAATGTATTATCATCGACACTTGACATTGAGTTGCTGCTTGATGGTCTAGGCTTAACTGGTAATGTTTGTTTTTGGTTGTTATTGGTTACAAATACTGATGTACGAATTGTATTATCAGGTAAAATTCTTGATGGCATAATTACAGATTCTGTATTGATATTGGTAGTTGGTTGGCTACTACCATGTAGTGTGAAAACTTTATCATTACTTGTACTAGTACATCCAGAAAATAGTCCTGCCCATGTTTTAAAAACAGGTTTAACAGGTTCAGTATCTTGAACTTCAGGTATAACAACGGGGGAGATAGAAGCTGAAGAAGCCTGTTCTTGACTCGTAGGAGTTTCTTCTTTGAATTCTACAACAGGAGAAACATTTTCCGTTTTAGTTTCTTCTTTCTCAGGCTTTTGGATTTCTTGTACCACGTCTGAAGGAATATTAGGGGCAGGGTCTTTCTTTTTTTTTGTTTTATTAGATAGTGGTTCTTTAATTTTTTCACAAGACTCAACCTGTGGAATTGCTTCTACAACAATAGGCACCTCACTAACAGTAACGAATTGTTCATCTCTTGTTTCCTCTTGTAAAATTTCAATAACTTCCTCGCGGTCAGGTTGCACTTGAGACTCTCCTTTATCTTGTGGTATTGACATTATTTCTGGATCCACAGGAGTCTCATTAACATTTTCTGGTACTTGAGGATAAATATTATGCACTGGTGGAATTGGATTAACATTTGGTTTGCATGATTCAACTAGAAGAGGTTGTTGAGGTACTTGTCCGGCTGGTGGTGAATGGTACAGAGGAGGACCCGGTTGTTGGTATGGATTGTATAAAGTAGGATGGGGATGAGTATACATGGGATATGTTGGATGTCCATGATGGGGTGGCAAGTATAATGGACTATTTTGAGGTGAATAATAATAATGTGGAGGAGGGACAGCAATGTATGTTGGTGGTGATTGATAATTGCCCATTTCCATATTATCTGGATGTCGATAGGCTATATCATTATTCCGTTTCACATTAGGTGGAGGAGGAATTCCTTTTGGATTCCTGGAAATATTTGGCCGCCTAAGATTTGGGTCCATAGGGGGTTCTGGTCCAGGATACATTGGTTGTTGATATGGCGACATCTGAGATGGAACATATCCATGTACTGGAGGAGGTACATTACCCATATACACTGGAGGATTTGGCACCATTTGATAAACTGGCGGAGGACCAGGAACAAAATTTCCACCATTTATCATCACAGGGTTCTCAGATTCTACATCACCATTAACTGTTGGATAACCACAATCTATTATTACGCGATTTTAAGTACTGTATTTAAAAATAAGTAAAATTAAAAACGACGAAAAAAAGATAGTTAACATACCATATTCATCGGCTGCTGTATTCCAATCAGAAATATGTGTGATATTGCCTACTTCGTTCATTAAACCTGGTGGAGGAAGTGCCTGAGGTTGAGTACCGCGAAAAGTCCATGGAAAATCAGGATGTTTGAATCCATCTTCTCCAGACACCCATGACTCGTTCCGTGCAGAATACAGCATGTTTAGCAATCGGACACGTTCTATGTCATTGATGTCTGTGAAATCGAGGAACTCAAACTCCTAAACAAACAGAATAAAAAACAATACAGAATTTTTATCAAGACACAAATATCAGCCATTTTTTTTTAAAGAAAATAAGACATATTTTTTTTTCACTTTTTCCGACGTACAATGTAACAAAATATGTACCTAACTAACATGTTATTGGATAAAACTTTGAAAACATATTTTAATTTGTAAAATTAACATTGTACTCTTAAGACTTGTGTTTCCAAGTACATCTTATCACAAATTTAAATATGTCTAAGATAAATAGATTAGGTAATACAACTAGGAAAAATTGATACTTTTACTAAAAAAATAATTAATACTCCTGCTCCTCTATTTCTTTAACACTACAGTTACACACACTCACAAGTTGACTGCATTAATACTACATATTGAATTTGTTGTTTTTATCATAATTTTAACTTTTTTGCTATACATGCTTTGAGCACACATACTGGTACTCACGGAGTTTGACGGTAAGGCTTTGGAAGACAAATATTGTAATTTTTTTTTATCTTATGGCACTGTGTACCATTAGTGGTTCTCAATCAAAGAATGACGAAATCATAAAAAATACCGAAACAATCCTTTAGAGATCTTGGACTAACATCCAAAATTAAGACGACAAACATAACAAAATTCATGAGTACTTATTCTGGTACTCATGGTGGCATTGTGTTTGTAGACAGTTCTAAAGAAATACAGTTGCGGTCAACTTGCTAATGATTATTTATTATGCATACATTTACACGACACACATGGCTGCACTTAGAAATAGCCTTTATTAATTTTAACTAGAGATGGATTCCTGAACTCTTCAAACCCATTAACTTTAAGAAATTCAAACTGTTCAAAATTTAAAATATTGACAGCAGGTAAGTTTTTTTTTCTTTTCTGTTGAGTGTAAGCACTGTCTTACTACATTTCTAAATTTAAAACATATGGAACCCTTGAAAAAGTTAGTTTGGTGTATCCCTAGTAAAAACTAGTAATTTTAATAAGTAAATTGTTATTTTCTTTATTCTGATAAGTCATAACAAATGAAATATCTACTGTCAGAAAATTATCCCATTATTAAATTATCAAAACAACAATTAATAGTCGGATATTATTAGTATACCACATTTGTAACGCTGAATAGTTAAAATTTTTATTACAAATAGCTGACTCAAACGTGGATAGTGTTTAACTAATTTAATGAAATATGGAATCTTTCATACGTATACTCTGTACCTTTAAAGAATCTTTCTGTGTAACAGGTAGCTATAATTTAAATAGTAAGTGTTCCTTAAGTAAATTAAGTAACATAACAAATAGAACATCATTAAGAACTAAGTTTCAATAACTAATTAGGTATATGGAAAATATCTTGAAAAAATGTATGTAGGTACATATAGTTTTAATTTATGTATTTTTCAAAGGAAATTGCTCGGGAAATTGTAATCATGAAATTATAATTAACATAAATTATGTTTATAGGTACATGAATATTTAATGAAAAAAAACTACTCTTAAGTGTTTGTTAAGAACTTGAGTATAGATTATAGACAATATTTAGCTATTTTCAATGGCTGATATTTTTCTCATTTTAATAATCATTTAAAACTTTTTCAAAAACTTGCTTAGCAATAATGGGTTTAGCTTTTACATTTTAATATACAAGATAATAAAATGTACATACCTATAAATAAATAAGGTTAATTTGTTAGCTACCTAATAAAAAAACAAATTTTTAATTTAAATACTTAACTTAACATTTTTATTTAGGTTCATACAGATAGCCAATGTTCCTATAACTGTAATCAGTATTAAACATTAGAGCTAACTTGTTATAATTTGAAACACTATTTGTATCAATTTATTTTATTTATAGATAACTAAATTATTTCTTCTTTGCAGTGAAGTTGTTCTAAGATGTCATATAATGATAGTTAATATATCTTTACACTTCATAATAAATTACAATAGTTTAGGTACCACCCTATTATTATTAAAGGTATATTAACTACTTACTGGCAATAGGCAATGCAAAGTATGTAAAAGGGGATGCCTATGATTTATAATTATAACCATAAAAAAAAAAAACATTGAAAACCGATTCTAAACGTACCTATACTGTTATCATTTTCATAATACTTATGTTTATTGTACTTTTAATTAAATTAGATAGATAAGATATACCAGTTACGACAATTAATAAATATATATGTAATTTTCGCTATTCTGACCCAAACACATTTAGTGAAGGTCAACTGTCAGAAAATCTTCTACCTTTCTTAAATACCAAAACGATACCTAAGAAATAATAAAGCTTAATTTGCCACTTTTGTAACGCTTGTAGTAAATTATTATTACTATATGCTGACTCAAATGTGGACGAATATCCAATAGCTAGTTATCCAGCTATCTACGTCCTCATAAACTCATCACATAATATAGAGTAAGGAACAATTAAAATTACTAAACTAAGTCCATTACATTTTGTAGTTATTACATACGTCTGTGGTAAACATAAGAAATACTAGAATGTTTTGAAATAAACATAACCTTAAAAACGTACCTACTGAATATATAAAATTTAAAAATTGAATATTATATTTAAATTAGTATGACGTATTGACATGATACTCAGCAGCAAACGGGCAACGATACAAAATAACCACAGTAGAGGATGACTCGTGGATTACAGTATTATATAGGCATGTTAAGCATAAGATACCTATAGTTAAAATTAACTTTTATGAATGTTAACAATAGCCATTGGTATGTACTCAATGGCCAATAGCCAATAAATGTTGTGTCGAGTTGATATTTGAATTTCAAATGTAATCTTGAACTGAAAACAAAGCGTATATAATTTGAGAATATTGACAGACCAAGTACTCGTACACGGAGTGGCTATTCGACGAACGGCAAAAAAAGTTGACGCAAAGCACCAGACGTTCTCACAGATTAAAGTGAAAGGTTTGAATCGTGAGCCCGGAAATTCGTCGGAATGCCCCCTTACGATGTGTAGGTAATTGCCAATTTTGTAACCCATCTAAGAAGAGTATAGTCTCGTATCTCAATATACCTCTGCCAAACAACGCGCCGAATACATAACCTCAAAAAACAAAGAAAAATTGCAACGATAACGTGAAAGGCACTGGCCACCTTTGAGTGTGCAGATGCTCCGATCGGCCTGATCACCTTTAACCCGCCGGTGACCATATGTTCTAGAATATTTCCTAGGACGAAACGTCCAACTCAGAATCGCACCACTGGCCTCCGTGATCAGTGGCGAACGCTGAACACAGCACCACCGCCGGGACATGTGTACACTACACGCGTGTTTAGCGTGCCGTCGGAATAGCTACGACGACGGCGGCAGCAGCAGCAGCAGCCGCCGAATACGCCAACGTCGCGGGGCACCACGTGTTCCGGCGGGACACCGAACACCCGCGTGGGGGGAAAAACGTCTACCCCGAGCGGCGAGCACACGGTTTCCCTACAGGACGTACGGAAAAATGACTGAGCTCAAACGACCAAAATAAAACTCTCGTGTACCTGCGTCGCGCTGTTGTCCATTGTCGTCGCCGCGTTGGTGGTGGTGGCAGCGGTGGCGGAGGCGATGGCGGCGGCGGTCCGTAACAGTGACGTTCCGCACTACCATTCCATGGTATTGTTTTTCACAATATTTCGGCGGTTGAAACTTCGACTGCAGCGGCAACGGCAACGGCGGCGACGAGCAAATCGGCAAACGGTACGTTACGACGCGAGACGTGAGCGCGCAACACGGGATGAGACATCGCAAGGAATATGAAGAAAATGATTGTGGCGTGTACGGACTGCGAACTCGAGCGGCCGACGGAGAGACAGAGACAGCCGCGTGCGTGCGACAGAGACGTCCGTGGGAGGGAATGCAGCGGAGAAATAATTAGAAAAAAAAAACTACATGATACATATATAAGCAATATATTTAACACCGCATGTGTGTGTGTAAACAGCAGCGGCGGTGCCCCGTCGGTGCGAGCGTGTGTGTGCCCTTTCGTTCGTTTGCTCTGCACGGCGTGTACAGCGCTGTCTGTCACCGATGCTGCTCCCCCCTAGCAATCTACTCGTTTCGCTGACATTACGCGGCACGCGATTGGCTCGCGGATGCCGACCTTGGCAGGCGTTAACCAATTGGGGCTACCATCACGGCGGTTTCCTCGCAGACTGTCATGGAGTAGAAAACAATCGCGTCGGCGACGGGGAAAACGCCGGCCCGCCCGCCCATCTACCAGCTACCACATCATATTATTATAAGCACTATACCAAATAAATTGTATTTTTCAGTCGCCCCACACTCGTGTTTTTCCTGATTCTTCCGTCCGCCGACACTAGTCAGCTGATCGACCGAAAAACGTGTTTTACGTTTTCTGTTCCATGATTGAACAGCTGCAGCGGCAGGTTCACGATTTGGATTCCGGAAGCTTTTTAAGGTTACAAATTTACGATCCTGTGGCGTCTTGACACTCGTTCCGAATTTCCGAATTCCCGATAGGTAGTAAGATACTAAGATATATTATTTAATATGATATATGAATGCTCGGCACGATGCGGCGCGTGCCTGAAACCGGGCTGAAGGCTGAAAATCTGAAATCCTGATACTAGCCACTAATCGCCATAAATCATAATAACATAATATGATCTATTGACCTATTGCTCATTAGATATGTTTATATTAATACATGTCATAGCGATAAAACCGTCCATCGGGACGTCTATAGGTTATTAATCTAATTGTATGAAGGTGCTGATGAGGGGGGTGAATCCCCCCCCCCAAGAGCCTATATAATAAATCAATTGTACTAAATCCAGATGATGTGATTAACAATTTGGCTAAACAGCCAAGAAAATTAGAATTTATTTTTATAAACAGTACAAAAAAGAGCTATGTACAATATATTATACTAGCTGATCCCGTGCACTTAGTTGCCCATTAAAAAAAATTAATAACAACAAATCTATACGAATAATATATTTTATTTTATAATATAACGGTTAAAATATACTAAGTAATACAGTGGCGCAACTAGACACTTGGGGCCCCCTAGCAAAAAATGTAAATGGTCTCAAAGACTCAAAGGTGGCAATCAATGGCAATCAAAGGTACACTGTACACCGCTTCCTCCCCGCCCATAAGGTAATCAAAACCTTTCGTTAATTCTATATATTATACGTATTACATATACCTATATAAAAGCGAAATGGAAATCTTTGTTACGGATTAACTCCGAAAATTCATGACCGATTTGGCTAATTTTTTTTTTGTTGTGTTTGTAATTAATAAATGTTAATAGGTATGAAAGACAATTTTATGAAAATCTACCGGAAATGTATAAAATCTGGAAAGCAAAAATACAGTAGGTGGCGCTACCCATTTAACCATTTTTAACGGGCAACGAAATGCACGGGGTGAGCTAGTAATTTCATAAAATTAAAAATATTTTTTGTTAACTATTTTTTTTTTTTTAAATATTATTCATTTATAAAATAGAATCAATATTAATATTTCTGGAGTTTTTTGTAAAAAATTATCTTCAACAAAATGCCTACAAAATATTGAGAAAAAACAATAGTAGAGATAATATCAACTCTTGGTAGTTAATATATAGCACATATTATAATCTAATACAATTCAGATTTCAGATGTGTCAATATAAAATATATGTTGAAGTACAGTTTATTTTTTTATACACCTAACACCTATCATCTTTGCAAACAGTTCAATTATACAATATAATAAAAAATACAAGTTGTGATGTTTATAAAAGGACTTGGATTCTATCTATTGATAGTCACCTTGACTAATTTCTAATTCTTCTTTATTTTTAGAAAATAAACAATATCACGTAAAAAATTACCTAATTAATTATTACATTTTCCTATAGGCCTATAAATCCTGCAAAATCACGCCGCCACATAAATAAAAAATTGACAAGACCCTAAAATAAAACAAAAAACGGAGGGGCCCCGGTTGCATTCGCAGCCCAGCGGCCCATAGCCAGGACGAAACTGAGTGTCTATTAACAATAAATATTAAAATAACAGTATAATTATAGTATAGGCATCTCATTTTAAGCTATAAGCCTTATATAACGTAGATGTTTAAAATAAAATATAGGTACTTAATAAATATAATAATTATAAAGTGTGAAAAAAAACTAAAAATCAATTTTTATTATGGGGCCATGGGGGCCCCGATAAATCGGGGGCCCCAAAGTTTCACTTTGCTAACTTACCCGCTAGTTGCGCCACTGAAGTAATATCGTTACAACAATATTCAATTTATTTTGGGTCATTATGTATTTTTATTCGTCTTATCGAGAAAAGTCTGATCCGTCTCATTCTGTCCCGCCCAGCGTTGCCTGAGGCAAATATTAAGTTATGATTAACCTCAAGTGATTTATATGCATCCAAACCACCAAGGTAATCTGAATTAGATCTCGGAAATATGTGACTATGTGAGCAGTAAATTATCAGCGGTAGGCAATCCACCTGCGGTGGATTGCGGACCCCATGAAGTGCGGAAGACCCATGCCAAAGATTTGTTTTTTTTATAAATGTATAGCTGAACTGGCAACGCTTTGCTATTGCTATACTTTTCATAGGTAAATTTGACCCAGTGAACTTAGTATTACTTACAATTTATTCATCTTTTATATAATATATAGCTGTCCTATATGTGCCGTGGCCGTTCCGGGATTTCCCCTGCTTTTATAGACACATTTTCAACTATAGACATCTTTGATACAACGACGGAAAGTGCGAGTATATGGTAAGCTATTAGTACGAAGCAAATGGCGGATGTCGGGTAAAAAGTGTTTTAACGCGTTTATAGTTCGAACCCGACACCACTGAATACGACGTAAGGCGTTAATTTTTTTGCATTATTGTTATTTTTTTCGGCACCCAATTAATTTTTCCACACTAAAACCTTCTCCGAGTCTAGCCCTATTTAATAGTGAAAACCGAACTAAAATCCGTTGTTTACTTTTTGAGATTTTTGCGACCAAACAAACAAACGCTGTCTCTTTGTATAATAATTAATATTTAATATAGTAAGACTACTCGGTTAACAAAACTAACTTAACCAAGTCATTTAATGCAATCTCTACATAGTGTACTTAACCAACAAGTAACAACCGAACCTATTTTCTATACAACTCATAAATATAGCCTCGGAACAATTTACACGCCGATAAAATACACACACACAATGCATTATTGTTATTTTTTTTGGCACCCAATTAATTTTTCCACACTAAAACCTTCCCCGATTCTAGACCTATTAAATAGTGAAAACCGAACTAAAATCCGTTGCTTACTTTTTGAGATTTTTGCGACCAAACAAACAAATTTATATAATAGTAAGATAACAAAACTAAGATTAGCCACGTCCTTTAATGCAGTCTCTATATAGTGTACTTTACTAATAAACCGAACCTATTTTCTATACAACTCATAAATATAGCCTCGGAACAATTTATATCTACACGCCGATAAAATACACACACACACACACACACACACACACACACACAAAAAAGGTCCAGGTAGATGGAAACCCTCGGGCCGCCGTGCCGTGCCGTACCTTATTTCCTGTTATCGGTCGGGTGCTATTGTTATTATTATATCAATATAGATATACAAATTGCACGTAAAAAATTATTTTTACCGATTTCAACCCTTTAAAATCAAAATTTTGAAAAATCCTTTCTTAGTGCCCGATGAAATTATTATAAAAATCTATCCTCGAAATTTCAAGTCGATAGCTCAAATAGGTTCGGCTCTGCGTTGATTCTTGGTAAGTAGACTTTCCTTTATATATTGAGATAACAAACAAAATACATTTAATATTTTAATAATTATTATTTAGAAAAAGAAAGGAGAGAATTGAACCTCCCGGCCCAGCTCTCCGAATCACTAAGTCCCGAGCAGAGCAATCTCTCAACGACCTTGGAATTTCTCCACAACACAGGACTAATCAGCAAAATTTAAAATTAAAAACTGTATTTTACTATTTTTCTCTATTGTATTCATGAATAATGATGTATAAATTATAATGTTCGTCCAATGGCCATAGAAGCCGCGGACTTTGTTATTATTTTAATAAAAAAAAAAAAAAATTATTATTTAAGGGGCCTTGCTACCATCATTATTTAAGGAGCAACATTTAGGCAATTTCTAATCTTGTCATTGCCGACCGGGATCTATGTGTTAGTTGTAAATAATTTAATGTGTGAGTGAAATTAAATGCGGGTATCCTCACTCGTACGCGCATGCACATGTCAATAACTCGATAACCATATCAATTTCATTACACGAATTTTACAAAAACATTCATTTGTTTTGACAAAATTAAAGTAAGTTAACGTTGTCTGATTTTGATACTGAAAAAATATTTGAATTCAGCAGAAAAATGTCTATAGATCGTACGAAACATTTTCCGTTTTTAATATTAATACTAATTTTAATTATGATTCGAAAAAGTTGATATTTTCAAGTTTTCAATTACAGTTCACAATAATATAAAATTTAATTTTTGCAAAGTGCTTCGTAGGATCTATAGACAATTTTCTGGTGAGTTCAAATTTTTTTTCAGAATCAAAATCGGACAACGTTAACTAACTTTAATTTTGTCAATACTTTAGGTCTTTCCAGCTAACATTGAAGGCAGTAGCGAGGCCCCTTAATTTAAAATGTAAATTTTAATATATTCAACATTTACATTTTGAAGAATATAATATTGTATAGGTAGGTACTAAATTGTGCAGACATTTTAAGCAATATTTATTAATACATTTTGTGCACCTATATATAAGTTTCATGATTTTTGATGAAATAGTATTCCCAGATACCACTCACCATTGTACTTGAAAATTTAGTAAAAGAATGTGTATCCCCCTAAGAAAAATTCCTAATTACGCCACTGATTGTATGTAATAAATACATGGTGGTCTTACCAATCAATGCGTACACACTATACATAATTATTTAATACTTGATGGGTCTTGATGGTCAAAATTTCAAAACTCAATAAATTAGTATACAGTCTAGGTAAGCTAAAAGCATTCGGATGCTTCGGTAGACTACTAAATAGTCCGAGGTAAAAAAAGTCCGGTACCTATATATTTAAATATAATATTTTAAATTATTTATCTAAGTTTGTGTTATATGAAAAAAAATCGAATACATTTTTTATACAAAAACGATATAAGAGGTACATATTATATTATAATAATAATTTCTAACAGTTTAATTTACTGCATCGTACGGATTATTCAAAAAAATCTTTAATTTTAATTACCAGGTCATGTTATATAAAACTTATAAAAGCAATTATTGAATTAGTTATTCATAAAAAAACAATATACATATACCTAAGATATATATAATAATTATTTCTATGGAATAGAAGCTAATCGTTAATTTCATCAGGCAAATCATTTAATTAAAATTTATATTAATACTAACATAAAAAATATATAAATATATAAACGTTCCAATTATTGGATCGTTAATTGTAAGTCACATTGTATTTTTTCTTTTACCTAATAATATGATCCATACTTTTTATGCTTAGAATTTTTTTACCGCGACTAGGATGCGTTGATCGATGTGATTGGCAAATCCACACATAAACACTTAACACATTATTGATATTATAAACTATGTTTATCTTATCATCATAATTCGTATGTTGTAATTCGTATTGTAAATTGTTATTATTCATTAGTCATTACTAATTTGCTTCATAAAAATTTCAATTTAATAAATAATAATGTATTAATGTAGGTATATTAATCTTATTAGTCTTGCAAAAAAAAAAAAATTTTAAGTGTTACAAGTTCAGACGTACACAACAATTTGATATGTAATTTGCAGTAAAATATAATATGTCATAAGCATTAAGCGTATATTAAGCGCATAAAGTGTCATTCTCAATTTATTGGCTTTTTTTTATGAAGTTTCTCTCCAGTCTCCGAGGAAAAATTACCCAAAGATGGTTAACAAAAACTAGATTTTATAAAAAAAAATTGTTCATTAAACTATGTAGGTTCCTAAATTTGTTTTAGATTGTATGAAGCTGTGGCCTGTGAGACGGTAGAAAATTGAGTATGCACACGCCACGCGGGCAATATTAAGCAATTTATCAAAAATAGATTACTTAAACAGATAAGACAGATTCGTATGCGATTTATGCAATGCGTGTGATACATAAGAAACACTTGGTAGTTGGTAGATGCGTCATTTAACGTTTGTGGGTACAAATGTGAAATGTTTGGTACCTATTCGAAAAAAATTACCTTTTATCAATATATTTAAACACGTTCTTTTTACAGTAATTTGTAAGTCAATTCTAATTCATAAATCAAATTCTTTAACTGTGGTATTAATAAATAGTTTAAAATGTCATATAGTAGATGTAATTTTTTTCTTTATATAATCAAAAAAATGTGTGACTGTATTATTTATATTTTTAAACTACTATTTTAACAACTTGTAAGAAATATTGTATTAAATTGTCAATATCTTTGACAAAACGAAAATGTTTTAATCACTTTTTTTTCATGTAAGCAATATTACATTAAATGGGCCCTTTTTTTAAATTTCCCGGTAGGCTAAAAATGGTCTATCCGCCCATGTTTAAGTATTTTATTTTTAATATAATATATTGTATATTCTAATATTTTATATATTTTATAAAAATTAATGATCGTAAGATTTTCAAAAATGTTAATTATTTATTTATTTATTTATAAAACACTTTAGCAATTTGAATAATTTTAAGTACAGTTCAGCTTATCTTATACAGAATATGGATACAATAGAAGTAAAATTACTTAGTACCAATAGTATTAGTTAACAGCAAAATAAAGAATTAATAAATAGTACAGTAAAAATCATTAATTAACAATAAATGGTGACACAACAACAACAAAAAAATAATAAGAATAAAATAATAATAATAATAATAATTAAACAAGAGAATTTAAATTTAAAGCCAAATAAACATTCTGTCTGAATACAAAACGAGACATAGCAAAAAAATCAATATGATCCATTATACTGTTAGTCAAAGATAAAGCTCTGGGGAAAAACGAGGTGGAAGTATAATTATATTAAATACAAGTACATATATACATAATTTTTTTATTATATATAACTATTGACAGCAAAGGTAATTAGAATTTACATAACAGTATTTATGATATATAAGCTGCAATACAAAATATATTTTAGGATTAATGAAAATGAAAAATCATGTTTAGTGTACTTAACTAATATTATTAAATAGTATGATATAAAAGTACCAAAATTAATAATTATATTAAACTCATTAAAACGCGAGAATACATTGTGTTTAAAAGAGTGTTACATAATATTATTGATTAATAAATAAATCAATAATTTTGATAATTCATAGAAGTATAGAACAGTTGAACATTTGGAATATTTAGACTTTAGAGCATACCTAATCATTAAACGTTCATCGTGTAGGTAGTAAATAAAGTTTTTATCAAATTAAAATACCATATTATGTCGTCCAAACATCACCAACCATAAAATCAATAAGAGTCAGGATCATTATAAATATATTTAACTAATATTTCAGAATTACTAAAAAATAACATAATTTAAAATTCATTAGTTGGGCTAACAAAAACTAAGATAAACAAAATATTGATTTCAAAGTCCAAAATTAACTTTGCGACATACGTGCAGTCAAAAAAAAATATTTGTTGAAAAATCAACATAAAATATTACCAGCATAAAGAAATTTAAAATCAACGTACTTATCATTAATGACAATGCAATAAGTAATCTTGATCTTGAATATCGTTTAAAGAACGAAAATGAACTATAATAGCAGATTTATCGTATTTAGATTCATAGTATTAGAATTTTACACGAGTCAGCTTTTACAAAATGATGTGATTCATTTTTTGTTAAAATTTTGAATGTATTTCAAATTGGTCAAAATATTTTCAAAATCAAAGCTACAGATTTAAAAGGGTAATATTAATAGACTTTATACAAAATTGGACAGAACTTAGATACTCGTAATTTGATGAAACACAGAATTTACATATTAGGTACACAGACATTGAAACATTCGAGATGGTATGGGAGAATATAATAGCGAAGAAGAAGAAAATGAGGAAAATCGTTCTGATATTGACCAACAATGAATAATGATCAAAAAATAAACGTTGTTTTAACTGAATATTTTTTGTTTTTTTTTTTGTTTGATAAATCTAAACTATCTTGCAAGAATATTTCATCTCACTCTCTCCTTCGCTTCGGACACACCTTACTACCTTCGCACTCATTCAAGCTTGGCTTAAATGATTCCCCCCTATGCACTCACCATTCTACTCCCGCCTCTTGCGATATCACTCACATTCTTTTTAACTGCCCATATATCTCCTCCCAACGCAAAAGCTTTCTCTCCTTAATTAATTCTCTAAACGTTCCAGCCAATCCTCAGTCTATCCTTTCTTATAATTTTCAATCCGTTATTTTATCCTTACTTAATTTATTCAACCAGGCTGGTTTTATAATTTAAATTAATTAAAAAAAAAAAAAAATACTGTTTTTCTAATTTAGTAAATTATTACTGTTTTCCGGGGCTCTTTAAAAAGGCTAGTCTGACCCTGGGTAAGCCACCTAACTTAACCTAACCTAGCCACTCATGTTATCCGCTCACCCCTAAGCTACATGCCTGGCCCTATAAGTCCCCTAGACCCAAGCCTTATATAGCCTGTATATTTCATAGAGTGACGAAAACATAAGTTGCCTTGAAGACTAAAGATAAAAAAAATAATTTTTCAGTTTATTATGCAGTTCTTGATTCTAATATCTAATGCTTATCGATGTGATTAGTGTAGTGTGTATATACATCGTTTTTTCTAAGTGTATTATTATTTTTGGTGAATGCCAATCGATCAGTCACTACTCACTATACTCTTACAAGTTGAGCCGTCATGCTAAAAAGTTAATTTTGAAAAAAGTCGGACAAATAAAGTCCGGACTCATTCTTTTACAGTTGGAAACAAAGTACGAGCACATTTTCTTTGTCAGATTAAAAGTCCCAAAATATAAATTATTATTTATTACAATATATATTTATTGTCTTATTCAATTATTTATTTGATAATTATTTCTTATACCTATAAAATTAAGATTGTCAAGTAGGTACAATTAATATATTTTAATATTTGTAAGCTGTAGGTAGGTATAAGGAATAGTAATCAAATATAATATTGTATAAGAATATCAATTACATTTTTTAAATTTTAATTTTGTGAATGGAATATTTTGTATTTTTGGACTTTTTGTCTGACACTAAAAAAAATGAGTTCGGACTTTTCGTCAGGGATGGCGGGATTCCTTCATAACATCGGACTGTGGGTAAAATTAAAATCCAAAAACGGGTAGTGATAACGATATTGTAGTGGTGTATTCCATGATGTAAATATATTATTCCATAGCTGACAGTTATACTTTTGTTATTAGCAACGGCGATAAGAGATAAAACATTATGTTGTGTAATTTTAAATAGTACCTATAACTAAACAAAATAATTATCAACTTTTAGAATAATTTTAGTTTTTAGTTCTTACCATTTATTTGTAGTTGAGTTCAAAGTTTAAACTTTATAAATTGCTGATAATTCTGTGTTGTCGTCGTATTATTGTTTTAAATGTATTAATATTTTTGTGTTGAATGCTTACGAACTTTTAAAATGTTTTTTTTAACATAATAACTATTTCATTTTTACTATTATACATTTTTGTACAGTTGACTTATTATTAAGTATAGCTAAAGATGACTATAATTCACAACTAATTTTGGTAATATTTTATCTAGTATGAGTCATAAAATAATAACTATCAAAATTAAGTTAAAGTTTGATCTAAATAGTTAATTAATTCTAGAATAATTGTATGTTGCCGTAGTGATTTTTGTTTGTACGCAATTTATATATATATTTTTAAATAATTTCTTGAAGCCAATTATTTTTCTTTTTAGACAAAATTAAAGAACATGGAATTAGAATCAGTACATGATGCCTACAAAAAAGAATTGGAACGAGTATGTGAAAAACACCAAATTGAACTAGATGAAACTGAAAAACGGCATCGAAATGAGATTCAACGTTTGTGTGCTGAAAACTCATCTGAAATATCTAATCTTAATCAGACTCTTAAATCTTTATTCGATACTGAATTGGAAAAAATTAAGAATAATCATGAACATGAGATTTGTGAATTAAAAGAACAATTTGAGAGACGTTTGAATGATCTTAAAGATTGTGACTTAGAAACATTAACAAAACGTATTGAAGATGATATTACAAAAACTCATGCAAAACACAAGAAGATAGTTTCATATTTAGTAAATGAAATATACAAACTTAAAAAAGTAATAATTTTTTTAAATTATTATTATATACTAAATTATTTAAATCGTTTTTTATTTCAGACAATTATAAGTTCTTCTTTTGACGATGTTGATCGATTTTCATCTATAGATTCCTTTGATCCAAAGTTATTTCAAAACAATCTTAATGGACAAGATGCAGATATTGAAACTTCAGATTATGTATGCTTGAAAATAAACTTAGTTAATAATTAATAGTTTATTTGTTAAAGTGTGTCTATATTTTATGAATTTGTTTTTAGGTATTATCCCAGGATAGTATTGATATGCAAATCAAAGATCTTGAAGATATTGTACAAGAGAGGTAAGTTAGGTATAATAATTATATTTGCTGTATATATATATTTTTTAATTGATTCTTAAAAAAATTCTATAGAGACGATTTGCGTTCAGTAGCAACCACTCTCCGTCAATTATCCAAATACTTATGCTCATTTCTATTAACTAAACAAGAAGAGTTAAACAACTCAATTGTAGAGCGTATGAATGGGATGGAATGTGGTGGAATTTTAAATGGGGGTGGTGATAAGTATGGCATTGAATTGACTGATAATTGTGAAAAACCTGTTAATGAAATTAAAAGTCCAAGAAGAGTACATTTCATACCAAACATTGAGGAGATTGTATCATTAATTGATGAACATTCTGTATTAGCTGACTTTACTAATACTGAAGGAACTAGTGAAGAACATAATCATTTAGAACTGAATACATGTTTGAAGAAACTCAACGAAGAAGCTGCTGCATTATCTGGTATGTTTAGTTTATGTTATGGGCATTGTAGACTATCATACAAAGTGTTACATAACCTGGTGTTTTTGTCAACTCATATAAACTTACTTAATTAATATTTTGCCTAAAAAAATTAGACATTGAACATAAATTTTAAACTACATTTTAACTTGGTATGTACTATGTACAATGTTTCCTGTCAATTTTGTCTGTATTGACTTATGTCGCTTACCTATGTATTTTTATAAAGTATTAGAACAGAACTATTTTAAGTAATATTATGAAACTGTGGAACAAATCTAGTTTACAGCCTAAGCTTGTTTTTCAAATTTTTTTTTTCAAAATGTGTGTTTTGAGGTGTTGATTTTGAAAGTGTTTAAAAAAATTGTACCTTTTTTTTATTATAAAAGTTATACCAAAAATACCAGAAAACAATTGATTTTTTAAAACAATGTGGTTAGTGATCACTTTCTGTTAGTATTTCAAAATTTCATTTATATACACCTAAATCAAACTTTATAGTATCTCATTAATTATTACCATGTCAAGATAATTTCATCCATACAATGAATATGGTTCCATTAGCTTATCAAAATAATTTTAATGCTCATAAATAATAGTTGGATCTATATTCTTCAAAAATCCTTAAAATATGATGTTTTTATATCGTTTAAAATAGGCAATATTATATTCTCTTTATTCTTTTAATATTCCGTAAAAAATAATATTATTTAAATAATTTAGTTTAAATGTATTTAATTTATTTGGTTTAAGGTTGTATTTGGGTTGTACGTACATAGAGGTACATAAAAATAATATGTGATATAGTTATTAAATATTTTCTCCAAGAAAATTTAAAAAAAAATTGTATTTTGTATTCTGAAATATTCTCTAATATTGAATATTCTCTACCCCTAAAATATGCTTTTTATGCAAAATAAAATTTTTTCTATGAATTCTGTTTTATGAATCATAAAGATATCTTACTCACATTTAATTGCATACGTTAAAAACAAATATGTAAAATCATAAAAATCTGACCTCTATTCATAAGTAGGAGCTTCTAGTTTTAAAAACTAAAATACTGAATAGATAAAATGTACTCAAAAAATAAAAAAAATATATTTATTATTTAATTTTGGCTTTTGAATTAATTGAAAAATTAAGATCTGATGTGTGGCACCTTGACTGTCAATTGGCAATGTTAATTTTTGAACTAAAAAATTATAATCAGTAAATAATATATTTTCAATATTTGTGAAGTTCCAGATTATTTTTGCTAAAATTGACTTAGGTATGCAAAATATTAGAGTGGGCCAAACTCTTGTATACAAATATTAATTATTATAATTTATAATTTATTTTTAAATTAATAATGTTTCTAGAGTATTTAATATGTTGTATAAAAATTCAAATTCTCAAAATACTCTTTATATAAACAATACTACTTTATTTACTTATTTTAATATTATTTACATATTTTATTAGATGTAATAAATAATGAACAAAAATTACTATGCATAAGTTCAGATGATATATGTCATATAAGATTTTTTGAAAAAAAAATTGAATATTATAAAAAAGTGAGTATTTTCTTATACCAAATGTTATCATTAGAGAATTATTTAGTAAAATTGTATATTTATATTTATTATTTTACATAGGAGCTCGAAAAACAAAAGTCAGATTATAAAAAGTTATATATGGAAACTTCTGTACTTGAACAAGAAAATGTATCATTAAAGGAGCAACTTGAAAAAGAAATGTCCTCTGTTAATGATAAAAAACAATACAATGATATTGACAATGACAATTTAATATTATTGCAAAAAAAAGGTACTAAAACAGTTATTAAAACACAAAATAATATTATTATAAGAATCAATTTTAATTAAATCATAAAAATATGTTATAGCACAAGAATTAATTAAAAATTACAATGATTGGCCTAATTTACAAATTTTATTTGACGAGTTTTCTGCTGAATATAACAAAATCATTGACAACATAAAAAATGATAAAGATGATCTCGCTCAACAAGTTTGTTTTTCTAAATTATTAATACTTCATAAATATTAATAATTTTTTTGTAGTTAGTTGTAGCAGATAGGCGACTAAAGTCATCACAAAAGTTTATAAAAGATCAAATAGCTGAACGTGAAGTTGAAAGAGAAGAATTTGATTATAAGTTGGAGACATTAAAATGCCAATTGAAAGAAAGAGAAAGAGAATCACTGGATACTGAAGATCTTAGATCACATGTATTTTTATTTCAAATAGGTTTTCAACTCCTGATATTAATTTTTATTTTATGTAGACGGAACAAGTGATGACTGAGGCCGAAGAACGGAACATTAAATTAGAGAATAGACGTTTAAGGGCTGAAGAACTATTAAATACATCCAAACTTGAGGTAGAATCATTGAAGAATATCATTCTTAGCAAGGAAGCCAGAATAGAAAATTTGATAAAAAATGAAATTTCTCAAAAAAATTCAATTAATCAACTAACAAATATGTTAGAAGAGGAACAAAATAATCAACAAGATATGCTTACTGAAGTAATTTTAATATATTGTACATAAACATAATATTTATATGTAATTTTATAAGCAAAAATGTTTTTATTTATAGTTAAACCGGCTTAAAAATTTATTAGAAGAACAAATTCAAAATGATTATCCCGAATTTGTTGATATTGAAATTGTTATGAATAAAATTCGACTGCAGGTGAAATATAAATTAATTTATATATTTATTTTAATTATATTATCACTACTTTTACTTTAGCTAAAAGATGTTGAAAAAACCATTTCTAAGCGAATTAAAGATCTTGATACTTTTTGGGTTACTGAAGAATGTGGTTCACCGATGTCTGAGGATATATCTGTTGCGTAAGTTTTAGGTATGTTTTAAGTTTTTATTTCTTATGTAAAATAATTTATATTTGTCATTAGAGAACGATGTGAACTACCAAATAAAATAAGTATTGAGAAAAATAGTTCCCCTGCTCGAATAGTTGCAACATTGGATGATGTATTCATTAGATTACAAGAGCGTTTAAACAGACTTTTTAAATCAGAAGATGCTATTTTTAAGCATGAATCAGATCAACAAAACATAGTTAATACGCTCAATAATCAAATTAAAGTAAAATCAAATTTTCATGGATATTTATGTATAATAAAAGGTTTATTAACCTTTATTTACTTTAGAGCTTAGAATCCGAAGTAGATATGTTGAGAACAAGATTAGCTGAAAAGAGTGATCAATTAACTACTGCTAAAATGAAAATTGATGAACTTAGGGTATTAAAAAATGACAATGTGCATTTGGCCACATCTCAGTTACAAGAAAAACTTCAAAAAATTACAATGGAGAATAAGCAATGCTCTCAAGTTATGGAAGAACAAAATCATGAGGTATGTTTACTAACCAAATAATGTTGGGAAAAATTATTTTGTTTACTTAGTAAAATATTTAGATGAAAACTTTGAAAGATTCAACAAAATATTTAAAGAACATGTTATCTGCTTATGAAATAAAACTTGCGGAAAAAGAAAATATTGATCCTAATACAATTAATAATCTTGAGTCAAAAGTTGTTCATCTTGCTGAAGAAAACATAAGTTTACAAGTATTTATTATTATTGGTACCATGTAATTTTAATTAAAAGTGTATAATATATTATTTTTTTTTTATCAAGATTGAATTAGCTAGTAAAATGTCTCAAATAGAAGCATTATCTACTCAACTCAATCATTTCCAAAATAAAGAGCTGGTATGTTATAGTGTAAAAGTATCTTAATAATTTTAAGTTCATTATCTTTTATACTTATTTGTTTATCAACTAATAATTTTTTACAGATTCAAAATGTTGGGAATAAACAAAATCATAGTATTTCTAAAAGTATTGTGACAGACATGCACATAAGTGAAAATGAACAAATGCGTCGAGCAATTCCTAATGAATCGAATACTTTACCTTCTTTACAAATGTCTTATCATCATCAAGATGTTTCTATTCGTGAGCCATCAATTTTAAATTTAAGTCTTCCTTCTCAGATTACTAAAGACAATACAAATATCCACAGTTATATATCTGTAAGAATAATATTTTATAAATAATTTAAATATTTTAAATATATTTTTTTCATTAACATAACATGATTTAATTTATTAATTAGGAGGATTTAAAGTCAGCATTAGCCAATACAAAATTGGAGTTGGAAGAAAAAAATGCTATAATTAAAGTAATGGAAAAGGATACAGAACATATGGATCAACAACTCAAACAATTAAAAGAATCTATAAAAATGTTGAATTTTGAAAAAATTGCTCTTGAAGATTATAATCATACTTTAGTAGAAAATGAAACTATATTAACAGACAAGTTAAATGATGCATTAACACAGCTTGAAAAAAAGCAAGAAACATTGGCTGAACTTGAAACATTAGGTGTAAAGTTGAGAGCTGAAATTCAACCATTAGTTTATATGAAAGATATTTTGGAAAAAAAAATATCTGCAATTAAAGATTGTAATAGGATTCAATCGGAGAGGATAGAGTGTTTAGAAAACATAAATGACGAACTTTCAAATGAATGTGATTACTTAAAGAAAAATCAGAAAGATTTAGAAGAAATTAAGTCCTTACAACAGGATAATTGGACATTAAAAAATGAACTATTAAATACTGAAAAGTTCAAAGTCGAAGTAGCTGAAAAATTGGAGGAATTGAAAAATGAGTATGATGTGTTGAAAAGTAAAAATCTAGCTCTGATAGATGATATTGAAAATTTAAAATTGGATAAATATCGCTTAAAAAATGAATTGGAAAAGAATGAAGAGTTGCATGCTGACGAGCTGGTTGGATATCAAAATTTATTAGCTGAAGAACAGAATAAAAAACATCAAGTTAATATGGAACTATTGAAAACCATTGAAGAATTGACTAGTCAAGCTTCAGAACAACAACAATTGATGTCTGGTATACAAGAGAATAAGGAATGTAAGCTAATCATATTTTTTGTATTTTCATAACAACTCTTACTTATGTAAAAGTACATAATATTTATTAAAATCTGATTTCAGTGGAAGTGACATGCACATTTTCAGATTTTGGCTCAGAAAACTTTACCTTTAACCTAAATAACCAAGTAGGATTTATAAGTTATAACTATTTTTATTTGTAAACTATGAGCAGATTCAAAACTGTTTCTTATCATATGCTGTCTTTGTTCTTAGAATCCCCTATCCATCTCTCAACTACTCCACTATTTAATCCATCTTTATAGTTCTTGTATTTTATTTTCTTGCTTATCTTTTATCCTCACATAAACTCATTATGTTTTCAATTATATACTTGCTAGCTAATTGTTATAATGTGTACACCTCATCAACTGCTATATGGTGTAAAATAAATAAATATAATACCTAATAGTGTTTATTTTGAATTAAATTTAGCCTAAAGATGATGTAAAATCTCTTGAAATTGATCTTGAAAATGAACGAAAAAAAACTTCTGGATACCAAATTAATATTGAAAACAAAGATGCTGAAATAGAGCATTTAAATACTATAAAAAAAATTCAAGAAGACAAAATTGCTGATTATATGTAAGATGTAGATTTAATGATATACAATTATAACTAATTATCTCCTAAATATTTTTGTAGGCATAGAATACAAATTGAATTAGATAAAAATACCAAACTGGAATTAACTTTGGTAAAATTAGAAAATCATATTAAAGAATTAGAGAACAAGATTAAAATCTTCAAAGCCAAAGAACAATATCAAGTAAATGATAATTTGGTCGAGGTAATATTATTTATAAACTGTAAATTGCAATATAAGTTTACCTCCACATATCTAATATATAATATTTATAATTTCAATATATAACCTTTTTTAGAACCTGGAAAATGATTTAGTAAAAGTATTGGATACAAATGAAATGTTAGATAAAGAATTAACTAGAATTTTAGACATTAAAGAAGAAACTGACCAACGCTTGATTGAAGCCTATAAAAAGATTGCTGACCTTGAAACTCAGAAAAATCAAATTTCCCTTTTATTGGTATTTATTTAAACTTACATTAAAAAAAGTTTTATAACTTTTAAAATAAATGTATTGTCAATATTATTTAGGAACAACTGGAAAGTAAAAATCTTAAGATTGAGGCATTTACACAACAACTGGATAATGCAGAAACTATAATAAAAGATCAACAAGCAAGATCTGATAAAGATAAACGAATATTAGAGCTAAAGGTATTCAAATGGGATTAAATAGGCTTTAATATATTTATTTATGAAAATAATTTTATTTATAGCTTTTAGACTTGCAAAAAGAACTTAAGGATAGTGAAGAGAGGTATCAAGAAATAGTAAATGATTTTGAAATTATGAAGAATTATATAATTAATAAAGAAAAAGATACTGAAGGCTTACAATTGATTTCTGAAAATAATGTAAGTATTGTATTTATTTTGAGTTTAAATTAACCATGTAAACTCAAATTATGCTAAATAAACTTAGCATATTTTACTTTAAATATATTTATTAAATTTTTTTACACAAATTGTTAAAAAAGTATTTACTTCTTTTATTACTTTTATTACCATAATTATTATACTATGATTAAAATCACACAATCTGACATAAATAGGGTGGTTCTGAAATGAATGAGGTCACTAATATAAGCGTACTCACTGTGGTAATCCAATGAAGAATTTTTTTTAATTTTTTCTATTTTCAAAATTTGGGTTTTTTGTATTATTTTTAGAACATTATTTTAAACGTTAAAATAAACATTAGTGGTATTTTTTAAAAAATTCTCATATAAATTGAGGCGTGACATAGTTTTTGGGCTTATCTAGCATTTTTTACACTCGAGTCGCTGACTAAAAAAAAAATTGGTGTGACACATTGAATTGTATAAGAAATCTGCAATATAAGCTATGGTGACATTTATTTGTGGTATTTAACATATATGATAAACACCGTGTTTTACATTGTCAACTAATACAAATGATAAAATAATAACAAAATTATAGAGGGGTAAGGAATTTTGAAATGAACAAATTTAATTTACATTACTGATAATTGTTATCATATTTCATTAAACACCTATAGCACATAATTTAAATTTATGACAATAAATTCAATCATTTAAAAATCTGTTAACCTTAATTTTGTTATTATTTCATCATTCTTATTAGTTGGCCATGTAAAACACTGTATTAATTAATTATGAATGTTAAATAACAACAAACAAATGTCACCACCCACCGTTCATCTTGCAGAGTTCCTATAGAAATTGATGTGTCTTACCAATTTTTATACTGTTTCTCAAATAAGAGTAACCTTGAGCACCTGTTTTCATATCTGACAATCGAGCGCACTTTGTAGGAGCGCTGCACTTAGTGCATGCGTCAGTCATGCTTTTTGCCACCTTTGCACACAGTAGCCTGTTGCCTGAGGTTACTCTTATTTAAGACTGAGTATAATCTATTATGTAAGTTTTTAGTAATTTAGTTCAGACATGAAATGAGGGTTAGTGAGTAGAGACTGGAGAAGTATACATTGTTGGCAGACTGGGTTTTCTGAGGGTAATCACTATGAGACATGCTGTATTCATTATAATTTATAACAGAAGCTAGAGTTAATTATTTTAAAATGTTGAAGAAAATTAATTCTTTTAGAATAAATTGAAATTACAATTGAACAGTGCAGAAAAAACTGCAACTGAATGGCAGAAAAAATATAATGAGTTGCTAAATGAGAACCTAGAAATAAAACACAAGGTAACATTAACACTTAAATTTGATGAATTGTTATTGTTTAGTAACTAATTTTTATGTATTAGTTTGAAAGTCTGGATGCTGAATGCAGTCATTTGCAAAACAAAATTACAGAGTTGCAGAACAAGCTTATGTTAAGTGATCACTTTAAAAATAGATTGAAGATCGATATTCAGGACATAACTACACCTGCAGACTTGGAGCTGAAATACTCAAAATTGATTGTAACAATCTATTTTATACATCTGACTTATTTATTTATTTATTGACGTTTATGATACTTGTAAATAATATAGCTCAATTTGGAAACTGAAAATGTGTCAATAACTAGAAAACTAACAGAGACCAGAGAAAAGTATAATAAGTGTAGAGCTCATCTAGAGGACATCAAAACTATGTTAACAAGTCAGAATTTAAAAAATATTGTCCAGGAAAATGTGGAACTTTGCAATACAAGAGTAAGATATTGATGAGTATTTATGTGTATCATTTTGATTTTTTTTTTTAAAAAATTTTTAGGATAAATTACAAAATGAAATTATGGATTTAAAATGTTGTAATCAAGATTTAAATAGAAAATTATTGGAAAAAAAGGTAATAGATATTTTACAAAATAATTTATTTTATAAAAGCATAATTTTATGAACTGTATTTATTTATTGTAGGTTGAAAACCATAGGCCTGTAGTTAGTAATCAGCACATTACACGAGTAGAAGCTCTCTACCATTCGTTAGTTTGGCAAAAGATGTACCTTGTAAAGTTAGCCAGAGGCAAAGACAAGTTACTCAGATTTGTCATTCAAGAATGGCCTGACTTAGATAATAGTATTGTCAAAACAATGATGCAAAGAATATGTTCCAAGAGAAAGACGTCCAAATTCAAGTGAATACAAAAACTATTTTTGTTTGTATTTATTGAAGGTTTACTCATTTAATTACTTTTTCTAGAATCGTAGCTATTAGTCTAATAGCAATTCATCGTATGAGACTGATAGCTGTGAAAGACGTACAACCCAGAATTAATCTCACACAGTCTCAACTCGATCTAACACATTACAATTTACCGAAAAAAATGCCATGGATTAAGTGTTAAATAATATGATG
The DNA here is from genome assembly GCA_022818045.1 of Neotoxoptera formosana. NCBI lineage: Eukaryota > Metazoa > Arthropoda > Insecta > Hemiptera > Aphididae > Neotoxoptera > Neotoxoptera formosana. The sequence continues at coordinate 22,277,612 of CM040633.1, read as the reverse complement.
TTTTCCATCTAGTGCCATTATAATTATTATTAGATTTATATGTATACATATTATTTTATGGTACAACATTTTTTTATACATTGATCATTTTTAAGTACTTAGTATAGGTTTTTACGTGTAACTTCATACATATATCTTTATTGTGGTATTTTTAATAACTAGTTAATAATATTTAAAAAGAAAAGACTTGAAAAATGTGCCTTCTATTTAATGTTTTATTTGAATTTACAATTGATATTTTAAAATACATATTTTTTAAAAACTATTACTAAATATGACGTATTATTCTTGATGTATAGATTGGACCTTTTGGAATTTTTTTTGATACCTTATTGTCTTTATCCATGCATAAATTGTTCTTTTCGAGGTAATCCTATAAAATGAATAAGTACATTTTTAAAAAAAAACATATTTCTTCTAGTGGCTCAAATGTTAAATACTACTGACTTTCACCGTTTTAAGTAGTGGCACAACTGGATTACCGACTAATTTTTTCTTGTCAATCACATTTTTGGTATATGCAATGAATTCTTCATCTTCTTTATGCCACTGGCGTTCAAATGCTGCGTGGCGATCTATATCAGCCTGTCTATTGGCCAACAATACAATTCTCTTATCGTTCTACTCAAAAAAAAAAAAACATGTAAAATTTATAATGTAAACACTATATATTATTATAATACATTTATGATTTATACCTGAATTCTATATCAGATACAGGCAATATAAAACATAAGTAGTGTTACCATTAAATGTAATCATTCATCTTTAAATAAACTGCAGTTATTTGGCTATTGCAGGATTAAAAATATGTAATAAGTATATCAAGAAAAAAACAATATATGTATTTTATAAAACCAATGATGTCATCTCTAAGCGTAGATCAGTCCCGTGAATTCAAATTGAAGCCATGATACCCAATGATATCCGTGATGGAAGCTGGTGGTATTATAAAATATAAGCCATAACTGAATATTATAAAATGTATGTATAATCGTGTGTGTGCATTGGTCACTCAGTCACTTTATCGCACCCTCTATCTCGGCTAATATGTATATTACTAACATGCTCGGCCAGTCTATGATTATAGATGTCATTTACTTATTTAATTTTATAACGCCTAAGCAGGCAATGTTTCAATATTACAATTTAAGTAGTATACAATATAATATTATAAACTATGTGATAAAACTAATACAATCAAAATGTTTAATAACAATGGAGAACAATTAGTATGGTAATCTTATATTCTTATGCCTGGAAAATGTGGTAAAGAGTAAGCTCAATGGTCATGGTTTTTAAAAAATATATTGTTTTTTTTTTATCTTTTAATATTTGAATACTGCATACATATGTATTAATACTGCAGTTATACAACTTATACATGAATGATGATATTAGTAAATGAGTATAACTTATGACTTATAATGCCTGTATTGATTAAGCGTTCAAGTATAATTGTATAAATGTAAAATATTAGTAGGTACAACCATTTCCATTGTCATTATACAGACAAAAGACCTACTCTGCTATACTAGTGTCTAGTACCATTCGATACGACGATACCTATTATTTGTTGTACTAATTAATATTACTATATTAGTATGTATTGGACTGATGGTGTGATAATGTGATTTAGACTATGTGTATAGTATTATAAAGAAAATGTATAAAAGTATATAATAGTAAGTCAACATTTAAGGCTATATTTTTTTGGTGAAATGTAATCATTTGAGATAGACTCTGGTTTGTGACTTAATTTGAAACTGGAGACTGAAAGAGTTATAAGTTATAATAAACACTTAACAGTTATAACATGTACCAATATCTACAAAGAGTGGAGTAATAGAAAAAAATATAATATACTTAAGTACTTGACAGAGAAATAATAGGTATAAAATGTTAAATATTATAAAACATTCATGGACACATACCATATTATTATATGTATAATATGAAATTTGGTCCATGACAAAGAGTGAGTTATCGAAACGCCATGTAGCGTTACAATGGTTGAACTAGCATATTTTTATACAGGAAACATTATAGAGGATAAGATTCCTTCCTAATGGCAGCCCAGGACTCAGGTCCTACAATATAGAACCGTTAAGCTGAGAAGAAAGAAAGAAAAAGTAAGGACATAAATGAAATATAATATACTCACACACTGTTTTTCAAGTTGTTCCCGAAACCGTTTGGCATTTTCCGTTCGCATTCGCCCACGCAAGTCCGCAAACTCCACCAACAACCTTTTCTCGCGTTCGCGTCTGTGCATTTCCGATTGTAGGTCTTGTGCCGATTGCTCCCGTCGCTTGCAGATCTCCTCTTCCCATAGTCTGTTGCCGATCTCTACGTGTTCTATTCTCCTACTGGCCAGCTCTTTCTTTTTGAGCTCCCCTTCACGATACCTGCAGTTGGTGCGTACCAAAAACAAAAAACTAATGACATAGCTGCAATCGAAAAAAAAAAATCCAAATCCATCGTATTTTACAAAAATTATCATTTAAAACAGTGTTAATACAACGATAGTCAATGACTCTTACTCTGCATGGCTGCATGCACGTGTTCTAAAAATAGATTTGTTTTTCATGGAGATAAACCTACAATCCGTGAAAGTCTCTATCCAAATAAATTAAGCTAAGAAAATTGTCTTATATATGTGTTGCAGGCGGTTATTGACGCTATAGGTATTTTGGTTATTGCCACTTATTGCATTTTGTATCAAGTGGTTATTCAAAAATTATTAAACCGAACCATTCCGGAGCTAAAATCAGCTGTATACACAGGGGGCAGGTATAATAATATTATGTATTATGTACCTACTGCAGGAAATTGTAAAATATATAGAATTATTAATAATCGTGCAGTACTGCAGCCGTGCACCAAAGCAATCAATAATTATTGAAAGCATACTGCAATAAGCATAACCATAACTAGGGGTGGACTGTGGGGCTTAGCCCCCTAAACTTTAAATAGCCCCCTCTCCCCCAAAGAAATTATTCAATTGTTTTCTAAAATATTAATAAACCTTTTAAAATTCAACTGTAATTCTTATTGTTTTTGGAAAAAAATTTAATTAGGTATTTAATTTTTTTCCAAAGTTGATAATTATTATATTTTATATTGTCTATGATAAAATATGGTAAATACTAAATATCATTTGCTGTATGCCTGTATTTGTTTGAAACGATTCATGTCGATACATCGGTACGATTATTATACATCATTTTACAGTATATTATGCACTGAACCTATAATATACACTAGGTATACAGACATAATATTATTATTGTGTTTTAATGTAGCATAATATACTATGTATGTAAATGTAATATTTATAAAGTTACATATTTACGTTCTAGTCGTTCTACAATGAACCAAGATCGGCTTAGTAATCTATCAATACTTCATATTGAGATTAAAATCAATGAAATATTAAAACTTTTTATTGAAAAAAAATAAAAGAATAATGAAACTTGAGTAAGTAAATATTTGTTTTTTTTTGTATGTTTTATATTTTTATATGAATTTATATGGGGGTGTGGGGGCCAATGCCCCCACGGGTTATATTTCATCAGGTGGGGCTACAGCCCCCCCCCAAAAAAAATTAGCCCTAGTTGCTCCACCGACTGAAAGACCACTGTATGGCAGAGAAACTCAAAACAAATTCAAAGAAGAAACAGCATTATTTTCCAGATTTTATCAGTTGCAGCGCATGCTGCTAGGACATTTTCTGACCGTTTTTCCTGCGCTTCTACGGCGTCCAGCACGTCAGACTCTGCCCACCCATTTTGCTTCGTCGGCCAAGCCGCCGATCTTGTCCTCATCTCTTCCAGTGCCAATTGTTTGACTTGCATCAGCTGCCCAAACAGAATTAAATCAAACTATAATATAGTAAATGGTAATTATTGTTCATATAATATGGTTTGTACACAGTCACTTAGAACAACGTCAGGCACGCGTGTGCCCTAGGATGGTGTTTGTAATTTTGATTTATATAATGAACTAAATTATTAGAGCGGTGTAAGATGATTTAATATGTGTATATTATGTATTATTTAGGGCGGTAGATGTATAACATAAATATTAAATTGTGCCTATATACGCTGTTGCTGTATCATTGAACAATTATATAGAAGCGTCACTCGATCAGCTGATCGAGTTATTGTTGGCTTAATTGGCTATATAGTCTACTTATTTATTTTAATATTTCTTATATACGTAGATTGTTCTAAATTATTACATTCGAAAAACGTCTGTATGATAACTGATAAGTCTTATTCTTGCAAATTATACGGTCTGATATAGCCAATTAAAAATAAATCACAACCCTCTTCCCCTTCAAGAAATTTTAATATTTTTTCCAATCTTTAATATGTTTATGCGTTATTGATAATCCGATCAAGCCTAAAGAGTGAAGTGACGAAGACATTACTTCTATTTCTTTTAGTCTCCGCGCTATGGCTAACGTTTTCTTTGTCTCCGCCATGATGGTAGTAACCATTTCCTCTTCCCATTCCTCCGTCTCACGCGCGTCGTTGTTGCTGATTATCATTATACGGTTGTCCGCTATATCCTTTTGCCGTTTTTCCTTCAATGCCCGAGCCTATATAATATGTTGTCCGCACGCCGGTAAAAAAAACATCATCGTTATAAAAAAATGGTTCCTATTTTATTATTATATATATTTTTTTTATAGAGGACTCCTCGAAATATTTTTAAAATATAGCTCTCACCTCGACAGCAGCCTTTATTCGAGCCTCCTCGATTTCTTCGGCAATTTTCTGTAATTCTGACTTACCAGACTCACGCAATGCAACCTGTTCGTCGTTTCTCTTATCCCCACGTTCCCTCAGCCTGCAATTGATTTACATATTGATCATTTTAACACGATACTCTCGGACAATAACCCTCTAAAATTACACTACTCTTTTAACAAAATTTGAGCTTTAGATCTTTTTAATTCGTTGTTTCTTTGTTTTTCGTCCTCTTGGTGCTTTCTGTACCATTCCGCTTCCTTGTTATGTTCTTGAGCCGTCTCGAGATCTTTTTGAATCTTCTTCTCCCTCGCAGCCTTGTTAAACTTGAGTTGTATTGCCCTCTCTTTGAACACCTAAAAATAGAGTCAATCACTAGCACACAATACTATTGAATCTATGATATGTTTGGTTTTAATAATCGGCAAGATCATAAATCATCATAATAACTTCAGAATGCTGCAGAGCTCTATAGAATGTTTTCGTCTCATCTCTCTCTTCAAATTTCAGTTGACGCGCTTTCTCGATGATCCTGTTTCTGGCTTTTAATGCCTCGCGCTTCATCTCCTGGTCCCTCTGCTGCCGTTTGGCTTCTAACTCGGAAAGTGCCTTTCGTTTTTGTTCCAAAAGCTTTTTTGTCTTGTTCTGTACACACGCGTTAACGTCATTTTAAATATAGCTATATGCCTTATTGCTTTAATGTCGTAATATAATAGGTAGTGCGTACTCAGCTACACATCCGTATTATTAAAACCCAGATCCAGTGGCGCCCAACCCTATGACTAGGTGTAGCAGTCGCTACACCTTGAAAATAAGGGAATAACAATATTTAAAAAAAAATATTTGATAACAGAAAGTTCTTGGAAAAATAATCATATATGTTACTTTTTGGTCACTTTTATGATTGAATTCAGTCATCTAATCGTTTTCTTATAAATAGCTCAAACCACTTCCAACTCTGATGATACCTATTCCTTGGTAAATTAATATTAACAGTTAATGTAACCAAAAATAGACCATTCAATTTTGAGTTTTGGAAGGGGTGGGTGGGTAAAATTAATTCTTGCTACACCTGAAAAATATGTCTTGGGCGCCACTGCCCAGATCCACTAACCAGTTCTGTGTTGTCCCAACCGTCCACCATCTTTTTTGACGTTTCTTGGCGCATTTCTTTCAGTTGCTTGCTGGCCCTCTTCGCTTTCTCCTCGTCCATTTTTTTCGTTAAAATGTTTCCCAGTCTTTTCCATTCTTTGTTGGATATTAAAAGTGCACGATTACTAGGATTTCTGCTTCCGACATAAACGATTTCCATATTTAGCCTTTTGTGAATAAAAAAGTGTTGGCTTAAAAATATTTTTGTGCCGAGAAAGTTTGTTGCCTACAACATTGCATGTTTGAAAAGAAATTATTGATTGCTTACACTTTTGGTCGTCATTGACAACAAACAAATAATGTTTAAAAAAAATATGTAAACCAAATGATAACCGAATTGAACTTTATTCCACACCACATTAGACTTCATGTTCTTAAATATCTACCAGATTTTGGCTGATAAATAAAATTAAGTCCAGCAAAATCTTGGAATGATCGACTGTGTCCAACAAATTAATTCCATATTTTTACTCAGGAAAAGTGTTACTAATACAAAGTTGTGCTGTTGGAGTAAAGCTAGTAGCACAAAAGTAATAAAAGCTCTTCGGGCTAAAATAAAGTTCAAACATTTTTTTTAAAACATTTAATACGGGTATCATGGACCATGGTTGTGTTGTTAACTTAATGAGGGTAGTTTTTTACGTACCTCAACAAATCATAAGACATAAAACAACAAAATATCAATTTTTTTTTTCTATTTTGTAATTCAATATCATTAATACTAACATATGAGAATCAATTAATTAATAATACATAGTTTAGATTGATCACATGTGGTTAGGACGAAAAATAGAACAAAGCAATTAAAAAACTAAAAGCTATAATTTAATACTATTTGTTGTATAATAAATATTAAATTATTTTAAATAGATAATTTAATTGCAAGCATAACAATAAGGTGGCATTAAACAAAATTTAGTTCATAATTGTGGTAATATTGAAAAAATAAAACAATATTAACAATTAATATATGGAATAGCCATACGAGCAAATCTAGGAATACAAAATGAAGCAGAATGCACATCTGGTGAGTAATGCTTGAGTTTGTGTTTATTTAGTTCTTCTAGTGTGAAACTATATGCTGGTACTTTGAAATTTACTAGCTGAAATAACATGAAAAATAAATAATAGTTAAATTAATAAATAATGATATACTATATTGTATGGATAATCTTTTCTAACCTCATTGTCTGTAGCTAAAATGAAACTGATGTTTCCAGTCGGATAAGATGGAATAGATATAGTGGCTAAGGTGACCTTGTTAAAGTTTGCTGAACAGTCTTTAGACAATCTGATCATTGTATCCTGATCTTCTTTAATCCAAATTGATCCAACTTGGGAACATATGATACCACCAGGTCTCAAAGATCTTTTCAATGATTCAATATAAGTTTTCTGAAATAATGACTCGTTTGGACCTAATAATTAATTTAAATTGTACCAGTTAGTATATAACTTATTAAAATAACATTGTTATCCACTAAAAGTACTTACCAACAGGGTCTGAAGAGTCTGTAATGATGATGTCAAATTGTAGAGCATTATTTTTCATAAACTCAAACCCGTCTTCAATATGCAATGTAACCTTGTCGTGTTTAAATCCACAAGCCATAAAAGGTAAATATTGTTCTGAAAGTTTCACTACTCGTTCATCAATTTCAACAACATCGACACTAACCACTTTTGGATGTTTAACAGCTTCACGTGCAACGCCACCATCACCACCACCCACCACCAAAACTCTTTCTGGATTAGGATGGCTACAAAGTGGCAAGAAACTTATCATCTCTTGGTATGAAAACTCGTCAAACTCTGTGCATTGGATTATATTATCCAAAATTAAAGCTTTTCCAAATGATTTGCTGTTAACAAAAATGAAGTAGATACAATGATCATTAGTTTTGAAATTGTATATAATCTGAGGTATTCTTTTCCTATCCGGTGTATCGCATAGTTGCTGTCTACTGTACACATTTCTATATGTCATATGCGGTCTACCACATACCTGTCGTCTGTCACTCATCTACGGTTCTCACCAATTTGACAGCAATGATGATTAAGCTTTATCTTAACTATAATAAGTTTATTATTGGTACCTTGATATACCACAAAATATCATGGTAAAATTAATAGGTTGTGAAAGTCATACAGTCAATGACTGGATGAATTAATGTTGTGACACACCGGTAGCTGTTTTGGAAAAAGAAGTAAAATGGGAGATAAAAATAGAATTGTTCAAGTCGATGAATCTTTAATAAGTGATAAAATAAAGTACAACAGATAACAATTATTAGGGGCTGATATTGTTACTGAAAATGTGGATGTAAACTAGTTGAGCGATGAAGAGGAATCTGATTTTAGTAATAGAAATTATGACAAAAACTTACTGGTTCATGGATGATTGGTATGTGACACAAATATGAAAATGGTATTATTGATCAAATAATTCAATATGAAATTGGTACAGAAATACATTTAGATGAATGGCTTGCTAATAACACATTAGAAACTAAAGATCATAAACATAAAACCGTCAACCATTCCAAATTGTTTGTCGATCCTACCAGTGGTACACACACACAATGCATAAAAAGTTAAGAAGAAGTTTAAAACTTCGAATAGTAAACAAAATGCACTGTACATCACCATCATTGCTGCCTTCGTAATTAGCAAAATAATGGTGGCGTCGAAAAACTAAGGAAGATAACTAATTTAAATGTTTTTAAAGAGACATCAAATTATATTGTACTTAATGTATATAATATAAATTTTTAATAAATATTGACATATATTGCAGTACATAATGCATTAATATATATTTTTTGATAAATAGGTTTAAATTTAGGATTAGGTTGTGACGTTTATTATTGAATAATTATCTTTACTGTGTATTATTAATTAATATACTATAATTCTATATCTATTCTTCTATTCATGTATTCATTTATATTTTAATTTAGTATAAAAAAAATGTGGTAGACAACAAGTGTGCGGTAGACCTCATATGGCATGTAGAAACGTGTGGTAGACTGCTACGACAAGAATACATGGTCTACATATAACCATGCATACTTACGTTTGCAATACCATGATATCTTGATATGGGGATTTTTCTTTATGAAGCACTTTTTCTACTTGTAATGAAAGTCCAGCACCTGGCCATGTATCGGACTCAGTAAACCAACCTTGTTGTAAGTGATCCATTGTGATATAAATATCTTGATCATAAAAGTCAAACACAAAATGTTTAGTGAACATTAAACGATATTCTACCTATAAGTCCGACAAGAACAAGTCCAAGAAGAAACGTCGCGTAAAAAATCCAATATTTATATTTATAATAATGTGACAGGTATGCACAGGTAGGTACTATTATTTTTTAAATTAACATTTTACTTGTTTTTTTTTAAAAATACTTATTATACATGCACAAGTAAAATATAAACATATAAAAAAAATCTTTAAAAAATAATACAAAATTATATTTATTTATTTATATTTATATTAACGGGGATGACTACGATATATCTATACCTATATGAATATCTTTAATCATTAAAAACCATTCGGTATTCTTGGACTTTTCTTCCATTGAACTTTTTTACCGATCTTTTTTTGTCAGACCTTAGTTTGAGGATTCACACATATAGGAAAACTATTTTTTTTTTCATTTTAATCTTACTGATAAGTTATAAATGCATTTAAACATTGGTAAGACAATTTTAATAGTAAAAACATATTTACTTGGATGTCAATTTATGTGTATTGCTTATACTTTTATCACGTAAACGTTTAACTATATTCCAAATTTCCAAAACGAGAATTAAAACTAATATTTCTTCGACCGTATTTTCTGATCTGTAGTCGTGACTCGTGATTGGCAAGTGGATACGATTGCGATTGATCTAAATGTCACGAGTAAAAATGTCCGATTATCAAGTGCAAATAGTAATAAATACATAAAACATTATAAACTGTGAATTTAGTGAACATCTACGATTATTGAGCACTTAAGTCTTAAGCTGAGCAATTATTTATTTTGAACTGTTCAATTGTTGTTTAAATAACATGTGTTTTTTTTAAAATTGTTTATCGTACTGATAACGGTTTCGCAGCGCTAGTTCTGTGGCAGGCGCCTTAATAGATAATATAATATACATACATGAGAAGATTCTACATCGTTCATACATGTTTATATTACATCTGTGGTGGAGGTAGAACGAGGGTGGCTGGCAGTTGTCCGAAAAATGATAAGAGTGGTTGTTATACGGTGGTTACCCTGACTGAACTGATTCGGTTTGTCAAAACTTGACAAAAATTCATCAAAATATCGAACATATACAAATTATTTTGAAATTAAAATGTTCATTTTTTATAACTAAGGATTGACATTTTACAACAAGGTTTCTCGTACGTAGTTAATAGTGTAACCAAAAAACAATTTTTTTTTAATTTTAAGGCGCTGAAACTGAGATATGCTGTGTCACATTCTTAGGCGAAAAGGATCATCAAAATAAGTGTTGATTGATTTGATGTATTTAGTAGGTACGTTTTGCTTGTTATTTTTATATAATTTTTACATTGCTTGAATTATCTTGTAGCTGGTGTACCTCGTTATTGGTAATAAACGGTGGCCGTGATATGTTATTTTACTGATTTAATTTCACACTCCGTTATATTATTCTCGAAATGAAATATATATATATTATTAATTAATATACTTCAAATATTAATATTAATTCAGAAGAATTGCGTGCAGTTGAAATCGTTTAACCAATTGAATGGTAAGTAAAATTAAAAATACAAACTAGTTTGCACATTTTCATGAAATTTGAATTTTAAGTGCTTATAAAATACATTTGTATTATTGTTGTCTATTTTATTAAATTCATAGGATCATAAACATATTCAATATTATTGAGCATCTGTATGTCTAACCTGGTCTTGTGAATAATTAACTTTAAATTTGCCAGAAATAAAAATAATGTTTTCTAAATAGGTCGATTCGTACCTAATCCATACGACACTTTGTTGTAATAGTGGACGACCGATTCATCTCTCTGTACCGTGATGGCTATTCTAAATTTCTAATCTTCCACTTATCGAGGGAAGTATTCTGGCTTAATGGTAGTATACTCGCATTTAAAAATACAAAAAAATTAAATATACACCTATTGATAATTAAAATAAGTAAATGCTGTTATACTATGAAATAGTTGTAAAATAAATAAATACATCTACCATGGTAAAGTCAGTGTCGTCAGAGTCGTTTCACGTGGCTTCGTACCCCATCTATACGACGATCAGTCGTAATAGTGGACGACCGATTCGTTTACCTGTACTGCGGCAGTTGTTCTAAATTTCTAACCTTCCACTTATCTTATCCTGTATTTATAAAACGCTGGGGTACTTATCGCCACTATTTTAGTCGCGGGATCAAATTGGACAGAAGTACAAGTTTGCGTCTTTCTCGGAATGCACACTTTCGCCCAGTCTTCGTCTTGAGGTTGAATCGTTGAAGACAACAATTCGGTTTCAGAATCGCGTGTCGAAGACAAACGGTCTCTACGTATCCCATCTATACGACACTCAGTCGTAATAGTGGACGACCGATCAGTCTTGCTGCACTGCTGTGCCTGTTCTACATTTATAATCTGCCACTTAACGAGGGAAGTATTCTGTCTTCGTGGAACTGTGGAAGTGTCGGGTACTCATCAACACTGTTTCCGTCGAGGGATCGAATCGTACAGGATAGGTGTATGGCTTTCTCGACAGGCTTACTTCCGGCGATTTGTTTCGGGCAGTCGTGTCTATCCTCGTCAAAGTCGCATAGCGCAGAGGAAGACGATCGGTCGCGAATCGGCGTCGAATACCTGGCCCATAAAGTACATTACCTATCGTCTTATCCCCTTCGTTTAAGACTATTTTCCATTATTTCAGTCTCGCATTTCCCATGCTGGTGCTTAGGTGCTATACAGATTGATGTCGACCTCTGGGATACGCACACCTTATGCACCCGTAACGTTTGTATTTTTTGTTTTTGAATTTTTCCCGAAACGCGTTTCAACCTACCGCGAGGTATTTCAAGAGATTTACCATTAGTTAGAAAGCTCTCTCCAACCTTACCAGCTCCAATAACCTATGATGGCAAGAGCTGGCTCAGGACCTCTTAGTGAGACTCAGATATGAGATATTAGATATCTGAGCCCCAAGCTCCCCCACCACGACAAGGTAAGTCCCACCGGGGGAGAAAACTGATAGAATTATAAAGACCGAAAACATCAAAAAAAAAAAAAAATTCTGGGAAAATCGCCTTGTGTTATTTATTTTTCTATTAGTACTACGCGGTAGGTTGAAATAGTTTTTCCAAAAACAATTCACACATACTAATTAATAATGGTTTTAAAATAAATAGCTGATATTAATACTTGAGTCAATACTGACATACCGTAGAGTGGTGTGAATAGGTTCGCGGTAAAAGTTAAAACGATAATATATAAAATGATAATATTCATTGTACACAGTTATAAATAAATAAACAAATAATAATAATATACGTAGTGACCAAAAGTTTCAATTCTCGAAGAATATTTTTTCGGCTTACTGACTTAGGTACCTAAAAAAACAATATTAATTATCATTTAATATTATACAATTTCATAATAATTTTACCTTGAAAGCTTTTTAAAACATTTGAATGCATTTTTAAATATTAATTTTAGAAAAAAAACTAAAAATTGTTTATAAATAGATAGCTCTAGAGATTAAAATTACTTTGAAAATTTTCTTAAACTTAAAAATGCTAATATAAATATTTAGTGATAAATTAAAATTGTTACGGTTATTCATTTTTTAATTTGTTTTGAAAAAAATCGTTAATTTTCTGAGAGCACATTATCATGACTTGTATTATCCACTATAGTCGTCCGTCGTTCCACCATTTAAAAGTGCTATTTTTCTTTCTATAGTAAATTTTAAACTAAATTTAATTTGAACCGTTTTAAAATCGAGTTATTAGAAAAAATTTTTAAAAAAATGTATACGCAAATTATTTAATTATTAGATATTTCCTATATTGTTATAAATTTGGGAGTTCGGTATTGTATTCGCACTTTTTTTATACAATAGAACGATCACGATCGGTACGAAATCAAAAATTATGACGACAAAAATTCGCAAAAATCAAAATCGGACGTATTATAAACATTATGGCGAATATCTCCTGGACAACGAACAATATGCAATAAGAATTTTGTAGCCAGTTCATTTTTTTTTAAAGAGAATATTACGGTTAACAACTACGGGTATTATCACGTATTTTTTGGTAAACATTAGTTTTAATAGCTTAGCTTTTAAAATTATTTTTAGATTGTTGTTTTCAAAACATAGCGTTGCTCTGTGATAAACAAAAAATTCGTGGTAGTAAGATGGATTTTAATTTTAAAATGGTACTTTGTAGTTGGCTTTGGCTTTGGCTTCGTACTTCTTCTGATTGTAATTTTTAAACATAATACAATAACTTAAATAGTAAAATTGCATTCATATTGTTTTTATAAAGAAAAAAAATCATAAATGTTATTTTGATTAAGTATTTTATAGGTCATATTTTATTATATATTTTAAAAAAGCTAATTTCTCAGAAGATTTTAAATACACATAATATTAAGAACTATTTACTACAGAATAAATTCAATTACTCGTCTATACCTACAAAAGTTTATCGAAGACTGTATGAGATATTACCGGAAGTCTTCCGTAAGTCTTCGTGATATCCATTGAAGTCGTCCTTTCACATTATTCAACAGTGCGTTTTCTCGTCCTTGTTATTTTCAAACTAAAATTAATTTCAACAGTTTTAAAATCACGTTTAAAAATTATATAACACATAAATAAATTATCATCGAACTACAATTCATAATTATTGTTTTGTAATTCTGTATTATAATATAATAATAAAATTATTAATATTAAAATAACTTTTTATAATGTGTATACGAGAGAGTGCGATTGGCATGAAATTAAAACTATACTGACGACGAAAATTTCCAATCGGACGTTATGGTGAATATTTCCAATTAACAAATAAATAATATTAATATAATGCGGTGTCAATGCCACCGAATGAGTTTTGTGGCCAGTCTATTTTTTATATACATACCACATATGAAATCATTCGCTCGATTTCTACAATATTTTTACACTTAAACGTTAATAATTTAACTTTTTTTCAATTATTTTTAGATTATAGTTGTTAATACCTAGCGCTAGTCTGTGAATTCAAAAAATTACATTTTTTTTGCCCCGAAAAATGTTGTTATTTTCCCTATAATATTATGGGGCATCTCGTGCCATTTTTTACCGATCCCCGCACCCGCTGGTTTCAAAATCCACGATTGCACAAGCTAGTGTTCACAACGGTTTGAGTACTGTAATATACTTATTGCTAGGGACCTAGGGTGCGGATTTAAATTCTCTAAAAAACAAGATAAATTACATAAAAAAAATAGAATTTAATGCACTTACAAAAAAAAAAATGATTAAAATATGCCCTAAAAATGATTTATTTTTAAAATGTTTATTATTTTAAATAATTAATAAATTAATTACACAGAACAAACTATAAATGTCACAAGGGAATCAGTTATATAAATAAGACTATATACGCAATACCAAACACAACAGTGCACAATATACAGTGAAACCTTCCCCTAACAGACACATCTAAAAAGCGGACACCTCCAAATAGCTGACGTTCTTTTGGGAACAAACTACACGTTTTATACAAACCGAACCCTCTGAATAGCGGACACCTCCAAATAGATGACACTATTTCAATGACCGAGAATGTCCGGTATTTAGAGGTTTCAGTGAAACCGTTTCACTGTAGTGCAATACGACTACATTACGACCTTTGATAAGTAGCTTATCGTTTTATTTTTATTACAGCCGGAATCTTATTTATCTTATTTATATAATATGTAAGACCATAATATATTTTTATTCTTTTAGTGTAGAAAATCAAAATAAATCTTATCAAATTTTCTGAAACCCCTATGAAAATTATGTGAAAATAATAAAAAAATGTCTTAAAAACCTAAAAAAAATGCTCTCAAAATGTCAAAAAATTCAAAATAAAAGTTTAATTTTTAAATTATTTGATATTTGAAACGAATTTTGTGCTTGGAAAATATTGTTTTAAGACATTCAGAAAAAAAATGCAATCTGCATTGAAATCCGCACTCTACTTATTACTTATTAAGTTTTATAATATGAGTTAAAATATTATTTTGAATGTAAAGATATTGTTATAGTGTGGTGTATACCTACTGCAGCAGCTTTCGACTTTTATTGTTTGAAATTTACAACTGTGTTTATTTAAATGCTTAATGCAACACTTACCTAACCTTGTACAAATCATTATTATCATTTTAAAATAGTAAATGTAGCAGAGCGGTACCTTCTTGCCATCCTTTAAGGTTTTTTTTTTTTATAATTATTGAAATCTTTGAAGTTACTGAATCTGAAAGTGTTTGAAGATCTTATAGATTCTGAGCGATGCTATGCGGAATACCGTCAATAACCTAGTGGTTAATATTGATAACGCGACAGTAGATAATGGTCAATAGATGGCTTCACAATTTATTGAGTACGACAATATTATATTGATAATTTACGATCATTAGTGTACCTACCTACAATATTTTCAAATTGGTTTTATTTTTAATTTATTGAATCATAATTAATTTAAATCAACTTGAATTCATTAGGTATTCATTTAAATGCTTTAAATATGACATTATATACAGTTCCTAGTAGTGATGGGCCGGAGAAAAGCATTTGTAAGTGTGTATACAATGCAAAAAAATATGTAGAGGACAAATTCTCGTCCCAACAGTGATAAAGTTAAAAACACTCTTTGTTAAAGTTTATTTATAAAAATCTAGTTATATGAATTATTATTGTTTTAATTATTGACTACTTTTTCAAAAGTTTATTTGTAAAAAGGAATAGCCCATCATTTTCAATTTCAACATTAAAAAGGTGGTAAGTGGATGTCACTCTGCTGTACAGTAGGTTACAAGTGGGTCATTGTTATGGATGGTGTTAAATTATTAACAGATAGATTTTCATTTACAGATAGTAGATTTTTTCAATACAGTTTGAACTATTTATAACCTTGAAACCTTGTTTTAAATGTTCTATCTTTAGAACATACTTTCTACCGCAACATTTTATACAATTTCAATTACAAAATAATTTGCAAATTTTCGATATTTTGATCAATTTTGTCAAAATTAGAACTTTAAATGCTTATAAAAATAAGCCATGCATGTATATTTTTTAACTACTATAAGAATAACTTATGAGGAACCTTGTATCACATTTTCAAACTATCTGTTTCTACATTTTTTATCGACATTTATAAAAAAAAATGTAAAAATTGATAGGTATATATAAAAAAGAAAAAACATATTTTTAAATTGTATGGAGTTTAGAAAATGCTAATATAAACAGTATCTATGTGAAAATTTCATATCAAAATCGAAATTTTCATATCTAGAGATATTTTTTTAGAGTTAAGTAGAACAAAAAATAAAACCAATTTGGTCAAAAACTGGTTTTGAATAATAATTCCCGTTTTTTCTCATTCTTTTTTTTTGTTTTTCCAGAAACTTTTTATAAATACAGAAAACTTTCAATCTTGACTACTTAAAAATACCAACTAGACAAAATGTTCCATTAAAAATCCCCCCTAATATTGAATATTAAATAATTTTTTTAACTATACATAATATAGCGTATACATAAAAAAAACACACATCATTGTAAAATCAATACATTCATCGTTCAGAATCTATAAACAGGAAGTGGCATTCACATAGGCGCAACTAGACCAATAATTTTGGGGGTGCACAAATAGTGAAGAGCTCAGAGACCCGTGGGGGCAAAGCCCCCACACCCCCAAGCAACTAATCCAATTACTCTTCACATTACATTTATGAAAAAAATAACTGCAAATTTCAATATAAATATTTTGTTTTAATATTCATAATACAATTTATTTAACAAAATTAAATTATCAGAACTATTTAACTACCTAGGTACCTATTTTAACATAATTTTTCTCGAACGCAAATTAAATTTGTTTAAAATTTGTTCACTTTTTAAATTATTTGTGATGTCCCTCTCAATATTTAAAATTGAAAAGTTGCTAAATCTTTGCTGTAGCATACTCGTTCGTAGCCAATTTTTAATTCGGCGCATACTGGACAAACTGCGCTCACAGGTAGCAGAACTTATCGGTATGGTGATACCTAACTGAATAAGTTTGTACAAATTGGGATATGTTACTTTTTGTATGTTTTTTTTAACATCATCAAAACTGAAATTTGTAGGTAACCAATTTGCCCTGGTACCTACACATTTTTTGGAAAAAGGCTTATATTTTTTGGGGGTCCACATTTTAAACTTAGGGGTGCACAAGTCCCTTGTGCACCCCCCTAGTTGCGCCAATGGGCATTCACCCACCAATCTACCCCACCGCGAAGACATCTTATAATTACCAGGGCGAGAATCGGATACACCAACTTCACCCACGTCCATCTAATCAAGCACGATGAACCATCCCATGTGGGATTGTTGTAATGAACACCTATCAATCAAGCACTTCATATTATATATTACACTGCCCGAAATTCTCACAGTCAAGGTCCATCATAAACCATCCAACCACAATGGAAACAGCACTCGGAGAACACAACACGCATCAGATTCATCATTTCTTCAAAGCCATAATCGGACACTTTTTCCAAATCTAGTTTAAGTAAGTATAAAAAAAAAAAGTTTCGTACAATCTATTTCCGTCATATTAGTTTTAAGTAGGTAACTCATATTCCAACAACACTATTGATTGTAACACAACGTAATATTGAAAATATAGGCTAATGACCTAGGTGATTGTTGAAGCCTTTATTCCTGAATAAAAAAAAGAAAAAAGTCTATAAACAATAATATTGAGATATTAAATACTTACATATTTAAGTATTCAACAATAATTAATAGTGATATATTTCATATTATGATACATACAAAAAAAAAACAGAAATGTGTAACGTAAACATAATGGTACAATAGATTTGAACTCATTAGATTTTGATTCATATTTATTAATTGCGTAATTTAATGAGTAAGTACACCCATATGAAATAATTACTGTTCAAGCGTCCTAGTGCCTGAGTGCCATACACTGTATATTTAACCAATACAACAATGATTACTTTAATAATGCATATTAATAATATTATCAATGATAACTTATAACCTCGGATTATTATCTATAATATTATCATAGTCTATATAGACTATATAGATCTTGTGTTGACTTTTTTTTTTTTGTATATGAAATTTACAATCTGTACTTAATGGCACAATGAGTAAATGTGAAACAAGAATAGACATAATATAAAGTATTAAAACATATAAATATAAATTTTAAAAAAATGCTTACAATAAATCATACATAGTACATGTTTGATGACTAGCCACTAAGTTGTATAGAATACTTTTGAAAAATGTTTTAAATGACGATTACTTAAATCCTTTTAAATAATTTTTTTCTCTCTTTGATTAATACACTGCGTGGATAGAGGTAAAAAAAAATATTTAGTACTTTAATATTAGTAATTGTATGTAGCTAGTTGCTGACACAATATATTACGTAAGTAAATTAGTGGATTAAATAATAACTAAGTAATTTATCATGTCAAAGTTTACTATTCAGTAGGTGCTACCTTAAAAAATGTTTAAATATAACTAAGAAATCAAAATGTTGTACAACGTATACTATTTTATATTCGATGATTATCTAAACACACGTTTTACTTTAACACGAATTTTGTTGAGAATTTACTTCGGAATTCCAATTGGCTGCTGCATTAGCCAGTAGTTTGTTGTTTTTCTTATAGTCCTGCAGCAAATAAATATTTTACAATATGATATGAGTCTATTTTTTACTATTTATTTGATTTTATAAAATACAATATTAATATATCATAATATATTGTTCACCTCTATGGCTTTCATGAGTGGTATGACAGATCTCCCAGCTTCTTTATATTTAGCTATCAGATTGTTAGTGTAGGTCATAAACTCCTCGTCCTGTTGCTGCCATAGTTTTAGGTGTGCATTATATTCTTCTAGATCTATTTGTTCGTTAGCTCTAGTGGCTGCTCTATTGTTATCCTTTATAAATAAAATAACATTAAATAACATTTGATTCATCTTCCGATTTCCATCTTACAACGCATTCATTTTATAGTGCGACCAACTTGAAATGTTTCTCCTTTCTTCATTTCTTCATGCCCTACCCCTACGAGGCTACTAATTACCTGAGTAAAAAGACAATTAATAGCTGTATGAGGCACGCCAATATGGACACTTCCTACTCTTTTTGAATAGTAATGTAGTAATGTATACTCAAATTTTCTTGTTAACTTATGTATACAACTTATAAATGCAAATAAAATTTACACTAATATTATAATTAGACTACAGTCCATAAAATGTTTAAAAATAAAATAGATTAAACATTAAATACCTAATTTAACATAAAATATCAATTCAAATTTCTGATGTTACACTTACACATTGTAAGTCGAGATTCTCTCGAAAACTGGTCATCTCTCTGGCCTTTGCCTGTTTACATGACTCTTTAAGTGAGCGTAACATCTCAGCCTCTCTGAGCCGCCTTTCCAGTTCCCACTGATGACTCAGTGTCAAACGTTCCTTTTCCTTTCTGCTTTCTTCATCAAATATCTTCTTACTGTCTTCAAAATCTTTTTGTCTCTCTTTTATCAAATCTTCATTTTTAAGTTCTTCTTTTTGATACCTAAACAATCATTTATTGACCTTGTTAAAAAAAAATAGTTTAACAAATCTAAACAAATATGTACGAACTTCCGTTCTTTTTCTTCTTCTTTTTTTGCGTTCTGGAATGCAACCTTTTCTTTATTCTGATTCGTGTTTGCAATTTCAACCATTTTCTCTAATAATGTTTGTTTTCCTTTTAAAATCTACAAATAGACTTGTAATTGTAAACAAAATCTGTATCCTACCTTTAACATTTGTATAATTTTAGGTAGATACTTCTATTTCTTTCAGTTTTCTTATTTTAGCTATTTTCTTCTTTGCTTCGGCCATTATTGAGACTACTACGTTTTCCTCTTGATCTTCTAATTGACGTAGCTTAATGTTTTCAGCCATGATTTTTCTATTTTCATGTAAGTGATTTATTAAATTCTCCCTTGTTGCTAAAGCCTTAAACATAATGCAATTACAATGATATACGTATGATATAACAAATTATCACAATCTATAACTTTAGCTTTTTTATTCGCTTCATCTTCCTTAATTTCAATTGCGATTCTTTGTAATTCAGCTTTACCCTCTTCTCTTAAATGAATATCATCATTGAGCTTTATATTCTCTCGCTCTTTCAATCTTTAACACCATAGTAATAACTTATAATTAAATATCATAAAGTATAACATATAGTATTATATTATTTTTAATGTTTACTCAATTTTAAATTTTAAAATATATTATATAATACTAGGTACCAAATAGTTATTTACAATTTACATAAAACTTGTTTATAACATATATTATAATTAATAGTAACTAACATATTTTTAAAATTCGTAGGTATATAAGTGTAATAAAGATTCTATAAATTGTAATAATTGGTAATTGCGTATATTATGGAACTTAAAAAAACCACTTGGCAATTAATTATAATTATAATTTATTTAATATAGCTATAATGTATTTTTAACTAATACAAATTAAATTATTTAAATGTTTTATCTCACTCTTTTAGAAAAAAAACAGCATTAGCTTTTTTTGTTTCATATTGTTTCACTTTCTGTTTCCATCGATCTGTCTTATATCGTTCAGCATCTAAATTTTGTTCTATCTTTAACAAACGATCTGCTTCCAGTTCCTTCGATCTCTGCGCCTCATTGAATTCCATTTGAATAGATCTCTCTCTGAGCACCTATAATAATGAGACCCGACCATCATAACATATAATCATGTATAACAATCATATGAATAATTATTATTAGGGTAACGTAAGTAAGACAACCTGAGACAAAATTTAAAATGACTACTGACTAGTATAAGAATAACTAATATGTATCTATTGAATATTGGACATGTAAAACCCATAATTTGTACACGTGTATACCGTTTCACATGATATTTTATAGCCTAAGTTCTAACTTCCTAAGACCTAAAGGCTATTGTGTTGTAACTTGTAGATATATATCTATTATAATAAAAATACATATCATCGCATAGAATAAATATTAAATAATATCGGTTCATTTTATTATTACGTCATAATCATCAGTTAGTCAGCACATACTGGTACTTATTAAAGTCGGACTAGGTGAACCCAAAGTTGAAGGGGCCGGCAAAAAAGTTCGAGTTATCCAAGAATTTGAGTTAAATATAGGATATTTTAAATAGGAAATTCTAGGGACAAGGGAAAAAGTCAAGGCATCAAAGATTTCGAGTTCAAAAAGTTCAAGTTAACCAAGTTTGACTGTACAACCATGTATACTCCATACCTCCATCTTGTGTACTGCTCTGGTCAGCGCTTTCGTCGAATCTCTATCCGACCATTTCTTCAACCGTGCCTTTTCTACAATGGCATTTCTGCGCTCCAAAATCTCGAGTTTTATCAGCTCGTCTCTTTTAAGTTGTCTGGCTTCATTCATTTCTATTAATTTTCGTCTGTTTTCTACTTCTTTCTTTCGTTTGTTCTAAGAAAAAAATAAACTGCTAATTATGTTTTTTAAATCATAATTTCTAACCACGCCAAGATGTTTTACCGTATAAATTATATAAACATACCTATATATATATTCATTTGTTATTTATTGACTTAAATCACAGCCTATAATATATACTATTAATACCAGATACCTATTCTATTTTCTGTTAAACTCAATTATGTCATTGTGACTACTGCAAGTGCTGCCTAAAGTACAATAATACTGCAGGTTAATAGCTAGATAAGTATTATTTTATAAACAATTTTGTAAAGAAAAAATATAAAAAGGTATGTCCTACAAAATATAAACCGTGAAGCATATAGGTATGGCTACCAACAAGCCAATTTACAACACACATATTTATTCGATTAGTTTTACAGGATTTCATAAATTTTTATATAGATACCAATACAGTGGTGTCCCATGATTTGGATATGGATTTGGATATAGCTTGCCGTTCGTCTTTTAATCGCTTTATGGTCTCAGCAGTAGCTCTATCATCATCTTTTTTGGTCAAAATCTTTTTTAGTCGAGTCCATTCATTTTTTGGGATTAAAAGAGCATGTGTTTTTTGGTTATTATTTCCCATTTTTATAGCTTGCATTTTATTTTCTATCGACAAAAAAAATATATATATATATATATGGTTTTAGCCGATTATTTTAATAGTACCTAATATATTTTTTATGAACTGTAAAGAGAAATGACAAAGTTTGTTTCCAACGCCAACGAAAAATACATAACTTTTCAAGTTGTAACAAATTTATTTTTATAGAATTAAATGATTTGTTATACCTACATGCAAAGCTTAAAATCAAAATTACATTTTTTGATTTTAATATCAATTTTGATAACCGTTATTAATTTTTTCTGATTTCAATTTAAAATAATATATTATTTTTATTGGGCTTGGGCCACATGTATTTTTTCTGTGTTGGAAAATATGAATACGAAATTATGCAACAGCGTGACGACCACACTACGCGGTATGGTTGGATGCGACAAATAAAATGTATTTTTTATTTTGTTAAAATACAGGCCTCAGCTATAGGCGTGCGCAAACTCGAAAATCAGGCAGTGCAAGCAAGCAGGAGTGGATTGGGCCGCCGGGAATTCGGAAGATTTCCAGGTGGGCCACATCTTCAAATAACTATTTTAAACTACTTAGTATTATTTATTTTTTTTTATTTTTTTTATATATATTTCGACGCCTCAGGGGCATTATGTTTTCATTGCAAAAAAGTAAATAAAAAAAATTGTATGATATGCATTGAAAGTATTATCATTGATTATAAATACTAGTATGTATAATCAATGGTATTATCTAAATATATTTTTTTAGAGTGGTTACTCTGTCGTAAGAAGGCAAGAAGCATTATCATATTTCTTGTAATGTATTCAAGTAATCACGTTTGTGTCAGCCATGCATTCTTATTTGAATTTGAATTTATGAATCTATAAAATCTCTACTCCAGGCTAAACATTGAATGATGTTGCTATATATTTAAGGACAACTGTACAACTGTACAAGCGAATTAATATTTGGATTGGCACATAGATATAAATGATAAAAGACGATTAAAGCCATCAGTAACACATGCCGTAATGGTCCAAGAAAAAAGTTTTAACATATATTTTTGGAGATGAAGATTTACATTTAGAGGTTATTATAGCACTAAGTACCATAGAAAATTCAAATGAATTTACACCTGAAGCAAAATTAGCAAAATAGCTATAATAATTTAAAAAATTAATTTTTAACTTATTTAACAAACCATCAAATGTATTATGCCTATAATAATAGCTCAAAAAAAGTCAAAATATATTGAAAATTGTATTGTGTATAGAAATGGTTTATATAAACATTTTGTGAAAATTTCATATATCTAATTTGATTAATTTTGGTGTTGCACTAAAAAACAAAATCGATTTTGTCAAAAATTCGCTTTGCGTAAAAATTCCCGTTTTTCCCGTTTGTTTTGTTGTTTTTCCCGACGCGTTTGAAAACTATGTGAAATTTATTACTATTGACCCCCCCATATTTATAAATTGTATGGAAGAAAACCAAAATATATTGTATATTAATATTATAATTCATATTTTAAATTACTCGGACACCCATTATCACACCCATATCTATATCTATACTACTATATAAATTGAAGTCGCTTTTTTTTGTGCGGGGCAAACTCCGAAACTACTTATTCAACCGTCGTGCAATTTTTTTTAAATTAAAGAGGACATCACAGAGAAGGTTTAAGGCAAAAATTTAGTCCGATTAAGTAAATGAATAATTAGTTATTATTAATTTAAATAAACGTGTAAATTGTATACCTAAATATATTATTGTACGTATTGTGCGGCCCACGGATTTCCAGTACTTGCAACCTGACCTTTTTGTTCGTCAAATTGTATTGTGTTTGATATCGGTGTTGTTCCGAGAATTTTATCGCACGTACACCAACAGCATGTATACTAAATATTCGTATTAATCTATATCTATTACTATATCCTATACTACTATATAAAATGAAGTCGATTTTTTTTGTTCCGGATAAACAATAAACCCCGAAACTATTTATTGGATCGTCGTGCAGTTTAAGAGGACATCACAGAGAAGGTTTTTGGCATAAATTTAGTCTGATAGTTAATAAAAAAACTTTTTATTAATTAAAATAAACGTGTAAATTGTATACCTATCTATCTATATCTATACTAATATATAAAATTTAAGGGGTTTTCTACGACCACACTAACCAAGAAAACTACTGAACCGATTTGGCTGAACATTTTTACTGTTATATGATATCTGACAGTCTGCTGAAGATTTTAGTACCACTTTTAATAGTAAAAAATAAGTTGAAAATTCTTGAAAAATTAAAAAACAAAGCTAATTTTTGGGGCTTCACTACGATGTTTGCAAAAACAGAACTTATTTATGTTCCCATTTTGTGACAACAATAATAATCTTTTTTCCATTTTTTTTTTCACTGAGATGTTCCAAATATTTTCCCGAGTGTCATCACTTCGATCAATTTTTAATTTTTTTTGTCTAGAGGGGATGGGGAGGGGGTGTATGTATTTAAATGTTCCAATTTTCTGATGACGCTATTGAACTTTTTACAATTTTTTTTCACAGAGTTTTACCAAATACTTTTTTGAATGTCACAACATCACCCGATTCTTAATTTTTTTTTGTCAACAGAATACAGATTAATTAGCATTTATTTTGTACCTGTATTAATTTTTAATAAAAATATATATATTATTAATACAGCTAAAAAAACATTTCAATACGTTTTCATTAACCGTTTTTTTGTATATATTTACTTGCCGATCACATTAAACGATAAAATTTGTATAAAAAATTCTACATAATATCATCGTCCAAATGCAAAAGAAATAACCAATCACGGGCGAAGCCGTGACGGGTCGGCTAGTCTCTAATAAAAATTATTATTTTTATATACAATTTTTTCACTTATTTAAGTAGATTTACTTTGGTCATTTTATTATATTCATTTTTTAGAGTTTTTAGGGCATTTTAGCAATTTTTTTTAGGGCATTTGTTGTGGGTTTTTTAGGTCATCAACATCCTAACTCTATGTGGCATTATGTCGTGTGGTTATTTGTCGGGTGACTTTTTGGCGCGCTTCACTATTGATAAGATATTTATTCATATCTATAGTTGTGGTTATCAGTTGTAGTTACCAACAACCTAAGGCTCTATAATATGTATATATAGTCTGTTTATATAGCTCTCTACAACAACCACGGACTAAGATAATATAGGTATAGACATAGGTATATCTTAGTCCGTGCCAACAACTAAATTCAAACGGAATAATTATTCTGTGCTATCAGTACTATACTGCAACTTTCAACTATCAAATCTAATTGATAATCTACAGGACTACAGTATTTTGCTACTATCGTCCGTTGACTATTCGGTATTTTGAATTTTCCAGCTACATGACATTTTCTAAGACTAGATTATTGTCTGAGAACTATATTATTATTTAAAGTCACATTAAATCCCATAATGTCAAATGAAAAA
Organism: Neotoxoptera formosana; assembly: GCA_022818045.1. NCBI lineage: Eukaryota > Metazoa > Arthropoda > Insecta > Hemiptera > Aphididae > Neotoxoptera > Neotoxoptera formosana. Next base: position 22,251,807 of record CM040633.1, on the reverse strand, counting down.
AATAACAATTGTTAATTACCATAAATAATGTTTTTGACTGTCAAATGTTAGTAGTAAGTTTCTATATTTATTATGTATTAGCCTATTGGCTATTAGTATATTCGTAATTAGATGTATGAAAAGTTTCTTTAATACATTATCAATATTGTTCACAGGTGTTTAATCAGTTACAGTACCACAGACGATGGATCAACAGGTACCAATTGTCAGAAAATTAGCTGAGGATGTAGTAAACAGAATTGCCGCCGGCGAAGTGATTCAAAGACCAGCTAATGCCCTAAAGGAACTTTTAGAAAACAGGTACCTACAGTTTTGTGCTATATGTTTAAGATAAAAAATTTTCTTAATTTGATTTATGCATTTTTATATTGTTGGTAAAAGTATTGTATGAACAAGTACCTAGTATCTTATGTCTTTCATGAATATATTACCTAATGATATAAATCTGTATGTTATAACTTATAACTATAGTTAAAATGATGATGAATAATTTGTCTACTCACTAAAGTTTCTATTAGACTGTATCAGTTGATCATTTGTACTTTTGTTTTCAGCCTGGATGCTAAATCTTCAAACATTCAAGTTACATTAAAGAATGGGGGTTTAAAATTACTACAGGTAAATTATATTAGGCATTTATTGTTATTTTATTTTATTAATAACTTATTTTGTTTTTAGATACAAGACAATGGCACTGGTATTCGCACTGAGGATTTGGGTATTGTTTGTGAACGGTTCACTACTAGTAAATTACAGCAGTTTGAAGATTTGACCAAAATATCTACTTATGGATTTCGAGGTGAAGCGTTGGCTAGCATAAGTCATGTAGCTCATTTGACAATCACTACAAAAACCAATGGAGCTATTTGTGCTTACAAGTAATAATTACAAAGGTTTTATTTTTTAATATTAAAACAATGTCTTAATACTTGAATAGAGGTTTGTACAAGGATGGTAAATTAAAAGCTCCTCCTAAATCTTGTGCTGGTAATGTTGGGACCATAATCACTGTTGAAGATTTATTCCATAATATTGCTACAAGAAAAAAATCCATGAAAAGTTTTAATGAAGAACATTTGAAAGTTGTTGAAGTAGTAAGTGAGATATTTTATTGGTATGATAATTTTTGTTTTGTTTTGTCGACCTACTAATATTACTTTTTAACCTATCTTAATTTATTCCAAAAAAATATAATTTTTATCAACTACTTTATACATTGTTAAATAATAACAATAATAATTAATATTTGAATATTTAAATATAGAATATAGATGTTATAATTTCTCAAAGTTCAATAATAATGTTTAAAGGTGAGTCGATATGCTATACACAATCCTTTGGTTGGATTTACAGTAAAAAAACAAGGTGAATCATTGACTGAAGTAAAAACAAATCAAGGTTCTACTCATATTGATAATATTCAAGCTATTTACGGTTCAACAATATCCAGGTAATGTATAACTACTTAAGAAAATGAGTTTCTTTATAAAGAACTTAATACTGTGTTATTTTATTTTCAGAGCTTTGTTAGAAGTAAATGATTATTGTAATATTCTTAAAGTTAAAATTAAAGGCTACGTGTCAAATCCAAATTTTTCAGCAAAGAAACAGATTTTTATATTGTTTATAAATGATCGTTTAGTTGATTCCCAAGGTAAATCTGAATAATATTTTATGTGTTTCAAATATCTAACCCTTAAATTGTATTTTTTTTTTTTTTTGCGTCAAAAGGATTAAGAAAAGCCGTGGACCAAGTATATAGCATTTATTTAGCTAAAGGATCACATCCATTTGTATACTTGAGTTTGAACTTAGACCCAATGAATGTCGATGTTAATGTGCATCCAACAAAACACGAAGTTCATTTTTTACACGAGGATAAAGTTATTGATAAAGTTGTTGATGCAATTCAAGATAAACTTTCTGGTACTAATACATCAAGAACATTCTATACTCAAGTAAATGCATATTATCTTGTTATTTTAATTTTCTATGTAAACCAGAAAATAGACATTTTTCATTTAATTTTTAGACAAGATTGCCAATGTCTACTGATACATTAATAAACAAATCTAATGAAACATTAGAAACTAAAGAAAGTAAAAAATTAAAAATAACAAATTCCACAAATGTTTCACAAAATAAAATGGTAAGAACAGATTTCTCTGAACAGAAAATTGATAAGTTCTTAAACACAAGTAACAGTAGTAATAGTACATTAATACTGCCTAAATCAAAGACCAATGATGTTATTACCCGGTGAGTACTAAGATTTCATTGAATAATTTTTTATTATATTAAATAATATCTTCATGTTTTTAATAAACAATAATTATTAATAAATTAGACGGGAAATAAAGCTGACTAGCGTATTATCTTTACGCAAAGAAATTGAAAACTGCTGTAGTGAAACCTTACAGACAATTTTTCAGAATCACAAGTATGTTGGTGCAGCGTCTCCTACCTGGTCATTATTTCAACATGATACAAATCTGTACATTTGTAATTCTAATAATGTGTTGTAAGTTTAAATATTAAAATATATATGATGTTAACTACCTACTTTTATGTTGATGATATGACTTTAGACAAGAAATGTTTTATCAAATTATGATGTACGAATTTGGAAATTTTGGTGTTATAAAATTTTCAGTAAGTTACAATTAGGATTTAATATACCACAGTTTAAATTATAATTATCTATAATATTTATTATGTCCTAAATATATAGAATGCATTATCTATTTATGAGTTGATAATGATTGCATTAGAACTATCAGAATCTGGATACCAAGGAAGTGAGGATAAACCGAAAGAAGAATTAGCTCATGATGCTACTGAGATACTGATATCTAGAGCTTCAATGTTAAATGACTATTTTTCTATTGAAATTGACACTGACTCAAATATTTTGTCGATACCCTTATTGTTAGGTTTGTGTAGCGGTTATATTGAATATAGATAATTTATAGTAACAGAAATGTTTATTTTTCAGAGGGATTTCTTCCAGATTTAGATGGACTACCTTTATACTTATTACGTTTAGCTAGCGAAGTTGATTGGTCCAGCGAAAAGCAATGTTTTCTTAGTTTTTGTCGCGAAACGGCTAGATTTTATATAATGCATCCATGGAAACAACAATGCTGTGACAATGATGATATATCAGTAAGAAATAATAGTATGAAGAAAAAATTTTTTTTTAATTATTAACATTTATTAGGATGCTGCACCTGATAAAAATTGGGCTTGGAGTTTAGAACATGTGCTATATCCATCTTTACGAAAATCATTTCAGCCTCCAAAACATTTTTTAGAAGATGGCACTCTATTGCAAATAGCTAGTTTACCTGATATGTACAAAGTATTTGAGCGATGTTAGTACATTGTAACAGTTTATTTTTTTATTCTTAAATATAAGTTAAAATGTTAGTTGTAAAAATATTATTTATTTATTGTTTAATTGAACCATTTATGATTCCTATAAACCAAAAATATTTTTGATACTAAACAAAATTTGAAACATGAAATCAAACAAGAAAAATATGAATAATGATCCTATAAATTATTATTTTTTTTTGTAATAATCAATCTATATAAATAAAAATCTAATGCTGTTTGTTAGTCTCGCTAAAACTCGAGAACGGCTGGACCGATTTAGCTCATTTTGGTCTTAAATTATTTGTGGAAGTCCAGTGAAGGTTTAAACGGTGAGTGAGTATGAAAATGTTCTGAATAAATTTTTTAATATTAAATTTAAATTTACATGCTTATTTGCATGGTGTATTTCGGATATTCCCGTGACCGACCGCGATAGTAGGTTTCCAGCTACCTGTAACCTGACCTTTTTTTCTTTTGTGTGTGTTTTATCGTCAGCAGTATGTAGGTATGAATTGTTCCAAAAAGTAAAACCTAAGAAAAGTTATTTATATTACAATATATATATATATATATATTTCAAAACTACTCAACAAACTGGGATGTGCGAGGTACGTGTGCCATGTCGATTTTTATATATATGTATAGATTTAAAATGGAATATCAATGAACTCCCTTTATAGCTGAAGATTTTCGCCAAACGCTGCCAGTAATTCCTAGATTAACAGCTAAAAATGAAATAAAAAGTGCACGGGATCGGCTAGAAAAATTTAATATGAGAATATTAGAATAGAGGTGTTACAAAATGACAACTGTACTGTTTTTCGCCTACCTAATTCTGTTTCCATTCAATCACGCACGTCATGGGGTCCGCAATCCACCGCAGGTGGATTGCCCACCTGATAATATACTGCTCGCATATTGTCCGTGATATAATGCAGTCGATTGCCCACCTAGGTGATTTAGATGTATGTAAATCACTTGAAATTAATCTTAACTTAAATTAATTTTAATATTAAAACTGTTCAAATTTTTACACTTATTATTATTATGTTTACCATAAATACTTTTTACACAATTTTACCAAGAAATAAGAATATTATGGAAATACTTCACAGAAAACACTAAATTTTCACACTGTAAAGATGACAACTTAATATGTGGAAAAGTAAATCTGATTTTTAGTAACAATAATTTGTAAAAAACTATACATTTTTAAAAATAATATAGTTTTACTTTTTGATTCTGATTGAGAGGAGCAACAATTAATGTACTGATTTTACAATGTTTTTTTTCTAGATAATTTGATCTTCAAACAGATACTTTGAGAGTGATTTTGTGTAGCAAATTGGATCTAATTGGTACTTTTTATGGAGATGAGGAGGGTGGGGGGAGGTGTCAACACTATTAGAACTTTAAAAAATAATCAGAATAAAACTTATAAAATCAAGAATTTCAAATTTTTACAAAATTTGTCAAAATTACATACTAAGTAACATTTAAATTATTTTAAAGTTAAAACTCATAAAAATTTTAATTTTAACATCTAAGACTGAATTTTTAATAGAAGATTCTTTTAAAGTTTTTATTACTGGAAATAACAAAAAAAAGTTAAACAAAAAGCCAATAAGCTATATATATTTTTTTTTTTTTTGAAGGATTGTAGTTTTAAAATGTTGACAATATTGGATATTTAAATATTTAATAAAAATTATCGATTTTTTTTATTTTTTTTTTATCCTAACAATATGAATTAAAGAATCTTGAAATATCCTACTAGATATCACTTAAATTATTATTTTGTAAAGGATATAGCCAAATAGGTATAGGTTTATAAGAATATAGGTTATCTTTCACAAAAAAAAAAGTTTATCTGTAAGTTAAACTAATTGCTTATGAGCGTTTGAAAACGAATAATTGTAGACACTCGATTTTCACCGAATATTGAGATTAACTTTTTCTACACCATACAATTTTAAAAATATTTTGTTTTTTTTGTGCTTATTGCAGGTAATTTGTAGTACGAAATTCTGGTGTCTTCAGTTATCAGTATAATAATTAGTAGAATATATGTATAGAGATGCATGGTATCCTTTCCCACGCAAGACAGATGTTGAAAATTAAGATGACTATGGGAATATGGGATACTGGGATTACTTGTAAGTTACTTTGCACGTATATAGATATATTAAGATATATAAAACCGAAAATTGAAACCTTTGATGCAATGTTCTCGGAAACTACTCAACCGATTGTCTTATTTTTGATTTTAATGAAAGATTATATCACGGAAAAGGTTCCTATAGCAAAAGAGTATATTTAAGTATAATTTAAAGAGAAGCTCACACAAGGATTTTAAAATTCATGATGAAAATCGAAAATTTGTATTTTGTTTATAAATGGTTGCTATTGGTTACAATAAATTATTAGTTATCAGTTACACTAACAGTTTTTCCTACGTGGCGTGCATATTATGCGCTAACAATTCTGGAAAAACTGGAATTGCTATTTTTTATGAGATATATATGAATAATCCCTGTTTATTTTAAAAAAACAAATCATTGGCACAGGCCACCATTGCGATGTTTCTCGTGTGTCTAATATTCTAATATCACTTATTTATTTCATCTTTGACTAGGGCAACGCCGCGCCGGGTGGGACAGCTAGTATCTATAACATATAATGGTCTGTCGTTATAATTGCCTACACTGAACTCCTTAAAAAACGTGTGGCCTTCAATATTGCAACTGTGGCAAGTGTTGGTGAAATCCAAATAAAACCTTGGTAAAATACTAAAATAGTCGCATAGGTTATCTTTTTTTTCGGACAATGTCCACATATCACGTAGAAAGTGTCAAAGTGTTGTCCATGTAACGCCCGCCGACGAGGTCACTGAAACCACGGTATATATCCAAATACTTTGTTTAAAAAAATACGCACCTTACAAGTTAGGTATATTATATAATATATAATGCATGCAGGTACCTACCATATGGTCAAGTGGTTAATCATAGATATAATAAGAAATCGGTGGAGACAGTTATCGTTTTATATTTAGCACTGTTTGAACAAACTACGATTTTTTTAAATTACTCATTACATTGAAATTATAGGAATGTCCAGTGTTGGGGAAGTTACTTATTTTGGGTAATTAAATTACATTTCTAATTACTTATCGAAATTGTAACTAAATTATTTTTAAGTTACTTTTTTTTAATTTTGTTAAGTTACATTACTTTCGAGTTTAAAAAGTAACTCAATTACAATAAAAGTTACTTTTTTTTTTTTTAATATCACTGGAGCTTAATAACCATTTTGTCTATATTACGCAATACACAAACTAAATAATGACAATCAACAATATGAAATTATTAACAATTAATACTAATTTTGATACACATTAAATATTAATCTTTATTTTTCAAATTTATTTTTAACAACAATGCGTTCTCAATATGGTATATTTTAATATTTACACTCATTATCAATAAGTTCTTAACATTTATTAAACCAAAAAAATATAACGAGTAATTTAGTAACAATTACTACAAAAAAGTAACTTAAATTACATTTAAATTACTTACAATAAAATGTAATTAAATTACCATCAAATTACTTAAAAAGTAATTTCGTTACAGTAACTTGTAACTTAAGTTAAGTTACTCCCCAACACTGGGAATGTCTTAATGATGAATATCTAAATATGATTTATTAAGTAATGCAATATCAAGGCATTGAGTTGTGTTCAATTTTTTATTTATAATTTTTAATAATAATACAATTAATACAGTTTCACAGTTTCTTTTAGTATTAACAATAGTTGGTAGACTGTTTATTTAAATTTTGTTTGTATTTGTTTCATTTCTCACGTATACTATTAAGCAATTTTTAAACAAATATTTTATAACAAAAGTTAGTCATTAGTTATTATTTTAATTTTAATAGAAATTAACAATTAATAAACATAAATGAAGTATAACTTAGAACAGGTAAGGTAATCACAATAATAATAAGAAAAATAAATATAAGAAAAATCACATAAAAAATAACCGCAGTAGGTAATTACAATTACTCATAAGTAATTACTAATTACATATGAATTACTATTGAACGAAAAAGATATTGTGTATGAAACTAATGTAGTGATGCATTTACAATTATTAAAAATAATATCCATAGTTAATCAAGTAATAATATTGTAGTAATTGATAAATACAAATTTATATTTGGATGACTGTACCATTGTGATGCAATACCAGAACTATATAGTAGGACAAACCGTATCTATATATTATTATGGTTTTAAATTTTACTTTAAGTAAAATGGGTATTTTATTTGTCATTGATATTAACATACAGGTGCACGTGCCTAAAATAAACTAGTTAAATTATCATTAAAAGATTTGTTACGATTTACTGGTTTGAAACGCTAATCAAACATCAAACCAAATGGCATAGCATAGTGGTCCTGGTAGATGAAAATTCAATTGGTGAACACAATTCAAAACAACTTTACAAGGTGAAGCTGCACACGAATATAGTCGAGATTGTATAACCATTCATTCATATACTCTCGTTAGAATCAGAGACCAACTCACATAGAGTATTTTTGATTTTGATTTTCTTACGTTATTTCTTAGGTCTTAGGACATAGGTGACAGGTACGTCATCTTATATCCAACGGAATTAATGATTTTACTGCGAGTCGATTGGAAATGAACTGAAAACTGAACCGAACTGAAAACTCATCGTGTTTTAATATGATAGTATAATTATTTAAATATTAGGTATCTGCAGAAAGGGGTTTTGGTGTTGTATAATGGGGTGCTGATCTGCCGTGTTTAACAAATATATACCTACAATATAAAAAGTAAACTTTTTATTGGGATTAAAATATTGAATAAAAATTCGTTGACACTCCAACATGCTTGCAGCTGTAATACGATTTGTTATTCGATCCAAACTCAAAATTGTTGTACATTTTATAATTTTATTACATTTATAGATTAACCTGCCTATATTACAAGGGTAGTACAAGGCTGAAAATATACTACAATATATTTTAATCAATAAGATTTGACTGATATGTTGACCTATGAATATTTTATCATCTGCTAACTGTGTTTTTCTTATGAACTATATATTATATGCCTGGACAGCGCGTATACAAGGGGGGGGGGGTTTAAGGGTTCAACCCCCAGAAATTTAATAAATATACTTTTTTGTTTTTTCAATTATTTTATTTTTAGAAATTTTATTCATTAATAAAATATTAAATATATCACCTACATACAATTGAAAGTTTTTTTATAAGAAATAAATAATACCATAGAAATTGTATTAACTTCTTACTATACAGTTATTATAAAAGTGTACAACTCTAAACCCCTCCCCAAAATATTATTTACGCACCTGTGCCTGGATATTATTTAATTAATCAAGGAGAAAAAATTACAGACACACGAGGCATACATACAAATACATATTACATACCATCATTCATATTATATAGGTATATTCGTAGCAGAGAATCAGTAGGTACCTATACAATATAATATAATACTGGTCTCCGACATCGTGTGCTGCAGTTTTTATGCTTTGTATAATATTGTATAATAACTTATCGAAAGAAAGAAGACCTTGTGTTGTTCGGGTTTAGTTTCCCTATCTGGCAATAAGACGACGTCTCCAAGGAGCGTCACGCCATTTACATTATTTGGTATTTATTACTGTTATTATTATTATTATTATTATTATTACTATTATATATTTATAATAACAATATATTATAATATTATATGTGCAATAAACATTATCTATACATTTACATTTTTGTTTGTTCATTTAAGTTTCATGCTGTAATAACCAATGAACGTGCAATCAGATTATAATATTATAATATATTTATATAGAGTATATAGTGTACCCATATAGTATAATATATACTCAATCTTTGTTTAATATGCACTATATGTATTCGTACCGGATACCGATGCTGTATTTATGTATATGTATGCGCTATGTTAAATACATTTTCTGCAACGGACATTTAGCAAGGATCGTTTGAACTCCTAAGTCAATCAACGTTTATGGAATTGTACTGTTTTGAATAACTTAATTTAGGTTTTGTGCGGACGTAGAGGCATTGCACTATACGTACGTATAATATTGTAGTGTAAACGCCAGCCATATACCTATTATGTATTGAGAGCGGACGTCGCGCGTCGGCTGTTTTCTAGAAAAAATATGTTGCTATTAGATATTCGAACCACTGGCATCTCTCAATATTATACACATGTGTTTTGCAAAGCCAAAAAATAATTTGATTGTATACCAACGTAGCATGGGTAGGTAGGTAGGTCGTCCTAAATACAACGTTGAAATCGTATTGGATTTATCGAGAAATTAATATACTTATACTGCGTAATCGTGTTCATATCGAATAATTGAGATAGAGAAAGACCCGTAAAAAAACCAACAATTGAATAATGATCTCAATCATCGCGAATACATTTTGGCGATAGAATACAATACATGTAAACGTCATCAATGCGAAGATGCGAACGCGTACAATATTTACAACTTACCAGTGGCGTAATTATGGGGGGGGTATGGGGATATATCCCCCCAGACCCTTTTTTTTTAGAATATCCATAATTAAATTCCCGTAAGCACTAATAGTTTTAAAAGATTTTAAGATAAGAAATAAGAATTCATGGATATTATAAAAAAATGGAAAGTTCTGTTCGAAAACCAAGATAACTCCAAAAATGGTATGTGTAGTTAAATATTTAGGTAGAATTTGTTTTTTTTGTCTGAAAAATGATTCATAAAATCATACTTCAATAAATAAAACAATTTTCTTAAAAATAGAATGAATAATAAATAACAAATATTACGAATATTTCAACAAGTTGATAACGATGATGAAAAAAAAAATTCCGCAAATCATTATTTTGGAAGTTATATATGCTTCCAAAATTTGCGATTTTACGTTTTTACGTATGCGCACAATACGTATACTGGATATTTTGGCGAAAAACAAAAAAAGAAAACTTGAAATAATATTATAATTTATGAAAAATATATTTAGCTTAATTTAATTGTTACTTTATTGTCTTTGAAAACCATTATTATACCATTTACCTCCTTTAATTAATTTATAATAATGAATTAATATAATATTGTGATCTATGTAAAGTGGGCGATTGTGGGGGGGGGGGGGCGAAGCCCCGCTAGAACGATAATATAAACTTATATCCTAATCCCACCCCAGAACCAATTCCAAATTACGCCACTGCCACTTACCGATTGACTTGAACTATATATTAATTATTAATAATTATTACTTATTATTAGATACCACGTTTGTCTACCGCAAACAATATAAGTCTGATGCCAGACTACGTGTCTGCCACTCGCCGTACCTCCCGTCTTAATTTGGTCGTTCTCACGCCAATAAATTCGTCTAGTAATTGATCGAATCAATAATGCGCAGTTTGCGTAGTATTATATATAACATAATAATATATAACAGAATTACATCCAGCACACCGCAGAGGGACGGAGTCATCCTGTGTGTCGTTCGTGACGTGTGTATAGTGTGTAATTGCTATTGTCGTGTCACTGATCGCAGTGATCATCCAGTGGCTGATCATTGTTTATTAATTAGTCATTACTTAGGCACGGACGTTGATGACTTTTGCATTTATTTTTGGAACGTCATCGTCATACACGATGCTTTAGTAGTTTCAATTACGAATCTATATAACTAATTTTTATTTTGAGTTATATATTATTATAGTGTTATTTTATATACAACGCCATAGATATAATAGGATAAATACCGTTATTACTGTTTTCAGTTCCTAAATAATATATTAGTATATTATACCTTATCGGCGGCTTATCTATCTAATATTATGAATTATTCAGCATGATCATTATATTGTGTTGTTATAAAAAGAGCCTTACATACTTCGCTGAAACCAATTCGACATCTACAATTTATCCACAGTTGCAGACTGCAGTGCGTGATAAATCCAACAGAGTTAAAAATCACGCTGAAATGAAAAAACAACAAATGCCACATTCTAATAAAAACCTGCATATACTCCGTCCGACCGGCGATCGCGGAACGACTTATATGTACATAGATTGCGCGAACTGGTAATACGCGTATATAAAATATGTACAATACAATAATATTATATATTAAAATGCTGCAATATATAATAATAATATAAAACCTCTTTTTTATCCAGCTCTATTTTAATCAACTATTTTATTGATCAATGCATAACTCGCGGCATCGGTGCAGTATAATAATAATGATTATGTTATTTCTACGAAATGCGTGTATTCCATAAACGAACAGCAAAGCACATACCATTATATTATGTCCATATAGTAATCAACTGTGAATACGTTATCGAAATATTGACTAAAAAGTTATTATTATTTTATTATACTTGACACTTTACAATAAATATTTGGGATTCTAATAATAATTAATCACCTTAGAGTTGGCTCTTTCAATATATTATCCTATTCGAATATGTAGGTAAATAGTTGGAAATAATATAGTTTGTTGAAACTACATTTTTTTTCAAAAACATCTATTAATTAAAAAAAACATTGAATTTATTTCAAGCTTTTATTTTTTTAATGAGCGGTTAGTCATTTGACATTCTCCCAAAGGGCATGGCCGTTTTCGAGCAAAAACGTACCCTTCCCTTTTCGGCCAATTCACTTTTCGACCAAAAAAAAAAGTTTAATATAATACACAATATTAATGTTATACAAATCGAAAATTATTAAAATCTATAATAATAACTTATATAATATAATGTTTTGTCGTAAATAGTGGTCGCCGAGTTTGATTGTGATGTGATAACAATTGGCAACTACTATAATATTATAAAGGTTGCTGTATATGTAGAATGTACATAAATATTATTAGATATTCATTCAAACATTTTAATATTTTATACAACTTATATATTTTTTTATGATATGTATAACATAAAGACTTATATGTAATTATTATCATTATTTATTTGTAACCTACTACTATATTTAAAAATAACTAACAAAAATTATTTTTTCTATATAAAGACTTATAATTATTATTCAATAATATTTTTTTGGTCGAAAAGTGAATTGGCCGAAAAGGGAAGGGTACGTTTTTGGTCGAAAAGTGTCTCGCCCCTCCCAAAACCTGTTATTGTAAGTTTCAGATTATGGAATACTATTAGGAAAATTTGGTATTTTGACCAAATCATATAAGTGTCCACATTGTATTTTTCTCAATTGCAATGTTTACATCTGCAAAGACCTTGCCACCATTGTATTACTACAATTTATAATATATATTGACATACCTACCACGTATAATGTCTTAAAATGTAAACATGTAGGTACTACAAATACGTTTTAAAATGATAATATTGTAGTATTGAACACATTTTATATAATAATATAAATATGAATATTATATATAATAGTACCTACATTTTAGAACGTAACTTAATGAGAAATTAATTAGTTGTAAGTTGTAACTATTGTAACTTGAAACAACAAATCGTTTAAAGAAAAAATATACTTTGTAAATAAGAATTTATCTATATATAACTTAATATATAATATTCTTATGTTATACAATATGTATACATTTTTGAAGTATTTTCAATTTTGTTTGTTTATTTTTTTGTAAAAACGTAGATACTAACTGCAATAAACCATTATAGTGCACTATTGTACATGCAACATGCAATCTAATTTATTATGAGTTTTATAATAATTTTAAGTTAAACGCGTAGATGCTTGGAAGTAAACTATATGGTGTAATATTGTGTTCTTTAATAGACCAATAGGTATAATAGCGTATATTATATTGTTGTTAAAAATTTAAAATACATTTCGAGTACGATGTAATTCTGATTGTTAAACATAAGTTAGTAAGTTCATGGAAAAGGTTTAATTTTCACTTTGTTTTAAACGCTGCAGGTACACAATCGTTATATTATCGAACCAAGAATTCATAAGTCATTATTCATAATTCATAATCCAAGTCAAATGATTTTAAATTTGGTCTATTTTTCACACACTATTATTATTATTATTATTAATTATTATACAAAATAAATTGTATATTTACTCAACAATCAACATCAACTATAAACTATAAATTATATGAGGACTTTCTATACCTATTAAAACGGTGTTTATATTATAGTATATATTTGCATTTCACGTAATGTATAGCCGTATATACTACATAGGTACCTACATTAAAATATTAAACATTATAAGTTATAAGTATAGGGCCCGGAATTATATGCACTAAAAATGTACGAAATATGCATGCATTTATGCACTGATTTTCATTCAAATATGCATTTGAAACATGCAACAATAGGCAAACAAAATTTGCGTTTTACCTAACTAATTTTTAATTTAATAAATAAAAACATGCAAATGCATATAATTCCGGGCCCTAGTTATAAGTATATAAAACACATTCCTTTGCTCTTTAGTAATTTCTTATTTAATATTTTGACAGTTGTTGTGAAATGATGGGGGGGAGGGTGGCTTGAGTACGGTTCCCTCCCTGTTTACGCCCTGATAGGACTATAACAAAATATTATATAATTGCAGTCGACAGTGTAATTTTGGTTGAGTCAGTTTTGCCTATACATATATCCACATTAACGCGAAATGTCAGGGTCTCTCAGCAAAAGCTAATCCCACCTCGATGCCAAACCGCTCGTGGATATTCATAATATTAAATTTATATCGCCTTGGTATAGCTTCCGGTGCGCACCCAAGCCGCTTGTCCGAGCGTATTGTTTTAATATTATTATTTAATTTATAACGCATATATCTATTTGTAAAACATAATAGGTTTAATTCTTATTTTGTACTTAAAAGATCCTGAGTATGTCATATACGTATGTATATTGCAATTCGCAGTTTAAGCGTGCTGACGATTCGTTCGCAGAGTATGTTGTGTACGTTAAGTTCAATACAGTTGTCTTGTACCTTAAGGTATAAGGCTGTAAAACAATATAACATTATTATGTATAGCATAATATATATAACGTTCGTTCGCAGCGCACCGACGGAATAATGTATATTCACCTCGTGTAGAGCGATATATGCGCATATAATATATAAGCAGAACCACTCATTAGTCATTACTATCCATTTTGTGTAATTCATTAACCTTGTTTCACAGTATGTTGTATATACATATATATATATTAATATAATATAGTATAAAAATATAGGTTTGGCGAATGTATTAAACAATATTATTATAATATAATTTATACGAACGGGATATTTAGCGCGTAAACTGCGCACGGTTCTATATAACACTCGGGTCTCGGACCTATCGGTGCTAAAATTTTATCTTTGCAAATATTTTATAACAGTCTGTTACTGGAACTGTGATCTTCGTAGCAGATCGAAATTAAAATTTAAGATTTAATGTAAAAATATACATACATAGGAATGAATATATTTTTAAAACTTCTAATGCATAAACGCATCATAATAAAAATAATTATTACCAATAAGTACAACGTGATCAGTTATATCCAGACAGTGACAAAATAATGTTCAGCCTAAAATATATCATACAATAAGTATATTGGTAATATAGGCATTTATAGGCACTGCATTTTGTATTATTAAGAATTAAGATAATAACAATAATTAGGTTCGTTTCCTCCAGTTATCGGGTCTCCTATAAATTAATTCACCGTATAGGTACCTCAGAGCGCAGAGTATACCTATGTGGCGGATATAATATGTGCGATGGACCGTTTAAATTCGAAACATTATTTTTGGGCACGGTGTATGCATTTTAAAAATTGATAACTGGCTTCGTTATAACGCCCTGCAGTTTTTTTTTCGTGCTGGTTTCGTTGACCTACCTGACTACTTATGATGTCCATTATTACAGTTGTCTTCGTGTTTATTTTATATATGTATAATACTATAATACCTATGAAAAGCGAATGGAAACAAAAAAAATCATGACGTAAAATAATGTGTAAAAATATAAGAAAATATGTTCGAGTAAAGGAAATTTCTGAAAAAAGTCCTTATATTTTTATGATGTATTCCATTATTCTCGATATATTCAGGCCACGGAATGGCCATATCATAGAAAAAAAAAGAATATACACGAACGGAGAGCACCGTAAATACCATTATAATTTATAGCGTAGACTATGAATAGAAAAAACATTTTCAAACTTTGAAAAAAGGTATTTCTAAATGTTAATAATTTTCTTTAATTTTTTACTACGTTTTGGGCGCGTATTGTATTTTTTTTATCTTTTTAATTACACGATACAAAATTTGGGTTTCATGGTGTCTAAAAATTTAAATGCATAAATCGATTACACTTTTTGATTTATTTTTATATAAACGTATAAAAAATTATATATATAATACTATGTAGACGATCTGCTATATAGTCGCTATGCCTAATGCTAATGCCCTTTTAAAATTAATTTTATAAATTACAAATTACTACAATATAAAATTGAAGAGTTTTAATTGCTGAAGTCTATGGGACTTAAAATATTAAACATGCATTATAATGTATCGGTTATTGTGAAATATTAACGAATATATGATCCACAAAAGATTGGTTCTGCTAAATGAAAATTTGCTATGTTATGCAATGGGTATGAAAGAGAAAATAAATAGTGTGCTAGATATATACTTTACTGCTTGGGTTGCATTGCATGGGGTGATTGATTTAAATAATCAAATGCCATGCATGCACTCGTAATTAATTTATACGGATCAGTGTCCAGTTTCCATTGTCCACCATATATTTGGCTACGAGGGTTGTAACATTCGAATATTCGACCACCCGCACTCAAATACCAACCAGCAAATGTCAAAATTTCAAAAATGTAAATATTTATATAAAGTTTTGACGTTTGTTTGTCTTACGCATATGTTTACACGATGTACATCATGAACCATAAACTAGGGTGATCCGGAAACTTCTCAATTGATCTTTAACAGCTAACGAATTAGGCGCACAGCGCATCGTGCATCATTTCATTATTAAATCAAATCCATTACTAAACCAATCCCGGACGCGAGGGAAGGAGGCTGAAGGGAGTTTCCAACAGAGCAAATGCCTGATTGAATACACATAAGTTGTTAATAATAATAATAATAATAATAAAATATTAATTTTAATAATAAATCATATTCAATAGTTAGTATGTACTGAAAGAAAAAAATTTAAAAAAGTTGACATGTATTTTCTTTAATTTTATTAAAATGTACAAAATCTGTATTAAGTTTATATTCAATAAGCAAAATGTATGTAATAAAAAAATAATGGCGTGATGACCACGAGTGAGAGAATTACCCATTAGTAACATTATTTTAAAGTTTAAGTTTTAAAGCACGTATAAGTCAACTAAACAATTCTTTAGTTGTGAAGACTTCTATAAGGCCCCGGGGCCCCCACAACCCTAAATCCAGCCCTGCACATGAATAATGAATGCAAATCATAAGCGCATAACAATATAACATATTTTCCGTTAAATGTTGGCAAGGGCCTTCTGGACCACCCCGTGTCAAACTAACATAGCTCCTATAACACTGCACGTATTGTACGATATATACGTTTAAAAATATGTTACAACGTGATTTATAGTTGTGTGTGAGTGTGACGTGTTCGCAAAAAACCTAGTCATCGGTCGGCGCGGGCGGCGATAATCGATATTCGATACCACCCACGTCGGTATACGTTACAAAATAACGAATAATCTGAATAAAATATAAATATTATGCATAAATTATTAAATTTTGCGTACAAATAATATCACTATTATGATCAACTGCAACGGTGTATTATATATTTATATAGTATCTCAATCGTTCAAAATTTGACTCGGGTATGAACGACGGAGGCGGCACGAGAAAACCGTATCGACTGAGCGCGCGGGACGCCGCCGCCACGATGCGCGCACGCGCACATAAATCGCCGCACAGCAACCGGCGGCGCAAAAACGATCGCGACGGGGCGAGCGAGTGGCGGACCACTACTGCACACACGACCGGCGACCGGGCCGCCGAATGCCGATAAAATAAAAACAATTTACACGGCGCACGCTCAGCGCAATACTCCGCGAACGACCGTCGGACGTTCAACACCACAGCGACAGTGCGCATCACGTCAGTTACACGGTTTTACGATAAATATTACGATTTTAATCGCACAGACTGGATTCCGTGAAAATTGAAATACATCTCGATCCGTAATTTTGCATTGCGTTTCGTGATCTCCTGCAATACTACACTCGCCCGCCTGAAACGCACTACGTACCTACCTATAATACGCCGTTCCGTTCGTCTTGCCGAAGGGTTTACGGGACTACCGACAGACCTTTTTCTAAATTTCCGTCACCGTTCTCTCTGTAACTCGGCTTGTAGGATTCGGCGAGTGGCGACCGCGATGGACAACGTTTCAGTTTCGTCGGGGTCCTCATCCGCTGACGGCGACGAACTGTCGGCCGTGCTCAACCGCCGGCAGAAGATCAACGAGGCGCTGGAGGACGGCAAACCGGTGCCACCACAGTTCAACAGGCGGCCATCCACTAAAAATGTGTTCCTCGAGTTCAAGGAGTTCTCGCGCAAGCAGATCAACGAATACGAGGCGACGTTCAAAAAGTGAGTTGTTATTAATTTGTCGCACGGTAATAATTCATTGGCGTCCGCGATCGAGCACGAGCGCACGACGATGTCCATACGCGTAGAGGTATATATCTAGGTATAAAATATGGTGCTCGCATGTATACGATGTACCTACATGCATTTATTATTGCGCAACCATGGTATATTAATTATTATTATACATTTATGCTGTCACTGTTCGGGCGAGGGCGTGTTGTTACCCTCCACGTCCTCTACCCCTTGCCGGCAAAGGGTTGTGGTGGTTGATAACGATTATGTGTATTTTTATTACACTCGCATACGCTTCGCCTTTGACGCCCGAAAATGTTGACGGACGCAAAAGTCCGTGATTATTATCTTCACCACGGACGAATATTTGTTATTAAAAACGATATTTTTATCCATGGTTCGTATGGGGTACACCCCTTACACCGAATCTAGATAGCCATTACCTACGTTATCGCCTTTGCGATTGCGGTGGAACGGTCGAACGTTTGAAAATAACTTTTGAACGGTTTTCCGGAGCAGTTGCCGAAAGCTGATTAGGTACAGCTTGAGTCTTTTCTAAACTGTATACCAAAATCATCGTTATATCATAATGTTATGTCTTATATTCTTCTCATAATATTGTTTTAGCATGAATATTGTTATTATTATTCAAGACTTCTTTACTCGCAGTTCGCTCCGTCACACATGATACAAACCAATTGTAATTATTTATATTTCGACAACACGAATGGTGTATGTACAATCATTACAACTTACAATGTAGTATATATACGTAGGTAGTTATACTGCAACAATATCACGTATGCGAGTATGTAGGTAACTATATTAAATTCATTTTTTCGCAGTGCATCCAAAAAGGTCATACGTTTTTATAATTGACATTTGATATTTAAACGCATTGTTATTTGGAAGTAAGTAGGTATTATTAAGAACCCATATGGCTATATAATATTATAGGGAATAGTAGGTATAACGCGTAATAATAACAGTATACTATATGCTATTCATAGGTAATTTTACAGGTTTAAATAATAATAACATTAATTATCCATACATAAATTGTTTTCGCGCGTATTTTTTATGACTCATCTACCGTTTATTATATTATTCTTAATATTTTATTTTCTTACATTCTTATTTCCTTAGAATTTAGGGAAATCATGAGGTAAATTAAAATAATTATATACGCTTGTTAATCATCTTTCGTAAGCAATTTCTATGTGTGGTGTTAATTAAATTTCCATAACTATTATCTAGTATAGCATAAAAGTGTTAATGAATAATAAATATAAGAAATACCTCTCGTTAAGTATAATACGTTTAAAATATAATTAGCGACGGTTTTTAACTGACTTTTTGAAAATTAATAAAATTAAGTACTTGCACGTAATGTAATACAATAAGCGTTGGTCGTTAAACTGAAAAAATTGAGTAAGTTATCTTAACGTTTTTTGAAAAATTACGTATTTTAGGTTTATATAAAATAAAAGCCTCAGCGTTAAAAAAAACACCACCAACTATTATAGTACTTTTTTTAACCGTAGGCATTTTACAACATTATTTTTTTTCCTTATAACTGTTTAAATACTTTGAATAATATTTTTATACGTTGAAAAATGAGTGACTTAAGTGTTTGATTCAACGGTGTTAACAATATCTACTGAAATAAATCATTAGTATCTATTAATTATTGTTAAATTGTTTCCTTATGAAACGTTTTTTATCAACTTATCTCTTCTATATAGGCAGTAACTTGGAATAAACTAAGGTTTTAAACTTTACACTTTTTCTATTTTACAAAAGTTTTGCATTTAGGTACATTTTTAAATTTTACGTTGCATACTTTTTATAATAGTCATGTGATTAATTAAAAGTGATAACTTTAACACTTAAACTTGATTATAATTTTGTTTATCAAAACGTCAACAACTATTTCGATTGATGGTGAACATAGACGGATGTTGAAATTAATCATAAAGTGAATGTTTCTGTTTACATCAGTATAAATTATTTTTCTAATAGTTTCACTATATGCATACGTATAATAATAATATATTCAAACGTGAAATTAACTGAGGACATAAAAACAATTTATAAATTAGATTTGATAAAAATATTTTCAATAAGAAATAAATAAAATAAATTGAAAGAGTGAAAATAGTGATAGATAGTATTAAGATACCTATAAAATATTTTACCTAAACACGTTGGTGTTTCTGCGTTTGGTTTTATAAGATGTTTTCTAATATCTTATCAATACAATTATATCATTTTTCAAAAAAATATATTTCTCCTACTTACGGCTACTCACGACTTTCGTGGTTTTGTTCCTGTCTATATAGCTTCTCCGCTATAAAGACACGCGCGCTGCGTAGTTATCTCACATAATGTCAATGCCGATATATTACCTTCTCGTTTTTTTAAACTCAAATTATAGTGTATATAGATAGGTATACTGTATACATATATATAAATACAATATGTATATATTTCGTCCACCGTGAATGGTTTTCCTCTATAGCCGGTATAATACAAAAGACTTTACTCGGTATAATTATTTCGATCATTAACCAATGCGTTAACCGACGACATTACCGCCAATTGAACGTTAGTATAACCAAAGTCATCGGTCTGTAAAGAAAAAAGAAAAAAAAACGGTATCAAACGTAATTTTATTTATCGTTTATAAAATAATACATTAATATATCGAGAATCATTATACGTATTTCGGACTTCGGTCGGGGTTATTGCACTCGTAAACGTTCTATATAATATTGTGTCATGTGTGCACTGTACAGGTATATATGGTCTTTACGACAGTATACCTAGTATATAGGAAATATTTTAAATCTTGCAGAGAGACAATCGTGCACGTCTGCAAGTATCGATCCAAAAAATAACAATCATAATAAAAAAAAAAACATTGAAATAACCGCATCTCCTGTTTGGCCGTAGCAGGCGGGTTTTAGCCATATTATAATCGCACAAGTTCCACTATATACTCGTATATCGATACGCCTACGCAATCGTCATCATCGCCGCACACGTTATATTGTTATTATAATACGTATTGCGTTTTATTTTTGAAACTCACGAGTATAATGTAATAGAAATTATACACGCGTACACGTGGCGTACACTGCAACAATGATTGTTTTGAGAATTTTTTTTCGTTTAACTCTAGTGGAGAGAAATATTTATTTATAGAGAGACTGAGAGAGTGAGAGAGAGAGAGAGAGAGAGAGAGAGAGAGAGACTTCGTGTGATAACGCCTCGTGTAGACGTCTTGTGTTTCGTTGTGGCTGTATAAAATGGACCATGTATATAGCATAGAGGATTGACATCGTGTACATTTTTATATATATATGTACATTATACACACTACATAAATGTAACGGAGCCGTGCTGGGGGGCATGCGTATTATTTTATACATTTATTTACCCACATATGCTATAATATGTATATTATACGAAGTATATTAATACCCGGACATTGTGTTCGGCAAGTACAAAACAGATACGAATAGTATGATGTACGTACACCAAAAAGGCCTATATTTTTCAGCCGGTGAAAATTGTTTGGACGTTTTTAAATTTACGACCGCCATGGCTGGTGGTGGACGTTGTCGTGTTTCATTGGAGATTCAAAGTTAGTCATGTGTCGATAAGTCTAGCGACTATGATATAACTATATGAGTAATAGATTAGACTATAGCGATAACACTCTTATCTTTACCAACATGTCAAATCGCATTCATATGTAATATACTAATAATATTATAAATTCTAATTTGGTGTGATAATAATGATTATCTACGAGGCGGGAGTGTGAAAATAAAATAATAATTAACATTTAACAAATTTGGTGTGATCGTTGGTCCCTATAGGATGTAAAAAAACAAAATTACACTTGAGGATGCGAGAAAAACATAATTGTTGGAGTCCTGGACAAAAAATCACTGTTGAACGTTTACACATTGTATTATTAGTTGGCCACGTCGTGTAAAATACAAGGTTATTATTTGTAGGTATACTATTGGTGTAAAATGGTTTATACTTTTATTTATATGTGATGTATACAATCAGTTATTAAACACAGTTATCTGACACAGTAAAATAACTAAAACTAATCAGTTTATAATTATTTTATAGAATCTGTAATAAAGATACAATGACGGTTGACGGAAATATATAGTTATTTGATTATCACCATAAGCATGATTAAATTCGTAAATCGTATTTTGATATAGGACAAAATTATTTATTTTTTCCCTCCGTATCTTTCTGCATTTTTAACTTTACATTATAATTTATATAGTATGTATTTTGTGTACCTATATGGTTAGCCGATTACCTACCGATTAATGTTTATAGAAATATTTTTTTACATAACTCGAAGTTATCACAAAACAACAATTAAAAAAAAAACATTTTATTTTTTACTATTTTCTAGTTTTTTAACTAATAATTTTTTACTTTTTGAGTGATGTCATATATTTTTAGTTTAATATTCCAAATCAGTATATTTTTTTGAGAATTTCAGTACGTATAAATTTAATTTCAAACGAATTATAGTTAATTAATTAGTCCTATTATATAGGCGGAATTCCTACACAACCCTTTTATCCACTTATCAAAACTATTACAATTGTCTTATAACCTTGTTATAATACTTTTTACTAAATTACTTAGAGCTAGAAATCAACAGCCTAAGCAAACCATTAATATACACATTTATAAATAGTAAATACCTACTGCCCTAAAAAATAATTGATATTGGTATGCCGTGTGATCTGCTGAATCCTGAATGTAGTAATGCAGCTAATATAAATGATTGTTTATCTATGAACAATTTTAATGTGAAATTGTCAACATTTCATGCAATTTTTAATGCATAGTATATGGACTTAAGTTTCCTCACTATTGTACATTATGTTAGCTACCAAATTTTTATAAAATTGTCGAATTGGAATCTATATAGTGCTGTAAGATTTTAACAAAAACATGGACATCGAGCATGGGTTATTATTAACAAACGACTCTAATCCAAGTGGATTAGAGTCGTTGTACTAAATGTAATGGAATATCTACAATTTGTTTAGGAAGAAACGTTAACCAATTGCATGAGAATTTCGTAAATTACAGCAAGATGCGTAAAGATCGTCAAATATTTCAACCGATCAGAAAAAAATGTGTTTTTTACTTTTACCGATTTCAATAATCGTTGTCATTCAAATTTAAGTCTCCAATAAATGTTGGGAATAGTGTTTTATTGGACAAATTACTTTCTAATAAATTATGTGTGTAATGAACGGGTGTAATGAAACAACAACAAACTGCTTTTAACCTATACCGTGATGTGTTTTGTATGTGGTACTTACTACTTATGCATGGGTGTTGTGATCTTTGTAGACCACACAGCATACCAATGTCAATTAATCTTATAAAATAAATGTTTTTGATCTTAAGATATGCAATGTAACTATTTGAGTACACCGGTACACAAAGGGTTTGTTGGAATAGGGTAAAATAAAACGATATAGCTATTAAAAAAAAAGGCATATATCTATTTATTTAAATATACAATTATCCAACCTATACAAACACAGGGCATTATTATTAAAATTAAATATAATATAATTTATATTGTCCTGTTTTTGTATGCAAACTATTCAACGATTTCATTGTTGTCATTTGTCAATGCCTAGTTTTTTGTTTGTTGACTTTCAATATGTACTATGGACTATGGAGAGTGTGTTAAAACGGTTTTGAAGCATTGAACTCATTAATCAGTTTTTTACATGCCTCGTAGCTAGAAATCTTGACTCTGATAGTCTGATAAGTGATAATATAAAGATAAAGAACTCATTAATCAGTTTTTTACATGCCTCGTAGCTAGAAATCTTGACTCTGATAGTCTGATAAGTGATAATATAAAAGATATTTTGGGAGTTAGATTTCCAATTTCCACCTATAGTTGGTCCATTACTCCGTTTATCTATAGATTTTAAACTTAAAACTAATTAACTAATCTTTCAAAATTAGATTTTTATACATTGAAATACTCAAAAAGATATTCTGCTTAAAAATGAAATCTCAAGTATTTCGACAACAGAACACTTCAAAATAATATAATATTATCCATTATCCAGTTACATGCACATTATATTGTTTCGCGGTCAAAGCGAGGAGGCTAACGCAAACAACGACAAATAGTTGAATATCATTATAGAGATTATGAATTCACGTCATTATGATATCGATATGTACTGATCCTATATTAGTATATTATACCAATCATGTCAAGTGTAAGTGCAAATTAGTGTGTGGAAATTACGATATTATTATATTATATAAAACGATATGGTTATCCGTTTGGTATACCAATTACTTATTAATAACTGTCTATCACGTGTATCGTATTTGTAAAATTATTTTCCAGCCCGGTATAGAAGAAATAAGATAATTCTAATATGAGTACCTACCTACGTAATTTTCAGCAGGATTTCATTTGGGCGAATCACTCAATATCACATATCTGTTGGGCCAAATGTATACATATAATTTGGGCGAAATTTATACCATGTACCTACTGGTTGTGCTACCTACTAATCTATTAATTACCATTATTATATTCTACATAAAATATGTAGAACCTATTTTCGTGGTCGTCAAACGTTTAAAAAGTCTGAGTCACCTTCGCATAAAATGCATAGCTATACCTACGTCATTCAGGTTTTTCTAAATAATATTATCCGCGTAGCGTGTAGAGTGGGTTTTTATAATTTAATATTTTAATATAATAATAATATGTATAAAATGCAATTTAGTATTCACCTAAAAAAAACAGAAGTCGCTCGTATAGTTAAGATTAGATCTCTCTAGTACGGAAACATGACGTGTCATATGTATTTACTGTAATATCTATTATATTATAATAATCCATGTCTATCGATTTTTGATTCATCATACATAGTTTATTATAATATTAATATATTATATACGTATTATACATACTATGACTGTTCTGCAAAACAAAACACGCAACTCCAATTTTCGCGCATGTAGGTCGACGTTTTGACGTAAAAACGGAACCCAATATACCTAGTATAGGTACCTACCACATATTATATTTATGCGAACTAAAAAATTCGTTCAATAAGCCGCAGTAGTGTATACATACTCGTATAGTATATAGTATATACATACATAGAATACCCCATATGATGCGGGGGCGTGAATGTCTGAACTACCTGTATATAATTATAATATATTAATATATATAATCCGTATTGTGTTCATGTGTATAATATGTTTAGTGGATTTGGTTTGCGTTCAATACTCAGTCATCGGACCATGCGATATCCGATAAAGTCGGAAGGGTACCATTTAGCTAACTTATAACGATACAGTCATAATGTTATAGTATAAAGTGTTATATTTATTATAATTATATATTTATATATACATAATATTATAATATTATCTATTATTCAGTGTAATGCGTGCGTATAGATGTTCGGGTTTACCTTGATCATTAGTCAACCACTCAAATATAAAATAATATGATTAATCGCACACATGACACACACGTTCGACAATATAGATAGGTATGGATATATAATATATTATACACTTAATATGCACGTGTATCTGAACGGAATGACGTCATGGCCGGTATTTAGCTATTTAGTTGCCCCTCTTCTCCCGTTAAGATATTTATACGAATATACAGCGTAAAATAACAAGTAATAATACTATACATAAAATTATGTAAACATAATTATTTAGTTGATTTGTCATGCTTAATAGCCAATAGGTATGTACATATTTACCTATATAATAATTAATAATTATACATATTTTATGTTATAGTCACGAATACCGGTGAAACCAGAGGTTTTACCTACTACTCACTACTATCGATAAATGTCCGAATTCTGGAACATCTTATAGTATCAGTTCTACGGTACACAAAAATAATTCGATTGAACCCCAAAATCCAAATGATTAGGTACTTTAGTTTGGGATTTTACAAACCAGAAATTATACCTACATTTGATAATTTATCTATTATGGAAAGTCCAATATATGTTAAAAACAAATTATCCAAATCAAATGTGATAAAAGTAAAATTAGTGATTGCAAATATTGTTCTAATTTTATTTAATTTTATTTCATCAATAAATGCCATTAAAAAACGGCAATGATATATTATTTAAATTAATAATATCAAAGATATAAAATTATCGATTTGTTTAAAAGTTATATTATTGCAGTAAGAATGTAAGATAAAAAAAAAAAAAATCAATCTAACCCAAATATACACCAGTCATATCAAGTTTGAAGTAGTGTCACTGGGCACCCTCTTCTATCACGCCATCAAGCCTTGTACAAAAGAAACCATCAAAATTACCCATTGTATGTATATATTAATTACAGATTGTATATTTTATCTTTTCTAATAAAAAAAAAAAAAAGAATGTAAGATACATTTAACTACCTACATATTTTTTAAGTTTGTTTATATTCAACATTTATCAAAAGAAATGTTTAGTTATACATTTAATTATTTAAACGTGAAAATGATTATAAACAAAATCTGAATTTGACTGAGCATATTATTGTTATTATATAATATTAAATTAAAATATAAAATTATTAGAAATTATACAATATTATTTATTAGTTAGTGCATCATGCTGAACACCGTGTCATAACTATGACAAAATTACAAAAAAATAATTTTTAATTTAAAACTTAAGTTAAATGTATCACTTACATATTATTACCTATAAATTATAATAATACAATAAATTTAATTTTCTTAAAATTGAAGCAAATCTATAATTTTTATAAAATAAATAGTGCCTATTTTTAAATCACTTTATATCTACTCATAAAAAAATATGTTAAAATTAAATATATGTAGAATAAATTGCAAATACTTATTTAAATTTAATCGTAGGTAGGTAGGTACTCAATTTGGAAATTTTGTTCTTGGCATATTTTTTTTGTATGTATACTTACTTCGGACATTTACCATGATATAATTTTTGGATTTACCATTTATCGTTTACGATACCCAAACTACATTAATTATTCAGAATTTTCATTGAACTTAGAGTTTATCATGATCAATCGGTAAAAGAACAAGATTCGAATATCTGCCGGTAAATTCTGGGTTTTGCTGGTATTCGTTCATTTACTGTAACATATATAGTTCGAATGCGAGTATGTAGTGTATAGGTATACATATAATATATAATAACATAATATTATTGTGTGTGGCGAAAACACCGCTGCCGTGAACAATGGGTGAAAGGAAAAACAATGGCTATTAAATAAAAACTCGATTCCGTAAAATGTACACTCGCGTCTTTGGAAACTGTTTTCCTGGTGTGCGTGTGAAATGGTTCGGGACGAAAGCCGTCGGATAATGTTATGTGCTATGAAGGTATACCCAAAAGAATATAATATTACTGCGTAAACCTACACGCGAATTTTGCATTTTCGCGGTCAACGCGTTTAACTCGTTGAAAATCACGCTGCATGGTTAAGGACGGACTGCGGACCCGTCGCGATATTGTAATAAACTATTAGTTATACCGATTCTTCGTTTAATCTAAACACCTCCGCCTGACCTTCAAACCCGTTAAAAAAAACAATTACAAAATTACTGACCCGACACATTCGCCGATATACATGCATACATATATTATAATATAGCCGTATAGCCGTATAGGTACTCGCGAGTATCACTGTTGTCCCGTTCCCTATTCATACGATATATAAATCATTTCGTTTATAGGTAGTATGTTTTTTTTCAAATCATGTATTAATTATTTGTTTTAAAACGTTTAATATCTCGTGAAATATACGCTCTTCGATAATAATCATTAAATTGCCAATATAAGAACATCTGCAGGATGCCCACCTGATCTAGGCTACCTTTATAGTAAATACAATTACTATTATATACAATAAGATAATAACATGTTTCTTAAGTCCTTATATAACGTGCGTATATTGCCTCAGCTGATCTCTTGGGCAAACACGTGAGTTTATATTGTTATAGTAATTATATATTTATATGTATTTTGCGTACGGCGTAAAATATAATGTATATATTATGTTTAATAACCTCCGCGGAATTACTAATATTCTGTAATCTCTGTACATTTTTATATCATGTGAACACTATGCGCGCATTTTCGCGTTAAAACGAACAAATGAAGGGAAATTGAAGGTTAAAACTTGGAAACAAAACGTTATTATTGCAATTAATTTCAACTAATTTCACCGTTGAAAGTGAATTTCCTGTTAATTGTGTTTTCGTTTAAGCGTATACAAACACGGACATTTATGCTAATGTCTGTCGTATACCTACGTATTTTAAAGTATACAGCTTGTCCTACTACGAGATACGCTCTGTCTTATTCTAGAGGACGAACCTTATTTCCAGTTTCACGCGTGTTGCGTGTAGGTTTTATAAAAAAACATCTCATCGAAACGTAATAGAGCGCCACGCCACTGCTATATACGTACATGCCTGCTGCTATATGCATTTTTGTTTCTTTATCAATTTAATAACGTATAATACACATATAATATCATATATTATATATATGTATAATATGTATGTATAGGCGTGTGCACGTCTGTATATAATGTGTACAAATTGCTCAATATTTTATTGTGGCCTCTTAAAAATGGTGTACGAGTGGGATATGCATAATAATAAATATAAGACATATAGTAAAAACTGCATATTTCCAAGAGTCTTTTACAGATTTGTATCAGAATACGATTTGTATTCACTACGAGTTACGACTACATAACATATATTTATTATATAGTATACACTCGTACCCATAGTCCATATATACACACCCAATCCAATTTTATAATCCTACGACATATTTTTACAACTATATAAGAATAAATAATTTTTATGCGTTATGACATTATTACAAAATATATAATATAATATAAACGAATAGGAAATTGTAATATTATTTTATTTCGATTGATTGTATACATTATTATTAGTTGTTTTATTTCATTACACCGAATTATTTAATAATTTTGCCTATAGACATTGTCCATTCGGATTTCAGTTTATGGTTGACGTTATTGTATATACAACTTGTGCCATACAACTTCCTTGTTGAAAAATAGGTAGGTAGGTACGCGTCATGTAGGTATAGTTACGGATGTGAATCGGTCAAATATGTTTCTTCACAGTATATTCATATTATATATATTTAATATATTCTATATATTACACGTAGGCACATTACAATAATTTAGAACCGAACACAATAATATTATTTAAACATTTCGTTTGAACACGACAACTATAAAAATAGTCCAAATAGATATAGTAACTTCTAACTGCTAGTACGTAATAAATTTAGTATTTATTTTATCTACAAGTGTGTGTTATTGAAAGTCTAAAAATCGATGTTAATTATTACCTAATCATTATATAATTATAATAATGACAATGCGGTCAGATGATCCCATTATATGTTATTTAATTTAACTATACTAATTAATTATATTAATTTACAACTATATATAATATATAGTATACTGTTTATTACATTGTTGACTTCAAACTCGAGTTAACATTTAGGTAAGCCATTGTATGTTTTGGTTCTTAAGATGAGGATGTCAGCGCACTGTTTGTTTACTCTCTCTGGCTCACACACAACATAAACAAAACGTATTCACACAAAATTATTTTTTTATGGTATTGAGTAATCGTGGATTCAAATAACACATCAATAACACTTAAGAGAATAATTTTTTTGAGGGTATTATACCATCGATTCGCTTAAATATTGTCTTAAACATTTTACAATCAATTTCAGTTTACAAATTTTTATTTTTTATTTTTACAATATAAAGTCAAATAATGATCAAATACAATACCAATATTATGTCTTATTCCCTCAAAAATATTACTCTCTATAATTTACTCTAAGATTACTCAAAAAACGTATACATTTTTTTTACGTGTATGCGTTTTATCCATGTTGCACGTACATATAACGAGAGAGCAGGAAACAAAATAGTAATGCTCTAATTAATAGACAGAAATTCATTACAATAAAATTTCATGGGTGGCTAATATTTTTAACATCAATGTGAACGAGGCCCTGCAGTCCACACAACTTAAAAGCTGACATCTTTTGGGGGCTAAGACCCCCGGGGTGTCCCCACCCTCGATTTTCGCTACATCAATCCTTCGATGTGACATTCTCTTAACGTAAAACTGTCTACAAAACGCCTCTACGTAAGTTTAAAATAAATTTCCATTTTCTATACTTGATTCATTTATTGAAAACAAATCATTTTTATTATACAATAATCATAAAAAACAATTTAACAAGGTGATCAGATTTTGTTTGTCACTTATGGTTAAGCTTTAATATTTATAAATTATAACACCTAGTCGATTTATGTTATTATATTACACAATATTGTTCATGCACACACTGACTAACTGCACTGAATATACTTACGCAATTTAAATTTCATTAAAACGTTGCACACTGCACTCTTCGATAAACTGTATCATATTTTCTAATAGGTACTTAAAACTACAAAAATATGTAATAAATAATTTGTTTATATGCTTGGTAGACCTTTACCTTCCTATACCTTCTTTTAATGTTCGAATTTATTTTATCTTAAAATAATGTTTTTACATTAACAAAGCTATACGTGGTTTATATGCAAACATATAGGAATGCCAAATAGTATCGGTTTTGCATACACACAGTCTTAATAGATAAAAAAAATTGATACAAAATTATTATTTATGAATTATGAATAATATTATAAGTAAACATATGTCTTGTTAAAAAATAAAATGTATAATAATAAAGTAATAAGCTTATAAAAATATGATTTGATTTAACATTGAAACATTTTTTACTTAGATTAACAACCATATATTATTGAACATAATATTATAAGAAACTAATTAAAATTCCAAATATTTAGGCTCCATAGAATAGAATATTCTATGTTCAATCGAGTATAATAGTTAGGTTAGGTAACTAATGATAGTTTTCGCAAAATATAATTAACTATGGAGTTGATTTGTATGGAAATTAACAGCAAACAAATTCATAATGAGTATAAATTATCTTTTATTCTAGTGATATAGAAATGTCAACAAAATCAATTTTGTTTTTTGGTGAACTATTAAAAAAATAATTGTACCTAGATACTATAGTACTTATAGATACATGAAATGTTCACCGAATATGTATATTAGAATTTTCTTTATACTCAAATATCGGCTTATTTTAAACTATTAACTATTTATAGGTATAAAAAAATTTCAATTTTTATTAGTTTCTTTTTATGATTAATGTTAAAAATATTTATTTGCATGTTACAATCAACAAAAAATTTAAAACTTTCGATTTTTTTTCTATGTTTAATCTTTTTCAATTTTCCAAATTGCACTGTTTAAATTTTTAAGAGGTGTAGTACCCCCTCTCTCCTTGCTCTTCCCAGTTTACGTCTATGCTATTATATATATGCACTAGGTATATAATATAATAATTAATAAATAAACCGACTTAATAGTTTACTAATTTAGAATTCTGCTAAACATAATACACATGATGTCATTTTTATTTTTTAGTTTGAAATCATAGTGATATCAAATAGTTTATAATTTTATGCTGTAGGTACCTACATGACGTGTTCAACGATTTTTTTTTTATCATTTGTTAATGATTAAAAACAAGGGGCTATAATTTATTAAGACATTTAAACATATTTAATGCCTCTATTTATCAGCATACGTATACCAACATTTTCTATATTTATCTTAAAATTATCAATTTTCATTTCTTATAATAAATTATGTTGTCCATCAACTAGTCGTTTTTTTCCACCGTTTGGTGCGTGACTGATCAAAATTAAAAGCCGATAAAAATATAAATGATATGATACAAATAAAATATATATATATTACATATAATTGAAAACATATATCATTGCAACAATGCCGCCTGATTTTGGATGACGTATACCGAGAAAATGTATTTTTAACGGTAAAACTACAAATAATAATTGTTTAAAAGAAAAAAAAATTTAACCATAACAATAATTGATATATCAAGGTAACCATTTATACTCTTGGATGAAAAAAACACTGTTGTGGCAATATACAAAAAGTACCTAACTTACCTATGCTGCATTATAGTTTTGATTATTTTCTGCAATTTCTTTGTTTTATAGCTGTTTTAAAAAACAATAAGTTTTAAAAAAACCTGACGAAAACGGGAAATTTCCTGAAAAATTTTTATATTAAAAATAAAGAATATATAAATGAATTATTGAGTCAAATTAATAAAAAAAAATTTTACTATAGCATTGACCATTGTGGCTATGAACATTGACCCATACCAATAAATAAATTCAAGTTGTATTTTAAAAAATAATGTGTAATTTTTATACTACGTACATTATACATATATTTTTCTAGAAAAAATTTATTATGAAAATGTAGTAATATTAAATAATTAAGCTTGATTACCGCGTACCAGAGCGTTATAAAACAAAATTCAGTAGTAGTTGGACGAATGTGTTTTATAAAAAAAAAAAACTTAATAAACGAGCTTAGTCCCTCACGATTTGAGCTCTTTTATACCAGCATGTATATATGATACATGTGCAAGGTATATGTAGTTTCCTGGTGTCTTCGGTGTGTGGTCGTTGATGCTTATATATTATATAGATTTCTATTTACTTATATTTTTTAACCACCGGCGGATGTGCCCTTGAAATCCGAGATGGCGAGACGTATATCCTATATAGTACATAATATATTATACTATATATAATATTATATATACATGTTATGCACTATATAATCGTACGCGTTACCTGTGATTATAATAATATATCATACACGCACATTTCAGTTTTCGGTGTCGAAATACACACATACCCCAAAAATTACTATTTGTTCTCTCACTTGTCATAATATGGATGTAATTCTGTAAGGGGTTGTTTTTTTTTGGTTTATCAAAGCTCAAATTTGTGTTTGGATTGCAAAAGACGGTGCGTTATTTTCTCCTACAGCTATATTGTAAATCGCAATGCAGTCACGTCTATATATATATCAATAGTATAACATTTTAATTGCAACTGTAAAATAAGAAATAATTAAATGAATAATATTATTATGACTTATATTGCTATATATCGAAAAATAATAATACTAATACAGAATGAATTATGATTTGATATGGTAAAGGAATATTTCTATATTAATAAAATCGTTATTACCTATAGCTGCCAATTTACTATAATATTATTAAAAACAATCATCACGTTAGCAATTTTATGAGATAAAATATATTTAAAATACTATAGATTGGTAAACGTAGCTATATATACTAATAATTTTTATTTATTGGTGATTATAGTTATTGAGGCGGTATATATTATAATAATACTTATAATAAATAATAATAAATAATTACTATATATATATAGTTACTGATAATAATAATCTTATGCTGAATTGCAATAACTGCAGTAGTGCAGTGTAATGGTGTATAGGGTATAGTCAAACGATATACCTTATATATTATTATTTCAAAATGTTTATGTGCGAATGAAACTATTCAATATAACGCTACACTATTAGACATAGGAATTAAACGACGTTATATTACGTAATATAAGTAGTACATTTGCATCTGCTACAATATACGCGGGTTTTACATACTTATTACTGGAGTCAGGTCCTTACCAAAAGATGAAGGCCATCAGTGCACACTCATTCGGATAGGGCCATAGGGGGTACTTGGATCCCGGGGTCCTCTAAAAGTAAAGTAGTCTATATATAAATAGGTACTTAACTAAACAATAAGACTGTGCATATGGTTTGATGACGAGTATATTGGTTGGTATACCTATAGGCATTGATCAAGTGATTTCAAAAACATTTTAACGATGTTGTTAATTAGGCTATACTATTCGTTGTGTAATATGACAGGTACAACATGGTACATACCAAGCGATATATTGTCTAAATTCGTGGTACATACTGCAACAGGACAATATTATAATACGCCATTCATCGAGATATCGGGCAGTCTCGGGCTGAGAAACCGACATAACGGAATTAACGATATCCAATTATATAATATATAACAACACCCATACATAATAAATATAAATAATTATTATAAACTATGCCTAACAACCGGGTATACTATTATTACATATATTTTTTTGTATCTTTTACGGTCGTCCCCTAGTCAGCTATAGAGAGTACTCGACGTGTGCAGCGGAAAGATTGTTTTTGATGTTATTATTGTTAATTTTTATCATAATTATATTTTTATTAATCACGATATAAAATAGTATAAAGTAGACAATATAATCTGTTTTAGCGACTGCACTGAGATCTTAGACACTGAAAAAAACGTCCGAACTATGTGCATAGGTACTGTCCCATTGTTTGACGTTGTGATTATTGCACAGTATTATTATGTCGTTATATACTGATGTGTTTATGAATCTGATTTCGCGACGATAAAGATATTATTATCATAATCACGGTCCGACTGTTGTCATTGCCTTGTGACGTTATGTCCGTATAGAATAATAAAAGGTGTATAAAAATATAGAACATTTAAATAAAAATGTGTTTTCAAGACGGTGTTATACTCGTATTTTATTATATTATAATTGATAACGATATCAGAACGCGGAGAATTAATTAATAGCGTTCGAA
The DNA here is from genome assembly GCA_022818045.1 of Neotoxoptera formosana. Taxonomy (NCBI): domain Eukaryota; kingdom Metazoa; phylum Arthropoda; class Insecta; order Hemiptera; family Aphididae; genus Neotoxoptera; species Neotoxoptera formosana. The sequence continues at coordinate 22,216,922 of CM040633.1, read as the reverse complement.
TTTGCATTTCAGAAATAAACGCGATAAATTAATTTGTAAATAAGTTTACCTGTATAATAATAACTAGGTCCATTGCGTAATGCTTAATAATATCATTATTATTGTCAATATTCATATTATTTCAGTGATATATTCATTGAACAACTGCAAAGGTCGTACATAAATGTATAATATATTTCATTTATTGTTATTTATTTGTATTACGTGACCTACACCTGATACCAGCGTGGTTATGATGACGGATTTTCTCGGTCCATTGCAGAAGTCGCTATAACCGATTTCTATATATTATTGATGTGTACACACTATATGTAACTATAGACTAGCTAGACTGTATATGTGCGCGGTGACTGATGGATACTACTTACATAAGTCATAGTCTTATAGACAAGATATTAGTTACCACAATACCATAGTTATAGCCTTATATATATATTAGCCACCGAGGAGTATTAACAGCATTGTTATATAAAAAAAAATTATATGAAAGTTTGGAAATCTTCCTCGGGACGTGCGAGTGTTTATATAGTTATTAATTATTATTATATACTATTATATTATCATAATGTCAAAAGATGAAAAATATCGTATTTTCGATTTCGACGTTACAACTCACGATGCGATTACATTTTGCGAACGATAGACTATTACACGTGTTTTATGAAATTATAGAAGTATTTCTATGTAATTTTTAGTATGATTTTTTTTTATTATTTGAAGATAATTGTGCCTAAATATTGATCGTATGCCCACGATATATTTGATATTAGTTGTTTATTTTTTTTAACTATATTTATAAAAATGTTGGGAGACCTATCCGATTTATTTATTTTTATGTTTTTCGTTACGATTGCGGATTCGTTGTTGTTTTTTTATCTGACCTTATTTCGATAATCGCAACGCGCTTGTTCAATATCAATAGGTGTAATAACTAATAAAGTTATAACTTTATAAGTAACAATATAAGCACCCGTGAACGTATTTTGTATTTTGTTACTCGGCGCGTAGCTGCTCATTGTGCTTCGCAGTTGACGAGAAAATACGTTTACTCCAAATTCACAAATCGGACCGATTATTGTAAATAACAGTCCTGTAACAAATTTTTTGTTGATTTTTTTCCATTCTGTTACAATAATACTATTGTTTCTAGAAAAATACGTTTAATAATTGTCGGATTTTTTGGTCACGTCGATTTTTTGTGTCGTTTTAACAATCGATTGCAAAAAAAAAAGAAATTATAAAATCAATCGAAGGAATTAGGAGACAAAGGACTCCAAATAAATATATATATAAAGTTTTTCGGATCTCAATTATAACGAAAAATCACGGTAAGACGTCTATTAATTGCGTAATTCTACCTTCTATTCCTGTAGAATAATCATTGGCGTAACTATGCCGTATTAATTGATGGGCGAAGCAGGCGCTTGAAACAATAACAACAGCAACAACAACAATAAAAACAAAAAATGTCCACATTTATTTAATATACTAGGAAGAGGAAAATATTAACAAATTAGCGTAAAATATCTCCTCGATTATTTAAATTTATTTTATACGTATTGTAATATCTATATACATTGCCATTATATATTGATGTTAAAAAACGTTTTTTGAACTTTGTTTAGATTCGATACTGGTAAAGATGGATACTTAGACTTGGGAGAGTTGAAACGGATGATGGAGAAGTTGGAGGTTCCGCAAACTCACTTGGCGCTCAAAGCCATGATCAAGGAAGTTGACGAAGACTGTGACGATAAGATAAGTTTTCGAGAAGTACGTATCTATATATACATATATATCTACTTATATTTTATAACTTACAACTTATTAATTCATATCATTCATCACAAGAAAATCATGGGTGTGTCCTGCAGGTAGCCTATTTATTCCCGATATTATATTATTATTGTAGAGGCCTGTGAGATTTTTTTTTTTGAGTGGACACTACCGTTTATGTTGACATTTGTAGTATTTCAAAAATATGAAACTATAAAAATATGATAGAATAAAATATAAGAATATCGATTTATTAAGAAAATAATAATATGGGTACTACCTATAATATGATATAGGTACGTATATTATTTATTGTTATATACATCTCAAATATAATTTAAATATTTAATCCATGAATTTTAATTATTAGCAAATACCATAATTTATAATTATTTGCTCAAAGTTACGATGATATTCTATAAATGGATAAGGAACCTTAGCTGATCCGCTTGGAGGTAAACACGGGCGCTGTAGGTCATGCACAAAAGAGACGTTACCTGCCCCAGCCATGTCCTATACAGCTGCGGTACATAGTGCGGCATATATCCACAAAATAATAATATAATACTGCCGAACACTCAACACGTTTTTATAATAATTATAATATTATATAAAGACTATAATATGCTCTTGAATAATATATACACAAAGAAATGGATAAAACTCTAACCGCGCGAGAACGTTAATTTCACTATTCTATACACACAATATAGTATTATTATTTACTGCGCTCTTTATTATTTTAACGTTCTTATCCGGATAAGCTTTCCCATATTGTATTTATATATATAATTTGCTTTCGGTTAGCAATTTAAATAGGAGAAATAAAACTAGTGTTTTATTTGAAAGTAATAGTAAAAAAAATCCACATAAAACATTCATAAATACATTACACCAATTGCATAATACTTTTACACGAATAATTCGTATCTATATATGTATAAATGTCTGGATAAATGCGTTTGTTATTTTTTTGTATTTCTCTTCTCTATGACACAACAACAACAATAATGATCTATCGTAACAATCGTACAATGCGTAAAGTATCTACCTACCTAGTTCCTGCAGTATAGTATACTGCTATAGTGTCTACAACCTACCTATCTAATTGATCCGGTGCATACTGTATAGGTTAGATTTAAGAGCTTATGACATTAAGATTTAGGACGTTTTTTTTAACACTTTCTCTGCAGTTTGTTTGATTTTTTTTTTGGATGCAATTTACGTATTATGATGACGTTCTCCGGAGAAATTATGATAATATAATCTGATGAGGGAGGCCGAAAAATGAAAATGTTGTAATTCCTTTCACCCACTCTGCAAATACAATATATATATATATATATGACGCGTGTCGTGTATAGTCTATTACTTGAGCTACATCAATGCAAACTTAAAAATTAAAATTATATTTTTAGAATCGATAGTAGGCAGTTAGCTATATTGTTGTTAACTATGCTAACAATTTTAGTACTTCTCGAATAACACAATTTCAGAGTAAAAACGTGCAGTAAGTGTCGTTATAAACACGTGGCTTAATATTTCAGAAAAAAAATCGAAAAATGTATATTGATCATTTCCATCAATCTATGAGCTGATCTTGTGGAGACGGTTCTATAACATTACAGCAATATTGTATTGTAGGGTTATTTAAAGTTTGCGTAATTATCGTATACCTATTATAAAAAGAGATGAATATAATTACAACGATATAGTTACCTAGGTATGTAGCCGCAATGCAAACCAAAGGTGATATGCAAAACCTATATTTTATTTCCACCAAAGTTTCGACCGCCGACGGTTATGCGTTATAGATTGCACAGCTAACCTATATACTATTATTGCGCATGATGTCTTACATGCTGTGTTATATTATATCGATTATTATAAAATACGTCATAACTTTGTCGTGTTTGTTTGTGTACAGTTTTTGCTGATCTACCGCAAAGCGTACGACGGTTCGTTGCCCCTGGACTGCGGCCTCAACGAGCTGGCCCGACTGACGGAAATCAACGTTGACGAAGTCGGCGTGATCGGCGCCAAAGAGTTTTTCGAGGCTAAGGTATAAAACGATCAAACGGTTATTGTTTATTATACCTACAATAAAAACATTTAGTTAACGATTACTTATTAGTTATTAATATTGTTGTTGTCGTATTCGTTGTGCTAAAATGAGTTCCGGTCGTGTTCGCAGATCGAGTATCAGGGAATAGCGAACCGGTTCGAGTACGAACTGCGACAAGAGATCGAGGAGAAGAAACGGTCAGAGGACGAGAAGTCCAAACGGAAAATTGCGTTCAAGGAAAAGACTGCTATTTTTCAATAAATTCTTCGGGAAAACTACTCCTCCCCCCCTCCCCCACACCACCCGTTTAATTTCCTATTTAACTACCTAATCTCACGGCGACGATTGTGTATGATACCTAACCTATATATTATTATTATTATGTGTAATATATTTTTGATGAAAAGGTTTTACCTTAAAAATTAATTTTTATAATCTCCATTATTTATTATTTAAAAACTCACTATACCTATATTATAATTTATACATTAAGTACCTACCACATCGATGATTCTCTGAAATCGTTTAGGAAAATTGTTAATTTTTTTTAATTATTATTTCTATTGTAATATTATTGTATAATTTTGTTTTGTAAATGTTTCTTTATGCGATTTACGCCCATAAGTTATAACTGAATTTTAATAAAATGTAAAATATGTAAGTATATAACCTACAATAATCACGTTGTTTTTAAAATCCCTAACGATATGCATATATTAGTTATATAACTATTGATATGTGTTTTAGCTGTTTTTAACAGCATTCTTTGGGTTTTAATGTGATTATATAATGTACATTTATATGTACAATAAACAATAAACGGTAACTGCACTGCTAACTTTCAAGTACCGTAATATGCTGTATGCATAATTATAAATGTATTTATATGCACAGCATTGCTATAAGTATTATTGTAGAATTATACGAGTTTATGTAAAAAATTCTTTGCTATGGTGGTAACTGGCTAATTTAATAAAGAAAAAATATGAAAATAAAAAAAAAATTGGAAAAAATATCATTTTTAGTATAGAGTATGGGTGACGATTTATCGTATAATATACCAAATTACCAACATAATGTTAAGGGAATGGAACCATTTGGGCGTGACCGTTTTGGCATGATATGAACGCAAAATCGGAGCAGATACACCAATATTTTATGAGGGGGGAGTGATTTTGAGGTTACGTCATATGCATTTGTCTAAAAGTATGTCTATGAGACATATTACTATTATAAGTATACAATTTTTTTAAATTGTAGGGGCGCAAGCAAACAATTTTTTGACTGTACTTATTTTAGATTCTTAAGTGGAGCGATTTTACAACAATTAGATGATGTGTTTTATTGTTATTAATTAATTAATTTAATTTTTGTTTTTTTGTACACTGTACGCGTGCTATATAGTAGAAAAACTATTCGATCTTTAACCACTAAATATATTTAATCTATTCTATGCTTTAACTTCAGGAGTGGTTTCTGGTAGAAAATTGGATCTAGATGGTACTTTTAGAATATATACAATTTTTAGAATATTTATCAAAATAATCAGGAAAAAAAATTGGGTAAAACTTCCCGTTTTGTATAATGTATTTAGTGTTATTTAGTAATTAGTATTTAGTATTTATTCATATAGAATATTGATCGTAGAAAATTGAAACTTCCCATTATTTACTTTAATTATGATTTTTTATACTCAAATTTTTTTTAAAACTATCAAGTTATTTATAGGTAGGTATTTAAAATTTTTGATTTTTTTTTTTAAAGTTATGACGATAAAACATTTTAGCTAGTTTTAAAAAGTTTAAAAAGGTAATACAAGATCTTACATAGATTGTTCTTATATACTACATAGCAACAGTGGCGCCGAACTATAAAAAAAGCAGTATGGCAAATATCAAATTTTAATAGTACCACCTCACCTACCAATTGGTGTACCTGCCAATTGGCAAATTATTTTGTAGTTAAAAATCTATAAAATCTTCAATTTTCATATACAATGCTTGAAAATGTATACAAGGGTCCTCACAACTCATAAGTATTTATTGCTGAAACCTAAAAATCTTAAAAATATAAATTTTTTTATAGTCATTTGAAGTTAAAATATTTTGACGAAATTAACAGATATTTAAACAAAGAATAACAATTTTAGTTATTTTCTTGTATTTTGTTGTTATTTTGTTATATTCAAAAGTATTATTTGTAGGAATTTGAAACTTTTACGTATATTATTATATTTTATTATACTTACACACATCAATGGAATTTTCAATATCCATGTTAAGATTAATAATAATGTATTGCCTGGTTGTACCACGAACTTATTCTGTTTTCATACCTTTCTACGGTAAATCGGTATCGACTTAAAATTAACTATAATTTCGATATTATAAATTTAATGTATAAATATATTTTGATGTAAATATGTATTATTATAGTAATTGAAGATAATGCTACGATTTTGGCAAAAATTAGTTCAACCCACGGTTTTACTAATAGTAAAATAAATTATTATAGGTAATGGCGATACCTAAATCCACGATAAAATATATTTATTAATTTAGGTTGACAGACTGTATCCGTTCAGAATCGTTTTTTGGTATGTAATCGTTGATTTATCGTTGAATTCAAATTTAACACATCCATAAAAGTGACTTACCCAACGAGGCTGCATGCAACATTTCACAGGAGTCGATGGTACGAATGCAATAATTCGGATGCACCGCTCAATGACGATATAGGTACACTTGACACCTTATAATGTCCTAATGTACCTACAACAGACCTAGCGATTACCTACTTTCTCACTTTTTATTTTACTATTCTGTGATGGTTGTGTGGAGATCCAATTTTCGTAGGTATTTCATAATATCATGATCGTATAACTGTACAGTTATTCTATATAATATCAAGTATCGAAGATAATGAGCGTAAATTATTATTGTCAACAGTAAATGAAAGTGCATCAGTTTTTGTTTTCAATATTACGAATTTGTTATGTTTTATATAGTTATGTGAAATGTGCATTTTCCTAACCATAACCGTAATTATTACAAGATATGTACTGAAGTCTAAAATATTATTTACATAATTAGAATACGTGATGAATGTTGATTTATAATGTTCAAAAATTGTTATATAATAATGAAAAATAAAACCAATTGAGTTTCAAATATTGTTGTTTGGAGACCATAAATTGTACGTTCAAAATATTGATATTTACATTATAAAATAGTTGTTTTATGTTTTTTTAAATAGTTTATTTTAGTGTATGCACTACTTATCGACATTTATAAAATATCGCTTGCAAAAGTAAAGTCTATATACTGTTTTATATAATATAACTTAATCACAATCACATATAGATATTCTGCTACTGCAGGAACCGTTCTTCGTAAGCCTGCGTGGTATATCAAACTTTGATGCAATATCACGGATTCGTAGAGTATACAAGAAACCAATTACTTCCTATAAGTTGTAATAATCTATAATATATTGATTCGTCATATACATACCTATATGGGTTCCACTTTTTTTTTCAATATTTATGATCTTAAATTATATTTTTAATGATAAAAAAGCCCCATGTTAAAAATCAGCCACTCCTACCCCTACACAAATAATTTGACCGACCGCCACTGGGTGACAACGAATGAACGAACAACAATATTATTATTGTCATGTGAAATCGACTCGATGAATTATTGAGTGTTGGTGCAGATGCGTACGTCTCAGTTGCGTACATAATTATCGAACGTCAAAATACGAACGAATTATAGTCGTATTTGCGTACACAGCTTAAAATGTATCCAAAAACTATGGAAAAATCGAAGAAAAAGACTCTATTTCTAAGGAAATGTGGAATTGTCACCATGAAAGGCACCGAACAAACAACATCGTCGAAGGATAGAACCATAAAATTAAAACACAGGTGGGAAGATCGCACCTGAGTATTTGGGTTTTAATTGAACATCCGAAGACAGCGACAGCAGAAAGTGACCATCGACTTTTAAGCACAGAATTAAATTTAGAAGGAAATAAACGAAACAAAAAATATGTAAAATTGGACGAGAGAATCAAACGTATTCTTCAAAACTTTTTAGAAAATCATGATTTAGACAGTTGCCTTACAAAATTGGCCATAATAGTACAATTAGATTGATTATATTATATATTTTGCATTGAATATATTTTATTACCAATTATATTGTATTAAACTATTAAATTATTACAATGATATTTTACATTTTCATTTAAATTCAGGGTTGACTACACTGAACGTATTTATTCGTTTAACGAGTGTGTGCAAATGACACTTGATGATATTCACGATAATTACGTTGTACGCAAGTGAGAAAAATTGTAACTAAAAATATAGACTGTCCGCAAATGAGACGTAGGCATCGGATCCGAATTATTTCCCTACGTGAAAATTGTTTTATTCCGGCCTCACGATTGTCCCCTGCAACCACCGCACCCACTTCGACATACGGATTTGAACGTCATCGCTTTCAGTTAATAATATATTGAAGTAACACGATATAGCTCTGCAAGCCGATATCCATATACCTACTCTTCATCCCTGTCTTGTACACTATTTTTTATTTCCAGGAAAAGAACTATATTTTTATTCAAAAAACAATTTCACATACGCCCGTGGATGTTTGTTATTTCCATTAAAATACAACGCCTTTTTTATGTACTATGATTCCGTCCGTGAAGGATTATAATATAATATTTTTGTTTTTATGGCTTTATAGTTAAGCTTATGTTACAATAAATTACAGTTTTGCTGCGTAGTCAACATTTATCTACTATACCCATTACCCACCCAACTGTCATCACCTCATACGTAACAAATTCCAATGATTTTGCTAATAAAATAAAATAAAATAAAATAATTTATTTGTATAAGTGTTAAACACAATAATTTAACTATACCTGTAAACTGACAGAACACGATAAGACTTATTTTTTATGTATCTGTCTGGTACAATTGAAGAATTAGGTACTATTCTTCATAATTTCTTTAAGATTACTCTCAGTCTTATGTTCACGACCATTGTCAGTGTGGTAATTAGTAATTACCATATGGGAGTGCAGGGATACCTATAATACTATAGTATTCTAGAAATGATAATGTTCTTGGAAATTTCTGAGAATATTTTAATCCCTCCAACTAGCATTACCGGTTGAGCGTTACTATAGACTCTATAAAAAGGATTTTCTACTATGGCCAATATTAAAACAAAACAAAGAAATAGATTAGATGTCACACTCGACATGCGAATCGGCTTATCTGAAATTGTACCTCAGTGGGAAATATTATGCAACAACATCCAGAATCACAATTCACAAGTGGAGCAATAAATGCAAGTTTCATATTATACTAATTTTTTTGTATTTTTTTTATAATTTATTTATTATGTATTTATTATTCAGTATAGTATTTTAAAAAAATTCAATGATAAAATTGATTAAAATAAAAATATTATTTATTTATGGCATACCTACTTGATTTTTTTTTAGCAGTGGTCGCGTACTCAATAAAGATTAAATTTATGGGTCGCTATTGCAAAAAGTTTGGGAAACACTGCTATAGAGGGTGCTAACTCACACTGTATTTATTATATGAATCCGAGAACATGCAGTAACGTACATACTCGTAATAATTGTCCATAAATAAAGCGTAGGTATATTAATTAATAATCAAACCTGGCCTATAAAATAATATATGCTTGGAAATATTCTATAAGCTATATATTATTCGTATTCCTGTAAATAACAATGTCAACGAAATAGTAAAGCCGAGGCAGCTACAGTCCCTCAAATTGATAATCTAGGTAGCTGCATCGCTATAACTATGACAGTTACTAGGACTCGAACCTACGTCGGACTTCGTCGAATTTAGTAAAATACTGAACGTGTTGGCGCTTGAGGTGAAAAAATCTAACACTATACGACGGAACTGTCGAACACGGAACGTCGGTTAAAATGCGTACAAGACATCGCAAACGTTCGTGGACGGCGAGTTGCATATTTGCACGACTGCGTGGCGTGTTTTTCGTATCTACGATTATAAATATTATAATATATAATGTGATATTGTTTAATGAGCATATATATAGTGATTTTTTTTTTCTAAACCGCGCATAACTCCGAACTCGTGATGTTTATCACGGACGTTATCAAACAAACTGGGAGAAGTGGCAGCAGCAGGGCATCGGGCATGTAGTAAATACTGCACAGCACTTTATAATACATATATATTTAATATTGGTGTTCATCGTATGTATATGGCTGTTATAGGTATGTATATACATCGGAAATGTCCACCGAATAAAATAATATGTCCTATATTAGCCGTAGTGTGGCCCGGACGGTTAAAATATATATATTATATTACCTATAGTATAGGTACCTACCTACTCTGTATTATATAATATGATGCATCGGTATATGGATTGTCTCGTTTTAATAGTTTTAATTATTGAAACTGTCAAAAATCAAACTGCAGTTATTTGAGTTGACTGTGCGAATCAATGGTCATCGACCATCGTTTATAATATTTTATATACATTTATTTTTATACCTATATACTATTTTTCGTACGTATAGAAACGACCGAGTATATCGTCGAGGATAACGAATTCGAATCGACGATGGATTTTTTCGAAGGCGTGACAATCGACTCCGACGATTATAATCCGTATATTGACGAAAACCAAATATTTGGTTTTGATAGCTGATGAAATGATCGAAAGCTGGATGGCTGCTTTACCGAAGGTGAGCAGAATATATATATTATGAACTATGTATGTTAGAATAATAAAATATTATTATCGTACATACTACATATTATTATATAATATTGCACACGTTATTGTTGCATAATTAATAATTGCAAATTCGCGAAATCAAAGTTTTTGGAAATCTGCATTAATCGGTTCTCATTGTCAAAGCATAATATAAAAAACAAAACATGGGTATGACACATGATTTCTGGAATTATTAGATTAAATTATATTAATTCTGCTTTTGATAAAGTTAAAAAAAAATCACGAGGGGCCGAGTCCTTCGACTCGAGGATCCAATCCGTGAATGTCAATATATTAATTGCTCCGTTTAATATCATTGCGGTTAATATATTTAGGGCAGAGATTCTCAAACTAGGGGTTGCGTTAAGTTTTGAAATACATATTATACTATGTACATTATTTTTATACTGGAAAATATTTAATATAAGATTACTATAATATATAATATGGCATTTGTTTAGCCTATTGCGTATGACTTATCGGGCACTTTTAGGTTTGATGCGTGACTTATAGGCTATAGGGAAAAAATATGATTTAAATGTATATGATATCAAACAAAAAAAATTATTACTAAAATTAATAAAAAAAAAAAAAATATTATATTGTATATTATTTTATTATAAAGCATTTTTACAGGCATTTCAACCTAAAACATATGTTTTAAAGTGCCATTTTATTTTTAGCTATACCATAGTAAATTTCAAGACATTTTCGTAGAATATCATGAAAAAATAGATACAATAATAAATTGGTTGTTAGAACAACAAACCAAACTGGACTCAATTCGATATGTATTTGGCCATTTGGACTTTTCAATTGATATGATTTATGACGAACCTCTGAAGTGTACAGATTGGACCGTTGGAAATTCAATTAGGTGATTATTTAAATTTACATGTAATTTCTGTTGACATTATATATATTATTTAAGTTTATGTTTCACTAAAACTGTTTGTATTGTTAGACGAATTTAAAGAGTCTCTACGCGATGAAATCAAACAATGGAAAATCGTATTTTGGTGATGGTGTGTCAGAAACGTCCAAACTTAAATACCCGTGTAAATACATAAGCAGAGAAATGCAGTGTAATTTCATCACCAATCAATGATTTGGTCGATGCTAGAAATGTAATTATATATTTGGAAGAACTGGAAAACAATTTAACGGATTTGGACAACAATAAATAGAAAAAACCCTTTGAAGTTTACGATTTGTTAAGTGAATACAAAATCTCGATTAAGCCTGATGATGAGAGACAGTTGAATTTACTCACCGAAAATTATAAAAAAACTCAAATTGGTAGTGCCTTTTATGATATATCATTGAATATAAAGAGCGATTTTAATTAAGCCTAATAATATTAAAATATGTGCGTTATTTTGTTGATGTGTAAAGACTATTGGATATGTACATCCCTTTGAGGATGGAATTGCAAGAAGGCGTACTAAATCTTCAATCTGATGTATTGGTTTTCGACAAAAAGTTTGTCGAAATAGGAACTATGATCGAGGGTCTAATGCCTTCCGAAGCTGTTGAGAGGTAAAACAGAAATAAACATATGATATTATTAGATAGTGACATAGTGTTGTATTTTAAGTTTTTTAAACTCACTCTCGTTGATGGAACATTATCAGAATAGTGAACGTTTATTCAATACTCCAGTGACTTCATTTCCTACATTTAATGAAACTAGATGAGTATTCAACTTACTAAAAAACTTTATGATCTATATAGTGCAGTCATATTAAATATTGTCTTCTTTATTTTGTTTACATTTAATATTTTAACTATGACTGTTGCTTAAGTGCTAACAACCATGGGCATAAACTATATACAATATTTTTTGAATTATTATAACATATGTAAATTTGTGATATTTTTTTTCGTGAATTACTTGAAAATTTGAATTTAAGAAGTTCATAAAAAAGTCTGTATACAGTTATTCATTTTTGATAAAAATTTTAGAGTTAAAAACAACATAAATTTTGTTAAAATCTAGTCTTAAGTAGAAATTCTTGTTATTCCCCAATTTGCTTTTGTGTTTTCTGATTATTTTGAAAAGTAAAGGGACATTTTACTGAGCATTTTACATTGTGACCGAGACAAACCTAGAATAAAAACACGCTAGAAAATAAGCTGATGCCCGGCTACGAGTGTCCAGTTTACAAAAAATCGTCAAGAACGGGATTGACGTAAGTGTGCGAACTGCGTCTCAAGTTGCCAAAGGGCAAGTTACATCCCTGCTTTTGGGATGGGTTTGTCACAACTGAGGTGATGACTATAGATCGAGGCAATGTGTTATATTTACCTAGTATAGATAAATGAGTAATACCTACTGATTTATATAAGATAATACCTCGTCAATATTCAAGTACTATTGTAGTATTGTCTATTACTATCAATGTAAATAACACCTATAGTAATACATTAGAATGGAAATTGTATTCTTAAAATACATTAATGAACCAAAATATTTTACAAATTATTTTTATTCACTTGGTAAGTACATTTATTTTGCACATAAATATTTAATATTTATTTATTTTAGTGATATGTAAGTATGTAACTAATTTTTTATTTACTTTGATTCAAAAAATTAATAATATAAAAAAATATAATGTTTTTATAACAAATAACTTAACATTTGCGTGGACGTTTGCATTGTGATTCTTCAACTTCATCCAAAAACTTCAAATCGTTCTCATCTAGTTCATCATTATCGTCATTTAAGAAATCGAGAATACTCATTTGGTTTGATTTAGTTGAAAAATTCTTGAAACAGTAACAAATTATGCATAAAATATAATATTACAAATTACAATGCATAATATGCTTAAATACTTACAATAACTGTGGTGCTGTCGCCTTTAAAATTGTCCTTACTAAGACCGGCTTTATTTAAAACATTTAATTTGGACTGAATCAATGGCCAAATATGATCATCTGCCGTACCTGTTGCCAAAAGATATTGTATGGTCACTGTTTCTGCTTGACCAATACGATGAGCTCGATCTTCAGCTTGTGTCAATATCTGAAAATTATTTTTTTTTCAAATTAGTTTCACATTTTAATGTAGTAATCAGTTTTTCTTACACCAGGATTCCAGTAAAGTTCAGCAAATATAACAAGCTTTGCAGCTGTCAGTGTTATACCAGAATTTGCGGCACAAATTGAAAGAACGGCTACCCTATACTTATCTTCACATTGAAATTGGTCACATACACATTTTCTTTCTTCTGATGACGTTTTACCATCAATTCGAATGTAGCTAATGACACAATTCATAGAAAACAATAAAAATAAATATTCCAAATATGGAGAATTAACATGCATCATGTAGTTTTACTCACTAAGTTTTATTTTTCTCTAGGACATCACATATACCATTAATAACTTTTTGATGATGAGCAAATACTAAAAATTTCTTTCCTTCTTTAAGCAAATTTAGAATATAATCACTAAATAACAAAATAATGTATTTTTTATGATTTATCATGTATTTCTTTAAAAATTATGAAAAGACCATAAAAGCTATTAGTTTATAATTATTTGCTTAATAAACCCAGATATTACAAGGCCACAGATCATAAATTATGTTTATAATATTATATTTATGGGTAAGAAACAACTGTCAAAAACTTTAAAATTTAATATTAGAATATATACTTTTTGTGCAAATCTATGTTTAAGCAAATTAATTTTTATAAATAAATCGTTAAAAAAGTTTTAAAAAGTATGGTATTCTAATATACAAATACAAATTGATAAAAATTAAAATTCTCAATATCAATTATTATTATTATAATATTAGGAAATAATAAACATCAAAATATTACTATAATACTATTAGGTTTACAAAACCATTATAAGTTAGTAAAAAAAATACATTTTATACAATTTAGAACAGCGGTCCTCACTACGCGGCCCGCGGGCCGCATGCGGCCCTTTAACAAATTTAGTGCGGCCCGCACTAAAATAAAATTGTACATTTTAAAATCCAAAATTCTATAAACAGTGAACAAAATCGTTCATTTTATTTAATTATTTTTTTTATTTATCTTATCTTTCTATTTTAAACTTGTATTGAATTACCAGTTAGACAGATAAGTAGGTAGGTACCTATACGATTATGAGTTTGTTCATTTCCGCTGCGTAGTCTTGTGTGAACAGTTTATCCGTTATCGCTTATTGTCCGTTTGTATTTGATCACGTATTGTTACAATATTTAATTCTGTGCTTTTAACATTGTGAGTACAGGATTCTGTGAGTAAGCTGTTAATTCTCTATCATGGCAAAACGTAAAATCGAAGATGAACACAGAATATTTCAAGACAGTTGGGAGATTGAATTTTTCTGTATTTCTGGTAAGAAACACGATGCTTTATGTTTAATTTGTCGTAAAACCATAACTATTCCAAAACGTTATAATATTAATCGTCATTACAATACTCACCATACTGAATTTTCTAAAAATTATCCCCACCCATCTAAAATAAGAGAAGAAAAACTAGTTGAATTAAAAAAAGGAATTTTTTCTGAAAAACAATCAATGTTACGGTTCACTAATAAAAATGAACTTGCAACAAAAGCATCGTATGAAGTAACACATATGTTAGCCAAACGCATGAAACCATTTTCGGATGCCGAACTAATAAAAAATTGTATGGAAACAGTAGTAAATACCCTTTCCTAACAAAATGTATAATATATAATATATATGTATATATAATTTTTATATTTTTAATTATTATCACTAAAAATGTATGCGGCCCGCAAGGAATTTTCAAAAATTACATTTGGCCCTTTCTAAAATCCTGGTGAGGACCGCTGATTTAGAACGATTAATATACCTAATAATGAGTTTTAATGCTGATTAATAAATTAATTAACATTAATATACTTCAGTTATTGAATTAAGATACTAACCACTAGTCAACAGAACAAACTTGTAATTTGATTGAAACATATCCAATTGCAATAATGATACTCACCAAATAGCAGATAATTTGGCCTCTCCAGTATGATTAAAATATTTTAATAAAGCACCACGAACTTCCATTTTCTTGAGAGACTTATTATGCATCATGGTTTCCAAATCATCCATGTCTTGACTCCGAGCTTTGATATTTTCTGGTTTTAAAACTACTACATTCCTAAAATTCAAATTTTTCAATCTTGTAAAAGAAATTGTTAACTTTAAAAAAAATTAATATATAATAATACTAATTATCAGATATTTTTTAAAAACCTAATATAATTATGTGCTAATAAATACCTAATTTTTTGTGGTAACTGCTTTAATACTTCACTTTTCAAACGACGTATCATAAAATGAGTTTCTAGAATAATTTGTAACTCTTTCATATTAGAAGCGCCCGAAAAGTCCCAACCAAAATTTGTTTCTCGCCCACTGCAGTAACGAACACCATACTCGATTCTAAAATCATATTAATTTTGATTAAACATTTATAGAGTAGTGAATTCTAATGCAAAAATAATAATAAAACTTTACAATTTATTGTTTATGTTTTTATTCACTACTTACATAGTATGAATCTAATAAAATTAAAAATTGCATTAATATATTTTTGAATGCATACCTCATTTATTTAAATAATTATAAATAAGAAAAGTATAGTTTCCAAAAAACTGGAAAAATTATGAATTAACTAGATCTTATAGGAGCACATGAAAAGATGTTGAACCACAAATTGTATAGTGTACAATGAGTGTACAGCATTAAATAAACCTATCAAATAAAAAAAATATAAAATAAACCTATACCTATTTATATATTTTAGAAGTAAGCCATTCAACAATATTATACAACAAACATGGTTATTCTAATTGTCTTAATAATTTTTAACCAAACTTTAGTTTTAATTACTTATTACTTCATATAAGTGATAAATTAGAAGATTGATATGAAAAAGGAGTTAATTGTCATATCATCAAACAACAATAACTATAGATTATTTAATTATTTAACTACTTACATAGATTTAAATAACATTTGTATGCACATCCACAAGTTTAATGTATTTTTAGGTATATAACTATTTGAAAGTTACAAAATAATATTGTTTTAATTTCATTATAACACATAGTATGTTGTATGGTAGTTTGGGATCAAAATTTCTGAAAAAAAAATGGTGAACATTTCCTAAAAAAATATGTTTTCTTTGAAACAAATTTTAACATTAAATCTGTCATTTGCTATCCTCTATGATTATTCTTCAAGCGCTCGATGGACGTTGGAATTTTCCCATCTATGCTAAAGATCAGTTCAGTCACCCCTGTGTTCAAATCTGGTGACAAATCTGAAGTCGTGAATTATCGGCCCATCTCGATTCTTAGTCATATTGCCAAGCTCTTTAAACCCTTGGTACTGAAATCCATTCAGCCTTCGGTTGACTCTATATTAATCGATGAGCAATTTAGCTTCCGACCTGGACGTTCCGCCGTTTCAAACCTAATTGTTTTTAATAATTTAATCCTTGAGGCATTTGGAAATCGAATTATTTAATCCAATTATGGAAGTGATTTTCACTGATTTTGCGAAAGCATTTGACCGTGTCGACCATACCATCCTGATTGACATTCTCTATAGTCCGGTTTTGGTGAACTTATTTTATCCTGGCTTAAGTCATACCTGTCCGATTGTGTGCAGTGGGTTAAAGTGCTTGGGTTCAAATCTGCTGCTGTCCCTGTTCGTTCTGGTGTTCCCCAAGGTAGTCACTTGTCACCCCTACTTTTTTCGTCATTTGTAAATGGAATTACAAAGGCTGTTCCTAAACGTAAATTCCTAATGTTCGCTGACGACCTGAAACTTTTCAGTAAAATCGAATCTGAAGCTGACTGTGTTGCCCTTCAAAATGAATTAGATTCCCTTAACCTATGGTTTAGCAGTCTTGGCCTCCAATTTAATATTAGTAAATGCAAATCTATGTCCTTCACTAGGTGGCAATCGATTATTCATACACTATCAATGGTTCAGTGATTGATAGAGTTACAAGCAATAACGACTTGGGCGTTCTTTTCACTGCTGATCTTAACTTCCGCCCTCACATTGACTCCATCTGTTGCCGAGCTCTCAAGTCACTTGGCTTCATAATGCGCACGATGAAAGAGTTCAAACTGTCTGGATCTCTCAAGAATGTCTATTGCTCTTTAGTCCGAAGCTTACTAGAGTATGCGTCGGTGCTCTGGGACCCTTTTGTGGTAGTTGATTCTTGCCACTTAGAGCGAGTTCAAAGGCGCTTTTTGTCATCCGCAGCTTGCATGCTCAAAATTGTCCATCCTCCTCATGACTACACTACAGTATTGCACGCACTTTAACTTACATCCTTAGCTGATAGGCGCTATAAAGCTAACCTAGACTTTTTGGGAAAGTTAATTGATGGTTCTATAAATGCCCCTTCACTGCTTGCGCAAGTAAACTTTAAAGTTCCACATGATTGACCGCATGATGCGGTTGGGTAACGAGGACCCCACGTTTCTTAGTTCACCATAATATTGTGTTATTGATCTTTTAATATCTTTTTTACTATTTTGTTATATCGTAAACGTAGTTTTATTTATGTCCTAATTATTATAATTTATATTTATTGCACCTGTAAATTTACTGTACTTTTGGGTTATCGCCCCTTATAAATGTTAATTATGTTAAATTACTGTATTATTGTTGTATGCTGTACTAAATAAGGAATTTTTATTCTGCAAATTAATAAACAAATAAACAATCGAAAAAGTAATGGAAACATTGGAAACTATCCAATGAATAGTGATAGTTGATAATACATTAATACTATCATAGTAGATAAATCTAGGGGATTCTATACTTTCAGGATATTGAAATATTATAACCTTTATTTATTAATTATCAAAATTTATAATATTAACTATTAAGTATTTACTAGTAGTTACTACCTAGTTAAATACTTCTTTTGATAATTATTAATTTATCTTTAAAAATATTTACCAGTTACCAGTCACCACCCATGATCTAGCCACTTAGTTTTCCTAAATTATTTATTTTCAATTTAACCAATACATTAATATACAATACCTATATGTCTATATTTCTTATTACCCACAAGAATTAATTATTAAAATTTTTAAATTTAATGATGATTATTGACCATTTCTGGGCTTTCGCATAATACATAATAGGAAATGTTATTTTTAAAACAAATATCCACATTAATAGAACGATACTGATTACTGGTAGTAATAAATATTAATTATTGTTCACATAGTATAATTGTTAAAATAATATGTGGGTAAACACTCTTCTACTTACGGGGTCATAAAGTTATTTCGTGTTATTGCTTTAATCTGACTGTAGAGTTCAATCGGTCTTGACAAAGCAGGAGTACCACTTAACAATATACACTGCTTACTATGCATTGCAAGAGAAAGTGCAACTTTTGTCCGGGCTGATTTTTCATTTTTTAAACTGTGGCTTTCATCCTTGAAAAATAAAGTTAGTAGAATTTATTACAAACATTTAGTTTAATTAAACTGGAATTAAAGCATGTTGTAAACATGTTAACTAAAATATCTTACAAATATAATAATCCCAAATTTAAATTTTAAAAGCATATCTTTTTTTCTGCTCATTAAATCATATGAAGTAATAACAACAGCTGGATCAATAAATTGTTCATTTGCTTTAGATAATACATAAATTCCAGCTACAGGAACATTTGGCATTCTTAAACGAATTTCTTCTTCCCATGTGTACCTAGTACAGGAAGAAAAATAGTACTTATTGAGTCAAAATGAATAAATAAACAGTAGTAATATCTAAATTCAATACCAGCATAAAATAATTATTAACAATTCGTTTATTTACCTCATACTTGAAGGACAAACAATGAGTAAAGGAAAATTATCTGAGTAATATTTTACAATTCCTATTGCTTGTATAGTCTTTCCTAAGCCCATATCATCTGCAATAATACAGCGACCTTTTTTAGATATTCCAAACCTAAATTAAAAGCATTTATTATTTACTCATTTATAAAATTTATAATTTGTTTGTTTTAAATAGGAAACTAACTGGACTCCAAGTTTTTGAAATGGATAAAGGTTATCCATCATATCATCACCAATACTACTTATGTCAACTTTTGACCAATGTGTTTCAATACCTTCTTTAGATTTAAACAACTGAAATAAATAATAATAAATATTAATTGTATTGATACAAATTAAATTTCATAAAGAAATTCAGTACTTTTAAAATAAAATATGGTAACTTTTCTATTTTGACATGCGGCTCAAGAGGTTTGATATTGATCATAAGCTGATCATGGTCTTTTATTAAGAATGACCATTCTGATGTTTTTGGGTCTAAAAAAATAACAACTTAGTATTTAAAATTTAATATTTATGTAAAATATTGTTATACAAATTTACTATACCATAATTTTTACTGGATATTGTTTTAAAAGTATCGATTAATTGTTGATGATAGGTGACATGTACAGTAAATCGATCTTTTGATGTTATTTCACAAGTACCACGAACAGGTTTGGATTTTAAATTCTGTGGACTGTGATTATAATTTATAACGACAGATTTTTCATTAGGTGATGGTAATACGACCGATCCAGCTTTTGATAATGTGCATTGATAATTGTTACTCGTAGCTTTCTGAGGTGTACTTCTGAGCGCAAATTTAGCTGCCAATTTGGCCTGTGCAGCTTTTTTATTTGCTTCAATCATTTTACGCTGCTCATCAGTTAAACTTGACATGTTAAATCCTTCTAACTTTGAATTAATTTAAATTTAACTTCATATATCTGTAAAATTAATTTATATGTATACATTATATTAGATAATTAAAAATATATTATTAAACCAATAGGTAAAAACATTTTTTGTCATACCTGCACCAAAAGTTTAATATTTTAAGTTGGTTGCAAAATTACTTTTTTCAGCATTGGGGGTGGAAAATTGAATGTCCAAATTAGAATAATATATATGGAATTATAAATGTATTGATATATTTTGTTTAGTTTATGAAGTACTAGCTGGTAGGTAGGTTACTCCCATGCTGTTCTATGCAACAGTTTGGAGAATGGCAAGAACAGTATTGATTACACTCAAACACGGACAATCTCACCATGATCCTCACAAAACATAATCAGTTAATCACTATTTCCATGGCAATGTCAATAAAGTTTCAACAAATGGTATATGTGGCTTGTACGGGATAGAAATGTCAATCTTGTGACAAAAGCAGCTCTTGTCTGTGACTCGTGCCGCACATGACTGAAATAACTCACTTCTACTCTCGCCAAACAATATACTATTGGAAAGGTTTAAAATGTACCTAAATCCATTTGAATAATAACTTATAAATCATAAAGTGATGGTGAATTAGATCTATAAAGAAATAGCAGGAGATATGAAAACGATAACCTATACAAGATGCCATATTGCCATGCACATTGGCACTATATTTCTGAGAATTATCAAGCTACTTTGTAACCTAATCTACTAGAAAACATAGTACTAAGCTATTTAATTATAGGAAATTTCAAAAACTTAAACTAAAAATAAGGAATATTTAGTGTACCTACCTAGTGTTTACTAAATATTCCAACAATACATTTAGTTGAATTGTGCTCCAAGAGGTGTTTCAATGTGTCACAAAGAATTGTGTTCACAAAATATTCCATGTTAAGAGCTGTCTTACGAGAACAAATTGACAAAAAAAAATGTAATGAAATAATAAAAGAAATACTGTTATAATATTATTTGACAATTGCATACCTATTTGGATTCGGTATTCAAAACTTATCAGAATCGTTTCAATAAAGATTTAAACAACGTGTTATCAAATAAACTGTAATAATTTTAAGAAGAAAAGTACCACAAGAATATGATTCAAAGATTAATCCATAAATGTATATATTATTTTAATTTTTAAGTTATAACACAAGCCATGTCAAGACAATTATAACTTATCTCAGCTATCTTTAATTCTAAAATTCTCAAAAATAAAAATAACAAAAAATTAGGAGCTTACATTATTTACATTATTTTGATATGTATTTTCCCTCCAATCGACGAATAGATAACACGAATGATAAGAAGTGACTTATCACCACGACTGTATAGACATGAAATTTTATAATATTTAATATTTATATATTTGTATTTTATTATATTTCTATTTCTAATATCATATCTAGGTACGTTATATTATTAAATATGACTATTATATTATCATATCACTCATTGACCATTCAAACCACGATTTAAGATATACCATTTATATCTTAAATCGTGATTTAAACTAAAGTACTATTTAATTTTAATACTTAATCAAAGTGTATAGGTAATAGGTATGATCTAAGAATAGCACTGATCATTGAACTATGATTAACTAGGTATTACTCTATTAACTCAACTTTTGTTGATAATACAGTTTTCCTTTGAGGAGCCATACAATTAGGTACATAGCCACACAGGTACCTAGTACCTACTACTAGGTATAGTCTATAATAAATTGTCGACAGCTAGATAGCAGTTGAGCGGTCATTAGACTTTATTAGGAGCCAGGAGTTACTAAATAGGTAGTAAATGTATATTGAATAATAATAAATTATAACAAATGAGGGTTGAAGAACGATTTTGAAATTGCCTGCGATCGACCGTTGGGCCGCCCCACCAAATTATCAATGTATAGCGAATTGCTAATAACTATGTGTTTGAGAGTAGGTACCCAGAGATACAAATAATTAAACTGTACATTTCTGAAACTATTCAAAATTTCAAAATTGTATTTTTTCATTAATTTATTTGACAGCGGCTCTATTATTGGAAGAATAATCCTGCTGCGAACAAAGGTGAATAATTGTTGGTCGGTTTTTAAAATTGAGTATACTGCAGCTGTTGTAGTGCTGTACGAGTATGGACGAATTAGAAAACAATCATCGATTGAGATTGAGGTGGTAATAAGTTTTGAAATAAATATAACTCATACTTCTTAGTTCCTACCTAAGTCCCACTAATCACTATAAGTAGTTATCCGATAGAAATTATAATCATTTTTATGTCAATTTATTTTAAAAACCATGTTATAGTACATTAGTACTGCCTGGATTGAAACAATAGTAGTCAGTAGATATCTAGATATTATAAAATATGTATCATTATAAATCTCAGTAGTGTATTATGATATATATATCATATATGTATAATTATATAATACTATACATACAGCCATACAGGATATCAAAGAATCATAAACGAATACATATTCAAATTTAGATTTATTTTTTTAATAAATATGATATAAAAATAATTATTAAATTATAACTCAAATGAAAAAACAAATACAATTTATGATAATAATATGATAGGTATTTATAAATAATAATATATATATATATATAAAATAATAAATAATAATTTATAGTGGACGTGAAAATACAATTTGTTGAAACATAATTATCGCATCAATTGTAAACAACAAGCCATTAAATGCGAATGCTGATGAACATAAGATTAGTTCAAACTTGCCCATATCTTTATGAAACTGAAGTAGAAATAATGAAGATACAATACATAAAATTACTTGTACGATTGAGCCAATGAGTACCTGCAGAGTATCATATTATCATAATAATATAAACAAAACTATACATTAAAAGCATAACATACGTCATGAACTCATGAACATTTATTAGGTATAGGTAATTAAATTATTTTTTTTATTTATAATATAATTACAATCTGTATACACAATAACACAATAAGTAAATAGGATGACAATTTAATTTCTAGACGTGACAAAGGTGAGGGAATGGAGCGTCCATCGACACTACTTCCAATTTAAGAACTTAGGATAGGTACCTATGTATTGTTAGAATAATATAATAATATATTATTGAGACATTGAGTATTAGATGTTATTTAATATATCACGTAGGCATTTACGTTTGAGACGACGGGGCGGGTTGTCAGGTAATGTGCGAGGGGATAGATTAAAAATGAAGAGTTTTTATGAAACTTGTTATGTAGTGATAGGTAGCAATTGTAGATATTGTTGGTAAATTGAGGTCATGATGTAGAGTAAGATTACTGACGTAGGTACCACGAAGAGTTATTGATTGGAATGTTTGAAATTTGCTTAAATTTGAATTCTTAGAGGTTCCCCAGAGTTGGATGCCACATGTCATTACGGGACGTAGTATTCGTTTGTATTAAGTTAATTAAAGAGATACCCAGGTCAGTATTTTGTCGAGGAGGAGACCTAGAAGAATATTTTTTGTTTCATAAACTAAAACACAATACTTTTCTGAAAAAAATTTTTTTTTTTAAATCGTTTGATTAAAGTTATTTACGATTTATATTAGAGTGTACAATGAGTATAGTAGTTTGATAAAGATACTATTTATACGGAACGGGGAAAAAACGTTACACGCTCCTATAAGCATGAGTAAATACATTACAATTGGGGTGAAGATATACGTGTTATGCAATGAGAAAATCTCTAGACCATTCAGGTTTTAGGCGTCTGACTGGATTATCTGTAAGTTCAATGAAATGAACTTGAGCGACCTGCGATAAGACTGTTTGAATGATCCGTTCTAATTTTTATATTTATATTATTTTTAATTGTTTTGACAATAAATTATAATATTTTTATAATATTTAAAAATATTAATACTATAATAATTGCAGGTCGGTTATATTATATTATCTATTCATCTAATAGTTTATTATTTATCAACAATGCCATAGTTATCTCTTTACCTAGTTACATTTTATACTGCTTTTATGCTAGTTACACTGCAATAAGCTACATAAAATTAATATATATTTTTTTTACTCACCAATTTCTTAGGAATTTGTTCTTTTATCAATAGTCCGCATATGACAAGCATGGTAAAAAACAAACTTACATACACTGAAACTTGGGTAAAAACAATTTTGAAAAACCAGTGTGAATCGTGCTTTTGTAGTTGGAGTATCTTGATATAATCAGAAACATTTTTATTTTTGAATCCCATCATACAAATGGATATCATAATTGGGATTAGCTGAAAATTAATAACAACATAAAATCTCTCTATCATATAAACAAGTTTTGTACAATATTATATCTAATATCTACAATATATTTTACTTTTAAATATTTTAAATTACATTTAGTATATTTCAAGATGCAAAGGGGGGTTTGCACTTGCAACGTGGTTAACCCGAAACCCCCTATGGTTATTAAGGGATGCATACTATATGCATCACTATAATGCATGTGTTAAATTTGAATTCAATGATATAAAATTATTGTACACAAAAAACGATTCTTGACTAAAACATTGCATTTGAAAATGTCAAAACCAGTTTTGCTTAAAAATTGCAGTTTTTCCTTATTTTTTTTTTGTTTTTCCCAACGCTTTTGAAAATAATTAGGAATTTTTAAAAATTACCTCTGAAAAGTACCAACTACTTTTCCCACCAGAAAATATACCGATGAAGAAAATCGAAGCATTTTTCTGCAGAATGCATAATTGATAATTCTACCATGGTAGAACAAATGTGTACAGATAAAAAAAGAAAAAAAAACACACAGCATTGTCAAATTAATATATAAAATGGAATAATTGTGAAATATGTTAAAATATGTAGATAAATATAAATCTAATATAGCTCATTTTATCGAAAATCTCGTGAAACGAAATTATCACTTGCCGAAATAAATTTATCATGCCAGTGAAAATATGTATTTATATATAAACCCGATCCATAGCTATAATCACTTAATAATTAATAATAATTATGATAGTTTAGTTTTAATGTTAAAACATGTAAAGGCTATAATCTATATTATTAAATTTGTATATTATTTTGCTCAACAATGTTGACGTGCAATGCTATATTTTCAGATAATATTTGGTAGTGTCGCACTGTCGCATAAAAGTTTTAAACTTGTAAGGGTCAATCGTTGTTAGTAGGCATGTGATATTAATATATGTTAATTATATAAAATTATAATATAGTATTTTATTATATATTTATTTATTAATTTATGTTTATTCGACGTTTCGACATACGTCGTCGTATGCCGAATAGTATAGATATTAATTTATAATTTTAGTGCACCATTGGTCGGGAATTCAGGATATAAGTACGTGTTATGTTTGTAGCGTGTAAAGTATAAAATATAAAATACATATTTGTTATTCAAATGAACACATTGTTGTGGCTATACAAGTTCAACGGAAAATTATTAAACATATAGAAATCTATGATGAGTGATGACATCTATGATATCTTAAGTATCTATACACTATAAAAGCGTTTACTAATACATTATACATTATTATATGGGTAAATCAATCAAATACATAATTAATTAAAAAATGTCATTGTAATAATTGTTTTTATATTTATAATGGGAATAGTTTTTTTTTGTAGATTGATAGAAGATATTAAAAAGAAATGTAGCTGTTACTCTAACGCCAATAGAATCTAAACACTCAAAATATTTATAAAAATAAAAGATTAATTACAAATACGAGTCTTAAACAGTGGCATTGCAAAGTGAAATATTTTATCAGTCAATTCGTTTTTTTAACGACCTACCACCCCTTGACTCATATGCGGTACGCCGGTACTTATTAGTTACCACCCGTGTAGCATGTAAAACACGCATGACAAAAATGTATCACTTTATTTTGAATTTGAATGCTGTAAATTAAGTATTTATTAGGTACTACATAGTTACAAAAAGTAATCAATATTAATTTCATGTAACAATGACTGGATATTGTATGTATCGTATAAAATTATCGGACACCTGCCCTTCAAAATCACGGTCAACACGGCATTAGTCTTAAATATATACATATATAAATTTCATAAAATAGGTATTTTGTATGCAGGATAGTCTTATCTTTCATTAAACCGATTTCAATAAGTTAAAGGTCATTAAAAGGGTTCATCATATATATTATTGTCCAAACATTTACACATAATATCAATATTCTTACAACGAAAAAAAATAAACATAGTATATAAAGACAAAAGTGCAAGGTACTGGTGATAAAAAAAATTAATAAAGCAGCGATCAAAAACGACAGACCCCACGTGTTTATAGATTTATAACACTGAAGATATTAATTTGAGTTAGGTAGGTCGAATCAACGTAAACATAATATATATTATGTTAATAGTTAACAAACAATATATTTAATTTATATTAAGAAAATTATTATTATCCCAACTCAGTTAAAAATATAAAGTACTTATTAATTATTAATTTTAATCCCCATGGTGCATCTAGCTGGGTCAAGTAAAAATGATTGAGCAACTTTAATTTTTTTTTTCATAATACCTAACTTAACATTTGTTTAGATAATGTCAGTCAACTATTTGTTTTCTCTCTCCGACCCACACGCTGCAACATTGAAAATAAAATTGTATTCAGCAGAACCATAGGTGCATTGTCAATTTTTGTATTAGAGTGAAATGACCTATTATCAAACTTAAATTTAATATCATTATTTATGTTTGAACGTTAGATTATTTTGCTACATTTCTATTTTTAAGTAAGGTATGAGTATCTAAAATATTTCAATTTAAAAATGCTAATTATCAAGCTTTAAAATTTAAATATCGTAAAAAAGCCAACGTGCAAATGCAGATAATGTTACTTCAGTTTTGACGGAGAATCAATTCATTCCAACTAAAGATAACAACATTAGGTTGGTTCTGCTGAACGCAAATTTGCTATGTTGAGCATTGGCCAGAGAAAGCTGAAAACAAATTGTGCGCTGACATATTCTTAAGAATGCATTCTACTGCAGTATATAATTTATTTCAGATAATGTTAAGTACATATACACTAAAAAAACTCAATCGTATTGAAAAAGTATTTCACTTATAGTGTCTTTTAAATATTATTTCCTTCGTATTATTATATACATAATATACAAAGCAATACTTTTAAGTTTTAACAGTAAAACTCGTTTACAAGAAAATAATTAAAGTTTTTTAAAATACATATTTTTTACATATTCAACTATAAGCTATAAACAATAGTAAGAATTTAAAATTTTAAAAAATGTTATTTTTCAAATGATCTAAAAATATATTTTCAAAAGCCAAAAACATTCAAATGACTGGTGAGTGTTTGCTAAAAATTGCCCAGGTGGCCAGGTTAGTTTTTATATAAAACCCTGTATAGTGTATGGACGGTACTCCTTTCACCCGAAAATGACTTTCCTCTTTTCGCCTACCTATATTCATAATTATTATTATTAATTGCCTTCTTTCGCCAATACTTCCCAAAATGTCGAATGTGAAATGTGGTAAAAAATAATGCAATTATTGTTATATTTTGTTATTCTATTCTTTATCATATGGATATACCCTTGATTATTATCTTTATGTTTATGCTTTGTAAAATGGATGATTTTGCGATACCATATACAATAGATCTATAGTACCTATATCAATAAAGTAATTATTTAGGCGAGATAGTTTTGATCAACATTTTATATAATATTAAAGTACCTAGGTTTCTAAATATTCAGAGATATGATGTGTTCATGTGTGAAAGCTACACAGAAAATATTTTAGTATCGTGTGCACGTTTTCTGAACGAAATATTAATAATGAAACCTATTGTATAACTCAACAACGGTTCGTTTTATTTGAAAATAATCGTAACTTCAACAATGACTCAATCATAATAATTAAGTATGTGTACACAATATTATATAGATAACATTGAATCAAATAAATTCTTACGATAACACCACTTCTTAAGGTGGAGTAGGATAGCGAAATATATTATGATATTCAATTTATGAATAAATCGAAAACAATAGTGAGTAAATTAAGGTGATATGTGATACTCGTATGAGTAATATTATGTTTTTTTAGTAATACGAGTATTACGTATATCGTAGTTAATTTTTTTTTTCATTACGTTCACACTTTTAGCAACACGCTAAACGGTAATGCGCTGCAGTATTTAGGATCTTACGAACTATTTACAATATTGTAGACAGAAATCACAAAATTAAAATTCATAAAAATAATAGTGCTTTAAAGACATAAAACACAAATTGTAATATATATGTGATGGAATCAAAAAAAAAAAAATGAATAAACTGCGGAGTTTTATTTTTTACTTGTTTCAGCGCAATTAGGTACACATTACACGTGGTTGACGTTTCTGCAGCGAATGACCACAATATTTATAACAATAACAATGATACCTTAAGTAAAACCATTATAATATTATATTGTGTCACGTTTATACATTATAATTTGTCGTCGCCGCGTTGCAAGCACGTGATCGGGATTTGTGGTTTAACGCGAACGTTTGGAAGGACCAATATAATACAAAATATGGGCCAATTGTATAAAAGATTAAAGTCGGTCAAAAATTGGGTTGCAACACGATTCTGTTATTTTTTAGGAATTGAGCAGATTTTAATAACCACTTATATTCGAAATTCCGCATGAACTTTAATACATTAACTATTAACATTCGTTTGCTCTCGTTACCGATACCGTTTCCGGTATTATAAAATGTATAAATGTATTAAATTATATATTTTAAAAGTAAAAAGAACTCCAGAGAACATTTGGATGTTGATGCTTACAGACTACAGTTCAACGATCTTATTACTATAGAACAGAGTATATACATCATTTATAAAATGAAAATAATAGTTTGAAAATCGATAAATAATTTTTATAAGTTATTCATTATCTATAAAAAATATTAGTTATACAATTCCATCAAAATAAGAGTCATAAAATGTGTAATACATATTCGCACACCTCGCTGTACACTTCAAAACATAGTCATCTTTATGATTTTAATTATTATTTTTAAAAGTAATTGGAACTTTAGACTCCTCTTTTTCAATGTACCAACTATAGATCTAAATATCCAATTGGCAATTTCTACTAGAAACCACCCTCTTCACACACACAAAGTATTTTAAAAAAACACACACATTATTGTAAAACTTATTCATTTATTGCTCTGCTCAGAATGGAAAATTTCATAAAAATATTTTAATAACGTCGTTAAAAAAAATATGAAAAAATATGCAAAACAAAATTGAGTTTAAGTACCAAACTGCTTTTAAATCATACCAAAGTACCTAGTAAATGGATTTATAATTTGTTTTGTAATGCGCAAGACTAAAGTCTAATAGTAAAAATACGTTAGAGTCTAACCAAATAAATAACTAATGAATATGGTTTAATTATAGATATTTTTATAATTTTTTCAGATAATATAATATGAGTATAATATTGTCGTTGAGCTTAGTATAATTTGTAGGTACGCCGGAATCAGGATCTCTTTTACTAACTAATCAAAGAGCCTACATGCGCTACATCCACGATCCGCTATATGAGACTTAATTATAAATTATTTTTATTTATTAGTTATTACAGTATCATAGTCTCTGGACGATTTTCTACGCGTTTATATATAGAAGAAGTTCAAATTTTAGCGGTCTTTTACGCTGTAATTAATAATTGTAAGTATATATAGGTATTATAATGAATTTCGTCGGTAAACTTATAATATTTAATATTATTGGGTGATCCAGAGCAGTGATGCGTGTTCTTACCAATTCGGCGATCCTTAACAGCATCAACATGTTGGCGGATGACGTTGGACGGCTGCGATGGGTACGTAATTATTCTTATAATATATTATATTAATGGAATACGACGCGTGCGCCGTTGCTATTTATATGTATAATAATATACTACTGTAGACGGGACTCCGCTGTACTACGAGTTTATCGATAGTGTTGCCGGCGCGTCAAATCGAATCACGCTGATCGTCTGTAAAAAAGCGCGAAAACGTCAGAAACTCGACGACGACTACGACGATGATAATATCGATACCCGTTTACGACTATATATCTACATCGATCTTCACACCATACCTACAATATATAATACGCGTAATGTCGTTATGAGTATAACGTACCCACCCACCTTATCAACCTTGAGTCTGCTGCGGTAGATCATCGTACATTAATTGTCGCAATGTAAATAATATAACACTCGAAACATCGTCGCGCCGCGTCGCTTGGGCAGCTGTAAAGATACTCTACAAAATATCTACAATCGATTTTAGCGAAGTGCGCGCGCGTTCCTATAGGCTATAGTCGGCTATAGGTGCGTCATCTGTACATCGTTATGATATACGTCTACTCGATGTCGACGAGCGTAGAATTTGCGATATCTCGTCGTCGTCGTCGTCGTAAACATCGATGTGCGCTCCGACACCCCGCTCTTTGTTTTCATAAGTTTGAGTTTTTGAGGTCAACCGTTATAAAATTACGTTTCAGTGCAATATAATTGGGTATCACGATAGATTAATATGATAATAATAATGTAGTCCCGGGCACCGCAGTCTCCACGCGGCGTGTCGACCTTGTAGTCAGAATGATTGTTGCGTGTGTGTGTGTTTTTTTTTGGTGGGAGGGGACAAAGCGTGTAATTTTTTATTATGATAATAACAATTTACGTTGTATAGGACTAGATGGCGTAAGTGTAATACTATTGATATTTAATTGAAATAATATTCGGATAAACGTAAATAATTGCGCCAAACGAAGGGAGAAAATATTTGTGAATTGCTTCCGATACGTTTCAATGTTTCATGAATACATTTCTATGTACCTACAAAACACGATTGCGCCCGGCTTACCTTTTTCCATTCAAAAAAGGCAACACGTTTGCGCTCCAATATATTATATATATTTATTTGTCCCGAATATCCGAATATGTTATAAATATATTCTCTAACAATTTTCAAGTAAATTATTTAAAAAT
Source organism: Neotoxoptera formosana (assembly GCA_022818045.1). Lineage (NCBI taxonomy): Eukaryota > Metazoa > Arthropoda > Insecta > Hemiptera > Aphididae > Neotoxoptera > Neotoxoptera formosana. Next base: position 22,185,419 of record CM040633.1, on the reverse strand, counting down.
TAAATTTTGTTGTCAGTCCTAACCCTGTAAAATTGGGAAGGAAAATTATTTTTAAATAGTTTACTAGAAAATTGTTAGAGAATATATTTATAACATATACGGGGCAAATATATATATATAATATATTGGAGCAGTCGGGTGGCACTACTGAGTGCCCTCCCCCATCTGTCATTCTCGATATGTAAAATGTAAATACTTTATCGAAATTACTTATTGTACTAAATTGTTGTATAGATTGTAATTATATTTTAATAAAAAAAAAAATATATATATTGGAGCGCAATCGTGTTGCATTTTATGCAGGTAAAAATGGTAAGACGGGCGCGATAGTGCTAATTGGTCGAGCGCAATCGTGTTGCTTTTTAGAATGGAAAAAGGTAAGCCGGGCGCAATCGTGTTACACCTCAAAATTGTGCCCCATACATTCAGCATTCCGGTATACGTTCCTATGTAGGTAGTAGCGTAGTACATCACGCCCTGCAGATGCTATTTTTAAGTAGATAGGTAATATTATTTTTAAGATAGCCATTTAGTACTATCCAGAGGACACCACGAGGAAGTGGTTCGGACACCACTATCACTGCGGTGCAACACGATTGCGCCCGGCTTACTTTTTTCCATTCAAAAAAGACAACACGATTGCGCTCGATCAATTAGCACTATCGCACCCATCTTACCTTTTTTACCTGCATAAAATGCAACACGATTGCGCTCCAATATATTATATATATAAATATTTCCCGTATATATGTATATGTTATATATATATATATATATATATATACTCTAACAATTTTCTAGTACACTATTTAAAAATACAGTCGGACTTGGTTTTCCTTGGACTTGATTTCCTAATATGTAGTATGTACAACCGGGTATTGAGATAATGTTTTATTGTTAATTTATCTTATCCATAGACTGTAGATATCAGAATGCGTCAATGATAGTGTCGTGATCGGATTTTACATTTGAGCTGCAATTGACTGTTGGTTGTTGACTTGTTTTGATCCGTGTTAAAACTAACTGTTTCATAAAGTGTGCCGTTGTGAAAATAACAAGTGTAAAAAATGGATCTATCGATATCAAAAAAGTTCGAAACTGAAAAAAGTAAACCATGTATATTAGTAAATGATTATAAATATAGGGAATATAAAATACTTAAAAACGTAGGCAGTATTCGGTATCGGTGTACTAACAAAAATTGTCAATAAAGTATATATGTTGACAATAATGTATTAATGTCACGAAGGTTCTTAGCATGCTTAATGAACACAATCATGATATTATTTCGGAAAATATCGTTAGTAGACAAATAGTTTACTTAATTTATTGCCGAATCGAAAGAAAATGTGAAAACAACTTATTTACAAGGCCGAACAAAATAATTCGACAAGAACTACGTAGTACTGATAATGATTTACATACCGTTCATTCTGACATTAGATTGTGGAGAAAAAGTATGTACGATATCCGTAAAAAAAAATTGCCAACAATTCCAAAGTCACTGGAAGACTCAACATTTCAATTATTTAACTTGCGTGATACTCTTAAAACTAATATAGATGAATATTTTTGCTTCGCGGAAGACATTTCAAATATAGTTGTATTGACTTGCTCAACTAATCTTGATATATTAAGTCGTTCAAATCATATTTTTGCTGATGGCACATTTTTACATTCACCAAAATACTATGATCAACTTTATACAATTCATACGCTACAAAACGGTTTTTATATTCCTTTAATATACTGTTTTTTGACTTCAAAATCAACTGAATATTATATGTAGATATGTGGTGCACTATTATAAAATTATGTTTAAAGTTGACAGGTATAAATTTATCAATATCATTCGCTAGTTGTCATTTTCATTTCGATTTTGAGAAAAGCGCACACAATGCTATTAAAGAATGTTTTCCAAATAGCAAAATTATGGCCTGTAGATTCCATTTAGGTAAAAGTTGGTTTAGAAAAATCCAAAGCAATACCAACTTATTAAAAGAATATAATTCAAAGCCAGAAATAGGCCTTTGGTTAAAATGTTTTTTCGCTCTTGGTTTTTTACCCGAAAATTTAGTCGGTGATGCTTTTTCGTGTTTAATTGAAAATGCTCCTACCTACAACTTTGATTTTGCGGATTATATATTTGACAATTATGTATGTCACTATGTCCTGATGCGGGTTTTCCACCAATTTTATGGGCTGGTAAACCTTCAGAAGAAGCTAGAACGACCAATGGACCAGAATCATTCCACAAACATTATAATTCACAGTTTTACACTTCACATCCTTCAATTCATGAAGTTATTAATATATTATTGGACATTCAAAGTGAAACTTACTTAAAAATATTAATAGTATTAAAACAAACCCCGAAAAGAACAAATTGACAAATTGTCATTTATAACGGAAACATGGACAAAATTAGAAAAAAATGAAATATCTATGCTGGAATATTTGAAAGTAATGGGACCAAAATGTTGTGCCACAAAATTGTAATTTATATTATTATTATTATTAGTATTAAAAAAAAAAGTAACTAGGAATTTTTAACCAAGTCTTCAATTAGAAATTATTTCTAATTATTATTATTAAAAAAAAAAAATGCAATTCGAAATTTTTAACCAAGCCAAAAATTTAACTTTGTTGACAGTCCTAACCCTGTAAAATTGGGAAGGAAAATTATTTTTAAATAGTGTACTAGAAAATTGTTAGAGTATATAATATATTTGACATATTCATATACGGGAAATATTTATATATATAATATATTGGAGTGCAATCGTGCTGCATTGTATGCAGGTAAAAAAGGTGAGATGGGTGCGATAGTGCTAATTTACCGAGCGCAATCGTGTTGTCTTTTTTGAATGGAAAAAGGTAAGCCGGGCGCAATCGTGTTACACCCCTATCACTGCAGTCCTCCAAAGGTTGTAAACATTTTATTTTTAATCCAATAATATGGGTAAATATATTAAGTTTTTTACATTTTTTTGTTAGGTAAATTGTATACCTATAGAGACACAATATAATAAGTTATTTTCTTATCATCATAGACCATAATAATGCGACATAATTTTCATATTTTAATCCCTCGTAATATCATTTTTTTTTATTGCTTAAAATATTTTTCCACCTATTGAGATTTTTTTTCAATTTTCAATAAAAAAATAGTGGGTGCAATATTTACTACACTGTTTTATACTACCTGTGCACTGTGGGCGCGATTATATCGCCCTATAATAAATTCTAGTCGTAATAAATTACAAGATTATTTCTCACATAATCGTATGCACCCATCAGGGCTGTAGATACTGGGTGGTGATGGGGCAGGGTAATATAGGTTTTATTAAACAAATAAAAGCAATTTTTTTAATTGACTGGCTCCTGTTTTTTGATTATCTATATTAATAGACTTTTTAATTTAAACCTTGGTACTCAGATGCATTGTTATGCTGATAACACAGTTATTTTGGTTAAAAGTCCTAACTATAACGATTTATCTAAGTTAGCTAATTATTGTTTATCATCAGTAAAAAATTGGTGTGATGAAAATAATTTACAGTTAAATGTTACTAAATCTAAATATGTTATTTTTAATATTACAGATGGGTCATTTTACAAGAAATGAAGAGACCTAACAATTCTTTATTTGTACACTATTTTAATTGTAAATTTTTAAACCACCCTTGTGTGTATTTACTCCTGGAAAGAGTTGACTGCATTAAATATCTTGGTATAAATTTGGACCACAGACCAGAATTTAACAAACTTGTATATTTTGTTAAAATAATAAAATAAAATAATTATTTACCTATTTTATAAGTTCGGAATACTTAAAAATATTATAAATAATAAAACTATTAGAGTAATTTATTTAGATCTTGCACAATCGAGTTTTCTGGAACCTCAGTGTAGAGCTCTACTTACTCGTCGTATATGAATATTTGGTCAACCACTATTAACTATTTAATTAAAGTAGTTCTTAATAAGCCATTGCGGTACTCAACTTATTAAATTTAATCTGAACTCTAAGTACCTATTTACTTTAATTCAAATTTATGAGAGTCAGATATTATATTGTATTTGTTTATTGTTAGTATTAATCAATTTCAGCCTTCTCATTATTATAACACTAGATTCATAAATATTTGTTATCTCATTATTCCTTTAGTAATACTTATTTATTTTGGAACACAATGTCCAATAATTAAAGGAATTTCTTTATTACGCAAATGTAAAATAAATTTATCCAACTTTGATAATATTCACAACTTCAAGAAATGTATCAATAATATTTTTCCTGTTATTAATTTTTTATTTTGGTATTTTCTCTTTTCTTTGTATACAATATTGTGTATCGATTCGTTTTTATTAAAATTTCACTTATTTATAAACGAACTCGGCTCACTCGCATTCAAGCATTTTTGCCTAATGGATGTGCTTGCAGCTTGTATTTATTTATCATGTTTTACTACCATTATATAAATATATATTTATATTTTGTTTTGTTGCAAATAAATAAATATTATTATTACTATTATTAATTAAGTTACAAAGCTGTTTTGTTATACAGATTACGCAGTGTTCTAAAGACTATACTATATCAAAAATATTATTATATTAAATATTAATCATAAACCTTATGAAACCTAATATATCATTATAACCACCCACCACGCAGCTTTGTTTGAATTTGCTCGAAATTACAATACGTAGGTACATCCCGAATATTGAAGTTATAACTATACGTATACGTACCATAGGTACGCTATATCTATTAAGATATCATATAATATTTAACCCTGAGTGAATGACGCTTAAAACTCGTTCTTCTATCTTTTTTTTTTATTTATCTATATAAAATTCAGCTCATAAACACTAAAAATTCGGTAGGCTGACGACGACGACGACGACGATATATTATATACGATCGTCTTTGTTATAGGTATATTTGATTTCCTGTAAAATGTATATTATATACTGTAACTTATCTAGTTATTTAAAATTGTTAAGTAGGTATAGGCGTATAGCCATATACATAGCCACATATACAGGTATTTATAATCATTGGATTTGATACAATAATACTTCAATAGTCAATATACTTATAGGCTATACTTACACTCGACTAATTTTTGTTTAAATTAATGTTTTATTGTATTGTTATTGTGTTAATGGGAATAATAATGAGAATATATGAAAACAAAAATATACTAACGTTTATTGCTGTAATTTAATATAATACCGAAAGCATCATGATAATATCATATTATGAAAATTCAAGCGAAGCGAAAAAATTTGTTTTTGTTCTTTTATAGTGTTTAATTAAACAAAATGTGTATATTATAGAGTATGCTGAATATGTAGTTTTGCGATGCGTATATATGTAACCTGACAAAAAATTGCAAAAACATCACTTGGACACAACTGCAGACTTGGCTAAAAATATATATTATATAATAATAATATTGCAACGAATTATCGCTAAACAAATCGACAGTAAAAAAAAAACACATATTCTAATAAAGTAATAAAATATGATTTCTGAGTGAAACAAAGCGCCTGCGTATTGGTTGTTTCTAAATTAAATTAAAAATTCTCAATCAATGATTTATTAGCATCGCGCTCAAAATATGATTCTGAGAGTGGTTACATGATTTATAAACCTACTATTATAAGACTACGGGATTTGTGTACAATAATTTTATAATTTCTTTTTAGAGACTTAACCGAATTGTGTACTAAGAGCGAGTTACAGAGAAGGGCAATTACCTGGCCACGTCATGTAATTTTGATAAATGTATGGTTGCTCTGAACTTGTAAAGTGACGAAAAATACATAATTCTGCAGCTAAGTATTTTATTATTTTAAAACCAACACCATTATCAATACCTCTATGCATTTTTAATCTGACAAAGTTCATTGAACGCGGTTGAACTTCAACGTATAATTATATAATTTTATTTTGTTATCCATTTCGAAATAAATAATAATAATTGTAATATTGTGTCTGTTGAAATTACTTTGTATAAAGAGTCTTATAATGGTAATTCCCCGTAAGCTGGTCCATCAAACGAGTGACAAAAAATGTTGAATGCCCGGATTTATTGGAGAACTACAATGAACTTTTTTTTCAAAAAGGTGTACGCTAACTGTGTAGGTAACTAAAATTGTACGTTAATAACATATCGATCCGGTTATTGGGCCACTATATATTTAAAGATTTTCTAGTATTGAATCTGGTCATTGGAAAATTTATAAATACCAAATTTGCTGATTATATTTTTACACTTATATTTATGACGATGCAATGTTACCTCCACATGTATGGGCTCTACAATTTGAAACTATAATCTAAACAGGAGTTAACAATAAAACCCGAAACGTATACAGGTGTCACAGGTCTATTTGACTAATGCAATAACTTTTTTTCTATTCAATATTTTTAAGTTTTTTTTTTTGTAATCATTTGCAGAGCTCTGCGCTATAATTTGTATATCTTATATTTTATTTTTTATTTTTACAACAAAAATAAATAATTTAAATTTTTTATTTAATATTTTTCTAATAATTCAAGATAGCTATTTCATAAATAAGTATTTAAAACCCATTTTGGCGTTTAAAACTTTTAATTTGGTTAAGTCATTAATTTTTAAACAATTTTCAAAGTGTGTTAAAATTCAAAATTATTTCTTGCTAATCACTGTTACTGCTGTAAAAGTGATTGCATTAGTCAAATAGACCTGGGGCATCCTGTAGGTACGCTTTTAGGGAAGGACAAGGACTTTAGTTTGAAATATTTATATTCTAATGAAATTTAAAAATACGACAAAAAAGAAAAAACAAAATTTAATTTTGTGAAATTGTTAACACATTCTTAAAAAAAATAAAATGTTTTTAACTATATAATAAATTGACAGTATAATAAATATTTATTAATAATAATATATATCTAACTAGTTTTATGTTTTATATTTATTTAAAAAAAAAACGTTGTTTCATTAAAAATATAATTTGTTTATATTAATAAAAATTACGTAGCTGTGCAAAATTCTCAGTAACTTTTAAAACTATATATACTTAATTTTTTGTGTATTTTTACATGACGATAATATTATACACTGAGGTATTTAAACTTTTTTTTTTTTAATAACCATTATTATTGAGAAATGCGTGTATATCAAAAATTGTATTTTATTTACAATTGCAATTTGATAATATACCAACTAATTAATTCCTTATTATATTGTTTCAGAAATGTATTGTACATGTCCTGCTTCTTAGTAAAAAAAAAATAATAAACCTCCATAGTCATACAAAATACACGGCAATAGATATAGGCAATTTAGCTACACCACTGTCGTTCGTTCATTTTATCGAGTTTAATTTTAGCTACGTTACAACAGCACTACCATAATATACAAATTTGAATTTCTAAATTATTCAGTATTTAGGTACCTATGTAATTTTCAATTTAAAATTTCGAACAATCAAAAAGAGATTTTTTAAACCCTCACAAATACGTAAAAAAAATGATTATTCATCCATGTCAGTGCTGTCGTTATATCATACATTAATTTATTCATCAGTACCGTCAAACATACGGTCCTATAGTTTGTGGTATAAATAGTTAAAAATTAATTTTAAAAAATGTTGGAAATTGTATTGCTTTTAAAAAACGATAAACAATAATAACATAAGTTATAACGAAGTTTCATGTCCCCACGATAAATATTTTTTAAATAACACTAAAATAACTAAAATCCTTAGAGAAAAATTGTTAATGTTATCAAAATCTAAACTTAAAAAGTCTATAAAAAACGTAACATTATATGTGTTTTCGATATTTTTAAATTTCTGTAAAATTTTCAAGCTTTTTAACTTTTAAAAAAGTTTTTAACATAGATAAAAAAAATGAAAAAAGTTAAATGTAAAATATCAATAATAGTTCATAGCTTAAAAAGAGACAAAATATTTTAAAATTTCTATTATGTTTAAAAATACTATAGTAAATATTTATCGTTGTTCATTTTTGAATTACAAAATATAAAATTTAATTTAATCGAAAACTGGTGTTGCGTGAATGATCTCACTTTTTCTAGTTTTTTCCTATTATATTGTAAATACAATTTTTCCACGTAGCTATGACCCAATAACATATTAAATGTATTGCAGCAAACAGTTTTCTATCGTGTTCCCTCTCCCATACATAATATTAAACCTGAAAATGTACCTACCATTTTGTAGCGACTTGCAACTTAATTTATTCATTTGAAAGTTCAAAGAGATTATTATATTAGGGTAAAAGTATATAGTTCACAACTTCACAAAGTAACACATATAGGACATAGGTATATAATATACTCGTAAGTTATAACTATAAGAAATGTACAGATTACTCACGAATATTTAACAACTTGTAAGAGCTTTGCAATGAAAAGTTGAAAAGGCCATGCCGTCAAGGGTAGTATATAAAAACTATTTTAAATAAAAATGTTTAGAAAGCATAACGGGTGTCGTTATAACTAGGTATATATAAGTGTACTATATGGTATCGCGTGAACTCAAAAAATTATCATCAACTTTTGTAAGATGGTTTAAAAACAAATATATACTGCAGCGGTGTATATAAAATTAAAATAATATAACTCTATCTAGCATTTCGATAAAAACAAAATTATTGTTTAATATTTAATATTTATATATTCTATGATATTTATTCAATAAATTATGGAAACAATTTAAAACGGCGATTGCAGGTATAGTCATTACTAATTACTAGTATTACACAGCAACAGAAGCATGTTTTTTTTGTCCATTTTATTACAATTTAATAATATAATTTACTGACGTTTAATTTACATTGCGCATGGCACAGTTATCTTTCAAACATAACAAGTGAATAATATTATTGAAATGTCATGTCTTAATATTACACCATTGAAATGCCTGAAGGTCATTGCTCCATTAACTTTTCTGGACAATGGAAAATAACAATGGATAATGTCATGTTTTTGACATTTAAAAATATTCGCGTGATACACAACGGAGGGTTGGATTATTTTAGTGTTTCTTGAAACAACATTAATTTAATTATTACAATTTACAATAAATATAGCTATGGGCTGTATACTGTAATATTATTTTACATGTAATATTCTAAATAAATTAAATTAAAATTTTTTTATTTTTAAAGATAATATACAATCTTTATTCTATATCAAATTGGCACAATGAGCCAATACGATACGTTATGGGTGAATATAAAATCATAACGGGAATTATTATACAATTGATATACAAAGTAATTGTTTTCTACCTAACTATATATTATGAGCTTAACATCACAATGCTATACTGACTACTTTGTGATTTATTATAAATGATTTCCATACTAACCGGCAGCGTGTTTTGTAAAAGTTATCGACCAAAGTAGTGCTGGTGCAACTGCAGCCAGGGAAGTTAAATTTTAAATGTTTATTCCGATCGTGCTGTCGCCTTACCTATACACACCTCTACAAGACGATTTTAGCGAGCAGTGTCCTTCATTTTTTACCCTATACATTTTTCAATTTGTCCGTCCTTTTCAAAATAAAATTTCAAGATAAAATTGTTTTCATGTAATTCCAAGCACCTATTATGACATATTACCTATACGCACCATTATTGTGGTTAAAAAGCAAATTTAGATTAATCATTTCGTAACAACTTACCTTTTTTTTAACCGGCGATCTACGTCTTTTTAATTTCACTTTTTAAATATTTTTCCGAGGATTTCGTTTATATATCAGCTTAAGTTTTGTTTAAGCATTCAACTTGTTCAGTTCAGTGTAATATTATATAGTGATAAATTGCAGTGGTAAATTGTTTACCGCTGCTAACTTCTTGTCATATATTTCACTTATCAACATATACATATTAGTATATTACAATATACTACATTGATCTATATATTAATATTTTCAGATATAATAATACTTTGTTGGCATAAATATTATTAATTATTAACGGTTAACAAAAAGAAAAGAAAACTGCGTAATATACTATTTTTTAACCAATAAAAATGTAGGTATAAAAACGTCTAAAAATTGCCCGATGAAAATAGTGGTCATCCTCAGTAATCTATAAGACGATCCTCACGCCAGTGTGATAACAAGACGAAGAAGAAGACGAATCGAATTAATTATGAACAAATATGTACCTACGAGTTTACACGGAACGATAATCTGGCGGCCGCCCAGGTGCACCGGATGGATGCTCTCTCCCACATTAACCCTCTCTTCCGCCCCGCCGACAACAATTTAGCCGAGTGCCGCCTTCGACGATATCTATCGGAGTTCAATATTAATAATGTTCAATTAAATCTTGATTATAGTATAATTGACCGCGACACCGTGGCGCACGGCAACCGTCCAAGTTCCGGCGACCGTGATTTATCTGCAGCACCTATATATAAGTATATACATAATATATATCTATATATATATTATACGGAATACATGTATCGGGTGGAGAAAATACTAGAAATCGTGGTTAATTTTTTGAAATCGTTGAGACTTTGTTGAAGAAACAAACAGCAGCAACGTAGTTAACCTTCCCGGCTAGTAAATAAAACTAGCCTTAATAGTTAATAGTATAAACGACACGTCCCATTCGTCGTCCGGAAGATTTTCGAATTTCTCGGTCGCGGTGACGGGAAACATCCAAACTTGTTTACTATATAATATTATGTCTATAGAGTTCCGTGTTTTTTCTGTGATAGAGTTATAGAGTTCGATTCGTGCTCAATAATTACTAAATTACTCAATAATAATAACTTCACGTACAAAATGGAAAAAATAATCATCACAACTCCGTGGCTGCTCTTACACTGCTCACGGACATCCTGGCCGACATATTGGCGAACATTTTGGACGGTGGATATGCAGGGATGGAGAACGAATACGTCATTAGCGTCGTGGAGGCATTGATTACATTAATCGTCGACATGACAAGCCAGACCAAAGAGAGCCGTCGACCGCTGCGATCCGCGTCGGAGGCAGTCAAGTGGAAAATGAAGATGAGGACGATGATGCAGCCGCTACGGAAGAGGCTATCCCGACAAATCCAAATAACCGATACCTCTGAGAGCGATGTGGATGACGGACGATTGGGAAGAGTGGCGGACATTTGAGGTGAATCCGACGGCGGGCCGGGTCGGCAGCGGCAGCGCCTGAACAGATCGCGTCTGCACCCAGACGACGGGGAAACTGTCGTCGGCGTGGCGTCGGGTAAGGTTAGGTGCCGTTCAGGTGACGTTTTGCTGCCGACCGCTCGGGATTAGAATCCTGCTCGCGGCCACCGAACACGCCCGTCACCCCCTCAGCCGGAGACGTCGGGCAGGACGACGGCGACGTTAAGGACTATAGAGGATACGAGACAGAGCACGGGCGGCGCACGCGCGGTGGTATGTCACCCGAGCACATTCTCTGGCCACCCGTGGCGCGACGGGTTAGGTTGCTGTACAGACGACGAGCGAGACCCTCTGGATTAATAAAATCGTAAAAATATATATTTTCAACAGAAGACTCGTTTGTATAGAGTCATGAACCTGCAGTATAAGAGATACACTTTTATTAAAATCGACCTAGAAATGTTTGAACCTCAAAACACTAAATGAGACAAAAACTGAGAAATAAATCATAAAATAACGCCTCACACCGAAAAATTCAGCGAGGATAGATATATAAAAAAACGGCAATGTATAAGAATTGTAAATAAATGTATTGTGTGGCCGAATTAACCCACAGAGAAATGATGAAAGATGCCACACATTGATAACACTTTCTATTATAAATGCTCATTATTAATTATTGTAGTTATTAATATAATAATTATAACATCGAAAACCGTTTAAGATAAGGTGTACAGATGCAATAAATAATAATAAAGTATTCTTATTTCTTTCGTTGATATAATTAAAGGTGTCGAGATAGAGAAATAATTATAGACTCTATAACTTTTAGGATATTATATTATTACCGTTTACGTATGTATACATGTAATACAGTGGTATAAGAAAGAAAAGGATGGGATTAATTAATGAAGCATAATTGGGAAAATGTCGATAGCTTTGTTTCATTTTTATAATTATTGGGTATTTTAATATTTGATGGAGTAGGGAGCAACAGAGGCATAACGCATACTATGGTTAATCGGGACTCGGGAAATATGAAGAGTATGAAAATGGACACCGTGTGTTTTTTATTAGGATTATAATGGTTTGGATGATTATTTTTTCAGTGCTTGGGAAGAGATTTGTAGTTTAGACATCTCTTGAAGTTGGATGTGTGTCGTGTGAGCACCTCCACATAAAGTGCACTTGGCTTGAATGTTTTTGTCTAAGATTAAATTTAAAATATTTTTAACTTTAAAAAATGTCTATAAATATATTTTTAAAATCAACGTAACAAAAATGTAATATATGCATATAATACCATGATAAAAAATAAAAATTAACTATATACACCCCAACACAAGCATACGCTTAGAGGAGATAGATAAATCAACTTAATATCTTATTTTATTTAATATGAAATTTTTTTGATTTAATAAAATAAAAATAAAATGTATGTATGTTTTTAAATAAAACTGGAGATTTAAGAACTTGCAGTATACCATACAATATAAACCATACAATTATGATTAAACAAAACATTTTATTTGACCATTCGTATGTGGTATGTCCGACGAAGCCCATCTTTTTTGAATAAAACTCTACTTTCGAAAAATAATTTTTAACTCCTAAAATACTATTATCTATCTACACCATTTATATATATTATAGTATTCAGGCTATCGGAAACGCTGAAAATCATACTTGTGATGATAAGATAAATCAAATTTTATATACAGAGTGTAACAGAAAGATATGACAAATGAAAGAACTTGTATTCTAATCAATATTTAAAAATTTTTTTTTTTCATATAATTTATAGATGTTTGTACTACATGTACCATAAGCATTTTTTTCTTTTGTACAGAAAATAAGAAAATTTAAATTTAATTTAAATTGTTTTGAAAAAAATCAAAATAGCCAATTTATAAACATAATGAAAAAAATAGTTTTAGCTTTTACAATTTTTAATTTGAGTAATCCGTTTGCGACTTATAAACGTTTAAATATTCATTCAACTTTCTGCTACCGGGTAATTCGCCAAAACAAAAAGTAATAAATAATAATCATTAATCAGTCGTCTCAGAATGAATACAATACAAATACGATAACCATATTATTGTCTCGTGCTAGTACAGTTTTCCCGATTACGTATTATCAGTATACGGATATGGTTATCGCATAGAGTAATGATATGGATTATCGTTACCTTCAGATAAAAACGTCATCTCGACTACTGGTTTTTATTTTCGGTTTTGATTAAATTCACAGTAGCAGAAAATTGAACAATTATTTAAACGTTCATAGGTTGCAAATTACTCGGATTACTCAAATCAAAAATTGTAAACTTTAAAACTATTTTTTTCATTATGTTTATAAATTGGCTATTTTGATCTTTTTCAAAAAAATTTAAATCGAATTTAAATTTTCTTATTTTCTGTACAAAAAAATAAAAATAAAAAAGTCCTTATGGTACATGTAGTACAAACGTCTATAAATTATATGGAAAAAAAAAATTTAAAAATATTGATTAGAATACAAGTTATTTCATGTGTCATATCTTTCTGTTACACCCTGTATATTACATTATATATGTTAAGAACAAAATCGATGTTTTAATAAGATAATTAATTGTTTTTTAGGCTAACAATTATTTTGTAAATGTCACTTTTTTTTTATTAGAACAACCCAAGATTGATTAACGTAATACTAAAAATACTAATTAAACTTGAAAAATACTGTAAAATAAATTATTACCATATACGTTGTAGAAATAACAATTGTTTGTAAATTATTTGACCAATATACTTAAAATTTAAATTAACTGTATCTTCTAAAAATTAAATTCTTAGCGTGCTCCTGATATTATCTTTAATCCATGAGTTTTATTGCTTTGGTTTAAGTATTATTTGTTAAACAATTCAAAAATATTTTATATAGTCGCATAATATAGTAATTATTATACCTAACGGAATTAATAATATAATAGTGATTTAAACTACGATTATGCAGGTTACCATACGTATAATATTATACATATGCACACTGTACAGTTTTTCGTAACTATCGACAAACCGACAAAGGGTCTTAAAAGCTCTGGGTCCCCTTCGCAAAAGCTGACTCATCCGATTCGTTACACTCGCTCGGGTCTTCTTGGCGCCACATTTATCATCGAGTCGACATGTTATATATATACTGCACAGCGACAATATAGCTGGGTGTTAAAGGCTAGGCTATGATCGTATTTTTGTTATTCTCTGCGGTTTTATAAAAATTAAAACCGTAAACATCGAGTTGACGAAATTCACGAATAACCTACATACGAAATATATAGGTACTTTATTATACTATAATACTGTTTTAATTTATCGCATTGACGGAATTTCGTATACAATTCAAACAAAACAAACGGTATAATACGCATTACGATCATAATATTATATAGACATTAGACTTATATAGTATTAACAAATCACATATTATTATTCAATAATATATTATTATTTTTATGTAGATGATACTTATAGTATAATAGACACTTAAGTAGAATCGAATTGTTAATTAACTAGATATATAATATACATTATTATGCTGTCATAGTGTCATACCTAATGTTTTACACAATACCCATACGACATACGGTCTACGGCGGCTCCAAAGTCTAGACATTGACTGTTAAATTATATATAATATTTACGTGAATTTCTCCATTTCTGTCGACAACACGCGACTACCAAATATAAGGCTTACATGTACGATGAGCCCTAAAAGTTTATTAATAAGTTCCGTGTCATATGTTTTTAGAGCAACTTTGAACCACATCGGAGTTACATTAAACTTTAAAAGTAATCCAATATACTTTATTATTTGGTAAAACTCGTCGATATTCGATACAAGCTTTATCGTGATTATATTCCGTATACACATAAATATCGTCAATGACAATTCCAAAGTAATGCGTTTAACCAAAAATGTACAAAAGAACAACAGAATGACAGAACTTTGTGTGAGACTGATTTCTGCTTATCTTATTATATATATAGGTATATTAATAATACATCCATGTAGTTGGGGCCCAAGACATATTTTTCAGGTGTAGCGAGACAATGTATTTATAATTGTACTGTTATCATATGTATTATTCTTATTATTACTATTTTTATTTCCGTCTTATCTGTACTACTAATTACTATTATATAATATATTGTATTTGGATCTAATGATCAGTTAAAATTTTAAAATAAATGACTCTACCACTGTGCTTGGAAATATAGTAAAAATGTAGTATTTCGTGTGTAAAAATATGTCTAGCCCCCCCCCTCTCACATCCACAGGACAAATTCCTAATTACGCCACTGTAACAACTTACTGTTATTAAATATTTTTCTTTGAATATTTTTCTCCCCTTATTTTCAATGTGTAATAGCAACTGCTACGCGCCTATAATAGTCAATAGTCATAGAGGAGTTGGGCACCACGGTGGTATTCATGCCTACCTGTTGTAGAAACATAAGGGATGTATAATAAAATACATAACTTGATAATACGTAATAATATGTTTCTCGTGGCTGATGACTCAAGGCTGAAACACGATCGATACCAACCATATTAGCATATATTTATACAGCTCTATCCTATATACATGAAAATATACGAAACCACATACCTACCAGTCCTGTAAAGTTCACGATCTATACGCGGCCTGTCATATACATATCATTATGGACGTGTATACAGGGTGATTCACCTGCAAACCATGCTCACACCTACTTTATCTTTTTATAATACATTTATTCAAATTTTGATTTTTGGAACTTTTCTAAAGACCATGTTTTTAGATAGGTACTTAGATTTGTATATACCATTTAAGAAGTGATATGTGTCGATACAAAAGATTTTTTCAAATGAGAATCTTCCTATTTTACTGTAAAATGTTGAATAGGCGTATTTACATGATTTTTTTGAAAATGTTTATGTATCTAGTTCGAAGTTCAGACCATTATATAGTTTTCGTATTATTATTCTATTATTTTTTTTTTTGTTATAGGAAACAATCTTAAAAAATAGCTCTAATTTAACATTAAAATATATGTAATATTTAGTGTAAAGGCTATACTTATTATATACACAGACAATGTTTAGATACAACTATATTATATTATTATCATTAATATAAATTAAAATTTTAAAATCATCATCATTGCCCCATATCTTCAAACTGCTATTCGTATGTCCCGGCGTATGGGACTTCAATTATCCTTAGAAAGTACTTAAGTTTAATAATTTAGAAACTATTCAATCGAATTTCGATATACCTATTATATACATAAACATTTTCTATTATTAATTCTATATCTATTTGATTAATAGTTTAGGCGTAAAAAGGGTGGTTTTCGTTTGAAAAAAGAAGTTTGTACCAACCCTTAAATAACATGAACAATTCTAAGTATTTTAAACTATGGTTTTAAGTAACTGTGACAATAAAAAATTATAAAATACGAATATGGATTAATGCATACATAAAGAAAAAATGAAGGTGTGTATGCTTGGTGAAGCACCCTGTTCCTATATTGTAGGACTATATAGTATAGGCAATAGCCATGCAAGGCCGTGCTTAATGCCTGTATAATGGATCATTGCAAACTCGTTGTTATTTTAAATTTGAGGAATTTATAAATTTTTACTGATTGAACAAAAATAAATAAATAATATTATTCAACTACTTATAAATAGTTATAATACAATTTTTAAGATATTTAGAATTTTGTAATTTTATTTTTCTACATATGTTTTTGAGTGAAGCGAGAACATTTTTTTTATTGTGTGTAGGTAAGTATTTAAGTTGTAAGCTAAGTTTATAATTTGCACCAAAATGAGTATCTAAGTATTCGATGATTCGTCGGTGTTGACGTCAAGACTAGAATTTTTTCAATTGAATAAAAAAAAAATAAACTTAAAAAAAATAAAATTATTACTATAATAAACTTTGTTTATAATAATAATAAGACTTTATCTGTAGCATACTTGTACATAATTAAAAATTGATTACAGATATATCATATATAGCTACAACAATTCTTGTAAGATTAGCTTGTGTTGAAACTTAGAGAGTTCTAATCAGAATCATGATTTATGTTAAAATTATACAATTTAAAATATAATCTATTAAATATTCTACCTATTTTTAAATAAAAACCAAGTAATTATATTAGGGTTATAGACACTTTTTATCAAAACCTAAATTGTATACAAATAATTTAAAATCATTAAGTGTTTTGTACTATCAAAAGAATAATTGATTTGAATTTTGGTGTAAATTGCAATCCCTATTTCTTACTGCCTATAAGTTATGTGCAAATCACAAACACAATTCAAAAAAGTTACTGCAAATTACACATGTTGACATGTTGTATATATATATTGGGTCAATTTTGGTACAAATTGACTACATTCGTTAGTCCCCCCCCCCGCCTCTGCACCCTTCAGCCAATAATTGTACCCGATTTACGTCCATGATCATATGTAATCTGCATTATAGTGCCGGATGAAAGCATTTGGTATTTTTCCGGGATTAATCGACACGCCGAACGTTTAAACCTCGCGGAGTTTTGTTTGCCCTAAGCGGCCTAAGCCCTCGGAAAATCCTCGGGACGCGGTCAAACTATGATTATATTGTACACTGCAAAGTCTCCGGAAGTCGGTAACTTGTTCCATATACATGCATTGGATATAAGTTATTGATTAATCGATGTTTAAATAAAATTCAAATCAATATGTACAGAAAGGTTAAGTATACAGTACAGACGTACAGTGAATGGTGATCGATGATGATTTGAGTGGTAATAATCTATCGGGGTATTTTCGGTTTTGTCGTATTTTGAGCTGCAGTTTACGATCTTTTCGGCTGTCCTACGTATTTCAATAAATAATAATATGTTGATTCGTACAGATTACAATGATGCGATGGTTGTACTTCAGCTGACTGGTACAGCGATCACAGAGGTTATATTTTAATATAGATAGGTACTATAATATATGCAGCAGGGTTCCTGCAGTACAACAGCGTATAGGCAATAGCAGTTTATATTACTTCAAAGTATATCTTTCGAAATACAATTTAGATGCGTATGTATACAACTGTTACCGATTACCTTGGAAAAACGTATAAATACATAATATACAAATGTCGAGTATATATATATAGTGATGCAATAATAAAGCTACACAATATACCTAATACCTGCATATACCTATATACATAATATTTGTTATTATAATACGTAAGTATTGAGTATATTAATATGTATATATATAACTGAAACTTACGCATAGCTATAGGTATAATTTCGGCAACAGCAGCAGCACTATATTATATTATTGTCCACGATATTCGTCAGTATTAAATTTTCTCAGCCGAACGTTATTCAACAACTACTATATATATATATATATATATATCAAGTATAATATCTTTGTACCGCAGCTATATGTATTATTAGTACCGCGGGTATACATATATATATATATATGCGGTATGCGGCGGCCGCAGAATTCATCAATATCGCGTTAGCGCGCGATATAAGAGCAATTTCATACTCGAAGGGATTTCGACCAAGCAGCCGTGGTACACCTTTACGATATAGGTATATACTTATTATATATTTTATATACGACGACATTATGCCAGTAATATATATTTCAACGATATATTATATACGAAATATTCCATCGTCATCACCGGTTAGACTACGCTTAGTACTATTATATATAATATATACGCGGTTTAATAAACGGAATACGCGTATATTAATAATCTTCGCTTTTTTTTTTTTTTTACAACATTTTCGACATTTCTTCTATATAACCGTGCAGCAGCATTCGCGCGACCCGACCGCGGGAGGGTAAATTGATTTTCAATCGTGCCGGAAATATGCATTCCTCCCTCCACACCACCACCACCACCCACACCCAAACCGTACATATATATATATATATATATATATATATATTTACTCCGTTCGCAAGTGCGTCGGTCCTACACCTCAGGCATCCCACCGCGGGCAAATCTTATTATATTTTCATCTCTTCTCGCGCTGCTGCGGCGGCGGCGGCGGCGGCATTGGCAGTGGATGAGTAGAGGTGTGCGCTCCATATAACGCGGCGGCAGCGGCCACCACTCGTCGTCGTCGGACGGGGACGAGGGTTAGAAATAAAAAGTAATGCTATCTAGGTTATGTTCCCCCTTACAACACCCCTCACTACCCGCCAACCACCCGCGAGGAGCAAGCGCCCGCTTGTCGATCGGTCGGCGGGGGCGACGTACAGGCGCCACAGATGCCTAGCGGTGGCGTCGCGCTGACCGTTGCGGGGTAGGCGTGGCCAGCGGCTTCGGCGCGTCGGCGGTAGCTTATTGAACGCGCACGCGGCGCAACTGGTCGGGAGCCCTCACTGACGCCGACGCCGCCGCGTAGTACGTCGTCCCGATGTCCCGGCACCACCGCGTAGTCGCACCACCGTAGTCATATGGCTACACGACGTCCACCACGGTGGCCACCGGCTGCCGCTGTAATCATCGCCGCTGTTGTCATCGCGGCTGTACCCCATCAGGCCGCCGCCCAAAACGCCGTCAAAGACAAATCGGGTAAGGTCGATGGTATTTATGATAAATTAATAAATAAATATGTTAATCACCATGTAAGATAATATATTATAAAATAAAGTATATATAATATGTATACCTGTACAAATACGATAGCGACGATTATTCTGTCTTATATACATAATATGCTATGATATCGCGATGGCAAATAAAATAATATAATAATATAGGAGAGGACAAAAAATACACCTATTTTAAGTACATTATATTCGTTTTTCGACGTGTTTCTTTTTTCTGGCGCAATGCCGTCATCGCGTCATCAGTGATGTATAAATTTCGTCGCGTACAATACTTCCCATCCGTAGGCCACGGTATTCGCTCCGGTGCACAGTCCGCTGATGACCCGCAATACCCATAGTTTTTCGTGGCCGAACACGTCTTTGATGATAAAAACCGTCGATATCAGGTGCAGGATCACCGCCAGGGCCGAAGAGTATAGTGCCTGGAAACGAGTAACGACGATGTCCGGTGTAGCAACGGCAATATATAACAATGACAGTATAATACAATGACAAAAATCGTGACACGACGTCCGAGCACGTGCGCACTTGGCCGGGGGACCGTGAAAATCAAATTAAATTTAAAACTAACCCAAAAAGTCGATTTTCTGTGCGGCTCGGCCCATATATACGTGTACGTATTTAGGAATATCTTATTTGGTGGGGGGGGAGAGGGTGGAGAGATGAGATATTATAGTTTTCCGTGAGCAAGGGGCTTTTGCCCCCAAATACTCCCCGATTTAATATTACAAAATCATTTAATCACAAAACAAATATTTATAGATTTATTTTATTATTTATTTATTATTTATCTACTTAAATATATTAAAAAGTTAAATTATAAATTATATTATTTTCAAAAAATTCAAGTATTTTACTATTTTGGCGTATTTGTAACTATATATATAGATATTATTTCAAATTTCCATAGTGAAGAGGTTACTAACTCTGGCTGACACTCGCTACCCCCCCCCCCAATAAATACGTCACCGCGCCGGCAGATAGGCACCTAGGTACGATAGGTTGTATAAACACGTCCCGGGGCATAGGTCTTGATGATTTTGAGTCGTTCGAGTACTAACCGTACACGGTACGTGCCCACTTAATTTTATTAAATGTCGAACATACCGCGAAGGCCTGTGCAGTGTGTCTTGCGAAACGTACAACAATCAGCCGGGTGATATTGATCGTCGGGCCAGCTATATAGTGTGTGTGTATGAGTGTGTTTGTGTGTGTTTGGGTCGCGCGCGTGTTGTTATTATATTTCGCATCCAATTTTCTGTCGTGCCGGCGGAATATAATAATAATAATAATAATAATAATAACATACGGAATTATAACGGACCTCCTTTCTCCACTCCGGTTGTTCGACACGCGAGTTTTTCCCCCGGCGGCGGTGACAATGAATTTTTTACACCCAATATAGCTCGGCTCATTAATTTTCCCTACATAGTACATACATACAGACGCGTATAATTTTATTTACGTGTGTGTGTGTGTGTGTGTGTGCGTATTTATGATATATATATATATATATATATATGTATATGTTTATATAAATATATAACCATATATAGGGGGTCACATTCGCAACCCTTCGTCATGTGTTCGACAGCCCTTTTCCTGCGTATGTGCGTGCGCGTCGCGGCAACGGCGGCGGTGGCAGGTAACGTCGTCGTCGTCGTCGTCGAATTAACCGGATTATTATTGTTATTATACATAGAGCAGGTGCCTTCGGGCAATTTCAAGTTTGAAATTTTTATGACGTGTATACCGTGTACGCGAGCCTCGGTCTTGTATTTATAGAATTTCCGATTTCGTCATGTATAGAAAACTAAAACATAAGTGGTGAAAAAAACCAGATTGCAAAAATATATATGCCTAATAAAATATAATATCCATTATATTGTTATTTGTTATTATATTGTCGGAAAAGTTTATCATAATAATATAATATGAAATCGTCATTATCGATCGACAACCGGTAAAGGATAACGGAAATAATTGCACTGATACAAAATAATAACCGTAAATTTGAAGAAATAAATCAAAAATCTTTACACCTACGACTTAAAATACAATATTATTTAATATGTAAAAACCGTGAATGGGTGAGTCATGGGTTCATACTTCATACTAATTTAAGGAGCAATGAACTCGGGGGTTATTTATTCATTTTTATTTAAAAAATGATAATATAGATTTTTTGTCAGAGTGGATGAAATCACGAAAATGAATAATTATATAATCTGATAAGATTTAACATTGAAAATAAATCGTACGGTTAAATGGTCGTTTGGTCGAATTAAATAATAACAGTATAGTACCTTTCGTGCATTTTTTATATAAAACATACATAACACTAAAAATGCACAACGTACCATAAATTATTTTTAACGTCTTATTAAATATAATTTTTTTTGCCCTCTGTGTCGTTGAAATTAACAAAGATAGAATTTCAATAGTTTTAAAAGCGGAAACGAAAATGTAATTATTTGCTAACTGGAAGACTATTTTGCACAATAGTTTATATGTTAGTTAAAGACTTTGTAAGTACCCAGATAGAAATATTAATTATTAGTCCAACAAAGAAATGTCATTGAACTTTGTGACTAGTGCAGCTTTTAATCGTTCGCGTGTTATATAAAATGTTACCGCATTTAATCGACAATTTCTTCCCTAATATTTAAAGGATAACATGTATTGAACCCATCATGCTACTTTTATGTGTATTTTGAATTGAGTCCAGTTTATTATCTTAATATCTTTGAATTGAGTCCATATATATATAAAATTATAAACTGTTACTGTAACTGATAAGTAGCGATAACTAATAATTGCAACCAACAGCAACCATTTATAAACAAAATACAAATTTTCGATTTTCATCATGAATTTCAAAATCCTCTTAATTACAATACTTAAATATACTTTTTTTGCGATAGGAACGTTCTCCGTGATATAATCTTTTATTTAAAAAAAAAATTTAGACAATCGGTTGAGTAGTTACCGAGATCATTAGCATCAAAGGTTTCAATTTTCGGTTTTATATGTAAAGAAGATATGTAACCTGCACCCTACATTGATTCAACAATAAATACAACCGTTAATTATAATTTTATTTTACTTTTAGTATTTATATTTTATGTTAAATACATTTGTAATAAACTTTTCTTTAAATCAAATTTCTCGAGAAGTAAATCGAGAAACTTTGAGATTAAATAATGATGCCAATAGTATAAATTTCTCATCAATCAAATATATTTTTTTATGAAAACAGAGAATCTTTGATGAAAAAAAATATAAAATAAAATGATAAAATGTTAAGCAATATTTTTCCATATTATATTACAGTAATACTTCGTAACTGCTATTAGTTAGGCAACAACTGAACAACCCATCAATAAAAATATATAGGTTATATAATTTATAAACTATATATATTTGAATATATATTGTTTTTACAAGTTCAAACTTTCAACTCGCACATAATAAATGTAATTTTATAATGTTGTGTATTTTTTTTGTCTGTCATCACGTTTTGATGCAGTAAAACCAAACCTTTTCATCAGCATCTTTTCTGGTAAGAAAATGAATATGGTTGGTATTTGGGTAGAGAAGTTTGGAGAGTTCAAAAGTAAAAAATTTAAAATAGTTTTTAAACACGTCGAGAAAAAATATAAGAAATAAATGAAAAACGGGTTTTTTTTTGCAAAGCAAATTTGTACAAAAGAGATTTTTTTTGTGTAATACAAAATTAAGACCGTATACATGAAATTTTCGCCGAATTTATATTAGCATTTTCTGTAAGCCGTTACACCTATACACCAATTTTCAATATATGTTGACTCTTTTTGAAATATTTATAGGCTTAAGAAATCTTGGGTAAATTTTTTTTTTTATTATTATTGTCGATAAAAAATTGATTGCTTAGTAAAAATACTTGAAAATTTGATACAAGTTTTCTCATAACTTGTAAATGAAAATTATAAAAAAAAGTATTCGAAAATGTAACACAAGGTTTCCTTTAAGTTTTTCTACCTTTCACAAAAAAAGTTACTGGAAACTTAAACTAATTTTTTATGATCGTTTAAAATTAGACATTGGATTTAGAACAATGGATTTCTCAGGAAACGATTTTCTTAGTTTGTTGTAATTTAAAAACGAATAATCGTAGACACTTGAAACGATCACAAAATATTGAAATTATCATTTTCTATACACCAAAAAATAAAAAATATTTTGACTCTTTCTTTTTATAGGCA
Organism: Neotoxoptera formosana; assembly: GCA_022818045.1. Classification (NCBI taxonomy): domain Eukaryota; kingdom Metazoa; phylum Arthropoda; class Insecta; order Hemiptera; family Aphididae; genus Neotoxoptera; species Neotoxoptera formosana. The sequence goes on along the minus strand of CM040633.1, from coordinate 22,161,341 downwards.
TAAGAAATTTTTGATTTTTTTAGTTTTTTTTCTATAAATATCGATAAAATCATTTCTGTTGTTTCAAAAAGCTTGAAAAGACAAGGTTCCACGTCCGCTGTTATAATAGCAGTTAAAAAATATTAAAAATAAATAGGCACAATTTTTTTATATAAGCATTTAAAGTTTAAATTTGGGCCAAAATTAATCAAAAACTCGAATGTTTGCAAATTATTTTGTAGTTAAAAATATAAAAAATGTTCAATTTGTATAGCTAAGGATTGAAAATTTAAAACATGGTTTCTCGTAAGTACTTAATATTGTAACCAAAAAATCTAAGCAAATATTTACATAGTTGATTTTTATAGACATTTTAACGGCTGACAGACCGTCTTTTCTCAGAATCGTTTTTCGTATACATTGATTTATATCATTGAATTCAAATTTAACACATCCATGAAAGTGACCCACTCGACACTTACTGTACAGCTGAGCGGTATCCATTTTCCGATCTTTTTTTTAATACCATAATATTGAATAGGATTACCTAAAAACGTAGGTAAAATACGTAAAACTATGTGAAAAAAAAGTCGTTGAACTTTGTGACCCCGAGTTCATTAATAATTCCTTACACATGAGGTTTTCAGTTTAAATTTATGGCAAAAACCTTCAGGCTATTTGCTTACAGAGTTTATATTTTATATACTCAAACTGTGAACCACGCACATCGCGGAAAGCGTAAGATAGGAAACACAGAATGAGGAAGGTTAACGAGAGTAAAGATTTCAACAGAGTTTCTCTAGAGAACAGTTTAAACTTTAAACCTGTAACGACTAACGACAGATATTTACCACGCGTATGTACTATGTTAAAGGTTAGGTCTTTAAGGTCGGTTTATATAAATATAAGTTTTGGCCTTTTAGGTTATTCGAGCAATGTATACACTTCATGTACATCATGTTTACCAATTTTTCGGAGACTGGTTCTGCTATACATAAGCTGACAAAAGTGATAATACCGACTCCCAGGTAACCGTACAGCGTTAAGGACACGAAATCTGTAGCAAACTGTGAAAATGTAATAGGCATTTCGGCAAACACTGGCATGATACTTCCAAGAGTAAGAATCTAAAAAATAAAAATAAAGATACTTTATTATTATTATATTTTATTATGTATGCTTGTATATAATATAAAAACATTTTTGTTTCATGTTTTTATATTAACTCTTTCCTAAACTCTGGTTCGATTAAGGATAACAATTATTAGTATATAAATAAATAGTAAACAGTAAAAATACTTTTGAAGTATAAAATTCGTAAAAGTCGTATTGAATTACTAAAATTAATTTTAAGATACCCAGATTAATTATTGTATATCTATAAAGTATACAGTATATGACATATCAACATATGTATATAATTAATAGTTATATTTATTTAGGTACTCATCATCTTTCGCTTGAACACATTATTACGTTTATCCAACGATGAATTTATTTAAAATGCTTTGGTATAATTTGTATATTATGTATAATGTACAAGTTCAGATTAAGACCTCTAGGATACCTGGGTATGTTTCTCCCCCACAATCGATGGAAAAAAAAATACTTTTAACGATATGATTTATTGTACTGATATTGGTATACAGTCCCACCAAATCAAATCATGGTACTTATAGGTACTACTTTTTACGCAGGCCCTATAATATAAACTTCAAATATCATTCTATATATATTATGTAATTGAATAAAACTTAATTATACTATAAAATATGAATTTGAATGTGCATGTTTTAAATATTTATTAATAGTTAATTCATTTCAATATTTTAATTAATAAATATAGTTTTTTTTTATTTAACTTCAAATTTTTTTAAATTTTTTGACGTTGCGGAGTTTCTGTTTTTGTGTTTATGTCAAAAAACGTTTTTATTTTTTTGATTTGTCTTATATGATTTTGTAAAACTAAATTTTGTTTACATTTCTTTTACTATTAATTATTGTAATTCAAGAATAATTTCGTAAACTGTGCAGGTATTTCATTAAGTTTAATATCTACGAGATTGAATTCGTATTAAATAATTTTAATAAATTCCGCTTTTTGTATAATATCGTTTCTTTGTTAATCAAACGTTAATATTTTATAAAGTATGTTTATACATTTGAAAAATCGTATTGAAATTTAATTAAATTTTTAATTAAACAGGCCCTGGTGGTATATACACGAACATAATATAGCATTGTATTTTGTTTTTTAGTTTTCCGTAAAAAAGTTAAAATGTATTGTTATAACTGATATTCACTTAACGATAACATTTTAAGCTGAAAAGACTATATTATTACGTTCCCTTTACACACGTAGGTTCCGGCGCATACCTCTCCCACGTCATTTAGACCTGATAATGTATTATACAATATCATATTATAAAATCAATTATGTCAACCGCTACATCCAGTGGCGCAAATAGAAATAATTTTCTGGATGGGCTACAATAATAGATAACAACTAGCAAGTTATTAATTAGCACACAGAGGAAGCTTCTATATAGCTTTTTTTTTACTATTATTTCGAGGAGGGGGGTGTGGCCCACTGAGTCTCCCCTTATTTAAGTCACTGACTACACCTGCTGTATTTTTCAATAAAAAATCCAATTGATCATTAAATTACATTACCTATATATAGTAGGTACTACATATTTTCAAAACAATAAATTTCACTATATATTAAAAAAAATCATCATATTCAGCTATTTTAATGAGTGATTAAAATTGTATCAAATTAAAGCCTAACGACAGGAATTTTTACCAATAATTGAATATATAATATATACTAGCTGGTTAGACTTTTGTTTGTATCTCTATACATACGAAAAACATAACTTTCTATTAAAATTCTTTTTAATACGGCATTTGTGAAACTCGCGGGAGAAAAGAAAAAAAACATATCGAATAAATAATGTGCTACATTATTTTCCACACAATGGCACAACACAGTACACACACAAGCACACATGTGTGCGATATCGTCGTAATTTTAAATTCGATAAGCTAGACAATACTATATTATCACGATTCACGACAAATATAGGTGCATGCCAAGGTTTTGTTTGGTTTTAGACATTGATTGAAATTTGAAACTCATTATTCGAGTTATCAGAGAGAAGATGTTCACTTGTATTGGGGCTATTCAATTATGGTTTTTATTTACACAATATGCGTATAACAAAAGCAGATCATAATAAATTCAAAATTGTAATAACTTTGTATTAGTATTGGCGTATTGGTATTGATAATTAGATTAATGAAGACGAGATTTAAATGACATTACAAAAATGTATTTCCATTATAGAATCACATGCCTTTACAACAACGATAAGAAAATAAACCACGGCCATAAACACAGACCATACATTTAGTCGTGTTGTCTTATCCAAATGTAAACTGTATTGTATCTATTTCACTAGGTACCTATAGGTGTGAATAATCATAAAAAAAATATTTAAATTTCTAATAAATATTTAATCGCATATTTAACCGATAGTTTGAATTATTTTTATTTCTTATAGGTATTCTAAACCCGAGTTTCTCAACCATAAGGGGGTCGCAAATAATTTTGAAATGGTCGCCAAATAATTAAAACTTTGATATGTAATAAAATAATAAAATGTAATTAATAGGTATTATGACTTATTAATATGAATAAAAATCAATAAATAAATGAAAAGTAATATGTGGTTGAGGGTGAGTCACCAGTTGAATATTATTTTCAAAAATTGGGTTAATATCTTGGGTCACCGACGCACTAAGGTTGAGAACCGCAACTACTCAAAACTATGTATGTAAAAAAAAAAAATGTTCGATGAGCGACATTCGTTTGCAATCGTGTTGTAAAAAAGATAAAACATTCGTAATCGTGTTGCACCCGCCAACACACAAAGGTTGAGAACCGCTGTTCTAAACAACAAATGTATTCAATATTCAAAAAAAAAAATATTTTAATTGAATCTCCGGATAAAATAAAACGTGTTCAGAACAATACACTGAATGCAAATATACAATACACTATCTAAACTTGGCAACGTAACCAAAAAAAAAACGTTTGCAATCTTTCGTGTTTCAGCTTTCAGCTAATAAAAAATTCTTTGATAAGCGACGCATTCATTTGCAATCGTATTATAAGAAAAGATAAAACGTTCGCAATCGTGTTACGGGAAAAGTATCGTTGGCAATCGTGCCATTCGCAATCGTATTATATCACCCGTTTCTCACCCACATGTATATTATAGGCAGGCAATACAATATTATTCTGTACCTATATTGCAAATTATCAAAATATGTAGTTTTTTAGGAATCGTATCAAATATATGAATATTACACGGTAAAATTCTTAAATCCTCATGTATATAAGTATATACTGTATATTATGTTGCTAAAATAATAGGTACTGAATATCGTTGTATTAGTTAATTTACTATTATCAATGTATGTATATAGTATTATAGTTTATGGTATATGACCTATGTTGATAACTTCGTTCAGTTTCAAATAGTAAATATATAAAAACAAATTTGATTAATTCATTAATTCATTTGTGTAACGTATAAAACTAGTATAATATTCATTATAAAATATTATTAGGTAAGTACACAGTATTAAAAAAAAAAACCAAAAAAACCAATGAAAATTATAATATTCATAAAAGTATTAAAACAATGGTTGTATCAAAGAGTCAAAATATTATTTTAATCAAATTATGTACTTTTTTTAATTTCAATACTCACTACTTGTGCCAGTTTAAGACGAAATGATATAGATTGAATTAACGAAGTCATGATTTTATTTCAATTATTTTAATATAAATGTACAAACAATTAATATTACAATTTATGCAGTCTACAATATTATTCTTCACTATAGCAATATAGTTTACGACTAATGAGTGGTATAAAACTAGCACTCTGCCGATGCTCAAACATTACTTATCTACCTATGTCATTTATGGGCGAGGTTGGATACTATATAGTTAGGTTAGGTACAATAATGGCATAATATCTGTATTTTAACGGTTATAATAAACATGATAAATTTAAATGTATATCATAGTTCGGATCATAAAAAATAAATGACTCATATCAAATCACTTTAACATTATTTATAGTTTTGAGAAAATGGTAGTAATACATATTCACATCGACTTCAAATTCAGATATTGTTCGAATAATCAGAATTTTTATCGTCGATCAATTAAACCAAATCGCGCACATGCACTGTAATTTAGGTACAGATTCGAAATTGTTTTAATCAATGAATTAATTAAAGTGAATCGTGTATAGTCATATACCGATCGTTCGGGATATATGTGGAGTTGACAGAGTCGAACAAGACTTAAGTATGATATCACAATAGTAATCCATCGCATAAATCACCTGCAAATATTAGACACTGTGAGTGACAGGAGTGATTTATGTATGAATTGATTTAGGTAGTCACAGCTGATGGTGCAGGGGTGCGGTAAATATGACAACTAATGCTAAATAATTTCGCATCTGCAATGTTGGCGTTTGATATGATATATAATATTATGTAGTTATACCTTTACATCTCGCATTCAAATATTGTCGTTGATTCGGAGGTAAAACGTTATACTTATAGGTACACATAAGTGGGCGATATTACCATTGTTATTACGTAATGCAAACTACACGAACGTTGATAAACTAAGTAAATATTACACATTATACCTAATGAATGATTCGTAATAAGCCTAGCATTTCTATGAGTCGATTATTATAACTCCAAGCTCCATATGTATTGACGATGAATTAATTCTTTACCATTTGTATACTTGTTTATAATTCTGTAAAAATGTACGATTATTGACGTTTTTAGTACAATTTCTAATTATTTATTAACATGTTTATTTACACACACTAGTATAAATCACATATATATATAGTCACAACAGCAGTAAATAACAGGTGCGTTCTTTGAAACCGGCGAATTTATTATTCTAATAGATACGTGTATTCAACCATAATTATATATGTATACACTATATAGACCCTACATGTAACAAAATATGATATATTAACATTAATATAATAAATGTTACAACTAATATAATACATACTATAAATTCATAAATGCAAAAATTGACAATCAATTTTAATGGTTCGCAGATATTCAATTAGTTAATTATTAGTTATTCCATTATGATTTTATCTCAATAGATTATTGTTATTTGTTAAATATTAAATTCTGTAGGCTATATAATAGAAAATATTTTGTATGCATAATAATATAAACGTAATAATATAATATTATTTATTGCCTTATAAATGTATTGTTTACCATAAAATACAAATTAAAACAACTGAGCTTTCACCAGTTATGCGAATTAATTATTAACTTATTTCAATCCTTTATTATGCTGTAACAAAATCCAATTAGTACATTATAGTTAATAATTCATTTTCAAAATCAGTGCCCATTGAGGTTTTGGTTTGAAAAATGAAAAAAAAGACAATATACTCTCGCTAAACAAAGCTACTATTGAATAATACACAAGTCAGCGTGTTTATCGACGCTTTGTGCAGTTGGTGTACCCTCTGCAAGCGTTAATCGCATCCGGCTATTGGTTTTTCATTAAAACCGCGTTTATTCGGACGGAAATTAATGTATTTTATCGTGTTGCAGAATTACAACGAGCTATTGACTGGCTTACTTTACAGCGGGGCAAAGACTGGGGATGGGGAACCGGGACGGACACCGCTCAGGCCATCGTGGCCATGGAGATGACGAAGACCGGAGGACGTCTGGAACGGGAACTGAGTGCCAAACAACTTGAAATAGAGCTTTTGGCGAGGCTATGGCAGCACCACGACCCGGATTCGGTTACCCTCCAACAACAAGACGACGAAGACGAAGCGTTAACCGTAGCCAACATAGCGACGTACTCGATGGCGTTGGCCAGTGCTTGTCACGATCCAAGACAATTCCACGGACACGATTTGATTGGTAAAAGCTATAAAAAAAAAAAATTACAATAGACAAAAATAGAAAATCTGTAATCAATTCCAGTATAATATTGTATCGCCGATTTTAAACGTCATGTTAATTCAACAGTTTGATTTACAGGTTCGTTACTACAACATGAAACTATATCCGATTTGGATTTTTCGTACAGTTCCCTGGTGGCGTGTGAATCAGGTACACACGTCAGAAAAAGGCACATTAGAAGACTAATGGAGATAGCCAACACTAAGCATACAGTGGGTCAGTTACAATACAATAGACTAGAAAAACAATAACTATATACTGCCTTTTTTGTTCAAAGGTTTAATAATCGTATAAGTACCATATAATAATAATAGAAGTGTGCATTTTCAAATGTTTAGCCAAAACAATATATTTTTATATAAGGTACATCGAATTTGGTACCTAACTAATCAATTGTAACACCAAAACTGCCTTCAGGTCTTAATGATTAATGCAACCACGCAGCGATAGACGAATAGTACCTACAATTTAAAAAATACAAGTAAAACATAACCAACATTCACCTACCTATTAGCAAATTTATTTAAATGCTAAATGTAATGACTAATATAGTAATGTCTAATAGGTTATTATTTATAAACATTTTTTATTTATAACAATAATATCTATTTAATATATATACAATATAGGTGCAGGTTATCAATGCAGGTGTATTATTTTTTATTTTTATCACTGTAAACTCAATATCGTTAATGTAACCTAACCCGTACAGTATACGTATAGTATAATAATATCTAGGTATCTATCATAATATGCGTTTTTGCTAAACATTTTGCGAAACGAACACTTCATAATATTATTACTTTGAATTTTAATATTTTATAGACCTAGTATATTATGTTTTCTAAACTAACAAATAACGTCGTATATTATGTTTATTTTCAGATTCATTGAGTGTGGCCATATTAGCGCTCCAGTGCGTGGAACACGATCATCGCAACAGAAACGTAAAACCGTTACTCAAGAAACCGTTAGCGACGTTAATAGCACTCCAACAGCCGGACGGAGGATTTGGTAGTCTTCACACCACTGCGCTTGCAATCCGAGTGAGTACCTTAAATCATAATCCATACATTCCAGCAGTGGATGCAGATCTAGATCGTGTAAGTGTGTGTGTACGTGTGGGAGAAGGGGGATAGCGCTAAAATCTATGTGTACAAATAATTCCTATATATTACAAAATATGTTCCTAGGATAAGATCAGTGAATAACTTCACATTTATCAATACTCATGGTGGTTTTTTTTTCAATAAGTTCAATGGGTTTGTGGCTAACTGACATGTGTGTATTTGTCATCGATCATTGTGACTCAGAATACATAAGATATAATAATTTAAATACTATTATAGGTATCTACGTACTATATAAGAAACGAAAGTTATTTTCAAGTTTTGTCATATTCTTATACTTGTTTGTATTTGTTAAATTAAGTCATTGTTTACTATTATAGATAGGTACAGAATAAATACACTTCAAATGAAAATATCTTACATCAAAATGATTTACTCATATTATGTCTATGTTAATTAAAGAATTAAATATAAATATTGTATTATTATTTTACCAAATCCTGTTAGTCATCTGCAAGACGATAATTGAGTAGTGTTTAGTAGTTAACATATTTATAAAGTGAAATAAATACATTTGACAATTTGTGAAACAGAGTATTATGAGTGTGAAAAAAAAACATAAAAAGTGTGGCCATATTAGCCCCGGTCTCCCCTACTAGTCTACTATTATAAGTTATAACCAGGGCTGTGAATTTAATGCACTAAAAAATTGTTAAATATGTATGCATTTATGTACTAAAAACCGGCAAAATATGCACTAAAAAATTTAAAAAACGCTCTATTCTTTTTAATATAACGTTTCTTCGTAAACAATTACGATTCGTTATCCGTTTTGCTTCTGTTCTATGTACAGGCGTTGCAAGAAGGCAAAGCCACGTGGAACCGGACAAACGCTGTCGACTGGCTGTTAAACCATCAAGGACCCGACGGAGCTTTCTTCGACATTGCAACGACGGCCGAAGTGATAATGGCCTTGGCGCGCGTGTCCGGCGTCGCCGAGGGGATAGCCGACCACTGCGAGGTCCGACCCGGAGCTGGTGAGTGTTGCCGGGGAAGCGTGAGCGCGGGACGGGGACGGAGCCATATAGCGTTGGTTGGGGTTATAATAATAATTGAGAGCCGACACCGTAATTATCTTATCTATATTCACCCGTGTCGGGTTAGGCATACTTTTGTACGCCTATATAACGATAAACCAACTAATACTGCCGTGAATAATACGATATACCTAGATAAGGACAACGTCGGCACCGCGGTGATCATACCGCACCCGTCGGCCGTCGACACCAAACGTCCGGTGTCCGTCAACGTGAGCGAACCCGCGGCCACCGACGAATACCGCGGTCTGCCGCAGACATCGGACGGCGGCACCAACGTGACCGTCAGCTATTCACTGTGGATCGGCAGCAACATCACGGAAAAACGATCGATCAACATCACGGCCGACCATAACGTCACGTTCTACGAGATCATGCAAAGAGCGTCTGATCTAGATAGCGCTTTCACGTACGTTATAATATTATAATAATATAGTATATACGATATTAATTATCGTTATGTAGGTATGTATGCGATGTCAAATAACTAAATATTGGACATATAGGTAATCAATATCGGTGATTAAGTTGATGATGGGGATGGATTCAGAACTTTATTTTATGAAATAATATAAATTATATTATACCAACCGTGTGCCTATAATATGTTAGCTGTCCATAAAAAAACCATAGCCGTCCTTTGACACCGAAGAAGTAATTGATGATCAAAGTTGGGTGGTTAATTCAGGGTTTGTGTGCACGCAATTTCACCATCCAGCAAATTACCCCCCCCCCTTCCCGCGCCGCTCATTAGTCGCGTTAAAATATAAAAACGTTTTAAACTAGTCAGCATTGAAAACTCGAAACGTAAAAAACGTAATAAAAAACGTAATAAAATACAATATATATATTATTAATCAACATAAAGCCCCGCAAGACGATTGTTCACAACTCCACTCCGTGGACTTTAAATAATATACTTACAACTATAATTAACTACCCGTACAAAATTTAATTTTTATGTATTGAAATACTCTGAATATATTTTTAGTATAGTTAAATTATTTTCCAAATAGGCACACCACTCTCAGAAATAATCCAAGATGGTCGAACCAAATGATATACAATTATATCCATTGTAATTTGTAGATATATAAAATTAAAATCTAATAATATAATTTAACGAAGGTATATTTTATGTAACATAAAATAGTATAACTACTATTTATAATATATAATATGATATGTATTACGTTAACAATTATATAATGTATATTGTATACTATAACGTGTAGTAATTTTGAATAAAAAAAATTTAATACCGCAGTTATAGTTACACGTACTTGCCTAATTTTATTTTACTATGCCCCCCTCCCATTTCTCTACACGGAAAACTCGCTGATGATTAATATTTCTATTAGTAAAATAAATTGTATAAACATTAAAGAATTATTTAGCCATCAAGACTAACATAGGTAGTAATTGGTTTTTTGTATAGGTTTTCAGCTACGGAATGGCCAAATGGTCATTATGTGCACACCCTATCGGGACTTAAAGAGGAGCCGATGAGTTATCATTTTTGGCTGTTGTACAAACTGAGATCGTGTCCTGACCCGCAAAATCCTCCAAGCAATCAACTAGTAGCTCCGACTGGTGTTGACGATCTAATCGTGCAAAATGGTGAACACTACTTATTTTGGTACAAGAAGCTCTAAATGTTGTAAAGGTTTGTTTTATCTTTAAATACCTCTATACAGGCTGTTGTTTTTTGTCTAATAATTATAATAATAATAATAATTTGTCTAATAACACATTAATCATTTTGTTTCAGGGTTACAATTGGGATTTCGGATGTTTATATACAACGTTTAAAATATTATGGTCGACAATAATTAACAGAAATAATAATTTTTAATAAAATATATCTTTTTTCTAGGGATTAAGTGATATTCATTTTAGACTTGTTGAAAACTATGTGTCAAAAGTTATTTTTCTCTGTACCTACGCTTATAAAAACAAAAATTAACAAAATATTTTTTTTTCGCAAACTTCTTTTAATATTGTAATAATTGTTTATCTACTCATCACATGTTTATACGCTTCTATATACGATTTTTAGATTGATAATTAATTGCATTCTGCCAAATGTGGCTTACGTACATTTTATATATAATATACATAATATACACTGTACTAACCATATAAAATATTGCCTTAGTCACTACATGTATCGTCACTTAATATTTATGCGACATTGTACAAGCATAATTTATTGTGTTTATAACCGAAAACTTTGAAAGGCTGTGGAAAACATTATCTTTCAAGATCCTCTCATACTTATTATAAATAATTTTTCAATATATATGATACAAATAATATTTATAGTTTTACTCAATACACAAACAATTGCTTTTATTGATTTTTAATGAACATATTTTATCCGTCTGGTTTTTAAATTCCTATTTAATATGGTTCAATCTTCTTCAGTAGAATTGTGTACATAGGTCGCACAATACTGGACCCCAGAACATGACTGTTGGCTGTACGGCTAGAATCTCTAGATCGTCATTCATCAACTACGTTTTTCGGGTTTAGTTCTTGTTAAGTAAAAAGCTTAAAAAGTATAAATACCAATTACCAATACATGCTAGTAGGTATACACAAACTGGATTTTTGTAAAGTGGAAACTTTGAACAAATGAACCTTTTCAAAATAGTCTATAATATCAACCATTGCATATATCATACATTTTGCTCAGGGGCGGACGCAGGGGGGCTTTGGGGGTTTAACCCCCCCCCTTTCATTTAATGATCACGAACAAAAAATAATTTATCTGACCTGACTGATCTACAAATGTATTATAAATAAATACATTTAAAAAAAAAAATTTCAAACCCCCCCTCCGAATTTTTTTCCTGCGTTTGCCCTGATTTTGTTACATACTAGTTGCAGACAAACTGTTCAGGTGATTATGATAACATAACAATATTGTGGACAGGTATTTCGTTATCGACATAAATTAATTGCGCGATCATCAAGTTAATGAAGATCATATGCGGAGTTTCGAACATGACCTATAAAAGGTGATAGGTATAGGTATACGAAATGCGGTATCTAATATAATTATTACATATGTTACTGGCAAAGTAGGAAGTCGGACATTGTATCACAAGTTATTTTGTCAATATATTATAATATAATATTATTATGTTTATTGTGCCACAAATAACTACGTATCTGTAAGTCTGCAGTGACTTGTTCTATTCAACATTAAATAAACTAAAGATTATTTTATAATTCATAATATTTTGTATTATAGCTGGTGCCTAATGATACCTAATGACGAGGTATCTATTATATTATTCCTTAATACACAGTACCATATAAATAGAGTTTAACATTTTTGTACCTATTGATCATATTTACTTCAAAATAATCAAAATATAATAGAAAGACTTTTATTTTTTGGGGGTGCACAATTCCCAGGGTCGGCCTGGCCAAGGCTGGATGGCCGGGATTCCTGCCTGCAGGGCCCTTGCCGTGTTATAGTTTCTGGGCCCTTGTACTGTGTTACCCCGTAATACAGGTCCATTTCCCCAGCCCCACCATATTGAAATTTCGTAAATTTTTTTTTTTCATTTGATTGTGCTACGTTAGTGCTGTTTGTTCTACTTGGTCTCGCGTTTGTGCTGACTTCCTAAGTCCTAACCCTATGAAATAAAATTTTAGGTATAGCGGGGCTGTCAAAATGTTAGCCCCGCCAATTTGGAATTTCGAAAAATTTTTTTTTTCATTTGATTGTGCTACGTTAGTGCCATTTGTTCTACTTGGTATCGCGTTTGTGCTGACTTCCTAACCCTAGCAAATGTCAACTTTGTGCTTGTCGATTTTATATTCCTATTCGCCACATAATGAAAAATAACGCTACATTAAAATTATATTTTCAGAACGAGGTGAAGACCTAGTGCTAAACTTGATATATATGTAGGTTGGTAATTCATTACAATGATGTATTACATTTTTTATACATATTTTTGTGAGTTTTTAGCTATCATAACGATAGCTATTGACTCCAAATGTATGTTAAACTTATATTTTACAAAACTATTTTTTGTTTATAAGATGGCATGCACCCATATGTTTTTATTAGATTATAATAATGACTTTTTTCTAGATTCTAGAATATTTTATTTGTTTATTTTATTGATATACATTTATTATTATGAGAAAATTATTTTAGCAATATTTATTATTATTATTAATAACATTTTTCACTATTACATTTATATTTTATTTTTAAAAGTTCAAATAAAAAGATTTTTCTTAAACTAACAATGATTAACTTGTAACTGTCTAAACACTAAAGAACAATCGTTTGATAAAAAAATAATAATAATATGGCAACGTTGCACGTAAATTCGTTCTCAATCGTATTGGTTTTTTGGGTCAGCGATAAGTTCTTTGTTATTTTAAGTGTTCTCAATCGTTCGGCCACAAAGGTATAACGAACTTAATCTTTCGATAGCCGTTATGTCATCTGTAAAGCAGTCGCAAGTTAATGACAAAAATTGCAACTCAAAAAAAGTTTTTTAGTTTCCTTCTTATTCCGATTTGCCATAGATTATAGTAGGTTTTATCATGTGATAAATTATAAGTTTTCTTATATAAGGTTGCATAAACAATCACTAAACATTTAACGAATTAATAGTGAGCTAATGTCCTTTAAACATGATTTAGTGGCCCATGATTGATCCATTAAATTATATTGAACCATTACATTAATCAATTTTTTCATTCAACCCAGCATTAGGGATTCGAAATCGTAAATCATACTGTTTAAAATGTCATCCATTTTTACATTTTAAAATCAAATTAATAGGAAGGTTAGAGTTATAAACATTTAATGTACATAATATTGTATGTAATATATTTAATTAATTTAACGTCGGATGATCGATCTCAAGTCAACTTCGTTACGACTTTAAATATGGTTTTAGCTTTTAAGCTCATTCCCAGTTTTATCGGTTCGATGAACAAAATATAGGTATAAAAAAAAGATTGGTATCGTTCTCCCTTTAACAGTTAACACTTAACAGTCCTTACATATGCACCTACACTACTATAAACGGCGCATTGTATAGGCAATCCGGATTGAAATGTCATTCGTAAATTACTTTCACATAATATAAAATTTGGAAATTTTATTTTATACGAGGAGCATAATATGTAATGGCCATTTTACTTCAAAATAAGTAAATGATAATAACATTTTACACCGACCTGGTAACAAATTTAACAATTGAAATTGTTTTTTTTTAAATTTAAAATTTAAATATATTATTAATCTGAAACTAATGTACCAACGTTTTACCTTTTATAGGGAATATATTGTATTTTACACCTAAGAAAAAAAAATCAAGCACAGTAGCACTCTGTGGTCATATACTCATATGCCCTTAGACCAGAGGTTCCCAAACTGTAGGTCGCGATTATATTTTTTAATCATCTATTACTTTTCGTTGTTGTTCAAATTCAGTTTTATCGTCAATCATTATCTGTGAGTGTGACGATTACGAGTTTACAGCGACCGAGTCAAAGCTACGCAATTAGATTAATAGTTATTGAAAAGATAATGATTTATCAGAACACAAATTAATAGGTACCTGCATGACGTTCAAAACTTTTGATTATTTTCAGTAACACACGGCACATCGAATACGATACACGTAGTTATTTATTTAATATTACTTTTTCTCAAATAAATTCGTTTTTTTTTTTTGTACTTTTGTACAACTATGGACAAATGGTTAAACAAAAAGTCCATGCCTCGAATTTTTTGTCATAAGCAACTGATTTACTATAACAGCAAAAAAAAAAGGCCATTCATAGATTCATTGATATTGTGGGTCGCCAAATTTTAAAAAATTCCCAAAATGGGTCGTACAATAAAAAGTTTAGGAACCTCTGCCTTAGACAATATTTTTGGGTAGGTACAACAAGGGCGATTGTAAATTCTATCGATTTTTGGGTAGTCGATTTTAGGGTTTGATTTATTATACTCACAATATAATGATCAGTAGTTGATTCATACATTAATATAATATAAGTGGATACATATATCTCCATTACACTAAGAATATATAATGATCATTGGTTAAAATAAAATAAAAACTAAATTAAAAAAAAAAAGTAATTTAATACAATATTTAAAATTAAGATTTATAATGATTAGATGCAGCTTTGACGAATTGAATCATGGTAATATTTTTTTCTTTGAATGACAAAATGATGGTGTTTAAATATTGTTGGCGTGTTTTCGATTGAGAATTTTTGAGGTTATTAGATTCGTTAATGCTGTTTAATTCAATGTAAGTAAATGTTTGAATTTCTAATAGTGCTATTTTAAAAAGGGTGTTTATTTGGATGTGTGTTTTGAAAACATTGAGCTAGGTGTGAATGAAACGATTCACATGCATTAGTGGTTAAATTCAACTCAGCGCTACATTGAGCCCATATATTTGGTGGAAATAATGCTTCTTCTGTGATGCAGGTGTCTAATAATAATAAAATTATTATTAAATTATTATTTTTTTGTATAATCGGCAAATAGTGCAAGTTTCAATTTTTCGGGTTTTATGGTTTCAATAACAAAAAATTAGAAACATCTTCAGAGTCTAAAAATACTAATCCAAAGCAAAATCTAAGCCAATCACCTATTTCTGTTATTTTTTTATAATCTTCTGTTAAACCAAATCTTTGTATTGTTCTTCATCAACTTTGAGTAACATGAAACCTACAACCCATCAATTTCACGTTTGGCCAGATTAAAATGCATGCGTTGTGTATTGCTTTTTCAAAATCAATAACAATATTTTTTAGTTTAAAAAATAAAATCATGCGATGAACATATTTCATTAATAATTTAATAACATTAAATATAAGAGAATACGTGTTTATCTTTTAACACATGAAAACGCAAAGGAATTTAATGAGTAATGACCATTAAAGTATCCATGTATGGTAAAAAGCTGCAAAAAATGTTTTACGCAATACTTAAATGTTCCTTCCATGTATAATATTTCTGTTTTACAGTTTACACATAGCTTTCAAATTTATTTTACAGGAAAATATAATAATACCTTTTTATACATTATTATATTGAACAAAATGTTCGTTTCTACTTGTCATACATACAGTTTTATTAAAAAAATTATGAACGTCAAAAGATCATTTAGGTATTTTTGGCATCATTGTCTTTCTCCTAGCATTATATAAATTTCTTTTGGCATAATTGACGTCTGTAACCTGTAATTTGCTGTTGTTCCCATTCAATCCATTTTCATCTACCACGAGCTTAATAATTTTGCTTAGCTCTTCACAATTATTTTCTGCTGCCTTTCTTTTTGCTCCAGTGCTTAAGACTTGCCGTTGAAGTATATTTTCCGTTATTGCATCGTGGGTATGCTGTGTTCGCTGAAATGTAATTGTTCTATTATTTCCAGAATTAATTGTTTTTAAAACTGCGGAACACTTTTTATTCTCACACCGCCACTTTTCTTCACCTGACTTTAAAACTGTTTGTTTATAATATTTAAAATTATTCAAGCATAGCAAAACTTTACCTCGTTCGCTGATCATTTCATTTAATGCGTTCATTTTGAAATCAACGGATGAACTAAATATGCCTAATGTATAATATATTGTCGAACGCGTTCTTATCGTGAACGATATTATATTTATCAGCCAGTGTAATAATAATGTCGTTTAGATAAGTAGACAGTAAAATTGCTGTGCAGCTATATTTTTAAAAATAGGTACAGTCAAATTCGCGTATAACGATGCCGTATATAACGATATTCCGGGTAAAACGATTCCAAACAATGTATTTGGTTGGTTTTATATGTTATGTGTAGTACTTTTATTCGTATATAACGATAATCCGGATATAGCGATGTTATTTTAAAACGAAAATTGGTTTTTATAATCACCTATAGCGATTAATAATATGTATGCACATTGTGTAGTAAATTTGATTTCGTCCAAATTGATAATTCTTATCTGTAACAGATAATGACGTGCATTGTACGACCGTACTGTATACAGCATACGTTTCGGAAATGTATTTTTATATTGATCAGGTGCGTACTTTTGTTTCGGTCACAGTGACATAAATACGCCAGAAGTATCAATTACATTTAATAATATTTCTAATTTTGTTAAAAAATCTTATTCAAATTATAAACAAACTACTAGGTATTATATAGATTATTTTTCAAACAAATCGTAAACATATACTATAGGTATATGTATTATAATCTGTACATTTATTAAAATTTATATAAATACCTTGAATATGTAATCTTAAATATATTTAAACAATAAAAAATGTGTTTATTTTTTTTTTTTTATGATCCGGATACAACGAAGTTCGGTTATAACGATCAGATTCCCTAGGTCCCTAGAAAATCGTTATAAGCGAATTTGACTGTAGTTGTAATCGATGGAGTATACATTTTTTGTTCGGGTATTAAAAACGTACCAGTGGAATTAACATTTTTTTCAGATTAAAAAAGTACCGGTGGAATTTACGTGAAAAAGGATTTAAAAAGATGACAGTCAGTGCAATTCGCATGCGACCAAACAACACGATTCCGTACGGTCCTTATTTGAGAACGAATCATACACATTTAAAACAATCATTTAGTGGTGACGCGTATTACATTATAGATGCATCGTGCATATATTGTACCAATAATAGGTACCCATATGACTAATATTGAATTGTTTGGTTATTTTTGGCATTTAAAGTCCTTCTTTTATAGAATATAGTAGTATAAATTAATTGTTCTTGGCTCTTGCGTAGCTGCGATAGTTTTTTGTACCACTGCTATAATGCCTAGTAAGAGGCAAAAAAAAATGTTCATAGTATTTTATGTACTTAATTTCTTTTTGTCTTATTGCTTATGGCCTAACGATAAAAGGTACATCGGGAGTCAGTCCATATACAAATTAACTGTTTATCCTATACCTCAGAATTTTTAAATAATAGATACTTAGGTCTCCATTTAAATAACAATGTTTTCTAATCGTCCTAAAGTTACGTAGTGGCTCAGGTTAAGCGTTAGGAGTCAAATAATAAATATCCGGATTCGTTCTGTATACGGGCATGTTTATAGGGATTCCTAACCTATTGAGCCACTACCTTTCTTCCAAACAGACTACAATACATCGTTATCTAAATAGGGACCTAAGTATCTATTATATGACTACTAAGATAAGATAAACGGTTCATTTGTATAATTTTATATTTGTATATGAATTAACTCGATGTTTCCCTATGTACCTACAATAAACCTACCTTAATTTGTTTTAATTGTATCGTTAGCAATAAGACAATAAAATATAATATCTATATTAGGTAGATACTTATTTTTCAAACTATAAAGATGCCTTCCTAAAAGCAGTAATTCAAAAAACTTATTGCAGCTGCCTGCTACGAATGTAAAATGAATTTATACTAGAAAACTAGGTATTAAATAGTAGCCAGTAGGACTTAAAATGCCAAATATAACCAAAGATCCAAATAGGTATGTAGGTAGTAGGTACCTAGCTATTATCGGCATAATACATTCACTTATGAAATACACAACTAATTATTTATTAAATTAACCCAGAGGCCATTGGCTATTGAGACGTCTATGTTACAATTACAAATTTACAAAGGTGACCAACACGTACCCACATTTTATACTTTTCTTGTTAATTAGTCATTAATCATTCCTAATTTTATTTATTTTTTAGGTTATAACTGTATTTTAGATTCTGAGCGAAAGTATTTCATCTTGTAAACTTGTAATCAACTTTTAACTTGTAAATCTGAAAAAATTATTTACGTGGTTCAAATTTGGACGAAATTAGATATTTGAATGGAGAATAACAATGTTAGTAATTTCGTTGTAATTTAAAAATATTTTTAGTGGATGCTTGAAACTTTCAAAGTATATTATTATATCTTATACACTCAATGACATTTGCAAATGCAATGTTTTCTCCAAAAATTAATTACATTAATAGGAATAATATCATAAAATACACAAAATTATGTAGGTTGTCAGACTGTCTTCACTCAGAATCGTTTTCGTATACAATGATTAATATCATTGAATTAAAATTGAACACACATTAATGTAAAATCAACAACATTTTTCTAAAACTAAAATGTATTTTGGAATTTTGGATAAAATTACCTTAATTTTTATTTTACCAAAATAAAATATGGAAAAAAAAATCTAATTGTTTTAGTATTTCAGATTATTTGTATACACAACCATACAATTATAAGAACCATAACTATTTGTTAATACCCAATACATAACAACGATTATTATAACTTTTTCTAATCAGTCATCAGTCATCATATTATTATACTAATGATTTATCAAAGTGTCACAATATTTTTCAGTAGGTAAAATCCTCTTATAAAGATTATTGTGACAACAATTAACTTTATATTTTGAAAAGGATAAAATAAATATTCAAATATTTACGAACAGTTAAATAATACTATATTGATAATAATAATACATACTGTTATATTTAAAATAATCATATAATATGTTATATATATAATTATGTATTCATTTTTTTTCTTAATATACTTTACACAACGACAACGATAATAATATACACCTAAACCTAAATTTAATTTCGGTTTAAAAAAATAAGGAGATTAGAAATAAAACACAATATACATTAAGAATCAAAAAGGTGAGATTATACATTTATATACGTACTATATTACACAATTACATTATCTAAAAAAAAAAATTGTATAATAACGAAAAAATCACAGAAGAGTAAAAGCAAAAAAAAAAAATCATACTTATATATTTTGAGTTTCTTGATAATAGTGTATATTATACTATAATATTTTTATAAACATTATGATTTAAGACAACCAATATAATTAATATCAATACAACAATAAGATCAAGTTTATATTTCATAAAGTTTAAGAATAATGAGCACAAACCAAAGCACGACTCTGAGATATTGCAGGTTGATTTCTTTCATTCCAAAAATATAATTCAAAACATAATTTAAATGTACGGATGAATATTATTACTATTTACACAAAACATACATCATAAAGACAAATGGAGAACAGTAATCATATACCGTGCAATAACATTAATTTTTTTAAATGTTTAATATATATTTTTATAAAAATATTTTCATTTTTTATTAACTTTTTTTTTTGTTGGTAAAGGAAGACCGAACAAATCTAAATAACATATAATAGTAAAGATTTTCATCATGAATTGCAACAATACAAAATAAAGGATAGTTCGGTTATCCATTATCATGGTAGAGTAAATTTGTTGCGTTAATTTTTATAAATTGAATACAGTTTATTAAAATACCGACAAATGAAGCAGGTTCATATTCGCGTCATAACTGTGATATATTAATAAACCTAATATAAAGTTTAATTATATTTTTTTTGTCTTTAGACCTATCATAATATAGTTAATAAAAAACAAAAATAATAATAATAATTAAAAAAATTTGGAGGGGATATCTGAAAATATACAAGTCAAAAAAAAATCTATAGAACATTAACCCACCAATGGTCACAATTCATCATTGGGTAAATGGTGAGACCGCTCACTACAAATTTGTTTTGAAAGTTGCATTTTAAGCATACTTGATTTATTTTACTAAATATACAATATTTGCATTGTTGTAGAACACATTCATAATATAGTACAGGCGGCTGAACAGCAACTACTGCTTGCGCCTTTACTTTTCTGTCTTTGATCTACAAAAAAATAATAACATTAAATTATGATATATAGTTTTATTTTTTAAGTGTATAAGTTAATTTCATCCATAGAGCGATTATGTAAAATTAAAAGGTAAAAATAGTTTGATTTTCTTAACCGACACTAATTTTAAAATTGAAACTTGGCATTCTTTTAAAAATATTGAAATTGAATACTAGAATAATTAAGTTTTACTAGCAATATTAGGAACAAATGCAATTTACCGACCTCCTCACAATTTTCGATTTTTTTTTTTTAAACGACATTGTTTTTTTACTTAAAACGATGGTATGAAAATTGTTTTCCAAAAACTATTATTTAGAAGTTATAGTCATTTCAGATTTGGGGTTATATTTGAGGCACGTTCAACGCTTATAAGCTATAACACTGCTGTGTCCTGTGTTAGTGATGGGCGCTTGAAATTTTGACTTAGTTACCTAACCTATAGGAGTAAAGTTAAAGTATAACAAGTAGTCACTCTTTATGCCTACCGGCTCCGGTCGCAAAACTCGAGGTCCTGCAGACCTCTCGGTAGGGGACTCGTCCCCCAAACCTCCCGAGTGTAAAAAAGTTAGTTGAATGTAAACATAAGCCTGCTAAATGGATGACCTAAACTATGAGAGTAAAGTTAAAGTACAACAACTAAAGTCATTATCTAATCTCTACGTTGATCGGCTTTAAAAACATCGTATTTTATAAGTTAGAAATTATAGTATTTTAATTAGGCTAATATACTCTAATTGCTCAACTATATTTCACCTTTATAATGACGTGATTCATAATATTATTATTACGCACGCTGTAGTGTAAAGCGTTGATGGCGCGCGCTATTTACCATAAAACCGCAAATTTGAAACGACTATAACTTCTAAAATAAAAGGTTCCGGAAAAAAATGTTTACCCTATAGTTTTATGCATAAGAAACCAGTTGTTTAAAAAAAATCGAAAATCGTGAGGGGGTCGGTTAAGTGCATTTTAGCCCAATATTGAAGTTGGTTCTAATTTTAGAAACTGACTATTTAATTTTTAGTTTTACAAAATATGCATGAACTAGTTATTGTAATATAATATTATTATTGTTTTATAGAAACCTTTTTATATGACGTAACCAATAATAATAGTAATACTATTGAACGATGACGGAATCAGGTTAAACGAGGAAATGTCTGCATAAGTAGTAAATATTTTTATACAATAATAACAAATGTTTTACTGTGCTGTTAATAAACATATTTTAAAGATGTAAGTTATAAATATTATTATTATGAGAATCCAAGTTAACATTTAAATGCATAACTAAACTTTTTTTTAAGAAAAAAAACAAAAAGTTAAAATATTTAAAAATGTTAATTTAAAAAAACAAAATATAAATATAAAATATAAATTTTTCAGTAGTTTAAAAATTATTAATTAATGTAAGTGTATGTTTTTATAAAATGTTTGTTATTACAATATATCCTTTGAAAAAAACATAAAAAAAATGTATTGGTTTTTAAATTTTGGCCAATGGTGATGAAAACAATAACAATTAAATATCATTCACAGGGATATTCAAGGATCTAGAATTCTAAAGGATTTTGAGGTTGCCCATTACTATTTTCATATGTCAACTATGAATTAAAAGAGTACAGGTAGTATCATCGGGAGTCCATAACCATTGACAAAAATCATTCGTTCATCATATGTCTCACCTTGTGAATTAGGTTCGGGTAGTGTTTCCCTTGGTACAAGATGCATAACAGTGGTACGGGCTGGCACAAGGCCTAGAGCACCCAATGTGACGTTGCTGTGTAAAAATCGACCCTGATATATCAGTCTGAGGATCTCAGCTTTTTCGACTGCTTCGTCCGCCCAATCTGTAATCATTACAAAACATAATTTAATAATTTAATACATTGACATAACTTAACATTTGTAATCAAACGTAGAATGAATGCCGTAAACAAATATTTAAGTAGTAGATGACGTGACAACGCCGTAGTAATTTAACATTTTCCTAGATAATAAAATCATTAAGGGTAGTAAACAGTACATATTGACTGAGTTATAAATTATCATGTGCTAAAATAATTAAACGCAATGAAAAAGAGAAGTATAAGTATTAGTGTTATAAGAAAAACTTGTCACAAAAACAATTTACCTTCGCTACGTTTTACATTCTTCTTACACACAAAATCAAAATCATTTAAGTAAAAATAATAATTCTAACAAATGTATTATTATTACAATTGTATAATTAATGTATTCATTGTATTTTTTTATTACTTAATAACTACTGTACAATAGCCGTAATATATAATACTACATTCCTCGACATGTATTATAATAGGAACCTACGTCAATCGCAGAATTCAGTGCCGAAACTATACTAGATCATAAATGTGGCTATTACGAGAGTTTCAATATCACTAATTCATTAGAATACAAGAGTACAATGTACAAAATACGTGAATCGATTATTAAAATAACATAATTTCCTAGTTTCCTAATTTCCTTCGCTAGACTCTAAATGGAGTGACGAATGTATTGATTTTCCAATGCTATATTTATAGCTATCTATAGACATTTGACAATTTTGATTTTTTTTCTATAAATGTCGAAAAAAAATTGTTGGTCTGTCAAAAACCTTGAAAATTTAATTCAAGGTTCCTCATGAGTTATTCATATACCAATTAAAAAATATCGAAAATATATTTTATAAGCGTTTTAAGTTAGAATTTTGACGACATTTACCAAAATCATTTGCAACACTGGCAAATCATTATCTAATTAAAATTTTATAAAATATTCAATATTCATAGATTTATTCTTAAAAATTTAAAACAAGCAGCTTCTTAATAACAATAGTTTATACTGAAAAGTATACATTGCAAATTTTAATGTTTTCGAAAAATATAATCAATTACAACTGTGTTACTAATAGTAAAATAAATTACTTTAATTGCAATACTATTATCATAAAATAGGGAGGGGGGGGGTTAAAAGTACAAAATGTCCAGAACTTTTCAAACTAATTGAGAATCACAATAAAATAAGAACATTTTAATATTATTATACTAAAATATTCGTTAGAAAATAAAAAGTGATGACTGATGATAGTTAGACTCTTCGTTCAATCACTGGGTATCGTTTTTAATCGTGTACAATAATTTAACATTGTATTCAAATTGTTTACACATCCATTACAGTGACCTACTCTATGACGTGGTATACCTATACTGTAAGATAGAGCAGTTACCTACACACTTGACGACTTTTTTAATATCAAAATTGTATATTTATACATAATTATTAATAACTAGTTATTCTATACAATTTCTAGATATAGTATTAATTGTAAATACTTTAACTTAAGCAGTATACGTTAAATTTTAAAATAACGGATCTCATACTTTAACGGTAGGATAAATAGTAGGTGAGCAGGTAGGTACCACTAATGGTTGGTACTTGAATGTCAATATTCAATCAAATATTTATGTTAGTCATATACTCATATACAAAAATATTAATTATACCCGAATTACCTATAGCTATTATCATGTAAGAAACTATACCTATGCATAAATATTTTTTACCCGATGTAAAAAACAATGATATGTAAACTTATAGTTAATATCAGAACCTAGTTTTACTACAAGTTACAAAAATTTAACTATATGAACACAAACATATATATATATATATATACATTAGATAACAATATTGTAAAAGTGTAACATTAATATTACTAGCTATTCGGGGAAATAGTACGTATTAGAAATGGTACATTATTGGCTGTCGGCAGAAATGTCGATATATATTTTGAAACAAATGTAAAAAATATACAAAGTACAATAGAACTCATGCTCATTTTCAATTTTTTTTTTCAAAAATTGTGTTTTGAGACACTGAATTTGAATGTTTGAAAAAATTGAAACTTTTTGAAAATTGGAAGTTAAACAATAAAAAATGTATTTTTTGTATTATCATATAGTATCCTCTGAAAAAATGTGCAACCTTAAGACTCATTTAAAAAAAACAATTTAAAAATTAGCGTGGCCAAAAACTACGTTTTGTATGTATAGTTCTTTAATTTAATGATACGTTTTGGATTGGATCACTATTTTTTGTATATATATGATACACCTTATAGATGCAAAACAAAACGAGAGAAAGTCTTAAAAAACTCAGTCGCCAGTCGACCGGCCCATTTACATGGTCTTTAATACGGCCAACAGAAAGATAAATTTAAAAGAGGAAGCTTTCACCGCAATGTTAAATGACGAGATATAATTTCACAAAAATTGCATTATTTAAATCCTAAAACTGAACATTTATCAGTATTATTTTAAACTAAAGATAGGCACCCAGTATCTACTAAATTTCTTGTCTGACTAATAAAACCAAAGAAAAAGAGGAATGGTTGGACAGAGTATTTTATAATGGAAGGCAAAAAGAATCGCACTTTTCATTCCATAATATGTTAATTTACATGTAAATAAAAATAATACATTTCATTTACATATAGATAGGTACTATTAAAATGTAAACTAGGTTAAATACAATACAGTAATTATACATAAATATTATAAATATAATTATATGTACCACAAAATGTATGTATTGAAATAACCAAGAATACAATAAGTTTTTTTCGATTTCAATAATATAAGAAAACCGTGACAATTGTCAAAACATCATTTTACTAGTAATAACATGCCATTATTGTAATATGATTCTACAAACGTAATTATATTTTATAAGATATAGGTATAATTTTTAAGTTGAATAATGTTTCATTGAATGCATTAGTATATTTTTATCAAACGATGCGAACGTCTTAATGATTCTACACTAATGAAAACTTCATTGTTTATAATATAATATAATATAGAAACAACATATTCTAGTAGGTACTAACTATTATATATCCTACAAGTGTTTACTATAAAATTATTTGTTTTTACATGTCGACTAAGTTGCGTATAGTATAATAAAATCCCATTTTACTGCCTCACCCAGTACGTAACACTTGTGATTTTATACTGAAACGAGCACACGATTCAGATTAATATAATTGTTTGACTCTAAAGCTTTTAACACAAGAACAGGCCAACGAAAAACTAATAACGCCTAAATAAAAATCAATCTTATTTTTAAAATGCGTACAAAATTTAAAAATTAAACATAAAACTTTATAAAATTATTTTTAATACTCTTAACACGTCGAATTAAAAATATATACATATAACGATATAAGTATTAAATATTTAATTAAAAAATCCTTAAAAATATAGTTGGCTGGTGATTATTATTAATTATTATGTAAATGCAGAACATTTATTGGTAGATTGTAGGTATTTGTAATAATAATGAAAATGTATTTTTATGACGTAAATACGGCGTGTTGTTTTTAGTAAATAATCATTTTCTCTTACGTCATTAACTCACAAGCAATAACAATGTATTCTTTTTATTTGTTTGCAATAGGTAGGTAGTATAGTAGTACACACCAATACACCATTATTACTATAAATTAAAACATTACTCAAAACTTTAGAAGTTATAACCTTGTAATCTGTAGGTACGTATATTACTAATTTTGTTTCAATGATTTATGGTTTATTACTTAGGTTCTTTATTATTATATAAACGAACTTTTAGTTTTTATATTTTCAAGTTAACACAAGTCCCCGCAAGTTTAGTTAAGTACACTACATTTTATTTTGTAAATTGTAGTTTCCTAAATTTTAATTACAAGAATAATTAGTACGAGCTATGTATTTGGAAAAAACTTTATTTTTAGAAGCTTAAATAATTTCCAATAATAGCTATAACTTATAATTATTACATTGAACGAGAATTAATGCTAAATGAATATTGGATGTGCAAAAAAAATAAATTGAAAATGAACATATTATGTTCAAGCAAATTAGAAAGGAAGAAATAATTGGTTTTTTGAGTAAATTGGAGAAAAATAAATGTAAACGTTTGATTTGTTATACTATTTGTTATATTATTGATAATTGGTAAGCTAATAGGAAGGTTTTAAAAAATCTTCAACTTTGCTTTGGTATAAAATATAATAAGTAGTAACTGATGTGCCTCTATAGTAGGTTTAGGTAAATTGCCTCACGAAAATCTTCACTAACCACTAACTATATTGATGTAATGAAAACTTAAGTGTTGTAGGGTATTAATTTTTAAAATGAATTACAATATTTTATTTTATTTTTAATACTTTCAGCACTAATTTTAACACTAATAATAATTTATAAAAAAAATCTTACCTTCTGGCCAATTATCAAAAATTGCTTGAGCTATATCGCCTGCCGAGTCGTTAGGGCTAAAAATGAATTCTTTAGTCTTACCGCTGACAAGAATCAATCTGAGGTTTATCTGTAACATAAATATTAATATTAAAAATAGCTACATCTATAATAGATAGACTAATAAGTTCTTTATAAATTTAATTTAGAGTTATTTTTGATATAAAAAAACCTTTGTCTTTAACAAATCTTCAGGGTTAAGACCATTTACTACTGACACTAGAACAACTAAATCATGATCTACAGACAATTTATCGCTCTGTGGCGTATAACTGAAAACCATTTTTTTATTTAAAAATGTCAATCTCGATGTTAACTGATTCAATATAATATGTGAAACACAAAATCAGAATTGAAGATTTAACGATCCAGCAGACTGCCAGAAAAAAATAAAATAAACAATTGAAGACTGGGAAGTAAGTTTCACATCCTACTCCTATTCAATTTATGCCTTTGTTTATAAACAAGGACGACAATATGTACGGACATCACATAAGTATTGATAAATGTACGTGAGTTGGATTAAGAATACGATATTTCATAGTATCATCATATTGTATAATGAAATAAATAAAATAGATTATTATATTTTTAGACGAAAATATAATATCATACAGTTTATTTAAACATAAATGCAATTATTGATGATTGCAAGAGCTAAATTTTAACGGAATAACCAAACATTATTACATATTTTTTTCTACTAAAATAACTTTAACTAATATACTTAAAACTAGAATATACATTAATAGTAAATACGTTCCCATCTACGTAACTATTTAATCATTGAAAATTTAATGAAATTATCATTTTGTGCAATTTATTTTGTGGACCTTATTCATAAGTCATAACTAGACGTCCGATAATATTATACTATTATGAAATTAACTTTAGTTTATAAATTTAATAAAATGTGGAACGTATAATATATATAAATACATATTGATTCATTTAATTTAAGTAAATTTAATTATTTGTATATTCTATCATACAAAACATCAAGTTGACAAATATCAAAACATAATTTACCGTACACTTAGTATTTATACCTTTACTCTATATAGGTAGATAATAAAATACCTTGTCTTCTAAAATAGGAGTATTAATTTCTCAAAAATAACCTTGAGATAAATCTTATTTAAAATATTTATTTTACAGATGAAGTTGAATGGTTTGTTCATAAAATAAATACACTTGCCTAATTATTTTTTGATATTGTTTAAGAATTTGTTTGTAGTTTATTCGCAGAAATAGGACGCGTCTGTTGCAAAAAGGGTGGTTTCCTGCTAGTCGGAAATGGGTCACCGGGGCTCAGTTCCAAGGCAAAATGGAGGGAGAAAGGGAACGAAACCCACCGGGTGAAGGGCGCAATCGATATTCTGACGGTTCTGTGGTAGACTAAGAGACAAGAGGAAGGGAAAAAACTGCTGATATCGAACAGTCGACAAACACCTTGCAGACAACAAAAGGCTTTTTTCAATTATTCTTAAAATAGGATAGAAAATACTTAAGAAGTTTAAAAATATATATACGTGACCAAGTATTTGTGTAACTATTAAATATAACTAAAATTATACTTAATATAAATAAATATGTCTTAGTAGATAATTTAAAAATAGATTATAGGATTTTGTAGATCAATATCTACTATCTAGTATCCATTACCTACGAAATATTTATTATATGAGAAAATGATTGTAATTGAAAAAAATTTAAATCAATAATTTAAATTTGAATTAACTAATTTATGAAAATAAAAATGTGATTCAAATTAATACAAATATATATTATATAATAATATTAAATATAAATATTTTCTTAATACTATATATTTAATCCAACTAGGTAAGTTATCTTTTTTTAAGTTATTAAACTTTAACGTTTCGTTGAATTATTGATTGACTTCTTGTACAAAAGTTATTATCAAGAAAACATTTCAATAAAAATATCTTTGAATAGAAAATTGATTGGTATTACATTGATCTGTTGGACATGGCTCTTTTGTTTAAGTGTGACAAAGTAGGCCACAGCAAAAATGTTTAGTAAAATAAAAATTATTGAACAGCCTATGATATAGGCATAAAGACACGTATTAGGTAAAATCTAATATAATATAAGGTTAACCTAAGAATGGATAAAATATTTTTTTTTCTATAAATATATAATATATAACATATTAAGATACATAACCTCGTTCATAACAATTTTCATAAATATTGTAGACATTGAATGGGCTTCTTTAAAAAAAAACAAAATCAATATACACCTTACAGATAGCCTTGTAAAATGTTTACCTATTTAATATATCTTTTTGCAAAATGGCATAAAAAGCTAGACTAAGATACGAATCATGAGTATTATATTAATAAGATAAAATTAATTATAAATTATAATATTTAAAACGTTAATAATATTACTTTTAAGTAAGATTTTTGATTTTCTATATTTTTTGCAAAAGTTATGTTTAAAATATTAAATATTAGACATGTATTTAAAAAGAAAACATACATTTTAAGTACTTAATCCGGGAGTCGGGACTTCATCAAATTTTTGTTTTTCAAGAACTTATTGTTATTTGTATAATATTTTTTTTAATTAATATTTTTGATGAAAATTTATCTAGAATTTCATAATAATCTCAAACGATCCTAAATGTTTGTAACATGCATTTCTGATCACTCCGTATCAAATAATAGACTTCGTCTCTCTAGAAATAAATTGTCAATAGGTATTTTTACTACTGTGTACGATTTGCGATTATACAATATAGGTAGCTACAATGTAAATTAAAAATAAAATTTTAAAGAGGTGATAAAAAATCTTTGTATACGAAAAATGATTCTGAGCGAGGACGGTACTAAGTATATTTTATGATACTATTAGTAATACAGTAGGTTGAATTTATTTTTTCAGAAAACATTGCATTTGCACATAGCACAAATGTCTTTGTGTGTATAAAATATAATAATATACTTCAAAAGTTTCAGGTAGGTACCAACGATTTGGTACTATTTTTAAATTACAACAAACTAACTGAAATTGTCATTCTTTTTTTAAATATCTAATTTCGTCCGTAATTAAACTTAACATAATATGTATAAATAAAAAAAACTGTGTTAATATATTTTTTTGATTTACAAGAAATAAAATCAAAAACAGGTATTAAGTAAAAATTCACGTTTTCTCTCGACGCTTTTGAAAACCACGGGGATTTTTCTTACTTTTGTTTTGATTCCCTAAATAACCAACTAGATTCACTTTCTTACCAGAAAAAATGCTGAAGTAGAAAATTTAAGTATTTCTATTGCCTCTACGGGTGATGACAGACAAAAAACACATAATAGTAAAATTAATACGATCATCAATCTACTTAGAATCTAATAGGTAATACATTTTATTTATACCTATATGTTTATAAGTATTTTACATATAAAAATAAAACTTACAGACTGCTTAAATAAACTAAAACATGACACGTATTTTACTTAACAATAATACATTTTAATGGCATCTGGGTCATTAAATAAATAATAATAGTAATAAATGTTAAGACCTCCTAGAGAACAGCGTGGTACAATACGTTTCAGAAAAATTAGTTTTGAATACATAATTGCACGATTTATATACCGAATGTCTGAATGTTCAATGTATCAGAATTCCGAAGATATTAAATTTATAAATTAAATATCAATAACAAGTTATGAATGGTCTTTATAGGTCATGTAAAATAAGACTTTATTAATGACAACTTTGAAAAAAAAAATATTGAGCAAACCAAATTTAAAATGAAATTATTCCACGGAAATATTTAGGATGTTATGAAATATAATTTATATAATTATTAATTATATATGTTTATACTTTCAATATAAGTAACTGTTTTTCTTTATTTATAATTATAACTCCGTTTGTATAATATAATATAAATTTTACGACGTCACCAGTGTACTGTAATTCTCGTGTCGACTTTTTTCGATTTTTCTTTCACGCGAATCATGCTTTTAGTGTCAGTCAAACAATTTTGTCATGATTGTGGGGGGAGGAGTGGGGCTGATATTATAAATATTATAGACACGGAATTTAGTCCTTAGGTAATGGAACAAATATGAAATAAGTTGGGTTATTATTCGAAATAGCAATGAAAAACAAAAACAAATTGTTAAAAAGTTTATCTATGGAGAATTCAATACAATATAACAATTATTGATAATATATAATTGCACTAATTTTCAAAACGATTGTCAGCAGGCTGCTTGATCGAGCTGCAGCTGGTGCCATCAATATTATTATTTTAACCAATAAACTAAGGACGTATCTATGTCATATATTTGAAGCACAGATTATATTCTAAATATTTTTTTAATCATTATTTATTCTACTAGAAGATTCATCAGATTTTTTCATTTGGTCATTAAAGATTTAATTTAATTTTTTAAACATTGATTTTTATTTAAGTTTTAGTATAATAATAATCAATCGATCACTGAAAGTCAAATCAAATGAATAAGATCTATTTTATTATAACAATTCTAGTATTCAAGGCCCTACAGTTTTGTATAACTTATAACCCCGCTTACAAGCATTAAGTAAATAACAAATGTATCAAGTGATATGAAGCTTTTACTAGATGGTTATCATTGTGATATAAGATTGATAATATTTACCTACTTAATATTACAAATATTTAGAAACTTTAAAAATCTCAAATGGTGATTCTTTATTTTTTAAAAACCTAAAGTCTCTCTAAATAATCTTTTGAATGAGATAATAGTTATGCAAATAAATTTAATATCATTTAACATTCATTAGGCTAATCAAAAGAGCTGATGTCTATGTATTTATTTTGTATTAAATACAAAGTAAAAATCATACAGTTAAAATTACATGCATATGTGTTTATCTACTTCGAGATTGATAGGAGTTACTAGTAATACAAAACTAAACATGATATGGATTAAAATTAGTTGGGATTCTTAAAGAAGCTACCCTCGTAATTTTTCAAAGGGTTATAGGTACCTAGTTAATAGTTATAAATGTGAATTATTTTATGAAAATTATCATTTTATCAACATGTACATTTTGTTAAAATCAAAATCTTAATAAGTACATAACTTTGTAAGTAACTATTAACTTACATTTTCTCTAAAATAAATAAAAACAATCGAAAAATGAGTATACACAAAGTGCTATCACTGAAAATGTTTAAGTTTAGGAATATTTTCATAATTTATATCAATAAGTAATAAAAACTGTGTTAATAACAGTTATCAGTATATATTTTATATGCAATTATGATGACTCCATCTTTAAGTATCTACCTACTCAATTAGTAATTAATTTGTAGATAACACTAACACATAATAATTTTGTATACCCAACAACAAATAATTTTAATAAAATACCTACGTATATAACACACATATTAGTGTATACATAAATGTAAAAGAAAAAAAGAGAAGAAATAGTATCAAAATAAAAACATTTTCAATGACCCACAATTAGGTGGTAATTAGGTACCTACTTATAGCTTATAAAGTAATAAATTATACTAAAAGTAATATATAAAAAAACGATGCTGGAAATTAGATTTTGATCAATCAATACAAAAATTGACTCTAATGCAAATGTATAGGTAATAAAACGGCTAATTACTAAGGCACTTCCGTAGTACCATACCTAAAATATATTTATATATTCCATATTATGTCATATTATATAGTACAAGTGCTGGTATAAGTAATGTATTTATATCTTATAAGAAAGACAAGACAGGTTAAGTATCACAATTTATGAGTAAAAAAATTTTAACTTTTAGGAATTTGGATTTAAAATCTAAAATACAATTATTTTAACAGTTATCAATTTATTATGTACCTACCTTACATTGTAAATTATGATCATAGCCTATTTTAAACCAATTTTTTACAACAATAAATTTGATTTCGAAATACTATAGGGGATAAAGGTACCCACTTAAAATCATCTTATGATATAAGATGTTAATTGTATTGAAGTTTAGAAGAAGTTAAGAATTATTACAATCTACAAAATTGTCACTATTTTTAATTATTTTAATACATTTTCAAACCAATGTTCAAATTTTGACTACCTATGATATATTAGTTTTACAATGGTTTATTGGTGTTCATTTTTAGACTTAATTTACCCTCATAAACTTGTACCCAATTTTAACAATTATCTGGTTGACATTTTAATACAAGGTAAAATCATATAGGTACCTAGATAATCAACTGATTAATACATTTATGTTTCCTCAGTGCCGTCTATAGGGGGTTAAAGCCCACCCTTGGGCCCTGCTTATTGATAGAATTTGGGGCCTCACATTAAAAAATAAATAAGAAAATTGATTTCAAAAATTGTTTTTGCCTTGAACCTTGCAAATCCTATTAACAAAAGTGTTCAGATATTAAAAAAATTTCAAAAATAGTTTTCATTACCTAACATTTTAAATTAGAAAAAAAAATTAAAATTGTTGAATGTGCCTAGTGCCTACCTAGTTAGGTAATAAATAAATTAAATGTACCTCACAAGTCATAAAATATTTCAGTAAAAAAGAATAACTGTTCTGACTGGCCTATCCAAATTTTCTATAGTACATTAATTAATTTGGAACCTACCTATATTCTTGTCTTATTAGTAAAAAAAAAAACAACAAAATTTGTCCAAAACTATATGCAAGATAGTTATTATAAAAACATAAAGGTAATGTAATAGTATCTTCTAATTATTTATCTGCTATCTAGGAATTTAACAGTTTAATTTACTATCAAGTAGCAAGCATACAATTGTTATTATAGGTGCTCTACTAAGTAATAAATCCATAGTTATTTTAAAATATTTAACTGGTAGTAAAATCTAAATTACAAGAAATTATATGTTACAAAAACAAATTAAAATATTTGAAATTAAAAATATCATAATAATATAAGACATTGTTCACCTAATTATGAAAATCTTTTTTAAATATATCTGCCTACCTACCTATATCAAATCCCATATTCTAGTCTATACTGAAGTCTAAACTCAGTCACTCAGGCCTATACCCACATAATGTCTGCATAGACAACAATTAAGGACCTACATTATCCCATTATTTATTATACAGGATTATATTACATGTAATGGCCAATGAACGCCAAAATCAATTAGATAGGAACCTAATAAATAATTTAATAATATATTGATAGACAGTATCGAGGACAGTATAGACCTCATTAATAACACAACTGTTATAACTGTAAAGTGTCATCATCTATCAATGAAAAATATTACATGTGGCAGCTCTATGATGCTCTATGATACATTGATGTGTTTTTACCACACAATCAAAATAAGTAATTATTAAGTACATTAAAACATGACCTAAAATAATAATAAAACAATGTATATTTATAATTGGGTATTTTAAACGATTGAATATAGGTAATTGCTGAAAATCATAAAATAAGCAATTGATGAATTATTTTATGTTATATAACTATTATCAAAATAAGAATAACAAATTATACAAATTATTGTTATAATATGGTATACAGGCTTACCTAATTATTAAACTAAGTAACTACAAAAAAAGTTATCGATTTTAAATGAGTTATTTTTTTTTTATTGAACTTAGAATAAGCTAACTTCAAAATTAAGATATAATAATTTTTGAGCATACATTATTCAATAGGCACATATAATTATTATAATTAACATAACACAAAATTACAAAGAATATTTTTAATCTACCAAGCTATTCAACTAATTTTGAAAATAACTTTTTTTTTCGTCTTTAAAATTACCAAAATAAACCTAACAATAATTAATTCAAAATTTGAATAAGGTAGGCATATTAAAAGATACCAAGTGTTAGGTAACTAAATCAAACATTAAACTAAGTGGCAAATATACTTATTATTGTCAGTTTGGTTAAATAACTTACAATTTAGGTAAATAATTAATATAGGTAGGTAAGTAGTTTATTTATATAGTTTTAATTTACTTTTGATACTAAAAAATAATTTCTACACCTACATAACAAAAAAGAAAGAAGTGGAAGACTTTCTCTTCAAATCAGTTTACGCAATACACGAAAAATGTAATATCCTGGATTTATTATAGTTATTAAAATTACTTTAATATTAAACTTTAGTTATCATATTATGAAAACAACAGAAAGTACTTATACTGTTAATTACAAAATGTAAATCTGGGCAACTTAGTGAAGCATACAAAAATGAATAATACCAATTTCATGTGTGTAGGTATATCATATTATGTATTATTACACATACCTTCTAATAGAACAGATAATATTTCTTAGCCTATATATTATGTTGAAAACGATTAGAAAGAAATGAATGGACAAAAATCTACTTAAAACCTTAAATTTGTATTGAAACATATCAAAGTTGAACTCGATACATACCTTGTCAGCTGGGATGGACCTGATGGACGTAGTCATGTTTGTTTTGACAAGCGACGTTAGTGCGCTACAAGGTAACTAGTGATGTCCTATGTCGGATCGCTGCTAAATAATCCGTCGAAGTCATGGAACAGGGACAATTCTTTTTCACGCCAAAGACAACACTACCGATGAACGATGTCACGTCTTATCTACTCGGACACAAGACTTTCGAAATCCGAAAAGTACTGTACAACAACGAAAGCAAAAAAAACCCCGTTCGCACTGTTTATTTTTCGGGTAGGTAAATTATTATACAACCTTAGGAGACGTATCGTAATTATTATTACTATCGGAGCTATATTATATCGCACTGACACTGCACGAGCGATGGCGACGGCTACCTACCTACCGAACTACCTACGACGGTACCGTTAACGTCGGCGGCTCGACGACGACAGCGACGACGACGACGACGAAGACGAAATCGGACGGCAGCACTACGCCATATTGACGCGATTACGACGAAAAACGTCCCAAATAATGATTATAATACGTACGGAACAACGTCGTCGGCGGCGGCGGAACGAAAATCTCACAAATCTCGAAGGATATATTATATGATAATAATATTACGTTACTATTGCTGTTATTATTATTATTTATTATTGTTTGACGAGAATCCGCTTTAGGACACCACCACCAGGCAGCCGTACGCGACGAACCAGCGCAACGCTAATAAGTTATTCACATCAGTCAGTGGCGTACAAAAGAGAAAATAAAATAAAATTTAAAAAAAAAAACAATCCTAATAATAATAATAAAATGTATCTGTAACTATAATATATTATTGTGTGTAGTACGTGCGTCTCGCGCGCGCGCGTGTTTGTGTGTGTGTGTGTGTGTGTGTGTCTGTGTTCGCACTAATGCGTGTGTGTGTGTACGGTACGTGACGTGCGCGCGCGCTTGATTAGAAGATGCAGCAATAGAGTGGCGGATCCTTTGTGATGACTGGGAAAACGGTGGGGGCGTGTCAGGTGGTTTCCTATATTGTAACCTCACCGCCGCCGCCGCCGCCGCCGCCGCCGCCACGGTTGTAGCCCGTAGGTAGTGCCGTTGCCGTGGTGCTCGGTGCGGTGCAAACGCTGTGCACCGTCGTACGACTCGCTCTCTCGTACGGTTGCTTTGCAGTCGTGACTCGTGGTTCGAGAGACTTCGAGTCTCGAGACTGCCGTCGGTCGGCCCGCGGGCGGTCGACTGTAGGGGAATCTTGGCAACACTGTTAAGCGCGCGCGCCCGTCACTGACAGGTCGACTACGGCACGGGAACGGGACCACCGTAGAAAACAGATAAACTGGCCGCCGCGGAGATCGTGCCCTACACGCGCGCGCTAGTTTTGGTGTCTTACGGCAATATTTTTATACTATACGTCTACACCTATAATAGTAATATGCGTTGATTATAGTACTTTATTATATTATATATATTATATTCACACACACGTTATTATTATTATTATTAATATTTATACAATCGTAACGTATATTATCATATTTATTATTATTTTTTGTTTTTTAGATAATTAAATAATGAATGGAAATATATTATCGTAATATTATATACATCCGGCTCGGCTGAGTGTAGTCCGCCTAAACGTTTCATGATTATTTTAATAGGTTTTAGATTGTAAACGGAGCGATGAATGTATTAGTTTTAAAATTATGTGTTTTATTTTTTATTTGTTTGTGTAAGTCATAGTGGAAGTAGTTCAATAGGTTTCTGGTGACAAATTAGTATAGTTATTGGGAGGGCAAAAGAAAAAAATTCTTAGTACCTAACAAAATAATAGAAAAAAATAATAGTTAAAAAAAAGGAATTTTTTCACAAAACCAGATTTTGACTAAAATCGACAAGGATTATGATTTTTGCTTAAATTTAAAAATTAATTTTTGATAAGTTTGTTTTTATAAAAATGTTGAAAAACAATTTATGCTCGGTTAAAAAGATTGTAAATTAAAAACAAGATTTCTAGTTGTACATTTATAGCAGTGGTTCTCAACCGGTGTGCCGCAAACTGGCCTTAGATGTGTAGCGAGATGATTGAAAATATAAAGTATTCATACATTTAAATATTTTATGGTGTTTAGAATGCCTCGGGGCTCGGGGTTTTTATATAACACACTAGAGTGCCGTGAAAAAAAAGCTTCTGAACCACTGACTTATAACAATTAAAAACTATTAAGTAATATCTACACAATAACGATGTACTTTCGACACTTACTATACATCAGTAAGTAAAGCGGCTTCCCCGGTTTTTTAAAGACTAAAAATGTGTGAAATAAACTGAAAACATTTATAAATATTCAATAAAAACAATTAGGAAACGCAAATGTAATTAATTATTTAATTTACCTAATCTATACGACTATACAATATACATATATATATATACATACAATATACATATATATATTATATAAAAATGAATCTCTATATTTCTCTTGGTCACGCCATAACTTGAAAACGCCTTTACCGATTTCATTCATCTTTTTTTTTTAATAAAAGAGTATAATGAGAGTCAGGTTTTAGGCTTAATTTAAATTCTTTAATCTAATTGAAAATTGAAAAATTCTGGAAAAACTGAAAGTGATTTTCTCGATGTGATTTAACTATTTAAGTATAATTTATGTTTCTTTATAGGGTTGCTATTAGTTACATATTTTATTACTATTATGATTTGTAAAAAGATGGCAAATTGAATATTTTTTTTAGAAATAAATTTTAAAAAAAAAACAAATCTTAGGCATGGGCAACCATTGCGATGTTTTTCATGTACCTACCTAATTCTGATTTCACTCACTTACGCACCTCGTGGGGTGTCCAGATTCTTAGGCCCAAAAAATAACTCAAAATAATAAGTTTGTTTATATGTTAACTAATGATTAATTTAAGGTCCATCGGAGCTCTTCCTATATGATAAGGATAACTGTTAAAAAAATGTTGTATAAGTGTATACCTAATACAATTACCTAGGTGAGATGGTAACATGGGCGTCTACAGACAAATGCATTTTAAAAAAACAAAAAAAAAATAAAGTAGGTATATATACTGTACAGTGTACATAGGTATAAGTATATTATAAAGAATTAAAAAAGTATTAAGAAAAACTAACTTAAATTAAATAAATGAAAAAAAAATTGAGAGTATGATAATGAATGAAGTTTTAATTATTTTTTAGTGGTAATGCTATACCTACACTGTTTTTAGTTGTATTTATTATTATACTGCAGGTAAACGCTAGCCCGGCTTTAAAACCCTGTTTCAGTATATAGACATATAGTAAATACTATATTATGTTCGGTGGCGTGGCAAACTTTAAATTTTTTATAGCAAGTCCAATAATCCACTCATTAACCTTAACCAGATGAATACTATAAAGTTAAAACTTAATTAATAACCACCAAGGCATCACCCAGCTACCCAGCATCTCAGCACACCATAAATTACTTGAAGGCCCTATGCATAATCCCTTAGCCAGCTGTCCAATTACGACACGTCTAATATTTCCTCGGTAATATTTAAATGTTTTCTTTCATTGTTAAGTTTCAATGATAGTCCACTACCATCACAAATCACAATATATAGCTTCCATAGGTTGACCTTAGTCCTTTGACCTATATAGTATATACCTACTATAGTATCGTAGTATATTATCTAAGGTCTTACAATTAACCTTCTTAGATTGAGACTTATTCAACTATAAGTTTTTTGAATAAAAAGACTAGGGGAGTTGGTTTGCAGATCTCTTGAATTATAGTGCTTGACTATCAAGTTGAACTGTTGATTGTCGATACACATTGTCTCCGTCTAACAAGTACGCAGTGGCGTGCTCAGCTTTTTTGGGGGGGATATTCATTTTATTCAAACAGTTTTCCATTTGAAAATACATTATATACATACAAGTTTAATATATTAATTTAAATATACAATACATTAATTAGTTTTTAACTAAATGAGAATATCTAACTTTACTTACTCTTTTATTATAAAACAATGAGTACAAGTACAAAAAATATGGTACTAGTAAAAGTAAACGACGAATGAAAATTATAATCGGCCAATGAACGTAATTGCGCACACGAAGATAAAAAATTATTAGAATATTTTTTTTACTCAAATAATGTTTGAAAATTATTCGAATAATTTCTTACTCGAATATTAATGTTTGAATATTATTCGATTTTTTACTCAAATAATAAAGCTAAGACTATGTACTATGTAGTACTGCAACGGGACTATTTACTAGGTACAATAAATAACGTCTTCAATATTGATAAATAGACAATAGTTACTACTGAGGTCTGAGGTACATAGTACATACTATATGTACATATTATAGAGTGTAGAGTCTACACTGTAGACATACTAGAAGAACTATAATCATTCTATAAAAGGTACATATTTTATTCTAGTATAATTATGTTTAAAAATTATTTGAATACATTTTTATTCAAAAAATTATAAAAAAAATTATTCGAATAATATTTTATTCGAATAATAATATTTTAAAATTATTCGAATAATTTTTTAATCGAATACATATTTATTCGATTAATTATCTAGATAAAATTTTGCCCAACTCTGCCGCTCGGTCGACGCTGGGTAGGTCGCTCTGCTTTATTATTATTTTTATAATTATACATGCATTCGAGTATTCGACTATAATATATCATGCTATAAACATGTATATCATTGTAGAACCTATTAATATATTTGCTTATAACTTATAAATAATATTTTAATTGAAAACTTCTATATTTAATTTAGTATAATTTATTAGACGATAATAAGCAAATGCAATATAAATATGTTATAAATACTAATAGTAATAAAATCAGCTCCGTCTCTACATTTCGGGAAAAATTGAAATTACAATTAACAGCACGTTTATTTTTAGAACACCATATTGATACGTGCCGTCTTATGAGTTATGCTGAGTGCGGAGACAATAAACAAGACGCACGTGAATATCGAATTTATAATACAGGAACGCGATCTAATCTACGACCAAAATCTTGAATTTTAAACCTAAATTTTTTTTTTCATGTTGATAATAAATCATTACAAAAAAATCCAATGGGG
Organism: Neotoxoptera formosana; assembly: GCA_022818045.1. Lineage (NCBI taxonomy): Eukaryota > Metazoa > Arthropoda > Insecta > Hemiptera > Aphididae > Neotoxoptera > Neotoxoptera formosana. Next base: position 22,120,514 of record CM040633.1, on the reverse strand, counting down.
GGGATATGACACCCTGATCCCCCCCGTGAGCACGCCACTGCAAGTACGTTTAGCACTTTCAGCAGATTTCATTTAGATTCGTTAGTTTTAATATTACTATGAATTCACCTATTATTAATTGTATTATTTAAGTTTATCACTATAGGTAAATTCACACTCATAATAAAACTAACGAAACTGAAGGACAACTGCTGAACATAAATTTGCTGTTTCGCACTTGTTTGACCAGTTGGAGACAACACGCAATATGCATAAGAGACGTCATCTTAAAAGTGAAACAACTGATTTATAAGAAATATTAATGATTTTTCTTTTAGCTTTATATATTTAGTAAAAATACTATGGAAATTTCGAAACTTGGAATATTGTGTTAATGTAGATAGGTACTGACTAACGTCTTCGCTCAGAATCGTTTTTCGGCTTTTCGTATACATTGGTTTTATATCATTGAATTCAAATTTACCACATACATTACAGTGACCTACTCGATACATATATTGCGTCAGCAGAGCGGTACCCGCTTGCCGAACTTTTTTATTAATTATTTTTATTTATAATTTTCTTTGTTTCTTGAATTCATTTATTCTTTTTATTTATTTTTTGTTTTGTTATGTTTTTAGTTTTTCTAATAACCTCAAACAATTTGAAAAACAAATAAGAAATTATATAAAATATTTATTATAAGCCCCTTTTTTTTTAGATATTTGAAGTTTAAATTATGACGAATGTAATTATATTGTTAAAATATACAAAAATACAAATTCTTTAGCATTGAAAACTTGAAACGTAAAAACCATGCTACCTAATTATATACGTTTAAGTTTTAAAAATACTACACATACCTATACTACTTATACTAATATAGTATGCGGTACAATAAGTGATAACTGATTACCTATACCTATTACTATTTGTAATCATAAACAAATAGATTCATAATCGAAGATATCTTTAGATTTATGTGTAAAAGTAGTTACAAACGAGGAAATCCTCAAGTGAAAATCATCAAGGCCCGGCCAGCGGCCTGCAGGATTTCCTCAACAACACCTCGTTGTCTCACACATTTAAATACTCGGGAATCTGGATTCCCCTCAGTCCATTTGTTTGTCTCAGACTTCTGTCTCTCTGTATATGGTGACGACGAATAACGATATTTTGGAGGCTGTTGGTCGCTTTGTGGCCGTCAATTGGTTAAAAAATCATGATTCCAGCAAGAAACCAGTAATAAGACGTAATAAGTAATAACCAACACTTAAGTTTATTTTCTACGATTTTTCTTACGGAATTTGAGTTTTACAACCGAATTTTTTTAATGAATTTGGAGACGTTAGGACCGTTTCAAGCAATTTTGAGTTTAATAAGCGACTGAACCACTAAACCTTATACAGTTATATCCGTGAGTCTTATAAGCAGCGTTTACTGTTTTTTGAAATTATTTTATTATCACGACAATTTTATCAATTCATTATCATTCGTAATTTAATTGATAACAATAAATAAATATACCTTGCTTTTTTACATTAATTGATTCTTGAATCTTGATTTTAACCACGGTCTTAGAAGATATACATATATATATATATATATATATCTTTAACCGTCGTGATCTAAGGTATATCAGCAATGCTAGTCGGTATCACGGTTGTAGATCATAGCTGAGTATTAGAGTAATATTACTCTATGTTGTAGATATAACATTATATAAATATATATTATCCATACAACAGTGATAAAAACTACGAAATGAAATACAAAATCGTTTATGATATCGAGTAACCAGTTCTAAGTTCATATCAATCACTCAAATAGTGCAGTTCTTTATCTTTTTCAACTATATTTTGTGCATAGATAATATATATTATATTATTATCTATATCTGTGGTGTTGTTTTTCATTATTATCATTCATCACGATATCCGCCATATCGATTTTAATTTTTAATGTACTAGACGTGACGACATACTACATTCCTACCGACTACCGAGTACCGTCTGTAATTTTATTGTTTACTTGAGTACTTAATCAAAACTTTGAATTTAAACATTTTATTTTTTTAATCGTAAATTGCTCATAAGTTATTATTTTAGGGTCAAGTTATCAATTGGGCAAGTACTTGGTTCTAATATGAATAGATATTCAAATATTCCTAGATTAAAAATTACAATATGAAATCATTTGTATATTTGTTGTTTACATAAAATGTTGTGTTACAGGTGAAATGTGTATGCCTGATTTGCAGAAACCCGCTGACGATTCGCCATTATCTGATGAAGAAGGTGCTCCTGAGGGGGAACAAAGTGATGAAGACGTTTATCACTCAAATTCTGACAATGAGTCCTCGTCAGATTCAAGTTTAGGTAAATGTTACAATCCATTTTAAGTTTATCTATGAAGCTTTTATTATTAATATTGTTGTAGTGTACCAATTTGCATAGTGCATTGTCTTACCTATAATAGTCAACTATAGTTTACCTAATTAGGAATTAAAATCATAGACCTATTAAGACAAATAGGTCTATGATTTTAATGTTCTCTGGTAACATGGTCTGATCAAATCCACATTCGTTTTTAAGTTAGCAGTTTATTATGCTGTCTCCTTATTATTCTTATTCAATTTAAATTACAGCTGTTATTTTACAAGATGATGAAGATGAAAGTGATAATGATATTGAAGACGAGGATGATGATGACGACGATGATGATGATGATGATGATGATGATGATGATGATGATGATGAAGAAGAAGAAAATAATGATGGGAGTGGTGATGGGGATGATGACGAAGAAGAATTAGACGAGGAAGAAGAAGATGAAGTGGTAGCAGCTTTTCTTTCAGCTAGTTCAGATAGAAATAGAAACCATCCACCTAATTTATCTGTTGGTAATGTCCTGATTGGTGGATTTTCTTTTCATCCAAATACAAATGTTATTGCTCTTGGTCTCTCAAATGGTGATATTGCTATGTATGCACATTTTATTCCTAATTAAAAAATAGGCAGATTTGTGTATTTAAAGTATAAATTATTTTTGTTATATTTATAGGTACAAGTATACTAATGAAATGAATGAGCATTTGAGAACAAATGATAATGTTCATTTAAAAAAAGTTATGGTATTAGAATTTAATGAAACTGGTGATTTAATTTATTCAGCTTGTAAGGACAACAATGTCTCAGTGTCTGATGCTGAAACAGGAAAAATGAAAGTATACTTTGAAAAAGCTCATACAGCTGGGTTAGTTAATTCAAACTTAACAAATTTCCATATTTAGTTTAACAATTTTCATTTATAGGAGTTTTGTAACAGCACTTTCTTTTATTGATGAAAATTTGTTCGCTACTGGTGATGAAGATGGTGTAGTTAATGGTAAAAAAAAAACACCACATGAGTCACATATTTTAATGAAGTTTAATACATTTTGGTAAATTTACCACATTTATATTTTCCAGTTTGGGATATAAGAGCAAACGGGTGTAGATTTTCACTAAAAAAAACTGAGGATAGTATTAATTCAATGATCACTATTAATAATAGTAATAATCAACCTACTTTAGCTTGTACATCCGGCGATGGTACATTGACCATTATTGACTTATCAACTAAAAAAATGGTTGTCCAGGTATTTTAATGTATTTTTACTTTTACAAGTATTATTAAAATTATAATAACATTTTATTTTTAAACTTTTTCTTCTAGTCAGAACCATATAAATCTGTACTAACTAGCTGTGTAACAATGAAACGAAAAACCAAAGTAGTATGTGGTACTGGTGAAGGATCACTGATTACATTTAATACAGGAGACTTCAGTATGTTCAATGATGAGTTCCCCTGTGTTGATAAAGGTGCCGCAGTGAACAGATTGGTTCCAGTAACGGAAAACATTATAATAAGTGCTTTAGATAATGGAAAAATCAGGTATGATAAATATATATTTTGTTTTTCACAATGACATAAATTAAAATTAAAAATTATTATTTAGGGCAACAAATTTATTTCCCAACTGCCATTTGGGCATTGTTGGTCATCATCAAGATATGTCTGTTGATCTTTTGGATATATCAGACAATGGCCATTTAATAGCTTCAACATCTTATTTCAGTAGTATTGTTAAATTTTGGAACATAGAATTCTTTGAGGACTTTGATTTAAAAAAACACTTTAAGAAGATTAATCCAAAAGAATTTAATTTGCCATCATCAAATGTTGTTAATGCTACAGACTTCTTTTCCGGTCTTCAATAAATATTTTTAAATGATACATTGTACATAAGACTATATAGATAATGTAAAGACTACAATTTGTATTATTAGATTCACTTATAAAAAAAATTACCATTGAAACATTTCATCATATAAGGTTTTGGTTGAGATACATAAATATTTTTTAATTTTTAAATAATATATCCTTGGTTAAATAACTTAAAAAATAAATATATATACTAATTTGATTTAAATTGACTAGTATGTCAAATTTAACAATCAGTTTGTTAAACAAATTTAACATTACCAATATTATAAAGTTGAAATTCAATAACTTTTATAAACACTAAATCGAATGAACCAAAAGTATCCAACAGATCCAGTTTTATCTGCAAAATTATAAATTAATGCACATGATTTAAAAAATATATATATTTTTAATAATTCTTATTTCTAGTAATAAAGAATTCCATCTTAAAATGGAATGCTTGCTTAATATATTTATAACGTAATCAATGATTGAGTAAAGATTTTCACTATAAAAACCAACTAATATAATAAATTATTACAAAATTAAATTTCTAACTAATCTATATAAATAATTATAAAATAAAATGGGAAATACTCATGATAATGCATATCTTATTATTTAAAAGTAAATATAGTTGGTTATAGTTAAAATCCAATAATAAACATGAAAAAATAAGTATAAATATAAAATAAATTAAATCCCACTAAGTTAGTAGGTAGATAATATTTTAGTATTGACAATATAATAAATTAAAAATACTACAAGATGTAGTCAAGAGTTTATCGTGACCCAGTTTGATCAGGTCTATAATAATGAGAAGAAGGATGAGATGGATGTACTGGAGGTGGAAAGCATCTAACATGTTCTACTGCGCTAGCATCTGTTTCATTAGCTTTTAAATATTTGTTCAATGTAGCAAAAATCTGTGAATTCAATACTTGAAAACGACGTATTCTGTCAACCATACGTTTCAAGTGCTGTAAAAAAAATCAATTTTTTTAATTTTACATAGCTTAAAATGTATACCAAACAATATAAGTACACATACAATTCCTTTAACATTATCATCTTTGCTGTCAACTCGCTGAACTCGAAGTATGTGGTAGCAAAAGTCAAGTGCCTCAAATCTTCTTTGCTGGCCAAGTAAAACAATCATTGTACAACCTGCCCAATGAAGTCCTTCACCAAAAAGCTCCCTAAAATATGAATAGATATGTAGGAACTTAACTATAATACTAATGAGTGAATGTACTTACTCAACAGTAAATTCCGTATCACCCACCGGGATACAATAAACAAATTGAAGTGCCGACCATAGTCTATGAAATTCTGTACACTCGTCTATGTTCATTACACCATTTTGAGGTGGTGGACCCACCCATACAGGGTCATCTAACATACCTCGAAGTCTTGAAAGTACCACTTCAAATATTGATAGACCACAGCATAAACGCTCACGTGTTAATAGGTCTCCGTCACGAGCTATTGTAACTTGCTAAAATTAAAATTAAAATTAATAACAATTAAATATGTTTATATATATTACTGACTTTAGCTGTTCCATATCGCTCAATATTAGGAACAATTTGTAAAGCAGCATACTTTGCTTCTAATCTTTTTTGTTTACTTTCTGTCTTTTCACCTTCCTTAGTAAAAGGTCTAGGTAAAATGTTCTGGAATGGTGCAGCATGTAGTAGGTCACAAACTTCTTCTTGAGATAATGCTTGCTCCATCAACAAACAAAATAGAATTGTGTTGCCCAATTCTCGAAAATTGTGAAACAATTCGGTCTTTGCATCAGGATATTGCACTATATCATTAAGCTGGGCATGGTAATAGCCTAGAACACCAGGTGATCCATAATCATATCGTGGTAATTTGCATTGTCTGGGCATAGCTTCCATTAATGTTTTTGCAAATTGTAAAAGATTCCCCTGAATCAATGACTTGACTATTTTTAACAACTCTTCCATAACAACAGCGATTCCTTGATAGCCTAACATTTTACACATAGTACGAAAATGTGGGGCACCAACAAATCCTAAATTGAAAAAAATCAATTAATAATAACAGTTTAAATATCAAAATAAATAATACTTGCCAGTGTATTGTCCGTAAATAGTAGTATATGCAAGATTCAATTGTTTGCTCCCCCACAAATATTGGTGTCCCATTTGAGGAGGTTTATCCCTTTGTACGGGTTGAGTAAAACTTATGCCTCGACATTTAACAAAGCGATTGGTAGCAGCGTTATAACAATAGTTTGGTAAAAAATCATAATTTAATTCCCAAAAAACATGCAAAGTGATACGGCCATATGGAGCCAGCACATTATGATTAGCTTCACGGAACATGGCATCAAATTCATCCAAAGCTAGATGTTTACATAACAACTTGTGGCATAGTCTGTTTACTTGCATAATTCCTTCCAATTCCTATATTAAAAATCATAGTTAAATTGCAATGAATTCTAACACTTAATAAAAAATAAAGTTAACAAATAACATACCACAATACCAGTGATATCACCACCTTCAAATTTTGCAATAGCCAGTTCAAGAGACTTTAACATATCTGCGTTTACTCGCTGTGTGATAAGTTTGTTTAAATCTACACTGCGTCCCAATAATTGCACATGCCGCTGTTTTAACAGAGTTTCATATCTATTTGCTCTTGGATATAAGATAAGGTATGTTCCCATAGCAACACACTCCACACGAAATCTCTTGTCCAATAATATACTCGATGCTAATTGTTTATAGTGAGCAAAGATTTGCTCACTTAATTTGTAAACAAATTGATCAAAGCAAAGATTCACTTCAGCTTCAACTTCATCATACAGAAACTGTTTGCGGAATACAGTTAAAGCATAATGAGCACTGTCATTGTACAAATCTAATGGGTATAAGACGTATTCCATCATAGACGGTTCTTTTGTCTTCAAAATATGATCAGTTAATATCCAAGGCATAGACATTTCAATAGGAAACTGAATTCTTTTCTCCATTGTAATCAAATCACTACATTCATCATTGTGCTGATGTTTGACAGTACATTTTTGAATACGTCTTGCCATGGTCATTTCCAAATAAAATTCACGATACCATAGTTGTGAAAGATCACAACACTGTTGTAATGACTCTAAAATAGTTTGACAAATAATAATATAAATAAGAAACAATAATACATAATAAATTAATATTTACATGGGCAAATTTAACTTATTCAATAAATCAGGCCAAAATATATATCAAACTAATTGTCTTCAACTCAAATGTTTGTCATTTATTTAGTGGCGATTTAATGCTAAGAAAAATACCAAGCCAGTAATTAAGTAATGCACTCAATGGGTATAACCTACTTGTATCGATGTAAAATTGCACCCATTTACCTCGAAGACATAACATTTTTTTTTAAATAAAAATGTTACTATACTTCTAGTCTCATTTGTATATCATGTAATTTCTTAGCCTCATGTTCTGAATGAGTGCTTGTTAGTTGTTTTTTAATTACAGTGATTGCAGTTAATAATAAGTTCATAAAACTAAAAATCATTTAAAAGGTATTTCTGGTGCACTCTACTGTTTATTATATTAGTGGAATGTTTGGGAAATGTACTGTATTATTAATAAAAAAAAAGGTTAAGTAGAGGTGTTAGTTTATATTATTTAGAAGACACAACCACCAGGAGATACAACTTACTAAGATGTTAGATGGTCATAAATTAACTTTTTTTTAATTTAACCGACAATATTACCAACTGGCTGCAATGCTGCATGTTAATGCAGACTGGGACAAATAGTTATTGTTAATATTAAACTTATTTATTATGAATAAGCCATGTATCAATACAACAAACATGTGACCTATCTAGTATACTGGTAATTGTATATTATGGTAATTTAAATAACAAACAATTACCCAAATATAAATAATAAGTTATATATACATACGACTAAATCCAAGGAGATAGCTCCAAAAAAATGAAGTCTTATGAAATTGATCAATTTGCATTAGGTATTGTCCATCAATATCTTTCCGTAAAGTACGTTTACCGCCAGATTTATCTGCAATTAACGATTCTAACATTGTTCTAACCATGTAAAGTTGGGTCGATGATGGACCTAAAAAAGAAACACAAAATTAAACACTTTGTTTTTATTATTATTACAATCTACAACTTACCAACATTCCTTCTAGGCACTTTAATTCCAAATCCAACATCTGGATCCTTTTTTCCTTTCAAAGCTGGATCTGCCGATGGCTCTACACCTCTCTGCCAGTCAGCACAAGTTTCTCGAACTGAAACGAGTATACTCCTAATAAGATCTCTTTTATTCTTAATAGCCTTTCTTAATGGTTCTCTTAATGTTAACTGAACAAAATCTTGCAATTCTGCATAGATATTACGACGAATAGTATCAGTAAAAACTGTTTCCATTCGAGCCATAAGAACTTGTAATCCTTTTATCATTGCTATTACTTCAATGAGCGCAAATTTTTCTTCATCTGTGTAATTGTAACGTGTGGCTCGTTCATATTCTTCAGCTTCGACAGGACATTCCTTGTTTTGATGGTGATCGGTAGGATGAAGTAGTTTCCAAGAATAAAGTTCTGTCACTACACTTGTCCACTCAGACAGTAGTTGTAACCCCCTTAATGCCAATTCAGCTGTATCTTTATTTTCAGTATCTGTTCTTGTTTCTTTATATGTAGTTGTTACTTCATTGCTATAACGAGCCAATTCACTAATATACTTCACATGGTCTTCTCTTATTTGAGGTAAATGCACCATGAGATCTGCTTGTGGACTAATTTGTGGTGAACTAGATAAAGGCCAACGTCCTGGTTCAAAATGTTTAGATCGCTTGATATAATTAAATGGAGCTATCTGCATGTCTCCAAATAGAGGGACAACTTCCAGATTCTAATTTATTAAACATATAATTCATATTAATAATTTATAACCAATAGTACAAAAATATATTAAATATTAAACAAATAAAATAATTTTAAACCTTAAAAATTCTGTCAATTTTGCCTAAATTAAGTTTTTTCTTCTGATCTAACTTATTAATATTGCATAATTCATTGTCCATTAGAAACAATCCAAATCCCATAACCTGTAAATAAAATATATAAGAACATTACAAAGTAAAATAAAATATAGTAGTATTTATATTAACCTTAACAAGCATATGTTTTTCTGATGGAGTAAGGTACATTTTTGATTCAAACATTTGTACACACAAATTGACAACATCTGATAAAAGTTCTTCATAAGCAGGAATTTTTTCTAGATTTTCTTTAACTGTGTCTCTAATTTTATTCTGTGTAGCCAAGAACATAGATAAATTTTGAGATTCTTGAAGTGTATGAGAGTCTGCCATCACTTTTAAAAATTGAGCGGCTCGACGATAGCTTGAATAATCATTTTTTACGCTAGATTTCATATTTTTCAGTTCATCAAGCACAGCAAACATATTAATAAATTTTCCAAGCGTTAATATGTATGCTTCAGATATAAAGTCTTTTCGTTTTTCTGCATGGCACAAACGTTTAACTTCTCCACAAAACCGTTCAATTGCTTTTCTCTAATATACAATAAAAAAAAAATAATAAACATTCATTCCTATTTCTAAGCTTATGAAATAATATAATTTATGTAAAAGACAAAAAGAAAATTATATTCTATTACTTGGAAATACATAAACTGTAGCAGTTTGTTGACTTCAGGTCCTAAAACCTCAACAGTTTTCTCGTATATCTCGACTCGATTAGGTTGTTCATTGGATTTTGGCTGTGGAATTGCTCTTGAACAACAACGCCACGTGTAAAGCATGACAGCATGCACTTGCCCTTCTTCTAACAATTCATTCTAAACAAAGACAAAAAAAATAAGAATAATTATTATTATATAACTATAAACACATTTAGCAATCAACAAGTTGTGAATTGTAATCTTACAAGACTGGCATGAACAGTGGCTTCTTCGATATATTTTGCTATGCCTGTTACAAATCCATTACGATCTTCAAAATTTGTATCAAAATCAGCTTGATAAAGAATGGAACACGGCTGTGCTTCTATACACGGTTGTTCATCAGGCAGTGTGAGTTCATCGAGCACGTCCACATTCGACAATGCATCGGTTAGTGTCACCTTGTCTGTGGCCATATTCTAAAGATGCAAATAACACATTACAATTAGAAAAACTTAAGTTATATTAAACTAACAGTAAAAGTAAATTACAGCTATGTGTTCCAAGTGATATTTAAAATATTTTTAAAAACGAAATGCGTAATGGTTTAGATATGATACACTTGATTGGTATTATAGATTAAACTGGTAATGTTAAATGAGTTATGTACGTAATCATATTTTAAATATTTAATTGATTCAAGAACAGCATCATTTTAATGGAAATAAATTGAAAATTGTAAACAAACCCAATGGCCTATACCTTAGTATACTTATAAATTAACTTATCAGATAAAAATTCTTCCGTCAAAACCTGGGTTACGCATTTCCACCAGAATCAATAAAATACCAAAGTATTATCACAGAACAATAGTTTACGGAACAGATATGTACTATCAACTAGATTGCTAACATGAAGTTATTATTATCCGCCATTTTAATCGAGGTCACAGATATGCTTATTATTTATCAATACTGTACATAACGGTGAACTCGAATTAAATGGCTGCCGTCTGCTTCAACCACGGTCTTCAACATGCTTCAACTAAACACATTAATAGGATTGTTCTATGATAGGATACAGCCATAGATAATAAAGATAATTCTTGGCATTATGTTACCCAGACCCACGGATAATATACGTATGTACGTCCGTGCCCAGACCACGGTTGTAGATAGAATGGTTACGCAACGAGCTTTGATGAGATGTATTCAATAGGTTCTTATGAAAAACTCGCGTCATTACAGCGCTATCTACATTATAATGAATAATTATGTATAAACAATTAATAATAAAATAAAATACATTAATAATTCAAATAATTTTTTTTTAATTCAACAAATGCATAACATTTATAAAACAATTGAAAATTTAACGGTAATGGTATGCTACCATTTTTAAAAGAACATATGTGTAGTTATAAATTATAATATTATTAATATTACCAACCTGTATGTTATTCATTGTTACGGTTTTAAATGTTTTAATAACTGGAATCGCACCGTTCTTAAGTGTTAGTTTCTTTAAACCACGGACTATGATTATAAATTATAATGGACTGGTCTCGAAATGATGAGGAGTGTATAGCATATAACCATTCCGCACATCAAATAAAACCCATAGGGAAATACGGCCTTCTCATTGGTCTCACAAATTCAAATCATCATTTTTAATAATTATTTATGATTATTATTTTATTTATTATTTTATTATTAGACAATTTCTGTGTAATATCATCTAATATAAATAAACAATTATGTTTTTCTAAATTCGTATTTTCTGTTGAACATCAAATAAAACCCATACGCAAATACGGCTTTCTCATTGGTTCACCATTTGGCGAGATAAAATATTTAAATATTTTTAATAAAATAATATTATTATATTATTATAAAATATAAAACATTTTTTTATACCAATCCATGACTGCAATCCAGACTGCATACTCAATCCCACCGGTTGTTGCTATTGTAAGAGTTCACATTTTAACATTGTTAATTATTTGTTATAAAATATTTACTTTTCTATAATCTACAGGAACTTGGAAATAGAAGCAAATATCGCTTAAAAATAGGAGCTGTTCCTTCTATTTTTAATTCAAATGTTGAAGATAGAATAATAAATTATGATTTAAGGCATTCTATTAATTTTGACCACAGCTATGCTAAACAATATTATAGTAAACCATCATGCCGAAAAAAATTATTTGAAAACAGGACTTCTGTGAGTACATTATTCTCTAGTACAATGTGGTCCTAGTTATTTGATGTGCATTAACATGCTCAATCTACTGAATGCTGAGCTCCATTAGATTTAATATGTATTATTGTTTATAAACAACTACATAATTTAACTCATTTAATGTTTATGTTTTAAAGGATGCTGAAGCTATAAATTTAGATGAATCAGAAATGAGATTCAAACATAAATTACTGTCGAGTGAATTAGAAGAAGAGCCATTTGAAAAACGCATAAAGACATTAGAAGTAAATTTTCATAATTTAATGAAGCTATTGATGTTATATTCAGAAGTGGTTATATTGTTTTTTTTTTATTTATTTATTCTTCAAGAAGATAATGGGCCCCACTGAACATGTTTGTGTGGGGGCCCATGAGTTCACAATTTGAAATATAAATACATTAAATAGTTCGTATAAATTAAATAATTACAATTTGTGATATACATTTCTCGCATAACCAGAATAGTAATATAAGTGAATACATTATGAATAAATTAATTTTACCAAGTTTTATTGTAAGCAGGTATCACTTAATATTCTGTTTTACATTTTCCACTAGGAAAGATCTGATGATTTGTCATTAATCATTATTTAGTTTTATTTTATTATTTTATATTATGAATTGTCATCATTAAAACTGAATAATAGATGGCACTGTTTTCCTAAAACTCACTAGTCATTTTGACATTTCGGTTCCACTGATAATGCTTCGAGACCAGTCCATTATAATCATAGTCCGTGCTTTAAACATATCTATTATAATATATTAGTTTACTCATATTGATAACTTACAATATATTTCTTGTTAATAAAAATATTTAAATTGTCAATACCGTATATTTACTTGATCCTTCTTCTGACACTCAAGTGTTGACAATATCGCTGTCTTCAAAATGTGAAGAGCATACCCTAAAACTTTTTTTTAGTTTAATACCCAATGCTTCTTCCCATTTTTTTAATAAACAGTCTGTTTTTGGTACACCAAAAAGACTTTTACCAATGGTATGAATATCAGATACACAGCATTTATGAGGCATTTTACAATAATGTTATAGAATACCTATGTAAATCTATAATAATAATAAGGCAAAAAGCTATAGCTGTTTATCATAGAAGTCAATAAAAGTCATATATCAATTTTAATATATAAAATTATCATGATAAACAATAACATTGATATATTTTATAAATATAATATTGATATATTAATATGTCTATGTATAATAACATTTAAATTTATTTTTCCCGCCTAAAATCTATGCTGGTATCATAAAACATGATAGTATCAGCCACGGGAGCGCTAGTATGACGCGAGAAAGTGATAATTCAATAAGAACATTTATGTTCAGTATTTTTGGCTGATTACTATAGGCCGTTCGCCGTTGTGAACCATTCTATCTACAACCGTGGCCCAGACCCATGAACATTAGAGAATGTTCTCTAATGTTCATGCCACGGACTAAGATATACCAAGGTATATCTTAGTATATCTTAGTCCGTGGTTCATGCCCAGACCATAGATTAAACATACATGTATGTTTAATCTATGCCCAGACTTCAGCTACAATAGCTTTGAGAAATAATTCATTTGGACGTGATAACAGTTTTATTTAATATTCCTTGTTCTGTGATATTACTTATTAAATAATAAATATACAATATACCCTCGTCAAATTACCTTCGTCATACATATTGATAATTTAAAATTATATAAATTGAAAATAAATTTGATCTTACTTTGTTTTTTTTATTTAAATTAATAATATAATAAAATTGATTCTTGCGTTATGGTTATTACTCAAACTTGTTTCTAGCATCAATAGGTACTTCAAAATTGATTTTGTTTGCAAGTTCTGATCTCAGGCTTAACCTTAAACCATGATTTAAGATATACCTTAAATCTTGCGTTAAACTTATATGCACAGATTATATAAAAATATAATATATATACTGTGATATAAGATTATAGTTATTAATTTCAAATTTCAAATTTTACAAATCCATAATAATTCTTTATAATTTGAATTTTGAATTCAGAATACACAAAATTTAATTTAATTTTTATAAATGTTCTGAAAATACTAATTAAATATCATTATAATTTAAATTGAGATCAATTGATACCTTATTTACATTTTCTAAACAACTTTTTATTTAATGGATTTATTAGTTAAATTTGTAACAAAAAAATATTAGAATACACAAATTAAAAAGGGTTCTTTTGGCCTGATATTGGAGAATAGGTCACTAAAAAATACTTTCGGAGGTGTATTAATTATTGACATGATATAAATAATCATATTTCCAATTCCAGGTAATAAATGATGAACATGAAGTTATTAAGTTTACCATGCAGATATACTTTCACCAGGCGTCTGTACTCCAATTGTTCAGTTAAAGACATTTTAAATACACAACCCGAGGGTTGTAAAAAAAAATTAAAGGTAATACCTGATAGAAAACATAATGTATATTGTATATATCTATTTAATTTGAATGATACTTTTAATAATTAGGAATTATATGAATCTTAGATTTTTTTAAGCTAATATTAGTAATTACAAGTATATAACATGTATGTCTAAATAAATGTTTAGGCAAGATAATATTATATACTTCATTTTTAAAAAAATAGCTTTAAATTAATAATTAGATGATTTAGTTATTAAATTATTCACTCAATGGCCTATGTACAACAAATTTAAATGCGTAATATATTTTTTCTATCTACAGTACCTATCTATAAATGTTATTATTAAATTGTTAAAATTGAAAGTAAGTAATAATCTAACTATATAAAAATGGTAAAGTAAATATTTATTGGTTATACTAGTATATGTTTAATAAGTACAACTATTATGTTTATTTTATGATTGTATGTAAGAAATTAAAAAATTTCCCAATTGAAATTTATATTGATGAACTATAATTATAGTAATTACTTTTGTTTGTTTGATTTTCAGGGTTGGGCAAAAGCAATGCGTAAAATGAAAGAAAACATATTTGTGGACTTAGATGATGGTTCTACACATCGTCGTCTACAAGTAGTTATACCTAAAAACAAGATTCCCGTTTCATTGACCTATGGTTGTTCCTTTGAAGCTGATGGTGTCTTAGTTAGAAACCCCAGCAATCAACTTGAATTGATAGCTGAATCTATTAATGTTTATGGACCATGTAATGTCCAAGATGGTTATCCATTTGCCCCTCGAAAAACTTACCACCCAGAATATGTAAGACAACATTTACATATTCGACCACGTACAGCAACATTTAGTAGTCTACTTAGACTCAGAGATAAATTGTCTAGTGCTGTTAGAAATAGATTTTCTGAAGACAATTTTATAGAAATTAATGCTCCAGTCTTATCTTCAAATGATTGTGAAGGAGCTGGTGAAGTATTTGCAGTTAAACCAGATAGTGATAATTTAATTAAAGAAATGATTTCAAAAGATCATCAGTCACCTATGGAAGCTTTCTTTAATGGACAGACATATTTGACCGTATCAGGACAGATGCATTTAGAATGTATGGCACGGGCTCTAACTAAAGTTTACACATTAGGGCCAACATTTAGAGCAGAAAATTCTAAGTCTAGATTACATTTATCAGAATTTTATATGATTGAAGCAGAGCAAGCTTTCATTGACAATACAGAAGAACTCTTGAGCTCAATAGAAAAAACTACATCTACAGTTGTAAAACAACTATTGGAACAATCTAGCGATGAAATAGGTCATTACAGAAAAGTCATAGGAGCTTCTAAAGACAATGACCCTGCGAACATCGTGAATGTTCCTTATGAAGTAATTAGTTACCATAAAGCATGTGATGTACTAGAAAAAGAAAAATGTTTTAAAAATTCAATGATTCGAGGCAAACCTTTGGCTAAAGAACATGAATTATTTTTAGTGAAATATAATGGTCAGAAACCAATTTTTGTCATAGACTGGCCACAAGATTTAAAACCATTTTATACTAAAGCTATACCTAATAACAAGTCATTGGTACGTTAAACTTTAAACTAATTAATATACAAAATAATGTTTTTGTTGTTATTGTATAGGTGTATGCTGTAGACTTATTATGTCCAAATGTTGGTGAATTATGTGGTGGAAGTGTGCGTGAAGACAACTATGATGTTTTAAAAGAAAAATTGTCTTTAGTAGGATTGGAAGACAAACTCAATTGGTATTTAGAATTGAGAAAATTTGGTAATGTGTCTACTGCCGGTTTTGGCATAGGTTTTGAACGATTCCTTCAAGTATTGTTAGATATACAGAATATTAAAGATACCATCGCATTTCCTCGATGGCCACATAATTGTAAAATGTAAATCTTGAATTTAATAATAAAATTTGTTTCACTGTAAATTATTTCTAGTTGATTGTTAACTATTAGTTATTATATAGAACGTACTATTAATAATTGTACCATCAATATCATTTATTTGAATATATTATATTATATTTGACTGTTATTCTATTGATATTTTAACTTCATCAAACAATCAGTATCGGCACAAGGTCAGATCCCCCTCCCACAATTGGCTTTTTTTTTGTTTTTGCTTGCATTATGTAAGATGCACTATAATGAAATATTATGTCTTATTATGATCTATTGAGCTATTGAATTTTGACAATTTTGTCAATACTGAATACAATTATAATTTTATTTTCGTTTATATGTAGCAAAGTTATGTTTAATTGGTCGAAAATCGAAATGGTCGATGGCGACTATGATTATACTTTATTATAGCTTATCTTATTATTTATAGACATAATACTATATAATATATATACAGGGTGTCGGTGTCCCAAGAAGATCTGTCATATGAAATAACTTTTGTTGTATTCAATATTAATTTTTTTTTTTTTGTTTAATTTATAGGCGCTTGAGTTACATGTATAATATAAAAATAAAAATTTTTTTTATTTTTTAATAGAAAAAATAAAATTTTTTTTTGAAAAATGTAAGACTACCAATTTGTAAGTATGATTTTTAGAAAAAGTTTGATAGTGAAAATATCCCTTAAAGTGCAATCGTTAATTTTCTAAAAAAATTTTAAGTTTTCAGAAATTCTTAGAAAAATAAATCGATGATAATCTTTGTAACTAGTTATCGGTAATAACTGATGATATTGGTTTATTTTATTATAATAAAGGATAAAATAATTCAAATTTTCAAAAACTTCAAAAAATTGAAAAAAAATATGCAATTGCACTTAAAGAGATATTTTTACCATCAATTTTTTTCTAAAAATCATATTTACATGTTAGTTAATATACATTTTTCAAAAAAAAATATTATCAAATTTTTACTATTAAAAAATAAAAACATTTCTTTTTATATTATACGTATAACTCAAGCGTCTATAAATTAAAAAAAAATAAAATTTGAATACAACAAAAGTTAGGGACACCCTGTATATATAAGTGTAGGGTCAACTAATATTATTGCACCTATTATGGAGTACAAATAATGTGTCAAATCGAAAACGATTTAATTATAACATCCATGGCATGATTGATGTAAGTTTTAAATCAATTCAAATTATAATCGTTGTTCCCTATTGTTAAACATTTTACTACTTCAGTAAAAAGTTTTGAGAGGGTGGGGGTTTTCCATTTTTCTGTTTTTTTTCATCCCCCCCCCTTTCAAAAATTATGCGTATACGCCACTGCAAAACAATATGGCTATTGATTGGCTGTAACTGCCAAAACAACTATTATTAAAATAATACAGAATCTTTACACAGAAATATTATAAAACATTTTAAACAAAAAATACATAAAATAATGAGCATAATTCTTTATTGTAAACAAGAAATCCAACACAATATTAATAATCAACAACAATATTGTACTTAATAGTCACTAAAAAAATGGCTAAACTAGTAATTAATAATATAATGATTACTAATGATTTTTTTAAATTATTTATTTAAAATATACTATACAAACACAAATATGTTATACGCAGAATTAAAAGAAATTAATATATTTTTTTTTTTTGCATATAGACTATCCACAAGTCACAACTATTGTTTTTAACCCTGTGAATGGAAAATACACAAAATCTATTTAAATCTTATAACAATTAATGAACTGACCAAAAATCTCAGGTATTTTATTCAGTAAATTAATAGTAAGGAAACATTTTTAAAAACAAAATTAAAATCAATATTATAAAATTATAATTTATTTTTGGTAAAAAAAAATCAACAATGTGAACAACTTAATCTAATATTTTATATTATTATAATAATATACAAAAAAAATGTACTTTATATTATATTTATAAATATATAATATCACATACATTTAAAAAATTTAAACAGGTATATAGTATATACATTTCAAATTATATAATTGTATAGGTTAATTATACACAACATAGACCACATATTTTTTACATTATTGAACATAATCCTGACATTTCTTTACCTTTATTAACTATTGGATATTCCTTAAGTTTTTTTGCGTTGTGCATCAGTCTTAGTTTCATTTCCTTTTGAATTTTAGGAACCACTACAGTTTCCATCTCAAGTCCTGGTGGTGGTGGTTGATCAGGATCGATTTCTCCAAACGTCTGTGTGAAATCTGGCGGTGACTGTGGTTCAATGGATGTGTTTTCAGTGACAACAATTGGTTTTGCAGCCGGTGTAATTTTTTGACTTATGTTTATCTTGATTGTTCCCATTGCGGGAGCAACTGGTACATTCCATTCAGTGTCAGTGTTTCCATCAATAGAACATGTCATTGTAGAAACAGGAGATGGAGATTTAGGTTTAATTTCTTCAGGAACAATTTCTTGAGTGATTGGGGGGGATGACAAACTGTTAATGCTCTCAACAATGGGTTCATTTGCTAATTTAGGTGATAAAACTTCAGTCACTTGAATAATCTCCATGGTGTCAGGAATTTCCAAATCTTCATAATTCGTAGTCTTCATAATATGTTCTTTAGTATGTGGTTCTTGAGAAACAGGTTCAGTTTGAAGTATATTATCATCTGTAATTTGCTCTTCATTTTCTTTTAGGTTAATTGATTCTGTTTCCACAACCGATTCTGTTTCCTTAACTGTTTCAGTTTCCATAACTGTTTCAGTCTCCATAACTGTTTCAGTCTCCATAACTGTCTCAGTTTCCAGAACGGTTTCAGTTTTTGTTACAGTTTCTTTATCTATAACTGCTTCTGTTTCTGTTGATATTTCTTTAATCCCAACAGTTTCATTTTCCATACATATTTCACTTTTTATTAACGTATCTTTCTCAGTTATAAGTTTTTCTTCGTATTTCAATTGTATTTCTTCTTTTTTATCATCTTTGATTTTTATATCTTCTGCCAATTTTAATTCCAATAGTTGTTCTTCTTTAATTTCAATTTTTTGACTTTCTAATTGTTTAGCTTCTTCAATAGCTCGATTTCTCTTTCGAATTTTTTCCTCTCGAGTTTTCTAAAAAAAAAGCAATTTTAAATAAAGTTAAAAAAAACAAGAAAGAATAGTTATAACTTACAATCATATCATCATAACACATAGGATGATAAAGTCGTTTATCCTTTTCGACACAATTCTTCAATTGCCACTCTTCATCTTTTTCATTATAAAATTGTTCAAACTGATCATGACACAAATAACAGGCAGCTAGTTCACTATTTACACCAGCTGGAACACAAGGAACATTTTCTTCTTCTAATTTTTCATCTTCTTTAGCACCTTGTTCTGCTTGAATATCAAACCAACTTGCAGCTACAAGTGGAATAAAAATATTGTGTGAATTAAATTATGAATAAGAAATTGAGGAAAAAAATGTTCAATAAACAGACTAATCACATTACTATGCTTAAAATTAAATAGTGTCAAAATAATAATAACAAATATGTTATAGGTATAATATAATGGTTCAACATTTTAAAATATAAGACTATTAAAACTAATGCAACAAATACATAAACTAATCCCATGGTTTTTTAACCAGCATGTGACATAGTATTGTACAAGTGTTACTATTTTTTTTTAAATATTATTCATAATACTTTTTGATCTTAAGGAATTAAGTATAGACATTTTCTGGATATAAGTTAGGATGTAAAAAAAATTGAGAACCACTGAATAAATCAATGATACAATATTAAATATATTGTTGATAGCGCAACAAACAAATAATGCAACAGGTATGTTAAATTTAATTAAATATAAACAATTGCTAAGAAGAACATACATCTTATATACAGTATATAACTTAGTATGTTAAAACTATTGATTACCATTCAAAAGTGTTAAAATTGATTACCTTTAAACTGGTATTTTTTATCCTAGTAATGTGGTTTTTTTTTCGAAAAGTCTCGAATAAGAATATATTAATTATCAATTACCTCTAGTAGTTTCATCTTCTTGTTCTTCATATTTACACCAGTCACTAGTATCATAATACCATTTTCTAGATTGGACAGTTTTGCTTGCCATTTTTTCACGTCTATTTTGTCTAAAATGCCAATCTAAATGACTGCTATACTTAATGGTAAACTCTGCAGTGAATCGAATACCACAAGAACTGCACTGAATTCCTGTGTATAAGTTGTGAATCAATCCTGGCTGTTTTCTGAAATAAGACAACATATTTATAATAAATATAAAGTAATTAAAAAAACTATAATACTAACTGTTTTAAGGAAGAAGGATCTGAAAAATCAACAGGTTTTATAGTTAAATTTTCTGCCTCCTTCTCTTTCTTTTTTAATTTTGATTGAACAACTTCTTTTGGTTTGTCTTTTGGTACAATTCCACTATCCACTAATTTTTTAAATAGCTCATTAATATCCATATCACTAGGTAAGACAGAAGGTATTATAGGAGCAGACACTGGAGGTGGTACATAAGAATTTGTAACAGATTCCAATTTCTGAGCAACATTAGAAAGTAGAGGAACTGATGTCGTAGCTGCAAATATATGAAAAAAATTAATTATACAATGATTTAAACATTTGTTTATGGCATTCTAAATTTACTTGGTGCTAAAGAATACGAAGAGAATGATTGAGGAGGAAGTTGGTTAATATCTTCGTTTGATGTTAATGTAGTAATTTCAAAACCAGTGAAATTTGGTGGCATAGGCGGAGCAGGTATTGGTGGTAAAGATTCAGTAGATGTATCTTCAGTTAGTACTACACCCATCATTTGAGAAATAGCAGCATAACCTGGTCTAATATTTGGTGGTAATCCTGTGAATCTTAAGTAATGCTTATTGCTTCTTACAATTATTGCTTGAGGTGGTCCGTTATAATTGACTTTGAATGGTTGGTCATTAATCATAGCTCTCATCAAACCATCAATAAAACGAAAAATAAGTGCTGTGTTACCCACATCAATACGTTGCGGTTTAGCATCTAAATAGACAGGTACGGTGTATGAGTTATCAATAATAATAGCAATACGACCAGCAACTAAATCTTGTCGCTTTGTGTTGCCTATATTAACTGAAGGAGGAGGGCCTTCAAGTTTAACAGATCTTTTGACACCACCAAGGTCTGTAAAGATTGGCGAGCCACCAAAAAAACATTCATAGAATTTTCCATCTAAATAAAGTTCTCGAGTTGGTGCACCTAACCGTACTCTATGAGGTTGACCATCTAATAAAAATTCCCTATCAGGACTATTGAAATGACATAAGACTGGAAAAAGGTCATCAAATATAACATTTTTTGGTGTTCCTTGAAAATATATCTCTCTAGGATCGTCCCAAGATACAAAAGTAATTGCTGTTGGACCATAAAATCTTACTTCTCTTGATACACTATCAATATTGATAGTTTTTGTAGCATCATGAGCAATCATATCCAATATTACAGGATCCGAAGGAGGAATAACAGGGACTGTCCAATCGGGTGAAGAAGATGCAAATGGAGCAGTTGGTCTTGGCACTTCATACATAGGTGGTGGAACAAGAGATCTTGTTGAATGAGAATAGTTTGGACGAGGTCCTCTAGACCAAGGTTCAATTCTATTTTGAGAGAATCTAGACCCATTTTCTGGTCTTGAATTCCAACTTTTATTATTTCTCCAAGTACGAGTTTTAGAATTTTCTTTCTCATTACGTTTAAATGTTGTTTTACGCCTTTTATATACAGTTCGATCCTCAGAATCTGATTTCTTGTTAATTTTTTTTGATTCTTCTGAACCAGTGGAACAACTTTTTGAAGAACAATCACTATCACTTCCACTGACATCACTTGGTTTTTTGATAGCAACGTTCCAAGAGCCAAGCCCAGAATGGTTTTCGTCAACAGGTTTTTCAATAATAGTTACTGTTTCTACTAAAGTAGGTTGTAAATCAGAATCATTTCCATTGACAGGTAGAGCAATTTTTGGAATAATATACTCCTTTAACTTAGTATTAGTATCTTCTGTATTATTGACTTCTTCTAATTTTTCTACTTCAGTCATTTCAATTACCTTAAATATTAAAATACAAAATTATTATTTAAAAATTCTATAAATACTCACAACTTATTAATTTACTCATTCACAATTTATCAATAAAACTCTATCAAAATTCTATTATTCTTACCTGGCACATAATTTTTTTATATTCGTCAAAAGATATGCTTCCAGCATTTAAAGCTTCTTCAGCTTGTCTAAGAATATGGCTTTTATTGTTTTGTGTAGGTTTAGCTCTCATATCTACATCCATTGTATCATTATTATCTACTAATGTTTCATTCAATTCACAAGGCATTTTTTTGGTAGGAGATTTGTATGGTGTTTTAAATGTATCTGGTTTTATTTCCTTATATTTTGCCCAAGATTTACCAACCTCAGGATTTGGTGTTTCAGATATTTGTGGCGGAGGTGGTGGTGTAGGTACAATGGGTGGAGCAGATAATGTTCGTAAATCTACATCTTCTGCACCAAAGAGTCTGAAAATAATTTTTATCGAAATGAAAATAAATATAAAACTAGTTAAAGCGTATATAAACATTGTATGTTAACAAAGATATATCATTTAAAATTATATACTATAAGAATAAATCATTTAAAATTGAAACTAAAGATTTTAAAAACTTAATAATTAACTTTTATATTATTATTTAGTACAAATGTATGGCATAACTGATAAACAAGATAAGATTTCTGTACAAATCTCTATTTATAATTAAAACCAGAACTAACACGGTTTTCCATCTAAATTTATAAAAATCCACTATCTGACAATAATTTGTTGTAGATAAGATTTTAAATACACAGTGTACAAAGTATTAATTTATTAATAATAGGAATATAAAATGAAATTTATTATCAACCACATTGAACAATATTTAGCTTAAAATGCCAAAAGAAATATTTACATACATAGAAACAATTTCTTTTAGACCCTTAATTAATATGTTTCATTTTAAAAACAAAGACACTAATAAATTAAAAGATGAATATCAATATTAAAATTCAAATGTTACAACAAATATACACACATAATGTTATGCAACAAAATAACTTTTTGTATTATATTATTATACAGAATGATTTTTTTTTGTATGTTCACTCTATTTTTATGTTTAAACTATCCATGTTATATTTAAATTCTGAATTTTAGAAATTTGTTTAGTGTAGTGTAGTTAAAGACAATATGTTCTCAAAATTTAACCATTTAAGGAGTATCCTGTAACGATACCAACTTATGTTTTTCAAAAAAGAACCTATGATTTAATGCAAATTGTGGAATCCGATGATTTTTCTAAAAATGTTGCATATTGTAATCAAATTATGAACTTGTTTCTGAGTTATTCTACTTTAAAAACTAAAGACAATTCTAAATTCTTAAAAGGATATTATTTACTTTTGTTTTGAAAATGATTGGTGCAATATTGAAAATTGTATATTTTATTATAATGCAAACTTAATTATAATTAACGAGCTTTATGTATCTATAGTCAATAAATTATTTAATAGACTTATTGTCCTTGTATTTAAAATAGAAAAACTCAGAAACTTTTTATTCAAATTCCGATAATATGTCAACATTTTTAGAAAAATCATCTGATTCACATTTTGCATTAAAACATGTAGGTTTTCTTTTGGAAGACTAATGTTAGTATTCGCCACAGGATACTCATTAAATGTCATTAAATGTTATTAAATCTAAGTATTTGATAATATGGTCTTGAACTACAATTTGATTATAAGCATAATTTAAACATAAAAAGAGTCAACACTTCTTTAGTGCATACTTAAAATATCACTGTATATTTTCTACTTAGTAACATATTAAAACCTGGAATTTAGATATAGATAATATATTTATAAGAATTGATTAATTTCTTAGTTTATGAATGACTTTTCATTACAATAAAATAATTCAGTATCAATCCAAAGAAAATATTACTAAATTAATTTTACATTCTAAAATTATTGAAAAATTGTAAACAAATTATCTGTCACTAGTTTATGTGTATTACTCTTACATAGTAATAGTTATTTGCAAACATGTGATTCATGGCCTTAAAATCAAATGTCATCCCCTATGGCAGAGTCAATGGGAAAAACAAACAAATAACAAACTCAATAAAATAAAACATAAACTAAAAAATAGCCAGATGCCCTGATCAATCTTACACGATATGATGAGGTCAAGGTCATCATAATTCACATAAGACACACAAGACTAAGACATTCTAATCTGATGGGTAAGGAACCAGAACCCATTTGCAGAACTTGTATATGTGAACTCTTGATGTAACACATATTCTTAGAATGATCTACCTACCAAAATGCTCAATCAGAATCTAATCACCTCATTCAAAAAAACCATTTGGATCCGCACAGGAAACAAAAATATTAAACTACATCAAGAAGACCAATCTCACAGCAAGCATGTAAGACAATACACCAACTGCATACCAATGGACAAACCTCAACAACCATAATCATTGTAAAATAATATTTAAAAAATGTTCAAATAGTACAATAAATTGTATAAAATCTTAAGTTATAATAGTTTAATAAACCATTGTATTTAAAGCCTTAATCTGATAAACTTATTTGCATATCTTTATACCTAAATACTAATATTATTTTTATTTTGAGTTAATAAACAGATAAAATAAAATATAATGCTAATTATTTAATTACATACATTTAGTATTAGCTTGGTCATTTGGTATTTAGTATCTAACCTAACTCAAATTTATTAATCCCCCAAAACATGCATAATGTTGCAAATATTTATCATGTTTTTTTATAATTTATTTTTAATTTTCAATTTGTAATTTTGTATTGTTTTGCTAAATAAATTATTATTATTATAATTATAATTACATTAAGGTATATTCAAAGATTCAAAACACAAAATTGACATCAAATTGAATACACACATTGTAATGATCTATTGTTCATATATATTTTATTGTTTTAAATTATCATAAATTTATAATAATTTGTAAATATTTACAGGAAACACAAATCATTTTTGGAGTTTATGTGAGTCTATAGGCAAAACGAAAATTGTGGTATATTCATCTTAACTTTAAATCGATCAGCCAAGCCGTAGCCACTGGGCTGTAATAAAGGCCAGGTCCCTGTTTTTTATTCTTTATTTTTTTTTTTAGGTAATGTTGGCGCCCAATTTACAAGGGCAGCTGGGTTGGTTACAGCAATCATAAAACATTGCAGACAAAAGTTAAATAAAAAAAAATTACTGGATAAGAATAAATATTCTATTATATGTATATATTTATATTTATTATATTTGTGTTTATAGAGGTATTTACATAATACTAATTTCTGATTACCTATAATATAATAACTTTGTATTATTATCATATGAGTAAAAATGTCATATATATTTTGGATGTACATTTATGTACCAACCGAGGAAATCTCGGTGGGCTGCTCAAAATATGGGCCGATCATGAGCTTTTGGCTGTTAACTTATTTTTGTTTAATAATGAGAAATTAAAACTAACGTAAGAAGAAAATATAATTTAATCGAATTTTTAAACCGCACAGTAGCTGTTGTTGTAGTCAAATGTTAGAAATCCTAATACTCAGTGGGCCGATACCTCGCCTATCCGGAGCTATGTGTGTCGCTACGTTAGCTTTTTAACAATATTTTAATTTTCATCCATTTAATACTCATTTTTTAATTGTAATATTTTTCACACTCATACCTTACATACAAATTAAAATATCATAAAAAAGCCAACGCAGTGACATTGGTAATGTTCTTAGCTTAAGTTTAATAGGTGAATTAACTCTAATACAAAAAGGAACAACATAGGAACAGGGTTGGTTTTGATGAATGTAAATCTGATATGTTACGTTTCGGCCAGAGAAAGAAAGCAAATAATGCACTGACATCATCTTAATAAAATGTGTCTTTTTAACAAAACTTTAAGTACAATATTTTGTTGGAGTAGGGGTAAATATTTCTTTATGGGAACCCTTAAAAAACAGCTCGAGGGGTCTGTGGTATGTCAGACCAACACTGCTTTAAATACTAAAATTATAATTTGAATATTTCTACATCAAAATATTTCAAAAATTATTTCTGCTTTTAAATTCATTTTAAAAAAGTATAAATTTATAGTGGGTGAGTTTTGTTAAATAAACTAAATGGAAAATATTTAAGCAGCATATTAAATTACATGGTACTAGGGGAAAAAAGCAACATTTTTTCTATTATTTTTGATTAAGTTAAAAATATCCAATATCAAATATACTCCGAATCTATAATACCGAAACACTAGAGAGTGGAGAAAAAAGTATTTTAAATAAGTCTATATCTTAACTCTAGAAAGGTTCTAATAGAATTAACACAGCAAAACATGCCAGCAAATGTCATCAATTGAATAAATCTAACATATTTTGTAGATTAACTATGTATATTGAAAAAAACTGAATTTATATCCTACACTTTTGATTGTATGTAAATACTACATTGACAATATAAACAAAATAGAAATTGGTATATTAACTATATAATGCATTCAACAATTTAAATATAATTCTTGGCATCCTGTGTAAGCAATATATTAAAGATAAAGAATATGCTGAGTATAAAAAAAGATTTTATGTTGATTAATAATTAAATATATACTACATAAATAAAAATAAATGCTATTTAATTTTGCCAAACTAATTATAAAAATTATCAATTCTAAGTGGGTTTTTTTTTTTAATCGAATTACGAAAATATTATAATTTTTAAACCTACAAACTATTTTAATGATTCATTTTTATTTTATTAATTAGATAACAAAAAAATAAAGAAACTTACTCATCAATGATTTCAGATTTGCTCTTTTTTGCTGCAGGTTCAATATCATCAGTTTTGATTGAGTCTGAGGTCCTCTTCACAGTCGGGACTTTAATTCTTAGGTCAATGTCATTTTGTTGTTTGATAATAATGTCTGTAAGAATACCTTTAATTTTCATAAACGTTCAAATATGTACTTTCACACTCAGCCTGGTTTAGGATATTATATATATTATGTAAAAAAAAGAAAAAAACAGAATTTCTTTTTAGGTAATTGAACACGTAGAATCTATGTGTAGATAATTATTAGTTAAATGTTGTCATACTAAATTTGATAATGATTTTAAACAGTCAACACTTTCTAATACTATACCATATAGTATTATACTGAGCATTGTTCTTTTATTAATTGCTCGTTTCAATTTTTTTTTTTTTTGGAAAATAATGAGAATGTTTAATTTTTATAATCCAAAATCAACTTACAACAAATGCGATAAATCACATTTGAAGCTTTTATCTTAACCTCAATAATATTTTCTTCCAAAACAAAATGTAACAAATTTATGATCAATTTGCAAAAAATAATACTTTTTTTTATTCTAACAAATCTGAAGTACCTTCTAAATATTATTTTCAGACATGAGTAATAATATATTAACTTATGGATAAAATAAAAGTAATCATTAAGAATGTAAACCCCCTCAAAAAAATTCACAATGTGATGAGAGTAATAGGCAATAGCGTTATTGTTCCACTCAGAATCTATAACACATAGAAATATATATAAACACTATTTATACATAAATATATTATTAACAATTCATGTTTAAAATTAACTTATTATTACTTTATAATACAATGTAAAATATAGAATTTCAATAATTTGGTTGATTTAATTTTAAAATTTATTTGATGTCTTTATGCAGATAAAAATTATTCAACATCATTAATACATTTTTATTGGTAAATAACAACATTTTTTGTTTGTCTTATGTTACAACCAATAAGTTCCGTTTTATTAAAAATTAAACAAAATGTTAATATTTGATGCATGCGGAAATGCACGCAATGTCTTAATTTGTATAAATATAATATATTATAATAAAAAAGAATAACAATATCCACCAAAATTCTGATGGGCCAAATAAAATAATAAAACCATTTATATACAAGATGATAGGACTTTCTGGAAAGGTGAAATTGTTTTCATTTTAATATGGCGAAGAAAAGCATCCAGTTTATTTAAAAATAACAACAAATCGCCAACAATGAAATTTATGATAAAATATAATTGATGAGACATTTTAATCTTACTTTGATTGGATTTTACAGCATGGTTGTCTGAGTCATTTTTAATTTCTAATGGTGGTGGAGCAGCAGTTGATGGGTCAGGTGATTTTTTCATCGTTTGCATGTAGATACGTAGACGTTTTAAAGAATCAGAATCTTCCAGAGAATCAGTTTTTTCTAATTCAGAAATAGTGTTGTCAGAATTGTTTATATCAGCTTCATTAATTACTCCGGTAATTAAATCATTGTCATTAGAAACATTTATTTCAGTAGCTTCATGACTAAGAAGATTA
Organism: Neotoxoptera formosana; assembly: GCA_022818045.1. Taxonomy (NCBI): domain Eukaryota; kingdom Metazoa; phylum Arthropoda; class Insecta; order Hemiptera; family Aphididae; genus Neotoxoptera; species Neotoxoptera formosana. Next base: position 22,091,505 of record CM040633.1, on the reverse strand, counting down.
ATATCATTTTTTGGTTCATCTTTAATTAACTTTTCTTCGATTTTTGGCAGCATTGCAGATTTTATAGTCTCTGTTTCATCCTGATCAATTTTTACATTTGATATGTTTTTTTTCTTTAAGTCCAGTTCTTTAATAATTTTTTTTTCGTCTCTTCTTTTGTGATATTTTTCATCTTTTAAGCTTCTTTCTTTGCGGTCGGGTTTTTTATGTGTCTTTCTTGGGAGTTCTTTTTTAGAAGGTGAACAGCTTGGACTTCTTTCTTTCCTTTTTGATTCTCGATGTTTACTACTGTCTCTTTTGGGTTTATCAAGTTTTTTATCATCTTTATTTTTGAGAATTTGTTGTTTATCATTAGTAAGTGATGGCGATGGTTTTACAGCATTTTCCACTTTTCTTAAACGTGGATCGCGGTTTAGAGTTTGTAATAATTGTGTACTGACGGGGTTAATTTTGGCAATTGGTTGATTTACATTGAAAAATGGATTGGAAACCTAGAAAAAAATGTATGTTTCTTTATTTATATAATATTTATTTAATAATTTATTTTAAATTACCATTTCAGAACTTTGTTGCTGCGATACAAATGGTTGTTGTACTGCCGGTAAAGATGTTGGTAGGAATTTTTTAGAAGGTGAAACAATAACTTTTATTGGCATTGAAGGTGACTCAGAACTGATAGAAGATGCATCAATCATTTTAACTGAATTCTCGGTTATTTTACGATAATTTTCAAGTTTTGAATATATTTCTTCATTTAAAGGTGGAACACTCATAGTCGAAGATGATGTACTCGCTTTAAAAGCATTCTATAAATTGTTTTAAAATAAATAATAGTTTTTAATAAGAATATAAAATATATTTACTTTTGACAGATTAATTTTATTCATTGATCTTTTTTTTTGAATTTCTATTTGATTCTTAGTTTGCAATAATTCCAGTTCTAATTTTTTTTGCTGTAATTCAAGAAGTTCCTTTTGTTTCTTAATGAATTTTTCCCGTAACGATATATCTTCGTCTATATCGTTGTGTATGATTGGTTGAACAGGTTTTGGTGTCTCAGTATGATTAACCTGGAAAAATAAGACATGCTTAAAACTGGCGACGATTTTTCTGATAAACCAGGTTTACATGATGTAAGAACTACTCGCATTATGATTTTTGAACATCTGATTACTAAAATATCAAACATTATCAAATGAGATTAATATAACTTTGGATATTTAAGATTGTAAAATTTAATTGTAATTCACACCATGTAAGCCAGACAGTTAAAAATAAAATTTATTATATACATTATTTAAAAATTTTGGATTAACATGAATGTTTGGTGGAGCAGCACTTAGAGGCCAATTTTTGTCGATTGAATGAATCATTACATCAAGGGCATGAAGTTTTATCGGTGTTACAACATCATTCCATGTAGAACGTAATTTATACATATTTCCTCTAGTTTTTTCATCAACCTAAGATAAAACAGATAATATAGAAAACATTTCACTTTGAAAATTAATAAAATACAATATAATATTTACTTTAATGAAAGTGCTCGCAAAAAGTTTCTCAATATTTTGAACGAAAAGTGGTGTATATGGCTGTCCAATGTTTTTCATGACCGAGTCAATTAAGTAAAGCACTGGTAACTTGCTGTCGGCCTGCACCTGAATATAATTAATATTAAATGTAAGTTTAAAAACAAACCTGAACATGGTTTCATCCTTGCGGTCCTCCACACTCCTCCAGAGTATCTTCTAGAATTCTCCATTATGCGCAGATAAAGGCAACCACATTGATCTCAATTAATGTAACACTTATTGCTTTTAATTTTGATCATATATTTATAGATTATTGTTTTTCTTTTTTTTTTATATATATACAACAAAATAGATAGTTTACAATAAACCAAGAACTATAACTACAATATATATTAAGAATATTTTTTTATCCTAATGTTTCTTAATTAATATATTAAATACATTTTATGTACCAAGATTTAGATATATTATCAATTCAACAAAGGCACGGAAGAAAAAGAAAAAATACTATTATTTAAGCTACCATAGTTCATAACTGAATGAATAAGTAAAAACAAAAAATTATTATATATTTTGATATTGCTGTGATCTTATAAAGGACTAACCACAAATGAGAATACAGTAATAGGGTAAGCCAAGATGATCTCATATATTTTTCAGGCAATATGATTTAAATTGATTAAACCAACTGGAATCTCTAGGTCTTAGCGTGACTTATATTAAGAAAACTCAAGAACTCACTTAAATACAGTTAACATTCTAATAAATGTATGTATAATAAATACAAATATGACAATATAAAATGATATAATTTAAATTCATTGATAATATTAAACTAACATACTAAATATATTCATGATTGTACTAATGTATGGAATAGTTTAACAATGAAGATTTTAAAAATATTGTTTAATTTATTTGTAAAATAAAATGTCTATACTATACAAACAATATTTATATCAAAAAGATAAATATAAATTGTATAAATTTTTTTAGGTTTTTAGAATAAAAAAATCAATTGATTTATAATAGGATATTATTGTTGTAATAAGTACTCCTACTTAATAATTACATTTAAAAATAACATAATTATTATTTTCTGTATCAATAACAATTTTTCAAAATAAAATATGAATTTAAAGCATAATACAAATTTGTTTACAGCGTTTTTGGTTAGAAAAGTATTATTATTATATATATTTTTTTTAATTGGTATATAATATATATGATACATATGTATTTAAGACTAAGTAGATATTTATCAAGTATTTATAGTTTACAACAATTATTTTAATGTGATATTTATGTAATAATATTGATAAAATTATTTTTATTTTCATTATAATATTAGGAGTTTGGCTTGGAATATAATTATATAAACTAATAAATTGAACATACTCATAATAAAATGTTATTTTAAATATTTTGATAAAATTGAGTTTTTAAGGCTATACAATTTGTATTGTAAAAGCAGGAAATTCTACAGGCTTTATTAAAATAATATTTATGTTAATTCATTTTATTTGGAGATAACTCTAGTCTTATCAATTTTATACTAGATTAAAAATATAAAAATTTGAGAAAATATACTTCGACAATATTACTATTTTAAGTGGTTGTAAATATTCTGAAGCTTATTAAAACTTTTTTTACTTATCATAACAAGATAAAAATTATTGTTGTGCTAGTGTCGTACTCAACCTGCCAATACACATCGATGGGTGTTGTTAAATTACATAATTACAATACAATACAAGTATTGTACATACAATGTATTTAGGATTTTTTGTAATTGCATATTGAATTATAGATGACAATGCACATATATTTTAAAGTAAGTTTTAGTTTTTACTTGTACAACACAATCACTTATGTTATATAATGTAGGTTGATAAAGTATGTTTCAATATTCTGATAAAATAATTCTCCTCTTACAAAATCAACCAAAAGTCATCATAACTGTATATGATGTTTAATTTATAGACAACAACAAATTACTAAAATACTGAAGTTATTTTTTTTATGATACATAAAAACTATGTCAGTTAATTTATTTTATAAATTATAACATTGCATATTTTGCATCTTTGAAATACTTAATATATGTTTACATTTCCTACTGTATTAGAAAAAATAAAACACATTATCATAATTTTTAAAAGACTTGTACTGGACCTAATCAAAAATTGTATCTGGTAAACCATACTATAGAGCGATATTACCAATATTTTAATATTATGTATAATCATATTTTGATAAAGAATAAAAATAATTTCAACTTTATACATTTTAACAGTTTAGCTATTTGAAATGATATAAATTAATTTAAATAGTATTATATAATGTCATTATAAATGAGGTAGTAAAAACTTTTAGTTATTAATTACACGTCTAATATTTATTTCAGTGTTCATATATATTTTTAAAAAAAGTATCCATTACATAAATTATATCTGTAAAGTAGTATTTTAAAATGTTTGTAACAGTCACAATATTCTTAATACCTAATAGTTTGGTTTCATTAACTAGTTAAATATTATTTAGAAATTATAATTAATTATGGAAAATTAATGGCTTAATAAAAAAAAAATTTGATGTATTACAGAAAAAACACTTGTTGAAGCAAATTATAAAACATAAGATGATATTAAACACAATAATATATTATAATGCCACATTAAATAAATTCATTCAAGAAAAAATTCACTTTTTTGAAGGACAGATTAAATAATCAATGACATTTCTGCATCGGTTTTTTTTCACTTTTTTAACTAAATTTTAATATCTGTATTAACTACACCAAACCCTACCAATACAATCAATTAAACCCATCATTTCAAACTCAGAGGTTTCTATTTTATGTATGTTTTATCTGTACTAAAAAAATACAATGTATTCGCAATCAAAATTAGTTATGATCACTGATTTTTTGATACCCGCCTTTATGTTTTATTACTAATTTAAGTAAATAACATAATGGCAAAACTTCAAATTTTAAATGTTATCTCGTTTAACCAGATCCATTATTTTCTGTGTATCTTTGAAGTGGTCAAACCTGAAGTCTTCTGGAGTTAGATTATCTTCCAACACAAATAAGATAATGCATTTAAAAAAAAATGATCATCCTTTCACTTAATAAAATTCTGTATTTTTACCAATATGTTACATATTGAGTACAGGTGTCACATAAGTAAAGCAAATGTTCAAGAAACATTATAAATCAATTTTTAGATTTTATTTACACTTTCAAATAAATTTTATTAAATACAGCACTAGTATTATAATTTTGTTTCATTTACAATACAAGTTTGCTAATAAACCTATTTTAAAAAGTAAACCATTTATTTTTCATATTCTTAATGAGCTTTTCAAAGAAATATTTGCCAAATATAAAAAGAAAAAAGAAAAAAAAAAGAGGACCAAAAAGGACGTAAACCATATTTAGTCACATCATATATTTTTATTTCATGTTGTTTAAATATTGTAAATATTCACATATATTTGTACTTTAACTAAATATATGTCATCATCATAACCAGAGGGATTTCAGCACTGTCATTATCCAAAATAAGCATATTAAGTGATCTGAATTCATTAAGTAGATATTAGATATTCTACTACAAGTAAAAATGTCCAGTAACATTACATTTAAATAATATTAGGTAGGATCTATATATTTAAAAAAAAAAAATTTGGGCTTATTATGTAGTGAATATCCCTCCGTTATGACTTTAAAATATTCATTACTATTATAAAGTTTAAAAACCTTATGCAGTTGTCTTTCAATACACTGTACAATGATTGGCGCATAAGCTGAGTTCTCTTCAGCCAGCATTGTCAACATGTTTATCAACGGCTTGCTATTGATGTTGAGATCGGCTAATGCATTAAAATATTCTTCTGCTACTTCTTTTTCCTTGGCAGTCATTGTAGATTTTGTTTTGTTCGGGTTAAAAGTTTCAATACCTCCACCACTAAAACAAGAAAATATATATTATATATTATGTATCTCAAAAGTAATTAACATAAATATAGGAGCTAGATGATTCATTTATGTAGTTCTTAAATTTAAATCATTTAATAAATAACACAATAAAGAATTAAGAAAATAAAATGTAATAACCCATAATTAAAAACACAATGCAATTTTTTTTTTCAGTTTAGGACAACACTCCAATAGATAAATTAGCAGACATTGTTTGCGCTTTCATGATACTGACATGTCAAGTAGGTATATTCACATAATTTTTGCATTAATAATAATGTTTCAAAATACTTTATTTATACAATACATTCTATACTTGTCAATTATAAATTAATTGACGAATAACGACATAGGTATGGAGCAAATATTTAAAATTTATTTGACATGTTTTCATGTTTGAATAATCATGATGACTTACTTTTATATTTTAATGAGAATAACATAGATATCAATATTTATACACAAAGAAAACTTAATACCAGTGACTAAAACTGTAAAAATATCAAATGTATTTTATAGTATGTCTAATTTATATCAGAACTTAATTTGAAGTGATATTAATTCTACGGATTAGGAACTTAACAATATATGTATTATTATTATTTCAGATCTCAGAAATATTAACAAGTAAAATAGGAATATAACATGTCAACATTAAATACCTATTGGGCTATTGGTGATTTATTTTGTTATTGTTACTTATATTTTTATAAACTGACTAATAACAGTTATAATAGTTATTAATTTAATTATTTAGATTGGTTAATGAGTATGATATTTTTAATACAATACATTGAAATTAAAATTGAACCATTGTCCATTGACACTATCCTTTATTTTTCTGTTATTTGATAGAATAAACATAATATTGCAGTGTAGTTAAATTGTTCTACAGCCATACTACGTGATTATATAGATAATAACTCATTATCTTAGTTAAAAAAAATGTTTTAACGTAATTATAAGTAATTTTTAACAACAGCTTATACATTTTATTTCATTTTTTTATGTACTTTCCTAAAACTGTTTATATGATTGAATAATAAATACTGAATTGAATTGATACATAATATAATAGAAAGTAAAGACAATTAATTTTTCTCACTTTGCTTACTACTATAAGATTATAAAAATCAAATAGGAAAAATTATTATCATCATTTTAATTTTTAAGCAAATAAATTATTACATTTAAAAAAACTTAATTAGGGTCTCTTTTGTCTACAAGTAACAAACTATAGTACCTACTGTTGAAATTATTTTGTTACAACATTCTAAGTAGGTTTTTTTATTACATCAATGGAAATTATGAATACTTACCACAGAATAAATAAATTATACCTAATTAAAAAATCTGTGATATAAAACTATAAAACTAACTTACCTATTCATTTTTATTTTTTATACAACTGAATTTATTACATTATTCAATTTAAATTCTTGGTTGCTAGAGCTATAAGCAAACATAAAAATGATTCATATCATAACAAGCAAAATATTTATGGTAAATAGGAGCTTTTATTAAATGAAAAGATTTATAAGATATTTTGTAGTTATTCGCAACAATGAATAGGTATTTTAAAAAATGAGAAAGATTCTCTAAATGAAGAAAAATCAGTTATTTTGCAGTATAATTATATGATTATTATAATTTATGTACCTAATATTTCTAAAACTAAAATTCAATATAAAATATATATAATAAGTATTTCATTCAAAATAATTAGCGCTAAATGTTAAACTAATTATTCAAACTTAAAAAAAAACATGTTAAGTGTAAAAACAATAAATAAATAACTTTTAGTTTCTTTATTTTATAAATTATAAATGTTTATAAATGTTTAATGTGATTTTTATAATTATATATGCCTCACTGGTTTTAAAAGAAAGGACAGGCATTTTTAATTTGAATCAAAGTAACGAAGAATTCAATTTGATTAACTAACAAAATGTTTAAATTTTGTAGGTACCAACTAGAAAATTCATCATAGCAAAATTAATCACTCTTCTAGAAATGTAAGATGTTTTAATATGTCATATGATTAAGGTTTATTGGTGGTGTCGTGTATTTAAATATCAGATATCGAGGTTTTTGATATCTGTACATAGATTTGACAAAATAAAATATTGGATAACATAAAAAAATTGTATTGGCCCATGTCTAAAAAATAATTAAAGATAACATCTAATCAGGGCCGGCAAAAGCTATGGGCAACTGCCAAACTGAAAATTATTTTTATTTAATTTATCTTTTAATACGTATTACCAATCTACACAATTTGAAATATTCATTATCAAATGTAGTTTTAATTGAAGATACATCTACAACTGTCTCATATTTGTATAATGAACTATTGTAATTCGTAAGAATATAACAGCTGTCTTAAACTTCAACACTGCATCGATACCGCTGGTTTTGATGTAAAAATAATACATGGAAGCATACCACCCCATTTGTGTGTGTAAATAAAATATATATAGATGATCGTAATAATTATTTTCATAAAAGTGTAAAACCATTCGGACCTTACGTCAAAAATATCGCAGTGTGGCGTAAATCAAAAAGACACAGTTGCCTGATACACACACAATTATTTATGAAATTAGTTGATGGTATTCCCATACACATGAATATCTCTAAGAATATTGCTGACGATACTGGCCAGTATCATAGAACTAGAGCTACAGTCCTTCTAGTGCCGGCCCTGCATCTAGTATACCTAGACTTATTTGATTTAAATTAACACAAATAAGAACAAATCAATAGAATTAATTTAAATTAAATAAAAGCTTAACCAAGAATAAAAAGAGTTTATTTTAAAAGCAAATCTAATTCACAAGCATTAAAAAACTATATTTTAGTATACCTTATCTTAATGAATTGGTCATAAATCATAATATTTAATTTCTTTAAACAAATATTTTAATAGTAATTCTTGCTATACCAATGTTTTTAGCGATTTATTATTATGGTATTAAATAAGCAACAATATATCCAAAATAATTATACGTTTAAATATGAAAAACACAAATTATGTTTAGGTGCAAGGAAAAAAAATTATAGGTACGGCTAAGAAATAGGTATAAGGTATTTTTAAAAATATGTTGGCATAAATTATAAACCAAGGGTCGACAAGTAATATCTATTGGAGTCCCGAAGATTAAATTAATAAATAGATGAGGTCCAGAGGAAAAAAATCTTTATCAAACCTTTATATTTTTATAATAGCAATATAGAGACAACAATAAAATAGATATTGCATTAATTTATATTAAAAAATTACAATAATAAATAAATATAAAATCAGTAGAGTAATTTAAAGTGATAAATTGCATTTATTTTTCTTATAACCAGTTCTTTGAAATTGGGAATACACGGCAGACACAGTATTATAAAATATTATTAATATCTGGCCGATGAAATATTTACAATGTATTATAATACAACTACAATCTGAGTTTGATAATTAAAATTAAATATGTATACATTTTTTCTTATTATTAATTATAATAAATAACATAATCAAATTAAGAAATGTTGCAGTCCAGTGTTCTACCTCTTGCAGGCCGAAATCTGACTGCAGTCTACCAGTTACCCTTTGTTGGTATATACTACATTTAACTATAGATATAAATTAATCTCCAAAAAATTGTTTATTTAAATATTAATGAAAATAATAAAATAATCCCAAATACATGTCCACCTTAAGCGGAAAAATCTTCAACTACCACAAAATAAAGTTAATTTTATAAAACATGATTCTGGGGTTAGGTTTAGGCATTTACATTAGTCGAGTTCTGTATTTAGTCAATGATTAAGATTTAAGGGGTCTTCAACTCCTCACTGAGTAAAAATAACATGAAAATTGTTGAGTATTAATTAATTATGTGGTTACTGACATTTCAGCTATAACTATTCAATAAAATAACATTAACCTATGAGACAACAGATGGTAGAATTTAAATATGGTTTAACTTAGCGTTAAATACCTCAAAAAGGTTGAGAAAATAATAAAAGTAATATTAAATATAATTATGTACTTAAAGACAAAGTACACCGTTGACATTATTTGTGTTATCTCTAAAATGCTCGCGCGATAATTTAAGTCGGGTGTTCCGTCGGCCGCTCGAGGTCAAAACTTACTACCGAAGACGGGAGCAAATGGATAGCCGTCGAAACAGGGTGCGAAAAAATGGTCGGAAAACATGCGGAACGGTTTCCGGCTTTGGGAACCTCGACGAGGTCGTGGGTGAAAAAAAGGCACACGCCGTCATGGCCGCCGCGAGACGCTAATTTTCGGACGATGACAAAAGCCCAACTTCAGAACCAATAGTATTTAATGTGCCAAATGTTTTAGAATTTTATTGTGGAACACGCGGAAATATAATGATAATCATGAATCTACTCACCGGAAAGCGTATGACACGGCGATCGGGTGATGTGTCGTCGGAGTGTCGGACCGTGAAATCTTCGAAGTTCGAACGTGTCAGCGGTTGTGGCGATTGCCTCTCATGTCCAAAGCCCGCTGCTCGAGAGGGACGGCGACAAAACAACACGTAACAACTATTATGTGTGAATACTGAATAATGATTATATTCAATGTAACGATTAGTTAATTTTAATAAAATAATAATAAAAGAGTCCGGCAGTCGCAATATGCAGTGCGCATCTGCTCGGATTGCGAAGCAGAATGCTCGTATAGCACTATAGCGTATACATGAATTAATTGCACAAGATGGCGGACGCCCGACGTTCTAACGTACGCACACACGCATGCGCACTTAAGCTTTCGCCACTTACAGTTTTTCGTTGGAGTCTAAGGTGTTGCCAACATTCTGGTCGCACATTCTCCGGGGTTGTAATCGTAGAAAAATACCAGAGCAATCAGCAAAGAATAGCAGTGGCCAGTGCGCCAGTGCTAAATTTATATATATTTAGCCATCCAAAATAGTATTATATTGTTCTATGATGATAGTATTAACATTTAACATAGAACAATAAATATTGTATTAATCATGTGACCACGATCTAAGTTATATAATATAATATAAATATATAATATATTACTCTTAGATATATTATGTACATCTTAAATCATGTCTGTGACCAAAGGGTATCGTGTATGTAATTGCCAGTTGGATTTCGATTTTCGGCATTTGTTTGGTTTGATGAGGTCATGAGAGGGTGGGGGCATAAACTTACCATAGAACAATGTTCTATGAATTTACCAAACTTTGCGGACTACGGCTATGGAAAAAAAATTGCTGTGCATACATCGACGTAGTGACCATAAGTAGGAAAATATTATATATTATTAAGTTTTCATGTTTTTATAGATTTGTGTAGAGGTGGGTGGTTGTGTGTGCGTGAGATTTAACGTCCTTACGAGGCACGACTGCACAGTGCACAACAACCACAATAACACAATGTTAAGTTCGCTTTTTATCAATTGATGTGTTCTTATCAACACGTAGTTAATGATTATTATTATTATTGTTATAAGATAATAAATATATATATATGATAATACCTGTATTAATATTACGTATTTACGTGAATATGAGCACACACACACACGCCCGCACGTTCATCATAAACGCACACATAAATTATACGTATATGTAATAATAAAAAAAACCATTTACCTATAGTACCTACTTTACCTACAATTCCCATTGTTTGAACATTGTTCATGACTAATTAGTGATACCGTTGTTCCTATTTCCGTTTTACGAATTACGTTACGTTAACGTGCACTCGAATACTCTATATACGATGATCAAATAAGATGCTTGATTCTTGAAAATCCTTTAATGTAAATGTCTGATGTTTGCTATGGAACTGTAAACCGAACGGCATGTTTGGAGTCACTTGTTGAAGTAAAAAACTAGTATTAATAATTTCTTATATTTCCTTGGTTTATTAGTATTTTGTGCAATGGAAGACTATAAATTCTTATTTAAAGTAGTACTAGTTGGTAATGCTGGTGTCGGCAAAACTTGTTTGGTCCGTCGCTTTACACAGGTATGTATAGGCTCTGTATTGTAATGATCATTGCATTTTGACAATAAAATAATTAAAATCCTCCCGTGTTTCAGTTAATTAATTGGTATTATTTTATTCTTTTTAAAATAAACTTTGTTGCAATTTAAAGCTATTGCTTACCTGCTATTTGTTTCATTGAGCTTAATTTACTGATAAAGTAAAAATAAAGAACTTTAAATTATAACAAAAAATCAAAAGCACTTTATAGTGTTGTATAATTACATTATAATATTAAATAATAATGAATAATTATTGTTAACCTTGATTTCTAGAGACATTCTTAAATCAAGTTAACATTTTAAATTTCCCATTGAAACAATTGATTTAAAATATTACAAATCCAATTCATCTGATAATTAAAATATATGTCATTTCTAATTATCTTTTATTGTCATAAATATTTTGATTAAAACCAAACTAGATTAACTAAAATGTGTAATGTTATTTGTTTATGTTTAGGGAATGTTTCCTCCGGGTCAAGGTGCAACAATAGGAGTGGACTTTATGATAAAAACAATTGAAATAGACAATGAAAAAGTCAAAGTAATTTATTAATACTACACATACCTAGTTATGGATTTAATACAATTATCACAACTTTATCATTTATATGCATGTATCTTGTAAATTGTTTGTCTATATTTTGTTATAAGGGACTCAAAACTAAGAAAAATATGTATTCATAAAAACATGGTGAACTTAAAATAGTGTTATAAACAGTATAATTTTATCAACCTTGTGTTAACCTATCTTAAACTTATTAAAGTCTCTCAATACACTCTACACATTTATTGGTATAAATGAAGTATGCTATTTACAAAAAAAGAATGATTGTGCTGTTGATATCTGAGCACAATGTTAAACAATCCCGTTTTTGACACGTAAAGTATTTAGTTGTATTAAATATACCGGTTAAATCTCATTTAGACTATTCTTAGTTATTTTCATTTCGCTAGTACATCTCATACACACAGTGATTAATTTAGTACCAAGATTAAAATGTAGTATCAACTCATGAGTTAATTTAACACAAGTTTTATCATTAAAATTAATTTAATATAATTCACCAAATTATATCATTTTGAATAAATACACATAATATAACCTAACGTAACAGGCATCAATGAATACGCATAGCACATACATTTATCAAGCACCAAACATATACTAATAATTGTAATAAATTGTGAATGTATTAAGATAGCAATGAAAAATGTATAGATAACTTATTTGAATGTAGATAGCATACAATATTGATAAATCAGCAATAGATAGCATACAACACGTGTACCGGTGTACCCAATCATTTATACAGGTTGAGGCTTTTAAATAATATGTAATTTATTTTTGTTTTATTTAATAAGTATTGTAAACACTAGAAAAACACCAAATAATGATAGTTATTTCACTGTCACCTTAACATAAAAATATATGAGATTAAAATAAATTAAAAATATATATAGGAAACTTGTTGATTTATAGGACTACCAAATACAGTCATACCTGTTTTTGCAACAAACAATTATTATTTTTATTTTACAATGTCTCCTTATGTTACAATTATTTAATCCAATAACAGTTATTTTTTAATTAATAAGGAGTATTTACATTTTTTTTTTTTATGGGCGGGCCTTTGGAGTTTGCAATACTAACTTCAATGATTAATGTAAACAACTACCTACTTGATTATTTTTAATAATGATAATCCAAAAATACAAATTATTAATTTTAATTTAACTATCTAAATTACTGTGCTAAGGAAAAAACTTTATTAAGGAATACATTTTAGCTTGTATTAGATGAATAGATGATAATTGATAAATCTGCACAATTTTTTTTATTTTAAATGTAGCTGATACAAAATTAATGAGCTCATTACTTATAAGCAAATAGTTGGTTGGGTTCAACTCCCAAACAATATTAATACAATTTTTAAAAATAAATTACCTGATTTACAATACTTACTAACATTTTACATTTTCTTTGCCTTAAAAAGTGTATAAAATTTATTACACTTGATTTTCAACTCAATTGCAACTGGGGTACATTAAGAATTATTTTTTATCATTACCAAATAACATTTTCTATATAGTATTAACTAACACGTTGTGTTGCAATTTTTATTTTCTCAGCTCCAAATTTGGGACACAGCAGGACAAGAAAGATTTCGTTCTATTACCCAAAGTTATTATCGTTCTGCACATGCTTTAATATTAATTTACGATATAACATCTCAGCCAACATTTGATTGCCTTAATGATTGGCTTCGTGAAATTGACGAATATGCAAATAACAGAGTACTAAGAGTTTTAGTTGGTAAATATTACATTTTTTAAATGATTAATTAATTATATTTTAAGTATAATTTTATACTTTAATATACTAGGTAACAAAATAGACAAAGAAGACCGCGAAATTCCTTCTCATGTAGGTCAAGATTTTGCTCAAAGGCATGATATGCGCTATTTAGAAACATCAGCTAAACAAGCAGATAATGTAGAAAAATTATTTGTTCAAATTGCTTCAGAACTGATGGAGGTAAAAAATATATTAAATACATTCTTTAATTTCATAAATATACTATAAAATTAGTAAGAATAACTCATGTGTTAGAAGAAATGTGCTGGAATTATAATTATTATACTGCATATAGATATACATTTGCTTGTTTGTTTGTTTATAGTGTATACATTATACACATAGTGTGAAATTTCGACGTTTCATACTTTCATTTCTCAACAAAATCTAACACATAATTATTTGCATATATTGAGTATTATTGTGTATCAGTTTATTAACTGAAATAATATGTGTTCTTTCATCTTTGATATAAGAATTACCTTGTCAAGTATTTTAATATGGGTTTTTCAAGTCTAAAAGTAGTGAATATTATAACTTAAAAAAAATGTATTGTTACAATTTTAATTTTCTAATAATATAATTAATTATATTGTTTAATATTTTTAATATTTTAATATTTCTTATAGCAAGCTAAATCCAAAGGAATATCTTCAGACAGTCCACAGTCTTTACCATTCAATACTAGAACATCTAAATCCATCAATGATTACTGTTGTAATCGTTAAAAACTTAACCAGTATTATTTTAATTGTTATTTAACTGAGCTTATCACAGGGTAAATTGTAATCAAACTAATACTTTACCTAAAATCAATCCAATAATAATGGTTTTAACAAAAAAAAAGTTACCTTACAGTAACATGATGAGCAAAAATAATTAGTATTATAGTTTTAATTATAATACCAACTGGGTTATTGTTTTCTTTATTGATATTTTTATGTTTCATGGTTGTACAAACTATTAAGTGTTGGCATACAAAAAAATGTGTTGTATGTGCATCCAAAAAAAAATGTGCTCAAATATATGATCATCAAATTTAACTTAACACTATTAATCAATAATTTGATCAAAATTAACAATTTTTCAATTATTCATAGTATCAATAAAAAATTTTGATAGAAATTGTTTGTTTTTATGTTTTATATAACTCATTGTTTATTTTAATTTTTAACACTTTGTTTGAAATTTGTTTGTATGATTAAATGTACCTATTAATTGAATATAATTGTTTTATTAAAAACAAATGACCCTGTATAATGTACGATTAAAACGGAATAAACATTTTTTTTTAAGATAATTTAAACCATAGATTTATGTTTTATATAACTCATTGTTTATTTTAACTTTTAACACTTTGTTTGAAATTTGTTTGTATGATTAAATGTACCTATTAATTGAATATAATTGTTTTATTAAAAACAAATGACCCTGTATAATGAACGATTAAAACGGAATAAACATTTTTTTTTAAGATAATTTAAACCATAGATTTAACAATAATTTTGAATTTTGTTATATTGTATTTTAGCTATAAAGAAATCACTTAATTTAATATTACTACCAGGAACAAACAAGTTATGTTTATTTTTAAATTGTTTATATTTGTATATATTTATTTTTTTTTACAAACAAATTAGTGCAATACTTTTGATTAGACTATTAAGAAATAAGAATTTTATCTAGAAGAATATTATAATTTGTAGCACAATAAATTTTGTATTTAATATTGGTATTGTTAATTTGCTGTTATTATTATTTAATGTTTTATATTAATAATAACTGTGTTTAAAAGTAACCTTGTTTTTCGTCTTATTTTGTACATTATTTTAAATGTTATATACTTATATTATGTATTATAAATTATTTGTTATTTTATTAATTTTCTCTACATATTCTTCTAAAATGAATTGTTAATATTATTAACTTAAGGATAATATATCAGCATTTTCATTTGAAAATATATTTACAATATACAATAATATATTATTTTAGTATCCAAGTACTTTTATTTTACAGGTTACAAAATTGTTTATTGAATATTTTAAGTCATAGGTAGGTACATAACAATTGAACGCCAATTAAAACTAAAAACCATGACTTATTATTAATAAATAACAGAATTAACTTGTTTATTATAGTAATTTATATTCCAATAATCATAATTAGGCATGGTTTTGATGGTTAATTGTTATGAATGCTGATTTCATTTTTGGAATTTCTTTATAGTTTCAGAATAAATAATTTTTAGAAGTTTTAAGACTCATAAATTACATTTCTAAGTTCTAACACTATTTTATTGTTTTTATCATGATGTATCTAGTATATTAATACATTGATTTTTCTCATAAATGTAACTAATTTCTTTCCAGTGTCCACTTAATTTTACATTTACATTTACTAACCACATT
This sequence comes from Neotoxoptera formosana, assembly GCA_022818045.1. Lineage (NCBI taxonomy): Eukaryota > Metazoa > Arthropoda > Insecta > Hemiptera > Aphididae > Neotoxoptera > Neotoxoptera formosana. The sequence goes on along the minus strand of CM040633.1, from coordinate 22,075,174 downwards.
CTAGAAAAGTAAATGTTAATAATATTAAATTGTAAGTATTATCAACTTAACCAGTAATCTCATGCACAGAGTGTAGATTCTAGTTTCAGGGGCAACATGAAATTAATCAGGCTCATTTTCTAATCAAATATTTAAAAGATGGTGCTTATGGTATACATTTTTGAAATAGGGCGCAATTAATGGCTCTGTGAAAAATGTGAAATTATGTGTCTTGTCGGTTACTGTATGGTCGTGAAATTTGAATTCAATGATATAAAACCATTTTATACGAAAAAAAGATTTGGAGGGAAGACACCCTGTCACCTAATATTACTAAGTACCTATATTTTATGATATCATTAATTATTAGTATTTAGTAATATGGTAGGTTGAATTAATTTTTGCCAAAAACATTGCATTTTAAAATGTCAGTGTATGTAAAAAAATTTAATATACTTTAGACGTTTCAAGTACCTGTGATTAATATTTTAAAATGACAACAAAATAATTAAAATCATAACTCTTTGTTTAAATATCTTATTTTATCCAAATTTTAATTTATAATATCTATGAATATTATTATATTTTATACAAACAATAACATTTTTAAATGTTTTTCTGTAAAATTTAAATCAACCCATCATATTTCTACCATATTTATAATAGTAAATAAAGAATAATTTCAATAGGAATACAAATATATCATTAATTCACAAAATATACCTTGTTATATAAGCTGACAACCTGTTTTCACTCAGAATTGTTTTTGTATAAAATGTTTTATCATTAAATTCAAATTTAACACATACATTAGAGCAGAGCAGTTAAGTTCTTTCCTTGTATTAACCTTTTTAAGAATTACATTTTATAATAATAAATAAGAAGTTCCACAAAAATGAATTAGTAAATAAAAATATAAACTCTCACTTTAGTACTTTCAATAATTCAAAGAAACAGATATTTTGAACTTACTGTATTTAATATTTTTTTTCTAAACATATAAATAAAATTATTGATAACTAAATCAGTCTTTAATAATATAGAATAACTTTTAGAATTTACAACATAAAATAAAAAATTAATAAATAATTACAAAACAAATCATTAATTTACTTTTAAAAAATGTTTTATCATAACCGTAGATGTAGTATAAAGTTTTTTTTGTGTCTCTTCATCATCAGCATAAGGTAAATATTTTGCAGATTGACAATTTGCATAGTAACCACCACATCCTTCTAACTTTGGAGAAATGCAAGCATAAGCAACACTTCGTGACCCTTCTTCTGGAGTCTGAAATTAAGAAGTGGTGTATAAATATTGTACAGACAAACAATGTATGTAAATTATACTTTACAAATGTAGTTCAATATCCATGGCATTGTCATTTTCAACAATGTTCCATTAAATAATTCTGTATTTACTACACCAGGATGCACAGCCAAAACTTGAACATTAGTATTTGCTAATATTTTATTGTAATATTTAGTTGACATTAGTTGAGCTAGTTTAGACTTCGCATAAGCTGCATTTGTAATATAACCTTGACTAAAAAATTAATACATACAATAAAATTAGTATATTATTAACAAAATTAAAAACATTTAAAAATAATAATTACAGTATTAATACTATAACTAACCTGTTACTTATTGAACCGAAATTAATTAAAGGAGAAGCTTCGTGAGCACAAGAAGAAACATTTATTATTCTTGCGTGCTCATTTGTTAAACCTGATATTTTTAAAGCCGGTAATAATAACTCTGTTAGTAAAAAATGACTCAAGTAATTTACAGTCCAATGTGCTTCATAACCATCTTCACACTTTTCATATGGTACAAACATAATACCAGCTATTATTTAAAAAAATATGTAACTAAATAAATTATAAATGTTTAATATATATTTATATATACATGTAATATGTTTATTAGAATACTAACATACCAATTATTATTCTTAAGTAAAACTGTTTAACTTATGGGACAAATCATCTGATTTACCACAAACATATTATTTATGATAAACTGATAAATCCACAAACTTTATGGAAATAAGATTGACCACTAAATTCTGATTGCACCATTGTTCTGAACTTGTTGAAATGTGTATGTTAAAATAAATAAACTAATACAAATACAATAGCACAGCCACAGAGGAATGCTAGAGGGTGCTAAAGAACCCCTGTTTCAAATAGTTTGAATATGTTGTTAATTATAGAATACCTCAAGGGCTATACTATGTTTTATAATTTAAGCAACATTATGATTTTGTTTCTATTTTTAATCTATAAACTATTATTATTTAATTTCAAGCTTACCATTATTAACAAGTATATGAATTTGACTATGATTGGATAATATTTGTTGAGCGAAACTTTTCACGGAAGTAAATGATTTAAGATCAAGTTCATATAGTTCAATAGAAGCATCAGACGAAATATGCTGTTGGATTATCTTTTCACCCGCCTTCACATTGCGGCATCCTAAAAATTAATTCACAATATGAAAATTTGTATTATATCGAAACAAAATTGTTTTGTTTATTAAACTACAGCCCAACTTTTATATTTTATAAATAATTTAAATGGGTAAGTATAAAAAAGTTAGATTATTTCTAAAATAATTTGTATAAATTATGTTTTTAAAATCCAGTAGGGTTTAATTTTTTTCATATATTTTATGAGTTATTACAAATTAAAAAATATATATTTAAACATAATATCCTAACAATAAATAAATATTTAATAGCAAATTAAGATTACCAATTATGATGTGCATCTCACATTGAACTAGTTTCTTAACTACCTCCAGGCCAATGCCTCGAGCTCCTCCAGTAATTACAGCTACTTTTCCTTGTTTGTTGATGATTTCTTAAATGAAAAAATAAACATATAATATTATATTTTAATAACTTCAAATAGGTACTTTAAAATTTAAAATTAATTAATTAAAATATAATAATTTATAGTCTTACCAAACTTATTTTTATCGCGATTTTTTAAATCATCAAGAACGGCGAAAATTCCCAAAAAATAATAACAAATTTGATATTGTATTATTTTAAAATATCTTGACATTAATTGAAACATTTTTTTTGGTTTTTACACTTTAATATACCACAAAAATATGTTAAACAATGGTTTCTAATAATGTTAATAATGTTATTATAGTAAATTAAAAGTATATTAATATAGGTAGTTTGTAAGTTTAATTCATTGATTTGAATCTTGAATGAATAACACAATTACACAAAAACTTTCTCTTCTCGCCGGAGAAATTTGTTCGTATAATTTTAACTATGGGAAATGGGAATAGCACTAAGCCACTAAAGCAGTAAAAACTAATAACTAAAAAGTACCAAAAATAATCCAGTGCAGCCGTGACTGCTGTGTGAAATTGTGTACTGTGACCTGTGCTATAGTGCAGTAGTGCACAGTCTGTGAAAGTAATTTCTAATCAATTGTAAATAATCCTAAATGTACGAATAACCAGCAGCTGCAGGGCACAGAATATATAAAACATGTTTGATTTTGTGTTTTCTTGGGAATAACTTGCTATTTGTATAATAAGGATTAGCCATTAGGACAATTAAATATGACAGTAGCTATAGTATCTGGAGTATAGGACATTTATATTTTCGATAAACACTAAAACGGCATAATAATGATAGCATATATACACTATACAGAGTGATTCACCGTGTAAACATGGTCAGAATGTGTTACCATGGCACCATGCAAATATTCAAATACCTTTTATTGGAAGTTGGAACTTTTAGTAAATTAAAAGATCATAATAATATACTAATATTCAAACACTTGGACATTTTATACGATTTAAGGAGTGCCCTATGGCAGTTGCCAATTAGGCATCAGCATTGGCAATTGTCGCAATACCAAATTATTTTTTTCAATTTTTATTTTCAACTGGCAATTGCATTTTAATACTAAATACACGGATGTAGAAAAGATACATATATAATATGAGAAGATAAAAGAAGATATTATAATTTATTCTCTACACTAAAATATACAAGGGTTGTTCAGTGTTCTCATTTGGAATAAAGAAGTTTTTGTCACCATACAGAGTACTCCTTAATTGGCATAAGCAACTATATAGGCTAATAAGTAATAAATAAGCATACGAGTATTTGAAAATCTAGTGCAGTCGGTAGTCGGTACTCAGTACAGTAGTCTAAGTTGTACTTAGACATTTAAAATTTCAAAATCAACTAAAATACTAAAAATGCATAATTAAAAATTAATTGTAGATTAAAACATGAACTAAGATATTAATATATTATAATAGTATACCTGTATACTAGTATATCTTAGTTCATGAATTATACTAAATGAATCATTCTGTATGTACAGTTGTATAATAATATATTTTGTTCTATAATAATAATGTATGTAAAATCATTTCGCACAGTTGGCTACGCTATAGCCAGCCCGTCCACACGACAACTTAATACACAGTCAACTACTACCACGATCAACTAACTACACGGTATTTTGCAGCAGAATTATAATATGATTGCGACATTTACTATTTGATTGTAGTTTCTGATGGATCGGGATTGAAAAGTTGAGAACCGCTCAACAGCTGTTTGATCATATGTTTATACCTTTCTCTCTTTTGTTGTTGTTTCATTTCATTATAACCAAAATTTGATCATCCTTTGTTTGAAAAAGATTTTCTAAGAAACAAAACACTGTTTGTCGCTCCGATGAGCGAATCCCGAGTTCCGTTGAATATCAAAATAGTGATTAATATTCAATATTTCTGTCAACCGTTTACTGTACGGTCTTGATCTCGGCAGCATCCTCAAAAGGAACTCTGGGTGTCGTTGAATCCGGCTTCTTATACTCACCGGTACACCTATTTAATACAAACCGCTCGGTAGAAACGAATTTCAAAACTCATCAAAAATGATTGTGTCGTGCAAATGTCTGAACATCCAAGTTGAGACCAAAGACGAACCCATCAAATTTGATAAACGTTTGTTGGGCGGCGGTTTCTTTTCAAAGGTAAAAATCGACTTTTGCCCTTTCGAATTTTGTACACCCATTGTAGCTGCAACTTTCGTGTTTTTCTTTTAGGAGTTGCTGTGTCGCGAAGTGATTGCTGTCACTAAGCACCAGGACTGTTTGATTCTCGAAGAAAGAGCCTTTGGGTGGTTTATATACAAATGTCTCAACTGTGATATGCTGTGTTATGCTACATCTTCGGATAAAAACATACTATCAATTTTGATTAGTCCCGAATTATTGGTAAGATAAATCAACAAATAGGTTCAATTAATTGTGGTTTGCTATTTAAATTTTCATCATATCAACAAACTGAAAACTTTTGATAGAAAATTAAATTACGTAGATGTTATAGATCTAATATATTGACATAGTATACAGTGGAATCTCAGTATCTCAAAGTTTCGAGGGACTGAAACACAAATCAACATGATAAAACTTTGAGATAGTGATGTTCCACCGTATTTTTTTAAAGTGTTATTTATAAAATACAACTTATTATTTTATTATTAAAATATTTCTTTTATAATGATGATAAAATTACCTATCTATGTTTAGGTACTATACTGCGTGTTGCTTAGTTACTATACAATTTTAAGTATAGCATGAATTATTGCTTTTATTAGACTGGAAAACACTGGGCTAAATAATAATATTTTTTTTAAGTATTATGCATCACTTATATAGATTGAAAATATAATTCTATTGGTAATTAAAAAATCTATTCTTTACTTTTTCAAAAAAAGTAAAGAAGTATTTCTTAAAAAGTTAAGAAATAAAAGCTAAGTACCCAGGTTTTGAAATCTTAATCCTTTTTAATAATCTAGGCGCTGCTTAGAATCTTTATTTTGATGTTGATGTTATCACATTAAAATGATTCTTTAGTTCCATTCGAACTAAGTAGTTACTTTATTCACTTAATAATGAATTTATCAGGTTGTGAAAAATAAGTTCAAATAATTCTTCTACTTAACATAACAATTTGGTACTGAAAAAAATAATTTGTTTTATACCTATATAAAATACAATACTTTTGAGATATAAAGAATGTTATTAAGAAAATGTCTTCCTTGCATGTATTGTCTATCTTGCAAATTAAAACAGTAAATTTTTGTTCAGTTATTCTCGTTTTGCTTGATTAGTTTTAATATGAGAGCAAATTTACCTATTATTAAACCTTTAAGGTTGTATTCAACTAAAAGTAACCATTTTCTGTAGTTAGAATATTATTTTTAATATTTAAATTTTGATAAATGTATAAAAAAAATACTATTTAAAAATGCTCATACCTTGCTTCAAATTAAAAGTATCAAACAAACCATAGAAAATGTTGTTATCTTTAAATTTTATAATAGGTAAATTCTCTATATTAAAACTAACAAATTAAATGAAGACTGCTGAAAGTAAGTTAAGTTTTGTTATGTAAGACATAGACAACACATGCAAATGAAATTTCCTTATGAAAGTATTTCACTTGTTAATTCAATTATTATGTAACAGAATTACAATATATTAATTTTAAGAGCAAATAAATATTAGTTCAAAAATGCATATATCTTAGATAAAATGTATAATATCCAAGGTTACAGACAAATTAATCACTTGTTTTTGTATTAAAAACTTGTATATAGATCTAATATATAATGAAACACCTAGAGTTCAAAATATTTATTTTTATCTGAAATCTGAGCTATTAAATTTTTAACAGTATACTATAACTTAAACTTAATTACATTAATATGTTATCTTTAAATTAAAAAAAAAAAAAAATTTCTGCAGAAATATTATAGAGAATAACTATATTATAATGATTAATACTGTGTATTAAAATGTATATTCTTAATAAATACAACACATGTATTAAACTAATGTACAATTCTCCTACAAAAAAAAAATTAATTTCAAGTTAAAGAATGTCATCAAATAAATAAATTTAATTAGATATGGGTTTAGAGTTATTTTTGAATTGTTTTTCTGTTTTGTAACCTTAATAAACAGAATGTATCTTAAGTCGTACATGTTGTTTTCTAAAGCTTATGGATCAATAATATGGAATATCAAAAAAAATTAAAAAGACTTGTTTCTTTATTTTTAACGACAATTTCAAAATTGTTAAGCACGGAGTTGTACAAACAGCAAAATCAACTTTTTTTTCTAATGGTAACAACTAGGTAAATTTTTAATGAATTCTTGTAGAACTTTTTTCCAAAAAATGTTGATGGTAAAATTATTAATCTTGGTTTGCTAGTTTCTTAACTACTATCCTCTAAAGTTTAAAGTTAAGTAAATTTTAATACTTTTAATTGAAATAATTTTTAAAGATTTCATTTACTAGAGCTAAATGATTTTTTTATTAACTATCTTTTAATGCAATTCCATATATTTTTATTTACCTACTTAAATCAGTAATCTAATAACACATTCCATTAAAACAATGTGTTCAATTTTGGGATAAATGCTTATAAAATAGTTGACAAACATAGTTCATTATTTTAATTTTAACATACAATCATAAAATAAGTATTTATTATTGTAAAAATCATAATTCATTGAATTATGACATTTCAAAATTTCTGTTACATTTTAAATTGTTATTAATATTAATTATTATAAATTTATTTGAATTACAAGTATGAAAAACTATTTTAAAATTTGAATATTTTAACCTAAACTCCATTTTTACAAACTAATACAAATAATTTCCTATAAAATATAATTTATTTATAACCTGAGAAATATACATATAGTATGAAAAAAATTATTGACGTTAGATAAAAAATACTAGTTTTTAAACTCAATTTGCCACTCATTTACCCCTCCTCTTTGGTGAGTAATAAAATCGCCCTTACTAAGTTATACCCTACATTTTTCTATACATTTATACCCATTTCTAAATATCTAGTTCAGCGTTTCCCAAACTTTTTCTCTGCCGGACCCTTTCGAGATAATAAAAATGATCGCGGACCCCTGAATAAAAATAAAAATTAAAAACAATAATAAATAACAATATTTAATAAAATATTTAATTTAATTATTTACGTTGGCGTACCCCCTCCGGTATACGTGCGGACCACAGTTTGGGAAACGCTGATCTAGTTTAAATCAGAGATCAAATATTGGTTTTTATTTAAATTAAATTTCATCACTCATGAATTTTCATTTTTTGATACAACTGGTTAAATACAACTTTCTAAAAGTATCAACTAGACCATTTTCATTTAATATCAATTGCCAATTAACTCTATTCTAATCGACGAGCAACATGGGTTTAGACCTGGTCGCTCGACCACTACTAATTTACTCGTTTTTAACAATTTTATTATGAAGGCTGTCGAGAAGCACATCCAAGTTGATGTTATTTTCACAGACTTTACTAAAGGCTTTGATAGAGTCGACCATGGCCGCCTAATCGAGACCCTATACAAAACTGGGGTCGGTGAACCACTGTTGTCTTGGTTCAAATCTTATTTGTCAAACAGAGTCCAGTGGGTAAAAGTGTTCGGATGCAAATCATCCATCTCAAAGGTCTCTTCTGGAGTTCCTCAAGGAGGAAATTTATCTCCAATATTGTTTTCTTTGTATGTAAATGGCATCAAGGAAATTGTCAAAAACTGTGAACTACTCATGTTTGCCAACGACTTGAAGCTCTTTAGGAAAATTGATAACTTATCTGACTGCTCTACGCTCCAGAATGATCTCAACAACCTGGTCTCCTGGTTTAATAATATTGGTCTTCAGTTTAATGTAAATAAATGTCATTCCATGTCATTTTTAAGACACCGCTATTAACTATACTTACTCCATCAATGGTTCAAGTGTAACATCGGTTTGTAGTAAGAAAGACCTGGGTATTATCTTTAATTCCGATCTCAATTTTCACTCCCACACTGAAATGATATGTTGCAAAGCCTTAAAAACGCTTGGGTTTGTAATGCGCATATCAAAGGAGTTCAATCTATCTTCTTCTTTAAAAACTATATACTGCTCATTGGTCCGTTCACTTTTAGAGTATGCATCGGTCCTATGGGACCCTTATACGGTATCTGACTCATGTCAATTAGAATGTGTTCAGAGACAGTTCCTATCTTGCGCAGCTTTTGTCTTAAAAATAAATCATCCTCCCCACGATTATTTCTTAGTTATGCAGAAACTCAGCCTCATTTCACTGGCCGACAGGCGAGTTAACGCTAACATAGAGTTTCTGAATAAACTTGTTGATGGCCGTATAGATGCTCCCTTACTTCTCTCGATAGTCAATTTCAAAGTTCCTTCCCGTACTACTAGATACCATGCTCCTTTCGTTGTACCTGCGCACACTACCAATTATGGCAGAAATAATCCGTTAGGCCGCATGATGCGGCTGGCCAATGAGAGCACCGTTCATCAAACTGATACATTTATTATTATATATTTTTATATTTGTTTTATTATCATTATTATACTTATTATTCTGTAATTATTATCTTATATAAATTTAATTATGTCATTGTATTAATTATTTTAAATTATGTATTATTGTATTATGTTAAACTGTTGAATAGGGCCCAGCCCGTTAGCAAATAAATAAATAAATATATAAGTCACATGATAATTTTGGACCTTTTTCATTGCCCGGAGTCCGGACTAGTTTCACAATAAAAGAAAAAGAACATTGCAAAACTTAAAACCAAAACATTTCTTTCACAACAATAATAGAAAAATAAAATCAATTTATAAGAGATATAAACCATACAATTATTTAATTTTGTAAAAAATAAACTACTCAGTACTAACGTAATAATACTTTTTTATTCTTAAAATTACTTATTGTAATTCATAAATAAAATATATAAATACATTTTTTTCATTATCTCAATCAGCCCTGTTAAATAATGTTTAATTTTATTCATTATTGTTATTCACAGACTGATCCAAAACAAATACAAGAGCTAAAAAATTCTGAGTGCTTTTCACCAATTTATGAAATTGTTATTAATTGGACTGATTCTAATCAATTTTATTCTCCGCGCCTTCCGGGTAAGATTTTTTTGTTTTTAAAGCATAGAAAAAATATTATAATTAAACCTAACCTAACCCTCTTACACCATCTATTTAACTTGTCCCTTTCATCTGGTATTTTTTCTGATTTCTGGAAAACTAGTTTAGTATGTATCCCCTATCCATAAAAGTTTCAATCCTTCCAATGTAATTAATTATCATCTGATTTCTCTACTTTCATAGATTTCTAACCTTTTTCTCAATTACTTTGATGAAATTTCTTTTTCTTGTTTGACTAATATGTTCTTATTTAATGATAATCTTAAAATTGTTTTTACTGTTAATTCTTTAAATGATGTTGATCTCCTTCAATCTGATTTAAATGCATTTACTATTCACTAAATGGTATGAAGATAATCTTACCTTGAATGTAAATAAGAGTAAATTATTATTATCTTTCAAACATTTCTGTTCTTATAGACCTTATATCTATTACATAAATTATGATCCTTTAGATCTAGTTCTCAACTTAAAAGACCTTTACAGTTTCCTTGATAATAAACTGACTTTAAATATGCATATAAATTCTATAAATTCAAACTTTCTAGTTCTCTCAAGTCGTTTAAATGTGTACTTGTTAGACTTATACTAAAATATGGGTATGTTCTATTAGACCTATCGGGACCCTCAAAAAGCTGCTGATAATTAAATACTAGGATGTGTTCAACAGAAATAGTTGTTTTTTGTAAAGTTTAAATTAAATATCCACTGCCCGCCTTGTGATTACAGTCCAGTTTCCCTATAGCTTATTTTAACATCATTAGAAAATTGTCTAGATGATTTCAACATTTTATCCCTCCAAAAACTCATCTCTGGTTCCATTGATTCATACTCCCTTCTTTCTCTCGTCAACTTCATCAATTTGAAACATGTGTGATCAGTGTGATCCTATCCAATTCCTTAAACCTCTCCATTCTGCTAATTATTTAAGAAATGGACCATTAAACTGTATTATAAAACTTACCAATGAGGATTCCTTATTTAATTTTGTTTAAATCTTTTAAAAGCCTTCATGAATACTCAAATGATATTGGCACAACACTAGCAATATTTAATTAGGAAAAGGATCAATAATTAAAAGTACAAAATTTCCACCCGAAAGATATTTACAAATCTTCTTGGATGTCATCTAATGGAAGACATAAGAACCAGATTGATTATGCATCAGTCAACAAGAGGTATAAAAATGGAATAACTGATGAATTAACTAAACAAGAAGCCAACGTTGACTAAGAATCAGAACATTTATCAGTAGATACTTGTATGAGAGTTAAGTTCAAGAAGTATTGTTGTCGTAAATTAACTGTTAGGTGTAAAGTTATTGAGAAGCTAAAAGACGAGAATATGCATACAAATTACATCAGCAAAATCAGTAAAAATGAGCAACAGATTAAAATACAATTTATGTAAATAATGTGTAGAATCAAATTAGAGCACTGTATGGCAGGCCGCAAAAAATGACAATTGGGATTAAGAAGAAACCTTGATTAACAAAATTTGTGAAGGTGGAGAACAAAGAAACAAGGTGGTTTGAGGACAATAGCTGAAAGATACAAATAATGAAGTAAGTGTTTGAGTATTTAATGGATGGTGGAAAGAAGCTCATAATAAACTATTAAATGTAGCATACAAAGTATTTTTGTGCTGTGTTTTATATAGAACAAAAGAAAAAAGCAAACCATAAAAATTAGATTTCCAAGGATGTTTTAGAGCGTGGAGATCAATTGTCACTAGAAGAACTTGGGAGTTTGACAAAGAAATGCATACACCATGAATGGACTTGAGAAAAGCGGTACGCTAGTATCTGTAAGGAGTCTGTTGAATATTTTGAAAGAATTTCATTGTCCACAAAAACTGATGATTCTTATATCAATCATTGTTTCGGAGACTTTAGTAAGAGTTCAAGTGGGAGACACAAGACCTGGTTACAATGAACTCGTTGTTAATGCAAGACAATTCACTGTCAATTATTTTGTTCAACATGATTTTTGAAAAGGTGATTTAAGAGATGAAAATAGGAATTTGAAAGGTATAACTAGACACAGTGGTCTATTTAATAGATTATGCAGTATTGGTGGAAGAATCTTGAGACAAATTGAATGTATTATTCAGTAGACTCCATAAAGCTGCAACAAAAGTAAGATTACATGTAAATGAGAGAAAAACTGAGTATATGGTTTTGAGATTATAGTATCTACTGCTTTGTCTGACTATAATAATAGATCAGTATGAATTTAAAAGGGTAAAACAATTCAAATAACTAAGTACTATATTATCTGAAAAAAATAAAATAGCAGATGATGTGGAGAAGTTAAGAATTTAAGTGGAGAGTAAGTTGCTAAGGACTAAAATTTATCTCTAAATTCTAATACAACCATTGATTTATATTAAGTTACTTATCAAATCTATAATATATTCCTATGATTATTATAATTAATGCAATCCATCTAAAATGTGATAAATATGTTGTAAACAATTGTACTTTTATGATTATCATTTTGTAAATTTAATTAAAAATAGGTTTGGTGCCCCCAAAAGTCAAAGCACTGCAACGACAAATGAGTGAAGTAGTTGAAAGAGAAACAAAAATTGTGGAAGATAAAATAAGAAAGTTCACAGAAAATGAATATTCTACTTTGGAAGAATTCAGAACTAAAGCTCAAAATGATTATCAGACTTTAGCCAAGTAAGATATTTTAAAATCTAGTTTTAAAATATTTTTATATAATATTAATGTTTTTAGAATAATATCTGAAAAAGATAAAAAGCCTAAATTTGAGAATTTACCTGCTCGAACAAGTACTAACAAAATGTCATCTCCTATGCAACAGTTACCAAAACCAACAATTACTACGCTCAAGAATAATCCAACAATGAATTTAATGGATTTTACATTTAAACCTTATACCAAGGTAATATTTATTTGAATGGTTTTATGCTACAAAACTTTTATTAAACATTATGTTATAATTTTTTACCATAAATTTGTTTAGGGTAATGAAAATAGTGTATCATCAAAAACTAGTCTAATTAAAAAACCTACTGTTGGAGGAAGTAATGATAGCGGATTGCCTCCAGCATCATTTGATGCAGAAGGACTATTTCCTCTTGAAGAGATGGAAAATCTACAGATAGATTGTGCTTCTGATGATGATCTTTCTGAATCTGAAGGTAACAATTGATTTAAATGTTTTAATTTGTTTATAAAAAATAATTATTTGTTCAGGAGAATCTGGAAGCCATGACGAAGGTATTTACATTCCTCATCACAAAAAATTAGACATGGCTGTATCTTTACCAGTAGATGTACCCAGATTTATGGTCCATAGTGGCAGTGTTCCAAGTGATGTTAATCCTCGTATTCCAGTAATTTATTTTAATTTAATCATTATAAATAAAAAAGAAATATCATAACTAACTATACTACATTTTATTCAATTAGGTTGGCCGAGATAGTGAAAAACAAATGGATATTGCTGCTAGCATAAAAGCATTAGCAAAAAGTGTTCATGGTGATAGAATTTTTGGAGAACTACCAAGGCCACGTCTGGGATCTCAAATTTGAAAATAAGTTTCGTTATTTTTCTGTTAAATTATATTAACATACAATAATATAAAATTTAGAATCTGTAAAGCATATTTTCCAAAAGTTGGTTTATTGTTGATCCTATTTAAACAGGTGATGAAGCGTTGATTTTCAAGAGTATAATTGAATATTTTTAATTTGCTTACAACTTTTTTGGAAATATTTTTAATTATTTAAGTGTGATAAATCTGAAAGTACAAGATTTATAAAAATATATATTATATAATGCATATATATATATTATATATATATGATGCATATATTTTAATAATCGCTTTGATTTTGTATTACGCTTATATTGTTGTTTTAAGTTCGTATGTTTAAAATATTTTCTATATATATTTTTAAAAATGAAAGATTGAAATCAATTTTTACATTAAATCTACTTTTATTATGTCATATAAATACTGTCTTATTATTTTATTTTTAAGCATAATACTCTAAAATATTATAAGTATGATTTGTATATTGTGATAGATTGGTTTATGATGATTTCACACTATAACAGTTTTTTAAGTCCCCCTTATTTTTTTACATACATAGTAAACTCCTATACACCCAAGAATCAGCATGACTTAGTGCATTTATTTAGTTACAGCCTACATATTGTAATTGGTGCAATTAGTGATGGAGTGTAGGGGATGCCAAAAAATGATTAAACAGTTAATTGTTAATAAAAAAAAAAGCATCCTATCCAGACAACTTCAATCCAACTATCTGCTGAACACATTAATTATATGATGGCGTTAAAATGGTTTTAGATTCATGAATACTTTTAATTTTACTGATAAATAAAATAACAATAAGAGAACGAATATCAGTGGATTACTAACTGTTGTATATATGTATAAATAAAATACTTTTGAATGGGTTGAATAGTATTTTTTTATGTACGGGTCTAGAAGTCATGGAGTAGGCGAAACATTCTATGCAAAGGATGGTTATGAGAGTAGTTGAAACGGTGAGAAGGGACAAGGTAAAGAGAGTGATTTCTAGAACAATGTACGGGAACGCGGAAAGAGCTAAAAGAAAGAAGGTTAGGCCGGTTAGGGGAATCAATTGTGCCATTAAGAAGAGAGGTGATAAATGAAAGGACAGCATCTACACGGCAAGAAGCAAGAAGAGGGATATTTAAGGAAGATTGAATGGATAGTCATGGGGCGGGTGATCAATCTTAAGCAGAAAAGCAACGTATGACAGGAATCGGTTTTGAACTCGCTCCAAACGTAATTGGTCTTTAGCCAAATATGGGTGCCATACAATTATTCCATATTCCAAAATAGAGCGGACAAGAGAGAAATAGAGGGAACGAAGACAAGTGAGGGACGTGAAAAGGCTAGTGTTGAGCTTTATGAAACCCAGAACTTTTAAAGCTTTAAGGCTATACCAACTGTAATATTCATATGCTGTTCGAAAGAAAGAGAAGGAGCTAGGCAGATCCCAAGGTCTTTGACAGAAGAAAAACGTTCGAGAGGGGAGCCATTGAGGGAATAAAGGAAGATAATAGGAATTCGCTTTCTATGGAATGTCATACTATGGCACTTGTTAAGATTGAGTGTAAGGCCTATACGCTGAGTTCAGAGACAAAAGGAATCGTGATCTGACTGAAGTTGACGCAGGAAAAATACCTTCGTCCAGTGAGCCACCGCAGGGCCATTAGAATTGTTATATTTTAGGGAGTTAAATGCAAGGAATAGAAGTACTTAGATAACAGATTAGCAGAATCGCGAGGATTATAATGTATTCTCTATCTCTGTTGAAGCATCCCCTGACCTCTATCATCCTCCTCTGCTTATTCAATATAACCGTTATTTAATAATTCACATTCGTTCTACAATTTTTGCAAAGCCAATTATCCCAGAATCATTAAGCTTATGTCTTCCTTTGATTGGGCCTCATCTTTCTTCAACTGCGATGTTGACTGCTACAAACATTTTCATTGACGCTATACGCTCATCTATTCTTCAGCTTGTCCCACTAATTAATTTTTCTGGTTCAGATTTTTATACATGGGCTGTTAGGAAGCTACAAAAACTTGTACGACATAAAAATAAAGCACATGCATTATTTAAATCCACATTTCTTCTCGCCTCATTTTTTCTCGCATCTTCGGGCCAAGTATAAATGCAAATCTAGGAAACTATTGACTTTTTATAGTCCTAATAAGTTCTGTGACTTTGTTCGTAAAAATCGTTGTGATAATGTAATTCCTAGCATTTTTTCTTTTAACAACCTCTCCTGTTCTAATGAGCAAGATACTGTTGATATGTTTGCTTCACATTTTAGCTCCGTTTACTGTCACTGATATGGAGTCCCTTAATATTCTTTTTTTTGATTTACCTAACTGCGTATTGTTCGTCGAAGACGTGCTTTTTAAATTATTCACCCTGCGAGGTTTGCGTTTGCTTGGCCTTGACGGCTTTATGATAAATCACTTGTTCTGTACTGGCGGCGCTTGGGTTCAGCTACCCTCTACTATAGACCGAATACGTTCCTATTTATATTAATGGGTTAAGCTTTTCTTCTCCAAGTCTCGTATATTTATAGCTTCATCTCCCTCAAGGTGGTTATTTGTCCCCATTCTTATTCTCATTATTCAAAAATAGTGTCTCAAGCGTCCCTCAATACTGCAAATTTCTGTACACCCAGGATAATTACATAAACTTACAGGAAGACTTGGACGAATGTATCAAATGGGCTTAAATGATTGGGTTATCTCTTAATATAGATAAATGTAAATCTATGTCCTTCACTAAACGCCGTTCCCCTCGTTTATTCTCCTATTCAATTAAGGACACCGTCCTTCACGGACGGTTAATAGATATATATATTAACCGTGACCGTCCTTATCTCCATTGATAGTTAAATTTGTGATCTTTGACAAATTCTTGGTTTCATCATTGTTCCTTCCCTGCAATATCTATAAAGAAGATAGATTCTTTATAGACCTTGCCTTCCCTGTCTTCAGAGCCCATATTGATCATGTTGCATGGAAGGCAAATAAGGTGTTAGGTTTTATAAAGAGAATCACTGAAGAATTTAAACTGTCAAGGTCTTTAAAGGCATAATGTGCATTAGTCAGGCCCATCTTTGAGTATGGTTCCGTGCCCCGTGGTGTGGAATCCTCGCCCAATGGTATACATTCAGCAAATTTAACGTCTCCAGCGTAAATTTCTCAGCTTTACTGTTAAATATCATCCATCCACCCATGACTATTATCCGGTACTCCAAAACTTGAATCTACTATCGAGGGCAGATCTCCAACTTGCTCGTAACTTAATCTTCCTTCAAAATTTCACGTGTGGTAAAACTGATTCTTTATCTCTCATTCAACACGTTGATTTTAGATTTTTTGAGCGTCCTCAAAAATTGCTCCGTTTGCTGTACCGTTATGTGCTATGGATTATTTAAATAATAAACCTCTCACTCGCTGTAAGACAGGCCAATTTTGACACCTCCTCCTAAATATTTGTATTCTTTTTATTGTTATGTATGTACCTATAATTTTTGTAAATGTAAGACCGAATTCTGTATGGTATTTTAATTGGACTTGCGCCCGTCATATTAAATAAAATTAAAATAATAAATTATTGTCACATACAGCCGTTTATTACTTTTGTATGTTTAAATGATGACGTTAAAACAGTTTTTAATTCACTGATACTTGTATATAAAATAACCAAGTATCAGTAAGAAACTAATAATTTACGGATTCCCTTATTGTTATTACTCCATCATATAGTGCATTATTGCGGAAACTAGAAACTTGACCGTCACGCCACAGAATACAACAATGCTCCCGGTGACCGTTTTTCGTAAGGGTTTTAAAAAATGCTTTCCCGCGTATAATAATTGCATACACTCTTACACGCGTTATATAGACCCGTTAGGTTAGGTTCATATTTAGAACCCCTGGTTTTCACGAAAACGGTCACCGGGAGCGAGACGGTCAAGCTTCTTGTTCGTTGGCCGCACTTATATTATTATAAACGTAGATACTCAATGCTAATAGACATATTATTATATCTTATATATCTTAATAAATTATTGTAGGAACATCTTTTCTTACATAATTTTGTGAAGTAGACTTTTTGTGGACGTTTTTAAAAATAAACTATTTTATAACTGGACATTTTTCAAAGAAGACCATTTCCATCAAACAAAAAGTCCTCCAACTGCATTTCTTTGCACAAAAAATTATAATTTATAGATTTTTTCAAGAGGTGTTAATTGCCTGTTTATGCTTTTCTATTCACAGATTTGTTATTAACATTTATAAAAACTTTTCTGACTCAAAAATAACTTTTTGATGGTTTTAGACATTTTTAAAATTGTGTTTCTCCTTTCCTAGATTTATTTATTAAACATTTTAACAATCTTCAGACTATTTTTTCTTAATCATTTTTAATATTTTATATTCAAAATATATTAATAATTGTTTTACATTATGTACCTATGTACTTCCTCGTTTTCATTTTGATTGTAGAATAAACAATAAACAATTTATTTTTAAATCCAAGAAAACCCAGTTACTCTAGTTATGGTTGGCTAATGGTATTGGGTAACTGTTTTCACATCCCACACAAAATTTTGAAATACGCCTCTGATTATTTTATTCAATTCTTGATTGCTATTGCCCCACCAATGAACCTTATAAAATGTATCATCCTGCCAGCAGCTGCCCATTTTACTATGGTATTTGTTATGTACTTGCGGTGTCAAGACTTTAAAATAAAAGTAATTAATAATAATATATTGTTTACAATAATTTATAGTAGTTAATTTATTTAAATATTCATGATTAAATGTGACTAAGTAAATAAAAATAAGATGTACTAAAACCCTCAAATGTCACACATTTTATTTGTTGAAAAAAATGTTAAGCCAGTTTAATGGAGTGCAATAAAATTAAACTCATTAAAATTAATTTTGAAGAATATCTTAGAATAAGTGAATGACAAAAAAAATTTGTTATTTTTAAGATAAGTATGAACTTGAAATTACACATACCTATGATGTAGCGACATAATTATAATATAATAAAATACAATGTCCAAAATTATAAAAGTATTTACAGTAATATCAACGTTTTAGATTAGTCTACTGACAAGGTCACCAGGTAGATAATAAACAAGTACTGGCAAATTTTGAAATCTGCCTATGTTTCAACATCTAGTTTTTAGTTTAATAATAGCTTTGAATTAGTATTTTTTTTTATTCTATTGTTCTGTATCTTTCTTGGAGATATTTGTATTAGAGATATTTTGAGATATTTTATTTTTGATCACCAAATTATGACTCATACCGATATTTTGGAATAAACTTAATTTTTTTAATTTATTTTTACAAAGTAATGTTTATATTCTGTTTATAATAGTCTCAAAAAACTGTATTTAAAATTAAGACAATGTTAAAAGAAAAAAAATTTTAAATTCTTTATTTTATTTAGGCTATTTAGACTTTGAACAAATTATATCAAATTTCATTTTAAAAAGTCTATTTATTATATTAATGATTTATTGAATATAAATAATATAATTGTATATTGTATATTGCAAATTACAATTATAAAAAACAAAATAAAATAATTCTTAAATGTATTTTAATGAACAAAGACTTATGTAATATTTTTGTAACATTCCAAATGTATAAACAATATGTGATTAAAAATAAACCTTAAATGTTAACTATAGCATGAAGTACAAACTGCAAAATACTGATTAACAAATACATACCAACAATTATTTTACATTTAATACTAATTGATTGATGTGATTAACAACAACAGATGTATTAAAATCAATGCTGTCAGAACCATTTAAAAATATAACATCATTTTTTTTTTTTATTACTTCTAAATGTCTTTCATACTCAGGCCATGCATATTTGTCAAAATACCCAGGTGGTTCAGGAGGTAAATATGTTCTAGCTACACGTCTATCCCAACAAATTTCTTTATCCAAAACAGTAAAAAATATTAAATCTGCTAAATTTAAAATTCTATTATCATCAAGTAAAAGAATTCCTTCAAGTACTAAAATGTTAGAAGTTTGAGAATCAACTGCAGCCATCATTTTATTCATATCGAAGGCACTTATTTTATCCCACGCATGGTAATTAAGTTCTGGAATACTTTCTAAATGGTCTTCATAATCAGTATAATAAAAATCATCTTGATGTAATATTGAAATATTGTTAAATGTGTTTGTAAGGCGGTTGGCAATAGAAGTCTTGCCCCCACATGTGACTCCTGCGATAACAATAACTAATTGTTTAGCCATAATTTAATAATTTATAGCAACACAAGTGTAGATTATAAGGCTAATTATAAACAACACACCAACTGAAACTGGCATTACCAGTGCATTATAAATAGATGGAAATAATTGATAAATAAATGATTCTGAATCAGCGAATGGTGGTATGAATAGCCAACAAGTAAAGTAAGCAAATATAGCTAGCACTATGACTATAATAACTTTTCCCAGTATATAATCATCCATTAGTCTTGAAAATATTCACGCTCAAATTTCTCAAAATCTTCATCGGTAAATACAGTACTTTCTTCTTTTTTGGAATTTGGTATTTCAGATGACAAATTGACTAAACGTTGCTTGATCTAAAAATCCATAAAATATATATCATTACAAAAATTAACTCTACATTTTAAATAGGCAAATTAAAATATATCAAATTGTAGATACAAGGCTAAAGGTAACGGTACAATACTTAAAAAACTAAGGTTTTTTACTGGTCAATAATCATATGGAATGTATAAAAGTTCAATAGTGTTTTATTATAATAGTCGACTTGTAGAATATTTGAGAAACATTAAAAAAAAAAGGAATTCTGATGTCAGTTTTAAAAAAATGGTAGATAACAATATAATGATGTACTAAGAGAGGTTGTCAAACATATTAATCTATTAGCAAAGATAATGACTTTTATACATATACAGTCATACAGATCTTATCAGCCATAATGAGTATTATAATTAAGGTGGAAACTAAAATATAAAATATAATTTCCAAATTTTATAAAGAATATTAGAATATTTGAAAAAATGGCACTTGAGGTTAGTTAAATTTATTTGTATATTATATTTATGATGTAGGACACTAATGGAGCTTAAATTAGTATGATCATGTACCTATTAAACTGTAAATCAGTATATAGGTCATGCATAACTGCATAAGACAGTTACCGTTCAGCAGTGTTGGATAGTAACATAACGCAAATTACAAATTACTGTAACAATTATTTTTTCAGTAACGCAGAAGTAATTTCATTACATTTTGTTTAAATTAACATAATTGTAATATAGTTTTTAAAAGTAGTTTCTTTGGAGTAACGCATTATTTTCCATGTTAGGGGTTAAAATATTCAAAAAAAAATTAAAAATCAATTAAATTTTCTTTTTATTCCAAGTTTTAGATAATAAAGCTCCAAGGAATAAATGTTATCAGTTAAAAATAAAATAGTTTGGATTCAAAAAATTGATAATAAAAATTAATTATGAGTAAACCATAGTCTAAAATAATAATTAATATTATTATACCTAAACCTCAATGTTATAAGGTTGATGATTACATCAGTCACCATATACAGTGTTTAATTTTACATTTTGTTAATTTATAACATTAACAATATACAGTACAACATTAATGCTACACCTATACAATTTATATAACATATAGCATAACACAATTACTTATTAGTTGTTACTACCCATTAGTCGTTATGGACAGATTTTCTAGTAAGTTTTAAAAAAAATTAATGTTATGTTGGGTAACACGAATGTAATTTAAATAAAGAAATATTTAATTTAATGGGTAACATGATTTTATTACTTTTCAAAAGTAATTACCCAAAATGCTGTTTAGTTAGGTAATTAAAATGTTTTTTTTTTCAAAAACTTGCAAAATAAATACATACCAAGTTAGATGCAATGTTATTTACACAACTAGTCTTATCTAATTTATGTAACCGTTCTAAATTTAACTGCACCAAATTCAATTCCTTTTCATTCTTTATTTGTTCTTTTATTTTGAGAACAGACTTTCCAGCATCAGATTTCATAAAATTTGGTACTTTAAAAACACTTTTGGCACGCTGTGATTTACTTCTTGATTTATTTAAGCGACTAGAAGATTTGTTGGCTGAAAAATCATGTATTTTATTACTTTATTCTTAAAAATAAAAAATAAAAATTTATTAGAAATTACCAGATTTTTTTTGTGTTGGTTTTTGATTTAAAAGTGCTGGTTCCTCAAATAACTGTAGAGCTTTTTTTAAAGTAGAATAAGACATATCAACTGTGTATGTGTTTCAGAATTTGAACATTGGTATAACACGAAACTATTTTCTTTTTTTTAATTCACTGTTAAGTTGGATAATAAAAATATCAGTTAAGTTATTTAAAAATATGAAATACATACAAGAACATATTGATTTAAATACAAAAAAATAATTTTAAGAATTGACTTGAGATTTAATTTATTTACTCTTGAACAATAAGTGTTAGGTTATAAGTAATGACAACTAAACAACCTAATAACTATTAACTATTAAACTAAAAACTATCGAGTATTATGATAATATTATAAATTAATAATACGATTAATATTTAGTATAGCAACAATTTGACCAGTTATGGGTAATCGGCATTCGGCAATCGGCAATAGTTAATCTGCATGACCAGTGACCACATGTAGTATGTAGTATGTACTAAAGAGTATAGAATATAGAATATAGATAAAGAAGTTGAAGATTCCAAAAATATTAGGTTAGGTGATAGCATAGCATAGCTATGATAGCACATATGGTGATAGTGTGATCATTGATATCATAGATATTAAAAGATTCTTTTAATATCTATGGACTATGATTGATATAGCCATATGGCATATAGGTATTATAGAAAAAAATAACATAAAAACTTCAAAAATAGCACTAAATATCTTAAATAGATACCTTCTTCAAATATGCAACAAATTAAGCAAAATAAAATGTCATATAGGAGTCCCTGGTGCATATAAAACAAATGTTTAACAAATGTATTTGTATAGCTCACTCGCTGTTGTTTTATCTGTGTCCTATAATAAGTATTAATAATTAGCCAATGCTATAAAATCTAAACCCTGATTATCTTACTAATATTATAAGAGGAAAGATTTGATTGATTGCATCACGCCTATAGATACTAGTATCTACAGTATCTACAGCCGTGGTCTGCATTGAATAGACTTCGAAACTACTAAACCGATTTGATAAATTCTTTCATCGTTGAGATTTTGGAAGCTACACTATCCCCGGATGACATAGGCTATATTATATTTTTATAATATAATATAATATAATTTTATATTAGGGATCCTTACTAAAACTCCAAAAATGTAATACGAGGTGTAAAAAAATAATTCTTATATAATATAATAGTTGTATACAATTTATATTTTGTTCACTGTAATATGTATAGTATTCTAATAACTGCAGGCTGAAACTGTTCTGTGATATAATTTAATTGAATGATAGTGAATAATATACACTATACACCACACTGCAGTACACCTTACATTAGTATAGACGTATAGTTAAAGCTATAAGCTATTATTTATTACTATCATGTTATATTCAATAGGTACTATAGGTACTATACTATTATACATATTATATATTATACTTGCGTAGTTCACATGACGTCATGACCTATCGTATAATTTTCGAGATTAATATGATGTGACCTATTAGGATTAACTATTCAATGTTTAACAGCCACGGGTCACAGTGATTGCATCAACATTATAAGAAGAAATAAATTATTCAGTTTAAACAGACAAGAATTTTAAATGTGAATTTATTTATATTTTATACAATCATGTTCACGGTAAATAATATTATTTTACAAAATTATTGTCGATTTTAAAATGTTCGGTGTACCTACCTGGGACGGGTACCACACTACCAAGCAGTATATCTATCTAGCTGTTTGTAGGCATCTAGTGTATCTAATTTATTATATTATATACAGAATGATTCACCAAGCATGCTCACCCCCATTTTCGGAACTTTTAAATATTTTCTAAGACCATATTTTTAAATTCTCGATTTTTTTTTTACTGAAGTATTCTAGCTACGTGGCGATACAAACTTCTATTTTTCAAATGAGAACCCCTCCTTTTACTGTAAATTATTTAGTGGATAATTTTTTTGAAAATGTTAATGTACCTAATGTCTTAATTCGATATTTAAGCGAGTATTTTCCCAGTTATTAAAATGTTTGTATTAAGGAAATAAGGAATATACAATACCTAGTCCTTAAAAATGGTTATACAAAAATAAAAAATAAATGTTATATTGGATCTATATATTATAGTACCTATATGTTTATTATACTTAGACCTTTTTTACAATTATTGGAAATGTTGCTAAATTAGTATTAATTAGGTACTACAATTTCAAACAGACACACAGTGCGGTCTGTGTTCTAATTTTAAATAAATTAGGATACATTAATAAATACCTTCTAAATATGAGTTAACAAATTATAAAAAATATCATTTCTTTAAGTTTTGGACATGCTTAATACAAATTGTTATCAGTTTTGAAATCAGCTCCTAATTAAGGGTGAAAAAAGCTGTTTTCTTAAGTTTTCATAAAACTTGCATTTTGTACATCAATTAATTTACACGTTTTTAAGGGTGTTGAATCCAAATATTATATCAATTTTGTAATCAACTAGTTATGGGTTATAGGTGATGTATAGCACCATTATTGAAATTTTGTTTGTACTGTGACTTTCCACTGGTATAGTGCTATCGTCACCACACCCCCATTTGCAGTACAACCACAGAATAGATTAAATGGTACAACATCTCAAACTGATTCATATTTTCGTTTAATTCCATTGATTTGACTGTTCTATTTTAAAAATTCGATGAACTGTATATTAATAAGAACCGAACATTTAGATTCGGAAATATGTAAATTATCTGGATAACATTTTATTTCCTCGACAATATTTGTATACGTAGGGTACCTATATATTCTATATATATATCACAATTAATCTGAGGGTTACCATAATATATCATAATTGAGTTTTATAGTTTTATCTACGTAGGTACTATAGCTGCGTGTTATTATATGTAGCCCCGAACCCCGCAGCACATCTTTTTGGACTGTACTTTTGTACATTATACATTTATACCTCCAAAGAAAGTTACCTCCATTTTTACCTCCATGTGTGGTTGAGTGGTTCATTAAATAAAACATTGTATATGAGGTGATATACGTGTCCCTCCCTGAAACGCCACAAAACCCATTATACTTGAACCGTATATTTGATGTGTTATGTACGCGTTTTATCTTTTATATATAATACAATCAGAAGTAGGTAGTCTTTATTATTTTCATCCCTGTTGCTGCAAAAAAGTAAACAACGACTGTATAGTTTTAAAATCTGGATTAACTTATGCAAAAATACGATTTGCAGACCACAGATACACTGCAGTACCTATATGGCTATATATCATACATTCATACCTACGACCTACCATATTATTATCAAGTGAATCAGGAACTAAGTAAGTTGTTCAAGTGAGTACTATTATGGCCTTATGCTCACCCAGTACTCAGTAGTCAGTACATGTAGAGTACTATAGTACTGCATAGGTACTACTAATAGGTAATTACTATAGTAGGTGTATATAGGTATTATTTATATAGTTATTAATTTAGGTACTAGCTAACTTTTATTAGCTAATAATCTAATATACCTAGTTTGTACGGTTATGTGCGACTCAGATTAATTCGAATATAATTTATCTAGGAAGGTACTAAAAATACCCAAGTTATTATATTTTGTTTTGTGATAGTTATAGTACCTATAAAGTACTATAAAGTCATAGTGCCAAATGTTGGTTCTATTATATGCAGTGGTGTTTAGGAGGGTATATATACTATATAGGTAGTATATTATACGGTATATACCAACCCTATATCACTGATTTACTGATTTAGAGTATACTCGACACAAATACTAGAGATACCTACGTCCTACGTCAGTATGCTCGCGTATATAGATACGCACGTACGATTTATTGATCAAATACATAATAAATTGAAATAAAATATAAATTTTTTTTAAAAGAAGGTTTGGCCGTTTGGTGGAATACATGTTTAAAGGTAATCAATCATCATATGTTACATCAATATATTATACAATGATAATACACTATACACGTATAGGCAGGTGGGGGGGGGGGGGTGATGCCATTTACGCCTATGTGTTGATGCGTATATACCATATAGAAAACAATTACGAAAACATCACTGATTATAATATCATAGCAGTAAGCATAATATTATATGATAATTATTAATTACCTACTAATAACTTATAAGTACCTATATATTATATGATTATAATTAATTTTTATAAGCCGTGAACTGATATGAACGAAAAACGTACATAATAAACATTAATACACTAGCTATTTTAGTATGGCTGTATAGGTAACACAAAATATGTATTATGTAATAATGTAAATAGCTATAGTATGTGCATATTGAACACATTTTAATTTTAATGAAATAGCTGCGGCCTGCGCGGCGATACAGTGGACTGTGCCCAAGGGTACTGCTGGGTATGAAAATTATATAGGTATTTTGTAGTTCATATAATCTATGACCTTACCACTCATTGGGAGGCCCAAGCCCCAAGACATTTTTTTTAAAATTATAATATGTAGTAGGTATACATAATTCTAAAGATATCTGTATTTCAGAAATTCTGACTTAAGTACAATGTATACTAATACGAATATAACGTATATGTATTAATATTATATTGTTACAAATTTTCAAATATTTTCTTTATAAATTAATAGGTTTAATTCGTAGAAAAAAAAATGTTTGTTAAATATTAAATTTAGCAACATAATTTAACATTATCCATGTATTTAAATAAATAGGGATATTTAATGTAATTGTATACCTACTTTTTTCAAAAATATTTAATATTTCTTCTTTATTGATATAAATGTAATTTTGAATTTTCTTTATTCAAAATACTTAAATTACTGAACTTATCTTGATTCATACCAGTACGCAACAGTAGAATATATAATAGTTGCATTTAGTAGAAAATGATCTCTCACAGGTCGCTGTACTTCCTGGAAGAGTAACAGCTACTTGAAAAATCTGAACTAAACTCTAAACATAGTCGTTATCGTTTTTCCATTCGAATTTTTTCAATAATAAATTAATAACTATACAATTACTTTGAAGTTATAATATATAATACTACTATAGTAATATTATTTTATTTTTTAGAAACCATTTTCTTATTGGTTTAAAGAAAAAATGTCCAATTACAAAGTAAAAAAAAAAAATCGGTGAAAATAATTTTTATTAAGAATAATATGCATATATTATATGTAATTATTTTTTTGAAGAGTCTTTGAGTGATTTTTGGAGGCTAATCCCTTCAAGGCCTGAAGGCCCCCTCCCAATTTGCGCCACTGGATCAGCGGCCAAGTGATCATGTTTCTAACCTTATAGCCTATAGGTATATCCGATATCGTATATAAGTGGGTGAATTACACAGTATATATTATATATACTAAGTTATAACTTATAAAGCCTATTATATAGGTTACGAGTTTACGACACCATACAGAACGCGTAGGTCCGTAGATAGGTATAAATGAATAATTTTAATTTATAGTAAATTATATAGGTATTTATAGAATTATATTATAATATACAATTGTGCTTATGACTTATGATACTATAAACTATATATGTATCTGTATTATTACATTAATGTGTTCGAGATAAAATAATTTTACGTACTTAACAGCCAACAGGAAACACTTAAGTCGAGTTTTAAACCAATTTCAATAATATGTTTGTAGGTGCTTACTGCAATGTTTTAATATTATGTGAAACGCAGGTCATAACTCAATATTTATAAGTCATTATAATATTATTATATAGTCATAACACTCATAACAAATTACGCATCTACGCGTAGTTTTTATGGTTTTAAATCTTTGAACGCATGCGTAGTATAACTTTTGTTTGTAAGTAGGAATAAATACCTACAATATAAAATAATTAATATAGATATATAATAATGTTATGTAATTTACTCGGTGCTTGAATTGAGGGGGGAAGGAGTCGCTTTTTTTTAGAAAATATTTATGCGTACCCCTTCAAATTATACTCTAATCAATAAGACATTTTATTTAAATAATCAGCCAATCAGGTACGTACATTTTTTTTAAGCTTTTGTATCCCCCCTTCTAATTTTTTTCCAATTCAAGCACTGTATATAGGTACTAATATGGGTAATATACTAATATGTAGGTATTAGCCAATAGCCAATATTAATTAGGTTTGTAATAGTATAATAGATTCATAACATAATATATAAAACAAATGATGATTGAACTAAAGTTACAATGTTACATTAAATAGCTGTACCAACAGGCAACAGTTTTTATTAGGTAATTATTGCCCACCTAATATTATGTATTCTTTTTATTTGACTATTTTTAATTACTTGGCATAACATTTTATTTATAAAATTATTATATTATGACTATTGGAAATAGGTTCATAATATGTAACTAACGATTAATAGTTTCCAATGTGTTAAAAATATAATAAGTATAGTAAGTACATACCTATATAGTTGTTAGTTGTTACCTAAGCTAAAAACTGAAAAACTAATACTTATTAGTATAACTGCGGTATAATTGTAAAACTATAATAACTAATATAAGTAATGTTTAAATAGTAAAACAATAAATGTTCGAGTTTGATGGACAGTAATGTATATAAAAGGACGACTTAAGGTTCGTACTGATCCAGTAGTCAGATCCCCACGTGAACTTAGAATTATGTTTACCTATTCAATGTTTTCTAAACATGTAATTAATTTGAAAATTAGGTAACTCATACTTTAAAAAATTACTACCATGTATATAAATTATGAGCTTTTGAAACATAGAAAATAGAAATTATAATTTAGCATTGCTAAAATTAGAAGGTGTCCTAGTCCTAGTCCATAGGGCATAGACCCTTATCTTAAAAGCAGATACATTTTACATCAAAGGAATTGTCTATAGGTAGGTAGGTAAGTAGATTTATTTTCCATCAATTTAAAACCGTTTCTACAATTCTACGGCAGTGCAGCAATCGGCTTAACTCTTAAATATAATATACCCCTATGGCCTATTTATACATTATACAGAACCGAATTTCGGTCTGTAGCTAAAATTAAAACTATTATAATTTATTTTCAATTTGTAACTTTTGAAAGAGTTATGACAGCAAACAGCTGTTTATAGGTACTGAGTAATAGCATATTATAAGTGTCAGTCGTCAGATACTCAGATATATATTTTGTATAAACATTTTAATTGCAGGAATTACTAGTAAATGTTTTTTTAATTGAAATATATAATTAGTTACAATTATTATAAAATTAACGGACAATGATTCTTGATTAATGATTATCATTAAATATATCATACAGATTGTTTTCCTATATAATAAAAAGTTCCATATCGCTATCGTGCTCATATTTTTTTCGATGCTCTTTACCTACAATAATATCGTACACTATTGTAGTATTGTACACTATTGTACACTTATACACAGATTTCGAATTATATAGTATTATAGGTCGGTGCGATATGGCTACACTGTTTTAGCCCCAATGGGCAATGATTTCTGATCTCATCCTCCCAAAAAAAAAAAAATTTAGTGTTTTAACTATTGAATGTATAGTTTTTGTTTTTTTCAGCCCTTATGTTCCGTTTTTTGTTGAATGTTAACATTTATTCAATAAATTGACTATCAATTTCATGCAAGGTGTTGTGATTTAACTTGTTGTTAGTAAAATCAATACGAAATGGCTAGTGACTGAAGTATCAGCAATGCTTATAAACGATTCATGAAAAATGGCCGATGATCAAATATCTGACGAAGCGCCGCTATTATGCAATGAATCCGTTCAGAGGCATGACGACATTAATAAAAAATTTAACTCTAAAAATGCCAAGAAAATAGCGTTATGCTTTGTGTTTTGGTTTATTGTCATCCATTCTTGTATTCATTTGTTTTATGGTAAGTATACAATGACAGGCAATACTTAGGTTATACAAAATTTCGTACTGTTGAATCTGTTTCCAATTATTCATCTTGTATATTTTTGTAGCAAGAGATTCCTGCAAATGGCTTCTATCCGACGGACGATACAAAGGTGACATGGGCTGGCAACCATATGGTTGCATGATGCATGAGTATAGTGAATTGTAAGTTTAATTTTGGTTCAGTTTATTACTCAAGGTATGGTTTTGATGCAGCAATAGGCTGTAGTAGTGGCTATTCGTAATTTTGCAGCTCTGATATCATGCCCAATATAGAGATATTGCTGATATTGTAGGAATAGGTGCATAATTGCAATGAAACGTGTGTTTTATAATCAACTAATAAAAATAGTTTAGTTAGTATAAAATATTATTATTATTATTTTGTAGCAAGCAATAGCCACAGCAAAACTGTACTGAAAGTATTACAAAAAAAATGGTTCAATATTTACTATTAATCTACATTTTAGAATTGGACTATCTCGATAATTAGAATTAGAATTAATTAAAAAATTGAGATTTACATTTAGATATGGGTGGGTATAAACCAATCAAAATTATCTGGTCACTTATAGTATATAAATGTATCATTCTTAATTCAATTCTTTCTAAAATTTAAATGTTTAAATTTTTTTCACACGTAAACGCATTGTTGACTGTTGGAAGATTACGTTTTGGTTATTCAAATAATTACACAAAGATAAAGCCTAGAAGTATGAAAAAGTCTACATAGGGAATTTCCAGTAATAAAAAGTTATTTGACTCTATAATTATACTACTAATTATATTTTATTAAGTAAAAGCATAACAAATCATGTAAAGATGAAGAATAAAATAAATATTGTATATCTCAATATTTTTAAAAATTATATTAAATATACAAAGTTTTGTTAATATTATTTTTATTTTTGTTCTTTTTTCCGGGATTTTCTTGTAGCTAGAACAATATTGACTTTTAGCAACTGAATATAACACTTCTACCATCATTTTGCATGATGATCAATTGCTACTGTATTTAATCAAAACTAGAATATTTTTTTAAAAGGCCACGGTTAGAAACTAATTAAAAGTTAATAGTTTGATTTCATTAATACCAACTATATATTTTTGTCTTAGAACTATTCAAACTATTGTTTACCTATACTTTGGTATGCGAGTATATGTCATAAATTTCCTTTTATACCTATGTATAAATTATATTAATAATAAATATAATTAATTTTTTTTTTCAATTTCTGTAACCATATATAGTTATTTTCTTTTTTGCAGTAAGACCACCAATATATACATTTTTTTAATAATAATTATTATATTTTTAAAAAAATATATGGAAGAATTTAAGAAAATTACTCCTAGGTGCTTGACATACTAAAATAATCGAACAGTATTCTTGAAAATCTTTTATTTTATGATCTCAATAAATAAGACTATAGTTTGAATCTTAAAATTAAAAATGTACGGTTGATTATATACCCAACATTTATGGGATTTTATTTAGTAAACTATTTTGTATTGTTATGCATAATAATTAAACATAATATTTATTTAAAAATTGATTTCAGAGATTGTAGCCGTTGCTTAAAATATTTAGCATTTCGAGGAAGTCATAACCAGTTTAATTTTATTGGTGATTCAAGAATACTAGATATATATAATGCTTTAATTCATACTATAGAACCAAAAGCACAGTTAGTTAAAAGTTCAAAATTTACACCTTCTCATTTTTCTGACTTTGATCATCCATTCCACGACAGTCGTCTAAAATTAGATGTAAATTTTTTTGGGAGTCCATATGTAGATCCAATGGTCAAATATTTTAAAAAATTGAAAGCAAGTAAATTGAACATATGTTTAAATATTTTTAATATATATTCGACCTAAATAAAAATAAAATTTACAGTGATATATGATAATAGGATGTAAATGATAAACCTCGAGTTATTGTAGCAGGAAGTGCTATTTGGCCCATCATTCAATCAAATGGATCCTTAAATGGTATTCAAGATTATATTGCTAATATCACTCTACTAATTAAGGTAAGATAGTATTAAGTCTAATTTATACAAATTAAAATTAATTTCAATGTATTTTGTTTTAGCCAATTAATGATATCTCATCAAAATCAATAGTGTTATGGGTTTTGCAAGAACCAGTTGATGAGAGTAAACTTGATAATTCAATGTCTATGGTTACTAACAATTTAATTGATCTGTATAATGAAGCTGCAATGGATGTAAGTTAATAAAATAATTTAAAACATTAATTTACTGCAGAAATCTGTCATAGTGGATCTTAAAGAACTAAACATGAACAAAAACTATTGTAACTAAAGCTTGGATTTAAATGCATTTAATATTTTTTCTAGTGTTAGCTCACAGTATGGACAATTTTTTCTGGTATGAGCAAAAGCTGAATGTTAAACAGTTATAATGATAAACAATTTGATTTAATATTTATTTAAATTTATTTTGAAACAAACATTTTTTATCACATACAGTTTTACATCATAATTTAAAAACACCAGTATACCAAAAATTCTACCATGACTATTTGTATACTCTTTTTAGGGATTTTTTCAATGTGTGGTTTGTTTGATTTTTTCGGTCTTTTGGTTTTTATGGAAATTTTTTTATTTTTACGATTTTTTCTGATATTCTTTGAAATTGTATGTATTAAAATAACTGTGTCATCAGCATAACATTGCATATGCGCATCAAGGTTTAAATTTTAAAATCCATTTATATTGATAATAAATTAAACAGGACCTAGTACTGTACCATAAGGTACTAAAAAACAATTTGTATTAACACCACTAAATTTTTCATTAAGTCTTACTTGTTAAAAATGTGTATTTATGGTTTATTTATTACTGACACAAGCAATACTTTCTATTTACCAAATGTGTCAAGTTGTTACTTATAAGTTATAATCTTACTGATATAAATTAGAAATTGCATATACAAATTGATAATAATTCATTATAACATTTTACACACTAAATATTGTTATACACTACATGTATAAGATAAATATGTTTTAATTTTCCTGAAGTTCCATCATAAATAATTTCTACTGTTAATAAATAAGTATTAAACATATAATTATTAAAACTTCTCTTTTTAATTTTATTAAAATTGTCAAGTTTATTAATAAATCATAAGATTTTTGTAAATGTTAAGGTTTTAAGTAAAAGTTCAGCTGAAATGTGGTGGAGTTCAAGACTTGTGTCCCAAGGGGAAATGAATGATAGTCTAGATGGTATTCATTCTAGTAATGCATCTTTACGATTAAGAGCTCAAATATTGTTAAACTTATATTGCAACGATCATATGAATTTCAATGATGGTACTTGTTGCTCAAGTACTGAACCATATACTTCATTACAAAGTTATATGTTGGT
The DNA here is from genome assembly GCA_022818045.1 of Neotoxoptera formosana. Taxonomy (NCBI): domain Eukaryota; kingdom Metazoa; phylum Arthropoda; class Insecta; order Hemiptera; family Aphididae; genus Neotoxoptera; species Neotoxoptera formosana. The sequence continues at coordinate 22,041,980 of CM040633.1, read as the reverse complement.
TTTTTTTATTATTTGGTAAGTAAATTTAACATACAAACATGTTTAGATTTTTAATTAACTTTATATATTTTGATTTTAGTATTTTCATTGGAATCCTAATGGCAGTTAGGTATCGACAAAATAGGTTATCTAAAAATGAACCATGCTATGTGGTTATGATTTCTCTTGCAAAGTTGGGTCTCATTATGATTTATTTTTACTTATGTGACAGGTAAATTACTGATTTTTCAATTATTTAAGAATATCTTATGATACATAAAATACTTTATTTTCAGAACTAATTTTTTCATGAAAGAAAACAAATATTATTCTGATGCCAGTTTTTGGTTGCCTGTTGGTTATGTATTTGTTCTTGGTTTATTTTTTACTGAAGAAAGTAGATACACAAAAGTACTTCATAGAGATCAAACTGACGAATGGAAAGGTATTGATTTTAAGAATTTTTTTTAAATTCAATTGTTTCAAAATATATATATAAATAATTAAATTATAGAAAATTAAATCACTTCAGAATAAATTATAAAACATTCACAATTCATAACAATAAGTTAAATATTTATATTATTTCAAATAGTACACCATACCTGTTTGTTTGGTTTTTTTTTTTTTGTTATAAATATTAATTGCTCATAGTTTTAACTTTTAAGTTAATCTATGTATTAGCTACTAAATTTGATTTATATTTCTAAATAAAGTAGTACAAATATTATATTTTAGAATAAATATACTAACAAAATGTACACCTCATCAAATAAATCAAACATTTTATTTATAGGTTGGATGCAATTAATAATTTTAATATACAATCTAACTGGAGCAAGTATAAAAACATCAATTTCAAATCATGTTCAAATACTGGTATCTGCATATCTCTTTCTTACTGGCTATGGTCATTTTTATTATATGTGGCATAGAAGTGATGCAGGACTTACTCGTTATTTTCAGGTAATATATTGAATTTGTTGATTGTATTTCCAAAATCTTCATTCATTATTTTGATTTTCCTATTACACTCCTTTATCATTCTCTGGTCTTGTGTGCATTTTAAACTACTGGACGGAGAACTGATAAAGGTGAGTGGTACGGAACATACGTTTTAATTGTTTAAATAATAAATAATTGTATTAAAATGTAATATTGTATAATTTGCTTAGGTTGATAGAACGCAGGATTGTTGAGTATGAGCTTATTATTATTGCCTATTGGCATAGCTAGCAGTCGGGTTTTGAATCACAAACTAATGGCAAGCTTTCTTTCATATTTGTTAAAAATTACATTATAATTAGATTTACTTTAGGTATGATAACCTACCTTATAGTTAAATCATATTACATTAATTATTTCAACTCTTACTCCACTACTCCTGTGATCTTCAATATACTACCCTTAAGAACAAGGTTACTCGGGTGATAGTGTACTGTATAATATTATTACTATTTAAACATTTAATAAACCTTTGTATACATTGCTATATCGACTTTGATTGTGTTAGTTTATGAATGCAGGTCATAAGTTTCTAGGACCTATAAAATATAAGTTAGAAAACTTAATTTATATTGGTCAAACGGCTCGGTTTTCAAGATCAGTTTGTGTAATAGCTAACCAACTACTCCTTAACTGGATAGGATTAGGTATAAATATCGACAGCCACTTTGTTTTAAAGAGCAAAGTGGCTGTTGATATTATGATTAAGTATAAAGTAGGTTATCATATCTATAGTATATCAGCTGATGATAATGTAATTTTTAAAAAAGATGAAAAAAAGTTTGTCATTATTTCATGATTCAAAACCTGACCGACTCGTACTTAACTATCCTGTGTTTTGTTAACCTAAGCAAATTCGCTGAACTCTGAGTGCGACATAAATGACGAGTCAGTAATCTGTAAATTGTTACACATGTTTAAAGTCTACAGTTAATACTAAATATGTAAATATTTCTTATTCTAGCATAAACTGGTTCATGATATATAGAAATATTACAATAAATGATCAACTAGTAAAGTTGTCTGAATAAAATCTATTTACATAAAAATAAGCTATGGTCTATTCACAATAAGAATAGAAGTCGGCGGCGACGAAAATTCGTCGCAGCCGGTCATAGTCACGCCCATTCTTCCTCCCGCTTGGTCAACTACTTGCTCAGCTGCGATAGTAGCGACTGCAGCGTGCAGCGGCCGGCGACTGTAATCGACAGTTCGACACATGGTCACAATTTGCAATTATGCAATTTAAGTTATTCGTGCTATTCGAATGTCTATGATAGACTAATTGATCGCTCTCGAGAGTGACAGTGCCGGCGGAGCGTGCGCATAGAGAAGCCACGCCCATGCGCACAACTTGGCCGACTACTATTCTTATTGTGAATAGACTAAAGTTATTTTATATTTTAAAAAAAATAGCATAATTTTAATAACAGTTATTTGTAATTCTTTCAAAGAAAACATTTTTTGTTGACTAACACTTTCAGCCTTAAAATACAAATAATACTAAAAATAAAATTTAATAAACATGCAATGTGCATGACTAAAAGAAAAATATATGTAAATGTCATATTATACATTCTAACCCTAAGTACATAACTGTAACATTAGACAAAAAAAAAAAACGCATATAATATTTAATATGTACAATAATAGTGCTCTGTTTGTGTTATTATAATTTATTTGTTATTCCTAATAGGAAATAGTGTTGATATTATTAGCCCAAAACAATTTATTTGAATACATTTGGCATTTTTACCATTTTGAAAATCAACATCGAATCATGGTTTTGTATCCCAATAAATGGTGGTTCTAGTAAGCTTTTTTTTATGTTTATGTCAAAACCATTATTTTTGAAAATGTAAATTATAAGAATAGACATAACAACAGTTTTAATATTTGTTCTTAAGTTTAAATATCTATTAGTAAAATAAAACTTTAAAAAGTCAATGTACTGATATTATGTTAGATTTTTAATATAAAAATAACTAATAATGGACATGGTATTATATTTTAAACTATATTTAATCTTATTAATTGGAATTTTTTCTTTTTATAGATCTTATTTAGATTGAACATGTTGACTGTAGTGTTGTGTGTATGCATGAACCGGCCATATCAATTCTATTATTACATACCTTTAGTATCATTTTGGTTTACCATTCTCTACTTACTATTAATTTGTCCACCTCGTGTAACTGCAGTTTCATCTGAAATAAGACCAGCACAGTACTTATATATAATCTTAAAAATATTAGCTCTTTTCATTTTCATCACCATTCTTTATATGTCTGAGGTATGTTTAGTTATAATACCTATATTTCATGTATTTATAAATATATAATGATATTGAATATTAATTAATTAAAATTTTTAGGTATTTTTTGATAAAATTTTTCTCACACGTCCATGGAAAGCCTTATTTGTAACTACAGATGATGATATTCATGAATGGTGGTATCGGTGGAAATTGAACCGTTTTAGGTAACAAATATAATAAATTCAGTAAAAATTATTTATAATAATTAACAAAATTTATGTTTAGTGTTGTCAATGGTGTAATACTGAGTTTCATCATCATCTTAGCTCAACGTTATAATTTAATTGATGACAATAACCACAGTAATTTAGTATTGCCTCGGTTAGCTGTATTTTCTTCATTTGTTGCATTCATTGGACTTATTGCCTCGACTGTTTATAACATCCTGTGTCAGAATAAAATAGAATGCTATGAATTATTATCTTATACATCAGTCATTCCTGTAAGATTCAAAATGTAATAATTAAAAAACTATGCACTAAATCAATATTATTATTTTCAGATAATTAGTTACATTATATTAAGAAATGTTTCTGGTGTATTGAGAACACGTTTCTCCAGTTTATTTGCTTGGTTTGGCAGAATTTCTTTAGAATTAATGGTTTGCCAATGTCATATATGGTTAGCAGCTGATACTCACGGAGTTCTTGTATTATTGCCTGGTTATCCAGTACTCAATGGTTTGATTGTCTCATTCATTTTTATTTGTATCTGCCACGAGGTAATTATATCCCATTGATACTAAATATTATCTAGTATTCTAATAAATTTTTTTCTAATTCAAATATAATTAAACAGTTACATGATATTACAACCAAATTGACGCCTTATGCCGTGCCATCTGATCATAAAGATTTGTTCCGTAACCTGATATGTTTCATTTTGTTGTTAATACCGTTAGGAGCAAACGACGGTATGTTTTAAGTACAATATGTTCATGCATACACGATAAATTGTCAATTGTGAAACTATTTTATGTTTTTAATAACCAAAGTAGTATCATTTAAACTTTATTTGTAAAATACTGTAATATTTAGGTTGTTTTTATACTGAAGTTATAAATTTGTAAATCCCATGTATAACTTTAAAATCATATTGTTACTATTAGTACTATTAATTTCTCAGAATCAAATGTTTTGACATGAACAACTATATTATATCATGATTATATTTTTAAAATAAGTATTAAAAAAATTAAATATATTTTGTGATTTTTTTTTCTTTGTTTTTTGTAATTATTTACTAAGATATCTCTGTGCCAAATATTTATATTTTTTTGTTCTATAGTTCACATGTACACATTTTCTGCATTGCCTACTTCTTAACTGATCATTAATTGATCTTAAGTTTCATAACTATACATTATTGTACCTTCATAACACCATATTGATAATAATAATATTACTGTACTTCACATCTTCACTATTAGTCAAGTCTTGGCATTTGATTTAATTATTTAGACAAATGCACTACATTTTAAATTATTTGTTTAACATTAATATTATTTTTGCTGCTCTATTTTAATTGGATGAGTAAGTTATGGTTACAAATTTGCAGTCATCAGAAATTACTGTTTATATTCAAGGCGTCATTTCAATATTTGCTAGGGTAGGGCGTAATAATGACTGACCCAATAAGTGTAAAACTAACTTTATATAAAGTAAACTATGTCTGAGTTTGTTAACATAATACTAATAACTAATTCAAATCAACATATTACCTTAATAAAATTTACGCTGAAAAAGAAAAATATTAATAACAACTTCCAAATAAAATAGTCAGCAAACACCATTATTTCATTAAGTATAGTATAGGGGTGCCCAACATAAATATGTTCGCGGGGCACATGGATAAATACAATGATATCGAGACCCTTAATGTTTATAAATACATTTTTTAATTTGAAAAAATAAAATAAAATACTTAATAATAGTACATTTTGGTTTTTATTAATAAGACGCGAGCTGCAAGTTGGTCACCCCTGGTATAGTATAACTACTTGAAATTATAATAATATGATTTAAAATGCATAATTGTTATACAAATAAGGAATTATAAAATAGAAACTTTCATATAAAATTGATTACATTCTTATAACACTATAACATCAATACATAATATAATATGTGCTATTAAACACCATAAAAAAAATTAGTTTTTTAATAACATATCCTTGCCACACATACAAAACGTGTTCTAACCAACAGTTCCCCGCCCCACAATAATAAAACCTACCAAAAACAGCTAATGACCATAGTTGCCTGTCTTAAGTTCAATAAAAAAAAATTTAATTAAACTAAACATTTATTTAAAAAATTATAATTAATAATTAACAATGAACATCTTACATTTTTTTGCTGGATAGTACAGTTATAAAATTTTTTTCTTTTCTATATAGATCTTTTCTACTGTAGATTAGTTATGTGTACGGATTATAATATCTTACATCGTATTCTGTATTCTGTGTCCTTTGGGTCTGAATTTAAATGATGTCTAAATTGTTTTGAGACAATATTTAGACAGATCGATATGTCATACTCTCAAAAATAATATTCTCTATCATTTTTGTAATTGGTAATTTTACACTAAGATTATTCAAAAACATAAAAAAAATGATTCTGCGTAAATGCGTTTAGCCTATGTGGCGCGTTAGCCAGAGAGAAAAAACAAACCGTGCGCTGACATCCTCTTAAGGTCGAAATTTATGTTCTAAGTTGAACACGCTCAGACACCCTGTTAAATTATAAATTTCACCATGTATTTTTTTTACATTAGAAAAACTTAATAATTCTACTGTCCACTATAATTATTATAATTAAATGACTATTCTGTATTCAAAATACCTACATAAAATGATAGTTGATAGTTGGGACATAAGATTTGAGTTTATTAGTTTTCTAGGTTATCTTAAGTTTGTTATAAGTAGAAGACAAGATTCCTCATATAGTGTCCAAAACTGGAAGTGAACCCATGCAGATCACTGATCAGTGTTGTTATATTAGATAGGTACTATATTAATTTGAAGGGAGGGAAAAGCAAAAATATTCTGAGTTTTTGAATTTTTTTTGTTATAATAGCTTAAAGTTTCTAATAATCTAATCTACACAGATTATTAAGTAAACACAAATAGTTTGAACTGTTTACATTTCAGTATTCGGAGTATAACAGAAAAAACTGACAAATAAAAATATAAAATTGATAAAACTTAAACGTATGAAAAAAATTATGAAAATTATATGCATAATAAATAATTTAAGATTTACCCGTATCTAAAAATTCCCATAAATAATATTTTGAATAAAGTTATATGGTTCAAAATAATTTACTACAAAAAAACTATATAAAATAAACCACTTAACTAGACATTTTTTTTTACTATCAACATTTTCTTATAATCAGATTTACAATTTGGCTATTTTGAATTTTTCACAAAAAAATTGTAATTAAATTAAATTTTTAGTCATAAAAAATAAATATTGTATAAGACCTACTTTCAATATAGCACAAGTATCATTAATTATAAAAAAAAATTTTTTTTTAATATTGATTAGAACAGTTTATTTCATTAGTCAGTCCTTTCTGTTACATAGTATACCTTACACCATGTATACTGTAAAGTGTAAACTTAATATAAAATCAAACATAAATTATTAACTTTAGTCTTAAACCGATAAAAATAATTTAATTAATATATAGTTATAAATAGGTGACATTTTAAATTTAATATAAAGGCAGGATATTTAATTGCATCGCGTGATTTTTATTATGTTATCTTATAAAAATAATACAAATTATTGTTGGTACAATTTGGAATTCCATTATTTTTCCTAATAACTAATTTCAGTTCTTCTAAATAATGGATATTTTCGGCAATAAAAATCGTGTTTTTTATAAGTTAAAAACGATCTTTCTGATTTCTGGATTTGCATTTATCGTATGTACGCATGTAGCTTGTAGGTGTAAAATAATATAGTCAAAAGACGGAAAGAAACAAAACAAAATACTAAATAGTACCTACTAAAATAATGACAAAACCGCGGATGCTGTTTATCTGTGTACTTAATAACAAATTAAATTTCGAGGGTCCCATTAGTTTTCTTTAATCTATATATATATTATATTCTATGATTCCCATTCTCATTGAAAAACCGATATACCTATTATCTATATATTATATAACGGTGTAATTTGAATATGCAATGCTATTACGAAAAAAATCACAAAAGTAATAAAACAAATAGTAAAACCAAAGGTAGTAGGTTGAGTAAGTCGTTTAATAAGAAAAAAATTTTAAAAAAATTGGAGGTACCTGTGGTTTTTTGTAGTTCGTAGTAGTATACTCTTATACCCATTATATACCTATACAGTTGGCAGTGGAGAAACGAACTTGAAATAATCCATAAGCAACCTAAAATGTATGCACCGCCCACACACTCTCCCACCACCCTTTACTTAATGTTCAATATACCTACCTACATTTTATTTTTTTTTAAATTTAAATTTTTATTATACCTATGTATTTTTTTTTTTTATTACATTTAATAAGAGTTACGTTTAATAAGTCATTCTTAGCCTAAGTAGGCTATCTACATCTACGGATTATTTACAGAATAGGTATTTTTTTGGCTATTTTAAATTTTTAACATGATAATAATTATAATAATAATGATACATAATAGTAGAAAAATGCTTAAGATTGGTTAGACATTGTAATTAATAATATGATAGTGTAGGGACTAGTTTATAATTCATAGGTTTTGTGTAGGTTTTCGTTTCTGGTGAACCATAGTGCTTTCGATATTATTCTTAATATTTTATTTTGGAAAATTTGAATTTTTTTTATGTGTAGCTGAACATTTACCCCAGACAGCAGACAGGGCAAGTATAAGTGAGTAGTGGGTGTAGCAATTACTTGTATATTAATATTGAATATTTATTATGTATACCTACTTGATTTTTTGTTTAGTATTGGAAATATCATTGAGAGGCGTTGGAAATTGGAATGCTTGCTGAAGTAGGTATTGTAGATTTATGTGGCCACCCAGTTAGTCTCTTGTCTAATGTAACACCTAGGTATTTGACAGACGGGTAGTTGCCAAGGCATCAGGAGCAAATGCAGGGTTCCCGAAATATCAGGAACAAAATATAAATTATCTGACCTGATTGACCTACAAATGTATTACTAATAAATAATTTTTCAAAACCCCCCTTGAAATTTTTTCCTGCGTTCGCCCCTGCAAGGCATGATTTCGTGTTCAAATGTTAGTGAAAGTGGAGTGGAGTACGTAGGCTAAAAATGACACTTGTGATTTTTGAGGCGTTGATTTGAATTTTCCAGCTAGTTTTAGTTATTACTTACTTATTACATTTAGCCATAATATAGATATACCAATAAAAATCGAGAATCAATTGCTTCTCAAAGGCCACGGTTGAAACGTCACTGGACCTATACGGCTACACACTATTGTTTATACGTCTATGATTAATGCTTATAATGCTTATATTATATGGCTTATATAGTTATATCATCATTCATTCCAAAATAATAATTTTGTCGTATTTGTATTCAGTGGTCGTCTTTAAATAAGTCATCAAGTTTTTAATTCCATCATAATAATTAAAAATGTGATTAACAATTAATCTTTGATTTTATTATTTAAATGATTAAATACGTTTACTGTTGACAATTGAAAATTTGAATGACTTTCGATAAATTGTTTTTTTACATAAATAAATAAAAAAATAAAATTTTTTTTAATAACATTGTATTTGTCTGTTTTCATAGGGGGGGGGGGGCGAAATGATGATTTATCTCCTTTATTACTCCAAAGGATCTAGCTTGTCTCTCCGAAGAAAAAATATCTTTTTGAATCTCCGACGATCGTAAATCGTAGGTACCTACCGGGACCGGCTACCTAATTGCGCGTGGCTCGATCGGCGGATGAATATTAGGTACTTATTATAGCCTTATAGGTATACGGTTTATCGTTATGGTGATTTTAAAATATGAACCGAAACGTATCGGCATAGGACGTATAAAACGCGTATTCCTATCGGTTTGTGAGCAACGCGCAGCGAGTGAACGAAAACCTGTATCCACTAGACGATAATATTATTTCATGGCCAGATGCAGTCCGGTATAATCCATAGAGTCTTGTTGTTAGTTAGTTTGCGTGTCGACAGTGTGTTGTGTGTGTGTACGGTAGCGTTGGAACAAATTAAATTAACGCATTTCGTATCATTTGGTAAAATTTTAATTAAAATCGTTTGAGGACGTCCAGTAAATTAAAACAAGCTCGCGCGAATATTTTAAATGCGCTCACGGCATCCGCGTTTAGTTCGGAATATTCGGATAACGCGTATTCGTATTTTGTGTCTTTCGATAATATCGGTGAGTAGGTGATAAATGGAAATGCTAATAGGATATTAGGATATAATTTATTTAAGACTGCATAATGAATTATAATAGCCTATAGCCATAGGTATATCCGTAGTGTATCGTAATATCATATTGTACCTACATGGCTACATCATAATTATTTTGTAACATTAAATAGATATTTAAAAAAAAACAACGCGGTCGATGTTTGTCAACCTGTCACCGGTTTATTTTCGCATATTGGCGTGCATGTCTGTGTGGCCATCTGTCAAATCGGCTGATTGGTCATATTCATCTGATAAAAACAATAAAAATGTTCTCGTTTTGTAAAAATTTATCACCAGTTCTATTGTGTATTTTGTGTACAAGAAATAAGAATTTTCAATATCACGTTATCGATCGTTCATAAAATAATGACTAAATGACCTACTATTAAAGTCGTAACCCAAATAATAGGCTGAGACGGTAGTAAACTTGTTTTCAAAGTAAAGGGGGTCACGAATTCAACACTATCAGGTAACGAAATAAAACAAAAAAAAAATAATAATGTCTAAGGCGACAATCGCTTTATTTAATTGTGATAATTTAATAATAATCGATTTAAATACTTCCTGAATTACTTCTGAGTCAGTGCTTTGTATTGTTTTCTAGATGAAGGTTAAAGTTAATCAACATTAGGTACACAATTTTTTTCACCAGTGTTAAGAGATGTAGTTGAATTTATTGTTCACGGAAAATGACAAACAATCATCCATCAGCCCAAACTGATCGGTCGACGGATTGGCGGTCACGTCGACCGTCGATATGAAGAAGACCGCTGTTAATTATGAACGTACTCATTCGTTGCGGGATGACGATGAAGATGGTCGCGAGATAATATTAGAACGTGATCAGTTACGGCGCCCTCAGTCTCACCGTATCGTTGTGCTTTCAAGGCAAAATGGTTTGGAAGAAAAACCGTCTAAAAGTGATGTTGATTTACCTAAAAAAAATAGAAATAGTTGGGAAAGAGAAGAAGAAGTGCTTCTGAATAATGAATCATCACTCGATGATGAAGATGCTGCCAGAAAACTACGTAAATGGAGCAAAAGTAAAATAGATTTATTAATGCCCAGTTTACGGTCCCTGGTCACTTTGGCCAGGGGCAAGTCATCCTCATCTTCATCATTAAATCAACCAGGTTCAGCAGAAAGTTGGTCACATTTAGAATGTATACGAAATGATGAACCAATTCGTAAATACAATACTATGGTAACATTATCTAATGTAGTACTAAATCGGCCTGCTGGAATCAAACCAATAAATCGATTACGGGATACTGCTGTATGTTCAAGATGTAGTAGTGTTTTGTCTTTGGCTGCATCTTCATCTAGATATTCATTAGGATCAACGTCAAGTTTTGTAACACACAGAGATCAACCAATTGTACTTTGTAAAGTATGTTTAAATGAAGTTCCTGTAAAAAATTCTTGGACGCTTCAACAATGTGGCTGCTCTTATTGTATTGAAGTGAGTCATATTTTTTATATATACTATTATACTAACCATTTTCTTCAAACCGTGATATACCTACCAAATTTAGAAAATGTAAGATTATTTTACTGATAATTTTTATTTATTAGATAAATTGAAGCAAGTTCCTTAATTTTTTTATATTATATAATGAGTTGCACATTTACCTATAGTGTTTGCATATTTTAAGCTATAATTTTATTTTAAATATATTTTATAGATTATGATGAATTGATCACATTTTTAAAGTGAGGAATTAGTATTAATAAGTTGAAAAAATTTGTATACATATTTCTTAGGTTAGGTTAGGTTTACCACGGTGTTAGGATACCTAGTCAATATATAATTTCCAGTACAATAAATTGAAAATTCAAATATGCATACTTGTATTTACCTAACTGGTTAGACATTACACAAATCCATTTCTCATCTTAAAAGAGATTCAGGGAAAAGGTTTATGCAACAAATCATATATTATTAATTTATATCAGGGGTCGGCAATTAATTTATATGGTATAAGATCATTAAAAATAACATAACATTTTCAATTCTGTTAGTATAGCATGATAAACATTATTTTTAGAAGGACTTTTTACATGTACCTACACATTTTAGAAACCGATATATTGAAATATACCTATCACAGATTTAAAATAATTAGAATACAATGAAAAACCTATATTTATTTTAATATTTGAAAGTCTTAGCTTCCTCAAATTGGCAATAGTTAACCTAATTATATATTTTACAGCCTTTAAAAATAAACTCTGAATAAAAATGATTCCATTTTCAAACTTCTAGAATGTTAAATCATAATTTTAATAATAAAATAAAATATATAAGATTATTTATGCACAATAGTACTATTACTATGTACAATGTCTGTAAGTACAGGAGTATTGAAAAATTCTGAATAAATCATTAATAATTACTATTAAAAATAACTACTTCCATTTCCATTTTTCAGTTTTTTATGAATTATACTGAGGAGGATTTTAGATAACTGGTCTAGGGCTTGATTAAAATTAATTGGAGCCAAGTACCTACATAAGCCAACTTGGGACCCTAGTCTAGAATCCAAATATTAGTGTATTTACATTCTACATACCCCAAGTCCCCCAAATTGTCCTATATTTAAACTTATGCAGATAAATTATTTATAAATAAGTAAGTGTAATATTCTCAATAGTATCATATAGTATAATAAATTTTTCGCATTGTTCCGTTTATTTGAAAACAATAATATTGCCGCAACTTAATTTAAAAAAAATTGTATCTTTATGTTTGTTATACAAGGATATAATAGGTATGTGAAATATGTGGCTCCTAAATCTAGACCCATTAAACTGGGTAAACGTAAACTGGACTATAGGCCAATTAAATCAAAGGCAATAAGTATACAATTTTAATTTATAACCTATAATAAGGTCTCGTCCTGTCCCCAAATATTTTTTCCTTATTAAAAATTTGTTGATCAGGCTTTTTTTCCTCAAAACTTTGAATCAGACTTTTTTCTAACATTATATAATAATATCCTATGTATTATCTAAATACATTTATCATAGATAAATACATGTTATATTCGTTTTTTTTTTAAACTTCTTAATTGCAATGAACACTTAAGTTTAAATATTTTTTTAATAAACATAGTAAACTGAGCATAGAGCAGTGGTTTTCAACCTTTTTAACATAAAAGCACACTTCTTCTCCTACAAAATTTTCGCGGCACACCAATTCATATAATACGTGATATAATACCTAACATATATTTATATATATATAATATTTATACATATATAGGTACACTATTTATAATCTATACGCGAATTTTCGCGGCACACCGGTTGAAAACCACTGGCATAGAGTATTGCTTATAAAATCGTTTTTCAGATGCGCTGGTTTAATGCATTTTAGTTTCTAAGACTGAAAATTATTCAGTTAGTCAAATCACATTTTGGGTTAACCTATGGAAATTAAACGAAGTATGGCAGCTTTATCCCGGTGTGGACGTCCTTGTATGTATTGTAGGCCCGTTTAATAACTGCTCGTATCGTACGCATACTATCGTAAACATAGCAGAGGTTCAAACGTGCCACTCCAACGACGTCGCATTTTATTTAGATCGCTCAGAAATTTGTTACTCGGCTCACCGCTTTAAAATCAACCCCATTGTTTTGAAATTACAAGGCACTGTAATGTCACTTCATGTGTTTACTCAATACTGCACAGAAAATACTAATGTATTTTACCTACTGATTCTAAGATTTTCGGATATTTATTATTTACGAATAAACAAACAAGTATTACTTTCTGTGAATTACTCTGTATAATATTGAATCTCGACAAACACTTCAAATATTGAGGAGTCAATTTATGGGGACTCTAATTAGGTAATGAAACTTTATATTTATAACATATTATTTAGTGTATTAAATAGAAATATTCATAGCGTAATTTATAGAAAAATTATTCTGTAAAACCGGTCTTAGGTACCTATACTTGTAAAGTTATACCGTTATATGGTTTTATTCTCGTATCCAGTTTTAATTTTTTTTAGTTGAAAAATTATTTATCCACTAATAAACATAAAAAAAAATAATAGAATTTATAAAAAGTACATTTAATCATAAGAAATACATTATAATTATAATTCATGCTTGGTTAACCAATTTCGATCATTAATATTTGACTTTAATTACTTAAAACATCACTGGTATAGTGGTGTTTAAATACAAGTATCGAATATTTAAATTTATTTCCTATATAGTTAACAAATGTAATGTTAAAACAGTATAATATTGAACGTACTTATTGGCTATTACTAAAATATAAAGACGTAAAGTCAATTACTGATTGCTATTTATTTAGGTAGGTACTTCATACTTTAACACGAAATATATTATTATATTGTTTATGTAATAAGTACCTGCCTATCGTAATTATAAAGAACAATAGATAAATGTTTCAACTAGGCGGAAGGCACACTAAAGCAGTGTGACGGTGAGATGATAGAAAATCATTGGCCCTTAAACTATTACTGGACAGTGATGTACCGTGTGCGGTGTGCCGCATGCGACAAAGCGTGTTGTTAGAAAAGTTTTAAGTTACTAAAAACATTTCTCATGATCATAGTGGTTTATTGTACCACAAATGAAATAATTAGGTGTGGGTCCTGCAAACGAATTGTTAAATTACATTTTTGTGAACCATATTTAAAACATAAGTTAGGTAGAGACAATTTTTTTTTGAGTGTTCACCCAATTTTATATTTCTAATAACAAGTTTATGGATTTATTACGGTTAAACAACGGATTTCGTAATTTTGATTTTATAATAATTTTTTTTTTATACAATTGTATAGATACCATTTATTGTATTATTTGTTGTTTATTAGTAATTTGAGTTTGTTGATTTATCATTGTGGTATTAACTTACAACTGTGATACGATTAGAACTATTATATAGGGTGATTCATTAAATATATCCTATTTATAATGGAATATAGACAGTGTAGTAATAATTACTCCACTGTAAAAAGTCCGATAATCTACTTATAACTTATAAGAGCTATCACCTACATTTTCTGCGTTATAATGTATTTTATACATTTCGAATAATATTACAAACTTCAAACTTGTGTTTTTGAGTCCACGATATATCCTTCAAATTTATTTTTAGAACAGATTAATATTTATGGTTTTGAACCAAATTTAAAACCTTATTTTTTGTTGTGTTATTCCAAATACGCCAAATACGATTTCAGTAAACTTTAAAACTTCATAATTTTATTATATTTTAAACATAAAGCAATTGATATGTATTGGTTATTTGTTTTGTTATCATCTCCTCTAGTAAGAGAGAACTTCAAAAGTTTCAATTAGACGTTTTGTCTAGTTACTATTTTAAAAGGTCGTTTTTATTTTCTAATTATTTTTTGGATTATCATACATTCATACAGACCTTTTTGGAGTGGGTAATAAAAAACGCTTGGCAGTCAGAGATCGACATGTAAACTTTATTGATTTTTAATTTTTAGAAATGTATTAACTGTATGTAATATGTATGTATTTTATTACAATATGATTGAAGAAGATATCACCCCAAGATATCACACCCAAGCGGTATAACAATTTGAATCCAGAAAAACGTCAATGTGAACAGCCCCGCAAAAAAAAATCATTTTCATTTAGTGAGATAAATCTCTGAAACCGGAGAGCGGATTTTGTTGTTTGGGGTCTTGTTAGATTCAAATTGACTTGAAGAAGTGCAGTGGAGATTTTCAGAACTTTATCTTAAATAGTTAATTTACTACAGAGCTTTAAAAAAAATTAAAACACATTTTATTAAGCGTTTTTTGATGTTTTTCAGCTTTAAAGCTTTGTAATGAATTAGCAATTGAAGATAAAGATTTGAAAATCTTCACTGCACTTCTCCTAGCCAATGTAAATCTAACAAGACCCCAAACAACAAAATTCGTTCTCCAGTATCGGAAATATACTCCGCTAAATGAAAATCTATCAAAAAATAACTTTTTTCAACTGTGAAAAATTAAATAATTTTATATTTTGTATCTAATTGATAACCCTTTTTTAATGAGCTATCAACCAACTTTCTAGCTATCATAGTTTAGGAGAAAAATTAAAAAATATAAATGTTGGGACTGTGTTTACACCGACGTTTTTGTGGATGCAAATCGTTATACTGCTTAGGTGTGATATTGGACTCTCTCGTTAATATTTTATATTAAAGCTAGCTTAATTACCCACCTACTCATTATTACTGAGTTACATTTTTATTATTTTCCCATTCAACACAAATTCTTGAAGTTTATAAAATCAAGAAAGTAAAAAATTGCGAAAAAGTGAGGATATGCAGCAGTACGGCTTACCTTTTTTAACAGGAATTGGTTTTCGTTATTTTTGTTATAATTCGAAAAATAATCCATGATACTTAAAATATTCATACATTAATTTGGGTATTGTATGGATGTACATTATAAAATTATATTTATTATATTATAATATCCTATTAATAAAATATGGTAATAATTGTAACAAACTTTTTTTTGATCATTTATTGGTTTAGAATTGTTTTGAAAGATTATTAAAATAGATTAAGATTCGTTCGTGGTTAAGTGAGCAAGAACCACTTTTTTTGGATTTCGGGTTGTAATGGTTTGCATAAGTCAAATAGTTTGGGCATCACTAAATTGTTAATTTCAATCTTTTTTTGTAAAACAGTTGCGCATCTTTCAATTTTTGAGTTGCATTGTTTGCGCATTGCCTGTTTACCTTGCGTCAAATTGTCATACATCATTTGCGTATTAACAATAGAACTGGAAAAAAATAGGAGTACCCAAAAGCGCCAGTTGTTATTTTACTAACTTTAAGCTTAAAATTTGACGCCTTTAATATTCATTTTTCGGATATTGTGTAGGTATTTCTATTTAAAAATATAAACGTTTATTAAGCAAGGATTTGACTTTAATAGTGTACGGGTGTCCCGTCATAACCATAGATTTTTTATCACATATTATATATACCCTTATTTATATTATATAATCATAATTAAATCAGCCTGCAATATATTTTTAATTTAAAAAAAAAAAAAATTATATAATATACTTATATATTACTTTTTTATATTACCTATATATTATGTAAATTATATGAACAATTATCGAATGTTCAAGTTCAACCAGAGTTTGGCATTTAAAGTTCTATTAATATGTGATGTACAACTTGTGTACTTTTAAATATTTTTTATACTGTTGTATTTTTCTCATTAACCGGCCCCGTCTATTACTAACAATACTAACATTATGCATTTATGCGTCGTGAGCCGTGCTAGAGGGAGGGCGCGATTAAATTACTGAATGGCCAATTATCGGTCACCAATAAACATAATATTATAATATACCTATACAGTAGACGCAGCTTATAAGACTCGCGGATATAAGGTTCAGTCGCTTATTAGACTCAAAATCGCTTGAAATGGTCCGGACGTATCCAAATTCATTGAAAAAGTCGGTTACAATTACCTATCACTGGTTTCTAATCATACCATATACTATATATGTATTGTATTCAATAAATTTTATCGCATTTTAAATGTATAAAAGTTTAAAATCTATGGAAGTTAATATGTATGGTACCTATGTAGGTATTTAAATAATAATAAGTATGTATGTATATATACTATATATTTTTAATTATTTAATAATACCTACCTAATAATATCCAATGTATAATAGGAAAAGTAGGGTTTAAATAGAGTGAATAATTAATTAAAATGTTCGTTTTTCCCACTTCGCCTATAAGATTCAATCAGTAATAAAACTCACTTTGTGCTGGTCCCAATGTAAGTCTTATAAGCGGCGTCTACTGTATTTAAATATTTTCATTATCATAATTATAGTTTATACTACCACCAGCGCCCTCTATCATGAATCCGATTTGTATTAATAGGGCCGATCTATGATTTTTCTATAATATGCACAAACGATAATCGCAGCTAATAGTAGGTAATAAGTTTACCTATATATATATATCGTATTATCATCCGGTAGTAATAAATAATAATGGTAACATAATATTATAAATACGTTATTAGGTTACAACTTAACAAGCACATTTCTAAACCATTGATCTATTCCACTGTCTTTGATATTATTGCTCTATATTATACACTCAATTCATTTGCCTGGTTTTCCATTATAATAATATGATTTATGGTTTGTTCTTCGTTAATAGGTATATAATTATATATAGGAAGTCGTTTGTTAAAATGTTTTGTGATCGGTAATAACTAATATCGCTAGGTACTATAAAATAATATGGTCATACCTATAGTTTAGATTCTGAGCGGACCGAGGGAATACCGAGTGTTATAAATTCTCGGAAATTACTGCTTCGGGTAGACGGAGATCTTGTTACTAACTTTCTTCAAGTATTCTACAAAAATTGGATATTTGACTAATTAGTACTTATGAAAGAATACTTTTACAAATTCTCAGGGACTGTTAAAAGAATTACGATGAATTATTGAAAACTCTGAAAGTTTAATTTATAGGTTTGAACCATTTTTTACTTCAATTGTATTCATTTTGGTGATGTGAACTACCTACCTTATGCGTTAGGGGACGTTTTATAGTTAAATTTAAATAATACACATAATAGTTAATAATGATAAAACTAAAAACAAACGGATAAGACGAAGCCAGTTGTTGGACATCACACGTCTCGTTTCACTTAAACAGGGTAGTCGTAGTGGCTTGTTATTATAACAAGTTTGAAAGCTATGGATAACCATAACGTATTCGAAAAATTCAGCTCGATTTACTTCTTATAGTGATGAAAATCTTTAAAAGTTTTATAAACACCTTAATAGCCGTTCACTAACTTGTTTGACAGCAGAGCGCTTTATATAATAATATATAATATTTTTATATTACAACAATATGTTCGGTATCTAAGAATTTGTTATTCATTTTTATATTTATTAGACCATAAATAGATAAGAAAAATATATTTTTTGACAAATAAAAAAATTTGTATTTATTAATAATAAAAATAATGTACACAATAATTTAATAATGCTACGGTATACAAATCGTACAACGTAACTGCTTTTCACAGTTTTTTTCGTTTAACTCTAGATACTTAACTATTTTGCTCGATTAAAGAATGTTATATAACTACGTGGTATATTCGATTCTACATCCATAGTTTGTTGCAATATTTTGTTTTCGTTGATGCCAATAATGGAAATCCTGTTTTGCGTTTGATAACATTTTATGGTATGTTTTTAGATACCCCTGTGGGCTGTTGCACCCAATCGATAACTAACCCTAATTGAATTTGTCTGTTTTACTTTTCATTAGGTACCTATTACATAATAATATACATATAGATACTATCCTTTATAAGCAATATGTTTTTGGGAGAGCACAAACTTATCATTTCGTTATGTTACGCTAAGTTAAACAAAATATTCGTTGTTTTATATTTAAATTTGATTTCACTTGAACCCTTTATAAAATTCCCGTTGAGCACAAGTGTCTCAGTTACAATTTCGTAAGCACAGTTTAACACTAGTTACAGCATTGATTATAGTATAAAATGGGAATCCATGCTAGCTGGTTAAGACCAAGCTTCAGTTTTAAAATCTGAGCGGAGCCATGAATGTATTGATTTTACAATGTTGTGTTTTTTTTTTAAAATTTGTTTTGCGTCTGCCATCACGGTTTAGTGCTGTAAAAATGCTCCAATTTTCTTCATTAGCATTGCTTCTGATAGGAAAGTGAATCTAATAGTTGGTACTTTGGGTTGGTCAAAAGTAAAAAATTCCCAATAGTTTTTGAACGTGCCGGAAAAAACAAAAAAAATTGAATGGAAAACAGAAGTTTTTTTGCAAAGCAAATTTTTAACAAAATTAATTTTTATTTTTTATGTAACAAAAGAAATAATGACCATAAATACATGAAATTTTTACCTAATGTTTATACAAGCATTTTCTATACACCATACAATTTTTAAAATATTTTGATTATTTTTTGATCTTTTTATAAACATAATACATTTTTGTTTTTTTTTTTTATTATTGACGATAAAAAAATGTTCAGTCGATCAAAAAACTTGAAAATTTAAATCAAGGTTCTCCATAACCTGTAAGTAAAAATTATAAAAAAATTGAGTGTAAGCATCTAATAGTTTTTTATAAGCGTCTAAAGTTAAAATTTCCACAAAATACGTAAAAATCACGAAAATTTGCAGTTTTTTAAAAAAAAATTTCTATTTAAATTTAAAATTTGAAAATTCAACACAAGATTCTCTATACGTTTTTCTACCTTTCTAAAAAAGAAAATATTTATCGGCAAGTCAAACTAATTTTTTATGAGTGTTTGAAATTAGACATTGGATATTCACCCGTTTTCTCCGGAAACGATTTTCTTATTTTCACGTAATTCAAAAAGGAATAACCGTAGACATTTGAAAATTTCACCAAATGTTTATCAAATGATTATCATTTTCTAAAAAAAAATTTTTGAGCTTAATTGTAAGCCAAAGAAATTTTTGGTTTGTTCAAATATTTTTTCTTTAAATATCGTTAAAAAAAATGTCGTCGGGTCAAATTTCTTGAAAATTGAATACAAGATTTCTCATAAGTTGTTAAAATAGCAGATAAAAAATAATAAAAATAATAATCACAATTTGTTTTCATAAACATTTAAACTTTAAATTTTGACCGAAATTCATTGTCAAATGTTTGCAAATTATTTTGTAGTTGAAAATGTATAAAATGATCAGTTTTTATAGCTAAGGATTGAAAATTTAAATCAAGGTTTTTCATAAATATTTAATTGTGTAATTAAAAAATCAAAACAATATATAAAAATAATTTTTTATGGACATTTTAAATTTTAATTTAGATGAAATTAGATATTTAAATGAAGAATAACAATGTTATTTTCAATTTATTTCATTGTAATTTTAAAATATTTTTCGTTTGTGCTTGAAACTTTTAAAGTATATTATTATATTTTATACACTCAATTACATTTTCAAATGCAATATTTTCTTTAAAAATTTATTTAACCTACTGTATTGTTAATAGTAAAATTAATTATATTAATAGTAATAATATCTTAAAATACTCTTTGTCATGTAGGGTGTTGGACCATCTTAGCTCAGAATCTTTTTTCGTATACAATGATTGTATATCATTGAATACAAATTTAACACATCCATGAAAGTGACCCACTTTATACCTACTGTGTGGCAAAGTGATACCCACTTGCCGATTTTTTTTTTAATTATAACAATCTTTTTTCAATTACAATAAAAATTAAGCAGACGAAATCCATGTCATAATTAAGATGTTAAACATAGTGAGGTGTTTCTAAAGAAAGATTGCCTCAAGACATTATGGTATGATACAAGTTTTCCAATAAACTGTTAACAAACACCACAAATGTACAGTTTTTTAGAACTAATATGGGAAATCAGATTTTGTTGAAACAACAGAGCTTTCTTTTTTGTATACATAATTTTTTATGTCATTACCACACTAGAAAAACACTATAGTCGGTACGTCTTGGTACGTCAGTTGCTGGTTGAATGTATATTGCGGTAGAGCATGGTACTGTATAAGAGGCGATAGCCATAGCCCATAAGTATTGATAATGAGATTTTAAACAGGTCTACTACTCTACTAGTTATATTATACATAATGATATAAATTAATGGTAATAAATAGGTAAATAATATTAGGCCATAAATTGTTTGTTGACACTATATTGTTACTTTGTCCTTTTTTTGTAAAACAGTTGCTTTGCAATTTAATATTCAGCAGTTCTCATTTAGCTTTGCTAGTTTTAATATTACAGTCAATTTACTTATTATTGAACTTTAAGGTAACAATACACTCTGTGATTTGTTGGAAATGTAAATTCAATATTTTAATTTAGAAACAAGCTATACTATAAAAAAAAAAAAATGTCTTAACAAACCACAGAATATGTTGTTACTTTTAAGTCTGTCAATAGGTAAAATCAGTTTTATTTTGAAACTAACTATTAAAGCTAAATGAGAACTGCTATTTTTTTAGTTCACTTGATCCAAGTTATTTTATCAACAAAAAATATTTCTTTGTGTGTTATGAAAATTCAATTCAGTAGTGTTTGCTGTAATTTCCATATTTTTATTGGGAAAATAAAACAGGTTTTGGTGTTATATTTATTTAACCTTGAATTTAATCAAACTATATTTTAATTATGTTTTTATTATTTAGAAATCAAACCTAATTGTTACTATAAAAGATTTTACAAAAAAAAAGTATTAAAGGAATTTAATAACTTTATTTAAAAATCTTATATAAGCTTTATATAATATTGCTAATATTATAGCTTTTATATAACACATCAAAAATAAAGAAACAATTATTAATTGTACTAACTCGTTTATTTACAGTGTGTGAAAGCATATGTGGAATTTGAAATCAACCAAGGTGCATACAATATTTCTTGTCCAGATGCTCAATGTCCGAAGCAAGGCATAATCCAGTTAGAAGAAATAGAAGCATTGGTCAGCATTGATGAAATTGAAAAACATCAAAGATACAGACTTAATAAGGGTAAATCAAAAGCATTATAAATAAACAAAATATATGAATTAATTGTAATTCTCAATTATATTGTTAATTAACTCCAATGACATGAATATATAGACTATCAAAGCTACAATATCATATCCAGTTTTAAACTTTACCATATTTACTATCAATTAATTTCATTGCTATAAGATACAAAATAAATATTTTGAATTAAATGAAAAAAAGAAGGGCAAGTGGGTACCTCTCTACTGTATATTAGGTGTCACATAGGTCACTGTAATCGATGTGTTAAATTTCTTATTAATTTTAATTTTTTATGTTATTTTAAAGATTTTTTTTTTTAAACTTTACATTGAAATTAACAGAATGTATATGGTATAATTAGTAGGTAGTAATTTTGAACCATTCATATTTTTGTATTTAGAGTTACTTTTATGTAACAGTGTAACACAATTTTTAAATTTTAAAAGTTATCAAAAAAAAAATAATGTAAAAATGATAACTTATGTGTACAACCACATTAAAAGTGAGTAAAAAACTATGCTTTTTTTATGCACTCGATTACATTACCAAACAACTTAATTTAAATATTGAGTATCGTCTTAATTCTAATGATCAATCAGATGGAAATACTATAATTGATTATTCTATGTTTGTTATACATTGTTATAGTATTTTATCAACCTTGAACATAAAAACATAATTACTTGGTTAATAGATTTTTCATGAATATACAAAATAGTGTCATTATCTAATAATTAAAAAAAAAAACAGTTGTTTTTAAATTTATCATTGAAATGAAAAGGTTTTTTCATTGTTATTTTAAATTGGAAACTCCTTCTTTAATTGAGAATTTTTAATATTCCATTAGAATAAAGCTTTTAATCAAAATAATATGTAATATATATTTAGTGATAAATTAAACATAAATAATTAATAATAATACTATTTTAATATGTCGATTTATTTTGGTAGTAAATAAAAAGTATTAATACATTTATGTTTTTTATGTATTCAATGATCATATACAAAGTGTCTTATGAAGATTTATCCACTGTGATATCTCCTGAAATAATAGATATATCATAATTCTGTTTTTTCTATAAGACTCTCAGGAACAAGGACTAAAAATATTTTATATTTTTTTTTTAATGGTTTGCTAAAAAAGTTTAAAAATATTTTTTTATTTAATTAAAACAAAATTTAAAATAGCTATTTTATAGTTTATTTTTTTGAAATTTTTAACTTTTCAACGTTTTATTTTGTTAAACCTTATGATTTGTATCAATTTTTTTTAGTTTTGAGAATTGTATGTTGTAGAATAAAATAAAATAATGATTAAATAAGTCTCATCAGAAATTGAGACAAGATAATATCAAAACATTAAATTATGGACTATGGTATTAAATTATACACAATTTTTCTTGAAACAAAAAAAATTATTAAAAAGTCATAAGATTAATGAAAATAAAATGTCAAAACATCGACATTTTCAAAAAAAATAAACGCTACAAAATGGCTCTCTTCAATTTTTTTTTTTTACATTTTCCAATGTTAAATTGAAACTTGAAATATTTTTAGTCTTTGTTCTTAAAAAAAAACAGAATTATAATATCTTCATATTTTAGGAGATATTGCAATGATAAATCCTTACAGGACACCCTATAATATAATAGATGTTTTTATTATTTATGCGTTGGTTAATTTAATGCTAATGTTCCATCATGTGTATCCTTTTAAAAACTTATTTTAATTGATATTTTTGAAAATTGTTACTTTAATAATGACTACTGAGTTACTTTTATTATGATTATTTTAATTTTATAATCTTAGTATATTAAAATTGAATTTGTGTTTCAATTTTAGTAGAATATCATTCCTGATTTATATTTGACAGTAAAATGGGTTTATTTAAAAATTGTTTATTCCTTAGTAGTTAAATAACTAAGTAAATACAATAATCTAGTTTTTTTTTTGTTCTATGTCTTATTTTAAATTTTAAACAGTATTTTTTTTTTTACAGAAGTGGAATTGGATAAAAGTCGTATGTGGTGTCCAAAACCTGGGTGTGAAACTGTTTGCGATGTTGGGGATCGTTCTCGACCACACGGTGTAATATGTCCTACCTGTCAAACCGAATTTTGTTCTGGATGTCGAGCAACGTGGCATCCTGGAAAACCATGCCCTCCTCCAACTACACAAGATATGCCTACATTCGATTCAGATTTAATCAAATGTTGTCCCATGTGTAGTGTACCTATTGAAAAGGATGAAGGCTGTGCTCAAATGCTATGTAAAAGATGTAAACATGTCTTTTGTTGGTATTGTCTCGCTTCTTTAGATGTATGTTGAGTAATTATACAAATCAACATTATTTTTATTTCAACAATTAAATTATTACACTTTATGTTTCAGGATGATTTCCTTTTAAGACATTATGACAAAGGTCCGTGTAAAAACAAATTGGGTCATTCGAGAGCTTCCGTGATATGGCATCGTACCCAAGTGATTGGTATATTTGCGGGCTTTGGTATACTGCTACTTGTTGCTAGTCCATTGTTATTACTAGCAGCTCCTTGTATAGTTTGTTGTAAATGTCGGGTATGCACTAGTGGATCAAAATTAGATGACCCTGATGATGATATAATGGATGATCCAAATTGATCCAGTTAAGTATGCATCATCGAATAACTGAATTTTGTTTTTGTATTAAATGTTGTGGATTGATTAATCAATAACCATGCAATAATTGTTCATTAACAATATGCCACCTAGTCATCAAGTTTATTTACAGTGTAATGCATTAGTTGTATTAATGTCTTTATTATCTATTTTATAACACAGACAAATGTACCTTACTAGTATGACTCTAAAAATGTATTATTAAAAAATATTAAGTATTTTTATTTGTTTTTTCACTTTCTTATTTGTATTTAAAAATTATATACGATATACCTATACATAATTTCTAAATATAAAAATAATACCATTTAATTATGTATATAATATATATATAACTAAATAGTATGTACATAATACATATATTGTGAACCTTAAAATTTGACATTCATGATGTTTAACATTGATAAAAAAAAAATTATTAACTAATATTACATGTTTATTTTCTCTTATAAAAATTTGCATAAGTCTTTTATTTTCTATTCTCAATTCACACATTTTGTGTTTTCTTCATTTAAAAATAATATTATATTTTATATTCAATTCAAACTATCCAAAATAATTTCAGTTATTTAGTTTAAAAATTACAACTATTTTCAAAAGTAAATTTTAGGTTAAATTTTAATTGAATGACAACAAATAAAAATATCAATAGTTTTAATTAATTGTTAAAAATTATTTTATTGACAGTTGATAATTACTAAAGTGTATTAGACATTTTATTAATTTAAAATTGGAATTTTAATAAATTATTATCTTGTTTAGAAAAATCACATTTATGAATCACTTATATTAGCTTTATTGAAAACATGTTTAAATAAGGCTATAGGAACCACTGATTTGTTATTATAAAATTAAAATATAGATATTTTTGAATGTGGTGATTAATAACTTATGATGAAGACAATACAAATTTAATAAACCTTATTATTGCTAGATATTGTTTTTTTTATTTATAGCTTATTTATAAAAATGTAAATTATATGCATAAATAGTTAGAACATTTATAATAAAATTGGACAATTTCAAGAGAACAAACAAAACATTTGTTAAAATATTATTTGTTTGCATTTATTCAGTTTTTGGTTGAAATGTAATTTATTTTGTATTATGGTCAACGATATATTTGTTATATTAGCTATTCAGTAGACTTGTGAACTCCACATTTTAGTTTTTATTGAATACCTTTTCTTCTATACTTGTATTATTGTCAACATAATAATTTGAGATATTCTATCACCTAGTAGCTTAGTATATTTCTTTGTTCATAATAATTTATAACTATTAAGAAAATAAAAATGTTCTATCATTGTAAGCTTAATTGAGTAAATTAATATTTATAAATCATAAGTTTATTTTTTTTCTAGAAGAAAACTTAAATTTCATTCCATTGTTAATGCCAGTGATCAGAAATATTTTAAATTGTATTCTACTCAAATGTATTTAGTTTTTACAATATTCTATGCCCTAATTTGTCAATGTAACTCATGAGTTTTGACCAATTAAATTGTTTTTTTTTTATATTGATCTCTAATGTAATATAATAAACAATATTACTCAAATTATTGGATCATTGTAGTTCATTTAATTTTTGTATGTATGTAAAATATGTATGTTACATTCTATAGAATTGTTAGATCTAATTTTTAATATATGTGATTAGTTAATGTTATTATATACATACTTATGTATATTGTTTAGATTAATTTGTTTCCGTTTTAACGCTGTGATAATATTTAAAAAAATATATTTATGTATAAATAAATATATTATATTGAAACACATACCGGTCAACTGTATGATGATCACAAAAATGCTGTCTTTAAATTTGCATTATTAAAATATTGTGCTTGTAAAAGAATGTAATTAATATTATATCATATTTGTTTAAAAATATATGTTTAATTTTTTAGACTTAATTTAAAAATTGTTATAAATTGGTAATTTGCACTTCAAACTATGAACTGTAGAACAACTAATAAGTGTATGTTTGTTACTACTTATAGAAATCGCCTAGGTGGACTTACGGTGCTGAATGTTATTACTACTTTTTTTTTACTTATAATTATGGCTATATGTCTATATATAATTAATTGGCATCATGCAATAGTATCCTGAGTAAATAAAATGTATATTAGAAGTTAAATTTCTTACTTTTAAATTTGAATAAAATTTTTACTATTTTATTGTAATAGTCAATAGGTAACTTGTTGATAAACATACGATTAATAAGACATTAGATGTTTAAAAGTTTATTTTATATTTTACAATGGTATATACTATATTGTTGTACAAAGCGATCACTTTAAAAGGGAGGGATTGCGGTGAATTAGTCACAAACAATTTTTTTAACAATTTATTGTTGATACAATATGCCAGGACAACAATTGCTTGTCAAATAAAAAATATTTTTAAATCTTTTTTGTTATTATGTTATTATGTTGTTCTATATTTTATATAGAATTAACTCATTATACAAATATTAAAACACAGTTCGTTATGCAATTTTTTTACAATATTATCCCGAGACCCCCCTTTATAAGCATTGAAAGTTAGAATTTTGACCAAAAAAAACAAAAAAGTATATTAACATGGTTGTGTTTATAGACATTTTAAGTTCAAATTTGAACATTAAAATATCGAACATTTGCAAATTATTTTGTAATTAAAAATGTATAAAAAATGTTCAATTTTTATAGCTAAGAATTGAAAATTTAAAACAAGGTTTCTTGCAAGCAGTTAATATTGTAACCAAAAAATCTAAAAAATATATTTACATGGTTGATTTTTATAGGTATATTTTTAAAATATTATTTTGCTGTGTGGGACAGTCCTTTGCTCAGAATTGTTTTTCTGGTTTTTCGTATGCAATGATTTTATACCATTGAATTCAAATTCAAATTTACATCGCCATTACAATGTGCAGTGACCACGATCAACTCCTACTGTATAGCAGAGCGATACCCACTTGCTGACCTTTTTAACACTGCTTTTACATAAATATTTTCCAAAAGCTTCGAGTTTTGACCACAATAATATTACAAACATTTTTATTGCAACTTGCCAGAAGAAGGTTTTAGAGTGCCACGAGAGTGACCTGTCACCTGTAGTAGATACAGTCAACTCGCGGTAAACGAAGTTCGATATAACGAAAATCTCGGTATAACGAATAAAACTGTCGTTCCCTTGAAAATCTCATGATATAACGAAAAATTAAATGTATTTTTGTCCCCTCTATAAAACGAAGTTTTTTTAGGCAAAAGTTCTCGCAATGTAACGAATTTTTATAATTTTGGAGATTGATGTTACAAATTATATGAGTTTGTTTCGGCTATTATTATGCGATAAGATAATGTTCATGTCGTTGCTTATAAGATACACGTCAATTAATATAAATTAAGCTATAACGGAGTTTATTTCAGCGATTATAATGCGATGAAATAAATGACTACAACGTTATTGTAACCTCTACGTTATATCGTTATCGTTTTAGTTTAGTTTCGTTGTTGTGTCAAAAGCGATCGTACGCTTGGAATTTTGCACTTCGCATTTATATATTTATAATTATGAGTTTAAAACGAAAGTGTTTGTTAATTTCCGACAAAAAAAGAATAATTGAAGCAGTCGAGAGTGGTAAAAAGAAAAAAGACGTAGCGGATAGTTTTCAAATCCCTTCATCGACTCTTTCTACAATTTTGAAACAGAAAGATACAATTTTTAATACAACTGATGCAGAAAGTAACCGAAAAAAGGATCGACCAAGTGAGTTTCCTCGTTTAGAAGAATGTTTGTACACTTGGTTCAATCAAATTAGGCAGCAAAACATTCCAGTCAGTGGTATACTAATCAAAGAAAAAGCCAAAAGTTTTGCTGAAATGCTAGGTATCTCAAATTTTACTGCTAGTGATGGCTGGTTGTCTAATTTTAAAAAGCGTCATAACTTGGTGTTCAGAAAAATTTGTGGAGAAAGTGCAAGTGTCGATGAAGGTATCTGTGACGACTGGAAAGTGAAACTTCAAGATTTGTTATGTGAATACGATCCGAAAAGTGTGCACATGTTCAATGCTGACGAGACAGAACTTTTTTTTAAATGTTTACCTGACCGAACATATAAAAATGAAAAGTGCCACGGAGGTAAACTTAGTAAGGAACGAGTCACATTACTTTTTGCAGTAAATATGAACGGTTCGGAGAAGTTGAAACCCTTATTATTTTATAGGCAAGTACTCTAAACCTAGATGCTTTAAAAATGTCAAATCTTTACCGGTAACTTATAGAAACAATAAAAAATCGTGGATGACTACCGAACTGTAGAACGAATGGCTTGAAACCCTCAGTGACATGCGAAAATAACGTAGAAAAATTATTATGTTTGTTGATAATTATACTGCCCATAACAACCCTCCTACTCTTTCTAATGTGCGAATTTAATTCCTCCCGAAAAACACTACCTCATAACTGCAACCTCTAGACCAAGGGATAATTAAAAATTTTAAAGTTCTGTATCGAAAAGAAATTGTTTCTGAATTTTTGGTCTGCTTGGATAATAACGATTTTCCGAAAGTAACCATTTTGACTGCTATAACAATTGATATGTTAAATACCATGAACATTTATAATTAATTTTTAAGTTTGTACTGCCGCATGCCCGCATTATATATTATAAATAATCTACCGTGATATAAACCTTTTTTTCTTAATCCGTGGGTACTACATGAATTAAAACGTTCACACAATCGTGTTGGTAAATTATCGTTCGCCACCAAATTAAATTATTCAATTTGTCGGAAACTATATAAACCACGTTTATTTGTGTGTTCCATTACTTACTTACTTACTTTACCTTGGTTTTCTCCATTGGTTCTCTATGATTTTAGCTTCATAATATCTGAAAGATATTAGGAAAATGTAATAATTACCGTAGAAGTCCTATACTTGGGCCAAATTTGAGTTAAACTCTTTTTCTCTTTATATACATATAACAATTATGTGCCAATGTTTGGTCTTGCTTTCATTATATTAATAAATATTAAAATACTGTTCAAACTAACATACTGATTTTACATGGCTGCTCCAAGTTTACCTTTAAAGTTTTAAGATAAAATTAAGTGTCAGTAATAGATAATAAATTTAAAAAAATGTTGATAAACATATTCTTTTGTTGCTATTTTTGATGTTTTTAGAGCATATTTCAGTACATTTTAGTACTTTAAAATCTGAATCCTATAATACTTACTCTCTTATTACTATCTATTTTCACCATGTGTTTCTGTCAGATTTAGTTTTTAATTGTCAACAAATCCTGAACTCTTATTTTTTTTTAATCCGGACTAACACATAATAAATAAAATATTTTTTAGGGTTTAAGACTTTAAAATAAATAAGACGAGAACTATTTCATAACGAAAAATACATACATTTATTTAAAAATATGATATTTTATCTTCTTGTAATTTTTCTTTCTATATAATGTGTGACACTATATACTATTGAGAGTGTAAATTGAGAAACTTTTTAAAGACAATTTCTAATTATTTTAAAAGACTTACAATTTTTAATAAAAATTAAATGTTAACAAATAATTGGTTATGCTAGGTTAGTTATCAGTTTCATATTCAAACAGTTTTATTTTTGTCAAGTATTGGCATAGGTATACGAGTATATTATACTATTTTAATTATATTTAGCTGAGATTTAAAAATTAAAAATACATTTTCACCGTTCACTATGTAAAAACGATATATTGAAATCAACTTTTAAATATAAAATAGTATTGTTATATACTTAGTGTTAACCTGTAATGTAAACTATTTGTTGTCATACCAAAACCAAACTGATATTGTAATGTATTAAGACAGAGTGAAAACTATAATCATGTATGGCGGTGATCCAGCCGGTATTGTTAAATACTACTTGTAAGTAGATATTAATAATGTACTAGTATGTACATATACTTTATACTTATAGTTGTATCTGCAACTGTCTTTATTTTGGTAATTGTCCGATCGTGTCCACAGGAACGGCGGCACCTATGAGGTTCTTGTTTATACATATATTATAATTATCACGGGGCAACTAAAGCTCGCGTCAAAACATTTTATGTTTTTGGAGTTTATTGGCTGTTGGAGTTTTATGGTACATTTGGTACAACTTCTCCATAGTAATAACTGACAATAAGTATGTAAGTCGAGATACTATATAGATTATAGAACTATATTTAAATTGGATATAAGTTAAAATTTTAATTTTATAATTCGAATATTTAATTTATTTGTTTATTCGATTTTGAACCCATTTTGAATATTATCTTCGGTTTTGTAAAATCTCAAGTAATAATACATTAAAAAATACCCAAATTTGTATATTAAATTAAAATCATAATCATTGTAATCTATGAAATATATGAATTATAGTTTTAAGATAACATATAAAACCTAACATAACCAACATTGTATCATGCTAAACCTCATAAGGCTTAACAACCTGAAAAAATGTTTAATACAACTAAAAACTTGAATAATTTAAATGAAGTATTGTATTCTCCAGATCATATTCCAAGAAGTTCTTATAAAAATTTGAAAAAATTATAATGTTGCTTAAAGTCTCCGAATTTCCCAAGTATTTTTACTAAATATATGAAGCTAAAAGAAAAATATTTAATAATACTTTTACTTAAGAGTTGTTTTGATTTTAGGAGTACGTTTCACCTGCTTATTGTGTTGTACTGTTTCTCCAAGTGTTCAAATTTGTCTTAATTAGAAAACGTACATCCAATCATACCTTCAAGTTGTACCTAACTTTAGGTACGGTTTCATATACTCTATTCGATATAAGAATGCACAAATTCGGGCATAAATACTCAACCTATTAAAGTTATAAGTAACTATCGTATCAGTACTGTTGAAAAAAAATATTTTTACGATTTTATTAGTCGTTATTAAATATGTAAAAAATTTGTTGTATATATTCAATATTCATTCGAAGATATGAAAAAAAGAAAAAAAAATTGTATGTACACAAAGTGTTCTTATTAATTAATTTAAATTAATTAATTAATTTAATTATCAAGAAAAAAAACGTTAATTTTAACTAACTGGTAGTTGATGAATATCAAAAAAACGTCATCGCGCGTTGGTATACTGTCGGTGGAATCGATGACCTCGCCGGTACTAGCCAGTTTTTCCTAGGAGTTGTTCCGACTGCAATATAGAGAGTGACGGGATGCCTTGTCATTGATTACGTTTTTTTTACGTCCCCGACTTGGGGTGCATAATAAAAAGATACGATAGTCACTACCAGTTAGGTTAGGTTAACAGTATTTATGGCCGAATTTAGGCATTCTTATTTTGAATAGAGTATAGAAGACGCGATTGATCGCCGCATCCGGCCTCAGCGATGAGCGCAATGACTGCTATATGGGACCAGCCGTAAAGTTGTCCAGGTAGACGACTAGGCTGGTCCGCGAGCAGTTGTGCGGCTTGGCACTGTGGCGCGGCGGTCAATAGCGTCAAAGAAACCGTGCCGCAATCAACTATAGTTCGATTTGATAAGCAGACACAAAATTCAAGAGATCGGCAACGCACAACTCGCAGGACTCTTTTTATCCAAGAGACTATAAGTCTGGGTCAATGTCAAACCTATAAAAGCTACGTTGAAGCTATATTGTGATGGTAGTAGATAATCATCACTGGTCGTGAGCTTCACAATGATCTTTTCTTAAAAACGAATTCGATATTGTAAACATAACAATGAAAGGAAATATTTAAATATTACCAAGAGAATATCAGACGTAGGGGTAGTTGCATAGTAAATTAGGTGGATATTAATAAGGTTCGAACATAATATTATCATATTTTAAGCACTGTTTTAAAGCCAGGATAGCGTTTACCAATATAATAATAAAAAAACTAAAAACCGTCTATTCTGATGAAAGATTTTCTGGGTATCGGACAGATAAGATTTAGATTTAGTTCCTACATTTTATTTAGACATTTTAATTTCTTTATAGCTAGTGAACATTAAATATTTAATTTAATTTATTGTTTTAAGAATCTGGAAAATAGGCTGCATTCTCAATCTCTTTTCTATACCATTAAAATTAATTTGCATTTTTTTTTTGCTTTTTAAAACGAAAATACCTTTGGGTGCCCGGTTCCCCTTTCAATTTTTTTTTTCATATAAATAACTTGTTTAATTTTTTGTTACTAATATTCTGGAAATAAGGTTGCAGTCTCATTTTTTTTTTGTCTGCAGGCAGAGTTTGTGTATTGCTTTCTTCTTTAAACCAACGTTAAATTAATATCCTATTTAATACTTTAAAAATCTATATGCAACTGAAATGATATCACAGATAATTTGATTAGAAGGTATTAATAACAGTATAATTATATTTTAAAATTTTTTTTTGCTTCTTAAAATCGAAAAACCCGCAGGGGCCAAGGCCCCCTTCCCTTTTTGTTTGAATTTTTGAAATTTAGATTAAATTGATATAATATTTAATTTTTTACCCGGCTATGTAATTTTATTAAATTGTTTTATTTTTTGATACTAATAATTAGGGAACGGACTTTGATACAAAATACATTTTTTAGTGGGTAGAATAGGGCAATGCTTTCTAAGTGTATAATTCGATTCATACATCAGAGAATTTAAAAATGAAACTTTTATTTTCCATTTTTTAAACTTTTTCAGTTTTTAAAGCATTTTTCCATTTTTAGGTCATTTTTCATATATATTTGTTGCTTGGAATTTTAAAATGTTTGTTATTTTTACGAAGATCGGCTGATTGTATCTATCTATACGGCTATACGTAATTCCCACGTAATTACAATATTAAAATGTCCAATGACAAATTTTTTTTTTATATCTAATAAATCCTTTTTGTTAATTATTATTTTTTAAGTGCTTTTTTAAATCTTTAGTTAATATTTTTAAGTTTATTATATAAGTATAGTATATATAAGTGCATATTTTAGTGATTGAGCAGGCGAGCTACAGAGAAAATATCTGCGGGCCGCTCAAAGAATGGGCTGGTTATGAGTGTTTGGTCATAATTTTATTCTTAAATGCCAAATGGTAATAAGAAATTAGTACAAACATAAGTAAAAAATTAAATTATGAAATCGAGCCTTAGTTGTAACTGTAATCAAATGCTGGGAATCCAAAAACTTGGGGGAACCTTACCTATCCTTTACAAGCAGTATTTATCTGTAGTGAGAAAAAAAAACATTCTTTGTAAATTATTTTGTAGTAAGTTGAAGCAATGTATTTTTTTATTCATTCGATTTCCTATATCGACGATAATTATGGCCATTAGAATTACGGTTGGTTTTAGGAACACCGAACACGTGTTTATGTGGGGCGGGGATTCGTTGTAAAGAACTCGCAGGTGGTCAGTGGTCACCCATCCGGGAGATTGTGACACCAGAAGATGCTTGGCCGTAGCACACATTAAAGGGCCACCATGCCAAAAATTACCCTGTGCCTTGGCTGTGAATAAAATAGCGGTATATAACTATAAATTTATCAAGTTATTTTATTGATAGGGAGGTACCTAAACGTCCTAAACATTCATTAGTCAATAGTCTTTACCCTAAAAAACTATCAGTAAGGTAAGTTTATAAAAATATTGGGCTTAAGCAGTTAAATTTTAAATTAAATTTACCACTTCCCTCTATAAATTAAAAATAATATTGTTGCCAAGACATTTTTTTTCGCATTACGATAGATAACTGATCCAAATATGAAATATACTTTTACCAATACAAAACAACAATTTTTATTTAATTTAACACTATACACAATTAATTTGAATAAAAACCAGTAATATTTTTAATTGCTTCTCCTTCATCTTTGGCAGAAACTTCTTGGTAAGAATGAAATTCCATAGCAAATGAAGCGGTAACTGAAGTAAAAGTTCTAAGATCCTTTGAATAGCCTAATAAATCTGCTAGATGCATTAATGAATTGATTACCTAAAATACAAATCAGACAAAACAAACAAATAAATAATAGAAGAGATTATAAATAATTTATTACCCGATAATTTAATCTAGTTGAAATATCTTGAATCGATCCTCTCTTCTTCCGAAATCCGAAAGTACTGAAGAAGAATGATTATCATCAGTCACAACTTCAACATTCATAATAGGTTCGAGTAACATTGTATTAGCAGATTTCAGTAGCTATTTTGAATAATAAGAATTAATATAAATATTGAAAAAATAAGTTCAAATAACAATGGGATAAATACTTTTTGAACACATTGATTTACAGCTGAACTTAAGACAGTATATGACGTCCCTTTACCAACTTCTAACCAATGAAGTAAAAACCGAACATTGATTACCTTAAATTAAAAAGTAGAAAAATTATTTAAACTTATAAAACAATTATATTAGAACTATTAATTTTGTTTTAAGGTGAAAATTCATTATTGTTTCATACATGACATCGACGACAATGTGTTTCGTAACATTTTAAATTTGGAGAAAACTATTGACCGCATAAGCGCAAGTAACAACAAACAAAAAAAATAACCGATTTAAAAAAAAAAAAAATATGTCTATATAATAAACTAAAAATAAATTGTAATTAATTAATAAATAATATGTATGTAGTATGTATCTAATAAAATATGTAATAATATCTAGGTAATATGTATGTATGTAATTATATAAATCTAATAAAACCTAAATTTATTTTCTTTTAAATCTCGTTTAAACGAATTTTGTTGATTTACGCTTTTGATATAACGAATTTCGGTGTAACGAACTTTCGATATACCGAACTTTTTTCTCAGTCCCTTGAAATTCGTTATATCGCGAGTTGACTGTATTACCATTTACCAATTACTATGCTCTGATTTCTTAATTTCATTTTAACCCATACAATTTATGTTTGCAAGTATTTCTGAATTTTCATTTTTAACAACGACTCTGATAGGCGTAGGCCTTTGGTCTGTAATTCGTACAAATAGATTTTGACATATCTCAACCAAATTAAAATTCAAACGCTCATTAAAAATTAATGTGACTAATTGTTTTTTTTTTTAATTCCAGCAGAAACAACTTATGAAGAATATTGTATTGAGTTTTAAAACTTTTTTACTTAAAAAGATTTTACCTAACAAAAAAAATTTAAAAAAAAATTAATTTTTTCTATAAATAGCTTAGAGAGGAAAAATATTTTGAAAAGTAAATATATCTAGAAAATAAATAGTAGGTAAATAGTTAGCAAAAATGTCAAATATGTACCTATAAATAGTAAATAGTAAATATTTTCCTACTTTATTCGTTTTTAAATTATAGCAAAATAACAAAATCAATTTTGTCAAGAATTATGATGTTGCGGAAATATTTCTATTTTTCCTTGATTTTTTTTTTTTCGTGATTATAAGAAAAATGTTGCCCAAAGTACAACTATATCTAGATTACTATCAGAAACTACACTCAAAGTTGAAGATTCAAGGCCTTTTACAGTTTTACAACTCCAAAAGTCAATGACGGACAAAAACAAAACAAAAGTATAGATACTTTTACCTCATTTTACTTAATTATTAATTATTTAATAAAAAAACACACATTATTGTAAAACCAATACATTCATCACTCCTCTCTGAATCTGAAAGGCTCTAGGTGGGGAAGAGTGAAGAAATAACACCCGAATCACCCCTGTAAATATGCCACTGGTCTGCGGTGTGGTTTTTCGTGGCTATAGGTGGCACGTTGTTAAATCAGAAATTACTGTTTCGATACGAATCGACACGCGAATATAATGTTTGTATACAATGTACATGCAATATTCCAGTAAAATATTGTCTGCACAATGAAATTCATTAAATAATGTATAAGCTTTTTGCTAATCAGTTTATGTAGACTGTATAGCATGATATTGTGTATACTATTATATAGTTATATACCTAACTTAATAAATAGGAACCCACCCACCTACTTTTTCATTTATTTTTATGCTCTATATTATTCCATGTTTTATTATACACAAGATTACAAATGACTGCAGGAGTAAATTTATTAGAAGCCGGTAGGTACAATACAATACGCCAAACAGCAGTTTAAATATGGAATAATCAATACAATTTATAGCTTAAATAACATTATATTTTGTAAGTAGGTAATGTGATACATAATTATTAAATTAAGAATACAAATAAAACAGTAAATGCGTGGTATTACATTATTTGCATATCTAAGCATTCGATGTAATATATGGTTGTGTCCATATGCCATATGTGGCTTTACATGGTGGTATATAGAATTGGAACTGATTTATGGAGGAATGATTTGGGATTCTAAATGGTATCAGTGCAAGGAGGTCGGGGACATCGAGTGAACCGTTTAGGAGAGAGTATAGAAAATCTAAGTCAGCTTTATCACGTCGGGTTAGTGTTTGGATATGTCTTACGTTGGTATAACCGTGGGATTCATGATGAAAATTAAACTTAAAAGCTGCGTAATTTAAGAATTTATTTTGCATGCGTTCAAGACGAATCTGATCCTTAACTAAATATGGCTTCCAGTCTCCAGAGTCCAGACTACCGATCCGTATTCAATTGGGAACGAACTAGATGAAAATATAAAGTGCATATGAACACTTGGCAGATTTAAATAATTTTGTATTATGGGTGATAAACCTGAATGTTTTTTGGGCTTTATTCACTATAGCCCGATGTGAGGGCTGAAACAGAGATTAGATGAGTAATTAAATCCTAGATCTTTAATGCTGGAAACACGTTCTAACTTGGAGTCATTGAGAAAATAGGAGCACGTGCCACATGCTCTAGAGAAGAAAATTACATGACACTTAGTTAAGTTTAAGACAGCCCTAGGGGGAAAACCCATTTGGAGAATATTATGTTTAATTCGCTCTGTAACAGCAGAGAACCGTTATATTAAAAATCGTTTGCTATATTAATTGGCTATTAGTACAATATTTTTTTTTTTATTAGCTTTTAGTTAGTATAACTATTACAGCTCAACAATTATTTGAAGTAGTACAATATTATTGTATAGTACATATATGGTATATCGTATAAAATATTAAATATCCAATGATGACGGCATAGGTGAGATTATACACTTTATACAGGCTACGTCACTGCGACACTGCTGTATGTTTGATCAGCCACTTCTACATATTTCTAGCTGCTACCTACTCTATGGTAGGTAAGGTGAAGGCCGGCTTAGGTTCTAACTATGATTATACCGAATCCACTTTATATATTTAATTTAATGATTAATACATGAATGTTGTAGATAACTTATATGAGTCATAAATTCGATATTAAAACAGAAAAATATTTTTTTTTTAACAAATAATGAATATTATTTATTTTTCAAAAAAATACAGGGCCCAGCCGAGTCTCTCATGACGTGTATATAATATATATTTAATTTTTTGTATATATCTATTGGGTTAGGGGATATAACTGATATGAGCTACCTATATGGCCCCAGGCCCATAATACCTACATAATATAGTATCATAATATAGTATATCAAGAGTACAACAAAAAATAAGAAATATTGGAATTAACGTGTAGGTATATAATATAGTATAATAATATTATATTATATAAAGTCTAACAGTGCAACAAAGTCGATAATTTATTTTTTAACAATATATTTTCTTTTAGAGATATCGCTTGGTCATTCGTTATTGTCCATTGGCCGCTGTAGAAATAATAGGTAACTTATTTTCAAAAGTGTTATATTACAGTATTTCAGTATTATACTTGTTAGTCTTAAAACTATAAGAATGTTCGCATTTTATAAAATATATATTATATAATTTGTGACCTAGGGACTAGGGTTTAAATGCTCAATAAGAATACTAGGTAGGTATATAGGTACTTTTGTAAATTTGTAATAATTGAATGAGACAGTGAAATTACTATTGTTAGTATTTATTACCTGAAACCACCCAGTGCTCACCGCTGGGACCACCCGATCACGTCATATAAACGAGGAAAATATTCATACGGAATAGTATTTTTCAGAAAACACATATAATATAATATATGATATACAAACGACATACCTAATACCATTGAATATTGATTATACATAGTACCTACTATATTTAACCAATGCGGCAATGCTAATACCTATATAATATAGGTATGCTATATATACCTATCACCTATGTATATTGAATTTCCATAATGATTTATTGGAAGGTTTCGAATTGAACTTTATTCAAAATAATTGAAAAGTTTTACTTAATCAAGCTTATGGAGGATTTATTTATTTTACGTTAATGTTGTAATTTAATTTACCCATTGAAACCTTGTGTATATTAAGCTCACTCGTTTTGTTACACCTATTTGTTATTTAGTTATTAGTGTATATAAATTAAAGTGAAAAAATAAATGGCTCAAAATATATTCACTGCTGCACAGCGCGCGTGGAGCGATATAACGCGTTGGATGTTTCGCTTCTAAGTTATTTTATTATTGTCTTTGTATAAATGAAAATAGAAGTTCAAAGAAAAATTACCATTATAACGATAACGATCGGCAGTTGTAACTTACAAGCTATAAATAACCTCCATATGCGGAACTGAAAATATGCTCGGGGTATTCACGAAGAACAAAGCAGTACGCTACTTGTGCGGACAGGAGACAGCAGATGTAAGACAAGTATTGTCAATTATTAAAATTAATAAGAACTTTATATTATGTATTATTTTGTGGTGTAAGACCTACCGAGGTTGGGTATTATTTTTTTTGTGTCTGTCATCACGTTTTAGGGCAGTAAAAGTGCTCCGATTTTCTTCATCAGCATCTTTTCTGATATTAAAATGAATCTAGTTGGTACGTTGCAGGAGAGTCAAAAGTAAACATTTCTCGATAGTTTTTAAACGCGTCTAAAACATTTTTAATAGGTCAAAAAACTTGAAAATTTAATACAAGGTTTTTCATAACTTGTTGTAAGTTAAAATTAAAAAAAAATTGAGTGTAAGTCTCCAATAGTATTTTATAAGCTTCTAAAGTTAAAATTTCGACAAAATACGTAAAAATCACAAAAATTTGCAGTTGTTTAAAACATGTTCTATTTAAATCTAAGATTTGAAAATTCAACACAAGATTCTCTATAAGTTTTTCTACCTTTCTAAAAAAGAAAATGTTTATCAGAAAGTCAAGCTAATTTTTTATGAGTGTTTGAAATTAGAAATTGGATATTCAACCGTATTCTTCGGAAACGATTTTCTTATTTTGACGTAATTCAAAAAGGAATAACCGTAGACATTTAATATAAGATTTCTCATAAGTTGTAATAGCAGATCAAAAATAATAAAAATACATAAGCACAATTTTTTTTTAAAAAAATTTAAGCTTTACATTGTTACCGAATTCATATTGTGTTATAGTTAAAAATTTATAAAATGTTCAGTTTTTATAGCTAAGGACTGAAAATTTAAAACAAGGTTTTTCGTAAGTAGTTTATAGTTTAACCAAAAAATCAAAAAATATATTAAAAAAATAATTTTTTATAGACATTTCAAGTTCAAATGTACACGAAATTAGATGTTTAAATGAAGAATAACGATCTTATTTATTTCGTTGTAATTTAAAAATATTTTTTGTGGGTGTTTGAAACTTTTATAGTATATTGTTATATTTTATACACTCAAATACATTTTTTAATGTTTTCTGCAAAAATTAATTCAACCTACTGTGTTATAATATATTAATAGTAAAAATAATTATTTTAATAGGTAGTAATAATTATCATTAAATACACTTAGTTATGTTTAGACAGACCGTTTTCGCTCAGAATCGTTTTTCGTATACAATGATTTTATATCATTGAATTCAAATTTAACAATTAACATTGACCCCACTCGACACCCACTGTACAGCAGAGCGGTCCCACTTGCCGAGGGTGGGACAGTTTTCGGCCAAAATGAACCCTTTTCGGCCAGTTCACTTTTCGGCCATTCCGAAATGACCATTTTCGGCCAGTACACTATTTTGGTTACCAATGACACCAATGAAATATTCTTTTCGCGTTTTTTTCTGTCAAACTACCAATTTATATAATAAATTAAGTATAAAATATGAAAAATAAAAATTGTGTAAATTAATAATATAATATAACTTTTATTTTTTATACTTTTTAACTTAATTCAATATATTATAAATTAATAATTGACAATTGTTATTATTATTTTATACAGTCCATTCAAAAAAGTAGTTTTTTAATAGTTTAACAAAAATAAAACGTGAAAAGAATATTTCATTGGTGATCAAAATAGTGTAGGTACTGGCCGAAAACGGCCATTTCAAAATGGCCGAAAAGGGAAAGGTTCATTTTGGCCGAAAACGGTGCCGCTCCTTGCCGACACCTTCTTTTATTTTGTGTTATGTCAAAAAATCGATTAGATCTTCGATATAGATTAATTCTTACTAAAATATTAAGTATTATATATTATATTTCCATGTATAAGAACACGTACCTATTTAAATTGGGAGGTAATAGGTATAAAATATTTTTAATCTGAAATAAATTAATAATTAACACAGCTATAGATAGATCAGATAAAATAAATGGACTATAGAATTACATTTTATAGTAGGTAGTAAATATAGTATCCAGTATATTACCCAGTATTATCATCATAACATCTATATTGTTTATGGTTTGGTTTATGATTATGAATATTAACTGCATAATTAGCTATAAAATAAAATAAATTCTATTTTCACGGATTGTGCTAAAAATATGTTTACAGCACCGCGGATAGGCGAGGTACCGGCCCACCGAGTTTTTGGATTCCCAATGTCTGATTACAGCTACAACTATGGTGCTATTTAATAATTCGATATTTCAATTCAATTATATTTTCTATTTATGTTTGTTATACTATTTTCTCATTACCATATTAAAATAAAATTACGTCCAAACACTCATAATCGACCCATATTTTGAGCGATCCCGGGCCGGTATGCCTACAATAATACCTAATGGCTAATACCCAGTGGCGTCCTAAACATATTTTACGGTGTAGCAAGTCATTATTTTACCCTTCCAAAACTCAAGATGTAATGGTCTTTTTTTGGTTATTTTAATTGTTAATACTGGTAAATATTAATATACTAAGGCAGTGGTTTTCAACCTTTTTAACAACGTAGCACACTTCTTCTCCTACAAAATTTTCGTGGCACACCAATTCATATAATACGTGATATAATACCTAGCATATATTTATATATATAATATTTAACTCGATTAATAGAATTTCCTCGGCACACTTCAAGAGCGTTCGCGGCACACCGGTTGAAAACCACTGTACTAAGGAATAGGCATCATCAGAGTTGGAAGTCGTTTAAGCTAATTAAGAAAGTGATTTAGTGACTGAATTTAAGCATAAAAGTGACCAAAAGTAACCTATATAAGTATTTTTCTTAACAATACTTACTGTTACTAAATATTTTTCTTTGAATATTGTTCTTCCTTTATTTTCATGAGTACCGATTGCTACACCTAGTCATAGGGTTGGGCGCCACTGCGAATACTCATAACGGCAAACCCACTATAAACCCCTTATATATAAATCTAATAACATGGTAATAAAAAATTACCGTAAACTTTTTTTGTTTCCTAACCAGATATTGTACAGGAATACCTATGCATTGATGTTGATAACTTAGTTGTATATTATGTACGAATAAATAGTAATTATGTAGTTATACAGTATACTATATCATAATATTATTTATTTACCATTATTTTTATTTGTATTTAAATTA
The DNA here is from genome assembly GCA_022818045.1 of Neotoxoptera formosana. Taxonomy (NCBI): domain Eukaryota; kingdom Metazoa; phylum Arthropoda; class Insecta; order Hemiptera; family Aphididae; genus Neotoxoptera; species Neotoxoptera formosana. Next base: position 21,999,224 of record CM040633.1, on the reverse strand, counting down.
TTAGAATTTAGAGATAGCCACGACTATAATGATATATTATCTGTAACCCTATTTGTAACATAAACATGACGTACGTTAAATATAAATTGCAATATGAATTTATTATTCTCTTACTGCAGGTAGTACAGGTATACTCATAGGTACATTACGGATTACTATACTGGTTATTGGATTGAATATTTAATGTTTAATAAATTGAATAAAATACAATATTTATAAGTAGTAATTCACGTTTGGACGTTTGGTACAAAAGGGTCTTAAAAAGTTAAAAACTTATAAATATCAAATAAATAATAAACGTAGGTCGTAACAATATTATTCTTTCGTTTATTTAGTTTTTAGGTTATAGGTACTACAGGTGCCTACTACAGAATGCAGATAGCAGATGCAACTCTTTACTATATAATATTATATATATTTATATTATACTATAGTTGAATAATTTCCGTATGTAGGTGGAGCTTTATTTTTAAATTTGACTTTCACTTCGACGACAGGTTATAATACACCGTAACGTCCGTAACAGTTCGTTAAGTTGGATACGTTTTTTTTTTTTAGGTTATTAGTTTTCCTCGGGCGTGTCTCATATTATCTAATGACAATACAAGTGACCTTTTTAAACATTTTATTTTTGGAAACCACAATCAGTTCATTGATCACGATAAATTATAATAACAGTAAACCACTGGTCACTGCGGCGTATGGTGGGGTGTTATATATTATGTTTGTCAGAGTATACATTTTATTAAAATGATTTAAATAAAACTTAATAATATTATACATTTTACAGAATAAATACATAATCAGCAAATTATAAAATGTACTTATTTGCAGCACAGAAATTCCAAAGATATTTATATATTGATTATCTGCACGTATTTCGTTCACACTTATAGAGATTCACTATTGAATTATAATATCATATAGGTACAGGTGGAATTTCAAAAGAACGAAAAAAGACGCGTTTCTTTATTGTAATCTGGCAATTTATTTTATCCCAATTTCAAAATTGTTATACCAACAGCAACATAAACTTTATTTATTTAAATAGTAACAACTATATTTTTAATTAATAGATTCTGGTAAAGATTTTTTTTTTGCAAATGTTGAATGTAAAATTATCAATTTTAGATCATTAACTACGGTCCTCTAAAATTTAGTAAATTCATTAATAGTTTTAACTGAAATAATTTGTATAAATTTAATTTGCTAGAACTAATATTTTTTTTAACAATATTTTTATACAATTTCATATTCTTTTATACACTAAATAGTCACCTAAAATACCAGCCCAGGAATTTATTTTCTTTGGTCATTGAGTATGTCCCTGTCTCAAGACATGTGGATTAGAGTCGGAATAATAACGACAGTTTTGAGAATTCGCTATTTAATGAATCCACTTATTTGACCATCTGAAATTTTACAAATACATAGATTTAAAGTTTAAACATTTCTAAATAAAAGTTTTTAATTCAATGATGTGTTTTTATTAGTGTTCAGAATTTTAGTTCAATAAGACATTTTATTGTGCGAGTTGTTTTTAAAATTTTAAATTCATTAATGCATTTGATTGAAGATTGTGTAGGTACTGTATGTTGAGATCATTTTTTTGCATGGTTTGATTAATAAATGTTTGGCTGAAACAGTTAGACCTTGAACAGTTTAATGTTTCACATCCCGGTAAAAATTAAAATATACACATTTAGTTATTTAAAAAACGATAAAAAAATGTATTTAAATATCTACGCAAGATATTTAAATACATTTATTATTTTTTTCTTATATAAAAATAATGTTCAAAAATCATTTGTCAAATACCTTGTTGACAAGTTTCTCAAAACTGGTAGTGTCCTAGACACAAAAAAGAATAGGAAGAATCGCTGAAATAGTTCAAGACTAAAATATTACTGTTTGAGACATGCAGGTGTCCAATGACCTCACGCAGGCAATAAAAACCCTATCTGCAGATGAATTAGGAATTGCTAAGCAAAATGTTATACGTACATTATAAATAACCAAAAATATAAACCGTTTAAAGATCCTTTTAAGGTCATGATACACTGCAACGGTAGCGGTGGTGGTAAAATTCAGCAGGACAAAATTTACCTCCACCGCGGCAGGACAGCCAAGACAACAGAATTTTACCGCCACCGCTGCAGTAGTGTAGTGTGATCTTAAAATGAATATTGATCAAGAGTTTGAGAAGGTGATAAAGATAGACTGTTAGAATTCTATGAGACCATTTTATAAACAATTATTAGGGATGATACAAATTTAATAAAATATATTTTGTTTAGTCTTTAGTGTCGAATTGTAATTTTCCCTATCTGGAGAAGGGAATTCTAACTCTGATTCCCATGTCTTGAGACAAGGAGATACTCAATGGCCCCCAAAAATAAATATCTGTGCTGGTATTTTAAATGACGATTCAAGTGTATACATTTATATGAAATTGCATAAAAAAATTATTTAGCTCAAGTAAATTAAATTTATACCAATTATTTCAATTAAAACTATTAATGAATTTACGAACTTAAGAATTATATTTAATGAACTAGTAAATCAAAATTGATAGTTTTACCATTAACGTTTTCAAAAAAATATAAGCTGTACCAGAATCTATTAAAAATTATAGCTGTTACCATTTAAAAAAATAAAGTTTATATTGTTGTTAGTAGAACTGCAAAAAAATTGACAAATTACAATAAAGAAACTCATATTTTTTCGTTTTTCTTAAATTCCATATTATCGATTCATAATCATAAAAAAAACCCGCGTACTTACAACGACGTAAGAATATAAGATACACTCTGCAGACTGCAGTATATGATATTTTATATAGGCACACACAGGCGTTACTATAGTAAAATGTATAATGAATATTATATTATAATGTTATACTTCTCAATCACGTTGTTGTCAGCTCTTTTCGAAATAGAAATGATCTAAAAACAGACTTTGGGCTAAACAGATATATGTTATATATTTATCCAGCGTACACGCGTTACACACGTATCTAATATAGGGAATATATTTTTATGTTTCTTGCAAGTTGCAGGTAACATATATTATAACCTATATGTAATATAAGTCCGCCGAATTTTCTACCAATCATTATAATATTATACCAGAAGAAATTAAATTTGAACCATATTCAGATGTTCTATTTGATTTTTAAGTCTGGTTTGAAACGAACGAACTATCCATATCATATCCATAGCATACTACAGTTGTACTAATGTGCTATATACTGCGCGCACACTGCTGCAGGCTATCGAACGCGTCGTGTTTTATTTAGCATTTCAATACTATTATGGTGAACCGTAAAAAAAATAGCGACCGATATACTATATTTAACTCGTAATAATATTTTAGAATTGTTTCATTTTTCATAATAATAGTTTACGCCTCCTTCCGGACTTTCTGGACGGCGGCGGCGTCGCGTGACAACTGTGTATACATAATATAAAATTCCATATATTATTATAGAGACTCGCTCGCGCGTGTTGTGCACTGCATATTGCGTAGGTTTATATACGTACATATAATATATATAATTAGTAATTACTATTTTACTACATACGCCGCACGCATAGGTTTTACGCGAGTCTTTTAGGCGACACGTATTATTATAACCCTGCTGCAGTGTACAACGCGGTCACCACAATACACAATGAATATTTATTATGATATGCGACCTCAACGGCATAGGTATCATACAATATTTTCTTACGCGTGCAAAATTGTTGCAGCCACAGAGTTCATTATACTCTGGCGACGGTGCGATATGATATCAATATAATATTATACCGTGTAATAATAGTACTATATTTACTATTTAATTTTTAATTTTCAATAACGCGTAAATAAAAGGTAGGTAAACGAAAATTTGGGAAAATTGGGCAGTCGAACGAGTAATAGGTATATCGGGCTATATGTGACTCGAGTATATTTATGTGTCGTCGTCGTCGTTGTCGTCGTCGTCGACAATATAAAAACGATAAACTCGAAATCGTAAAAAATTTTACTATATCTATCTTTAATATATGACGATCCTTCGGCGGCGATAGTGACATATAGAGTGCGCGCAATGCCGCAATAACAATATATATAATAATAATATACACGGCATAATATAAATATTTATGATTTAGGTATATACTCGCGCCGGCAGTCGTGAGACGATCACGAAATCCGAGATTTCTATACGAATTTCTCTACGATTACCTATATATAACTATAATATATACTTGTATACGCAATACGCGCGTTAAAAGTCGAGTCGAACTGTCGAAGTGATAGTACTTTATAGTGTATATACGCGTATATCGTGTACATAGGTTCCTATACATCGTATACAACTGCAGTAGATCGTGTACAGGCCTTTGCTTCGGGTCCGAGCTAAACGACCATTAAACATTTACCGCGCGGTACTCACAATTTATATATACGTATACCAGATACTGAGATACCAGATATACCTGCAGTGTGTAATAAAAAAAGTATCAAACGTCCAAACATATATTAGGTATATAAATGTGTAGCTTGGTCCACTGGTCCCCCTAACGGCGGCGGGCGCGTCCTTGGCACGGTAAAAACACTGCGGCTGATTGAAGCAGGTATAGTATATATTATTATATACACAACAACAATAATAATTACGTCGGCGGCGGCCGTTTTCGGCGGTAGTGGTACATCTATATGTGTATAACTTGTATATTATATATATACATCATGAGCTATGACATCATCGCACATGCGCGCGCGCGCGCTCTCCATAGTTTCGAACTATCGTCATAATAATAATAATAATACATATTGTCGGGTACTCGCGTGAATCGTGAGTGTGTCGCGGTCCGCGGTTCAGTACTACTTCAGTCGCGCCCGATACGCCGTCAATCTCCGTCGTCACCGCCGAACCCAAACACATTCGGCCGTTTTCCCCACGATCTCCGCCCCGTCGCGTTCATCGACCGACTTTTATTTTCTCGTCCCGCAACAACTATAGTGGTCGCGGCGTCCCGTTCAAGTCTCCAGACGCGACGACATGGCCAATTACGTTTCCACAAAAGTAAGCGGCGCTATTTGTATAATATACTATTGTAGAATATGATATAAGTATTATTTACTTATTTAAAGTTTATTAACACTCCAAACGGGTAATGTGTACAATTATTGTATAAATATTATACCAATATATTGCCATTATAGTGGGTACATTAGTACATAAGTATATAGGGTTTAATAATAATAATTATATATAGGCAATAAACAAACTATGTACACGCTACCAATAACTATAATACCTATAATCTATATTCTATATATGCAATACTTATTATGTCATATACATATTTAAAAATAATATAATTTATAATTTTTATTATTATTAGCTATTATAAGCATCGGAGTTTTAATAATCCGTCACACTTTTATATTGATTAAAATGGTCACACGACCCCTCTAAAAGTATAATTAATTTAGTTTGATAATATATTATATTCATAACGTAGGTAACTCATACTCTACCCATTCAGTTCCGCGACTTTGACATTTTAATCAGGGGCCTATCCCCCCCCTCACCGTAAATATACTCGTGTTTTGGATATGTGGGTATGCCGAATAGGAGATGGGTGAGAACATTTTTGTTAGTAATTTCAACTATGAAAATATGAAATTATAGTTATTTGAACAATAAAAATAGGCGTTGCATTTCCAACCTTCTTCGCCAATATAATATAAGCACTATTTAATATTTTGAACAAACAAAATACAACGTTTCAGTTTGTTTCCGGTTGAACAGAGAAATAATAGGAAATATACAATTTATTTTATTTTACGAGTAGTCTTTCATATTTTATTATAAACAGCTCTACACCTACTGAACTTTTTTAAAATTGAAGAGGAAACAGATTATGGTTTTAAAAAATATTAAAGGAATTAATCTTCAATCACATATTTCCTATACGCGTATAAAGTCACGCCATTGACGCTTAGCCAGAGGTTTTGTCGAGGTTTTTCGCAGCGGTTACCTATAGGTTACCTATATATTATATTTTAACCTTTAGGTGTATCTGCTAAGTTGATTATTATTTACGTCTTAATCATATTAAAATAATCGGCGGGTTACCTATAACTTAATAGTCTTCGAGATACAAGGGTGACAGATCCCCAAATAGTTGGTAGTGAAGGGCTAAGTAAAAGAAGATTACATTCTCATCTACAGTTTCCAGTACAATGTACTTAAAATGTGTGTATAGTACCAAGGCCGTAGCTGGAACAAATTTTCGGGGGGGGGGTTTAAAACCAAATTACCATATGTATTTAAATATCTAGTTAAAAAAAAAAGATATTTTATGATATTATTTAATATTATTACATAGATACATTATAATAATGACCTGTCATAATTTTACAAAATTTAATTATTACAATATACTAAAGTTAAAATACTAAATTATGATATAATACAGAATAATAATATAATACAATACATAATACAAAATGTTTTCCGTTTCTTTTCAGCTTAAATTTTAAATACATTTTTATAGCACAAGGTCTGTTTGTCTTTTTTTTTCTTTCGCAAAACGGTCAATCACTTCATCTATATTTATTTTAATATGTCTATGCACACTCAGAAGTGCTAGACCTGTAAGTCGTTCTTGACCTGAGGAATTTCTTAAAAAGTTTTTAACCTTTTTAAGGTAGAGAATGAGCGCTCTGGCGTAGCAGTCGATACTGGTAATGTTGCTAATATTTTTAATAGAAAAGATATATTTGGAAAATATTCATACTTACATTTGACGTATGCTTCAATAGCCGAATTTGGAAGATCTTTATCTACTTTTTCAGTCCATTTTCTTTTCCACAGATTAATTTCCTGTGGCAATACTTCCAAATCCACAAATGCTGAGTATATTTCAAAATCATTTAAATCGATCTCAAATTTATTGCACATTTTGGTAATAACTTGTGCAGTGAAGAAATTATATTTTTATGATTATTGAACCTTGTTTGAAGTTGTTCTATGAAGTCGTCAAAAAAAGGAATAGCTATTGTAACCCTGTAATATTCTTCAGGTGAATCCATAACAATGTTACTTCTATTTTTTTGACGTCCAACAATTCTAGGTATTTTTATAACTTCTTCGGCATCAATTGATTTTATGAGAGCATCTGCTTTTTTAAATATTTTGGAAAATGTATTATTCATATTACGTATATTCATATACGTATATTCATATACGTATATTCATATTGCGTATATATGTATATTGTATATAAATTCATATACGGTTCGTATTCGCACGATTACCGGATTATAAAATAATATAATATAATTTTCGAAACGATATAAATATATGGCTGCAATACGATTGCGCGCGGTCCTTATCAGCCGTCAAATATACAGATTATAAATGCACGGTAAATATCCGGTTAGGTTCCGATTGTGGTGATCCGTACGTTATTTATTACTTATTATTGCCGATTATTTCAAAGTTCAGTTTACTAACTATTTTAAAATTTCGGGGGGGGGGGGGGGGGGGTGAACCCTCGAACCCCCCCCCCCCGATACGGCCTTGTATAGTACTATAGCAGGGGTGGCCAAACTGGGGCTCCCGTCATAGACTTATGCGGCTCGCATCTTATCGTAAGAAACAAAACATTTTTACAAAAAGTTATGTACATAATCTTCACAATTCAATTTTGTTGCTATTACAACCAAACAATCCTCAATTTTTTTTAAGTTCGGAAAATGGCTTAAGCTATTTATTCTTAAGTCTCTTTGAAAAAAGTTTATGCTTTTTTTTGAAACTAAAAATGTCTTGTACTAGGTTATTTATGAATTTTTTTTTTGACCTTGTAGAGACATATTTAATGTTGCTAAGTAATGCACAATGCCAGTTCAAAATGATATATCCCTTAACCATTGTAAGTCCGAAAGTTTTTTTCATTTTGGCTCTTCCATATATATTAATATATTGGGCGGCTCGCGAGTCTCTTCTCACTGGCCACCCCTGTACTATAGTGTATCACACAAATGGTTTAACATTACTGAAATACCAATTATCTTGTTGTTTTATTTTTAATTTTACTAAATATCGGAATTAATTCATTGGTCTTATCATTCAAATTAATTTGCTGATATATGTAATATTTATTGATTATTGTTTCCACTGTTAATGTAATGTAATTATGTAAATACATTATAAAATTAAGTATTTTAAAAAGACTTCGGATAAACTTATTTATTTACTGTAAAAACATATTTCAATGACTTCGTTTTTGTATAGTATGATTATTGATAGAACATGCTAAAAAATAATGTGAATTATTTATTTCTCTTGTAAGTAGGTACAATAAGGTATCATTTATGAATCGACAATCGTTGAGTAGAAAGTAAATAATTTTGTCACAGTTTATTAAACTTAATCTTTATCAAATTATTTTGCCACAAGTTCAATATAATAAGCACAATTTAACTGAACAAAATGGACAACAATAATTCTGCTGGGGGGGGGGCTTATATTAAAACTGGGGGGGGCTTCCCTAGATGGCTAGATATGATTTAAAATAATTAATAGATTATAGTATAGCTATATTATTAATAATTCAAATATTTAAATGTCAACATTTCAAATGTTAAAAACGCTGATCTAAGAAGTTAGCTATTGTAGGTAATAAAATAAAATCTATTCCTGCTGGCAGACGGGCGACGGCAGTATATTATATAGGTAATAACTACCATAAGTCGAATCTTATATAGGTACTTTTAGTAAATATCTTTTAAATAACACCCCCCTCCCCCCCCCCCAAAAATACGTACTTACAACACATAAGTTACAATAACAATTTTTACATCTATAGTTTTTCTAAAACATTGAGAGTTAAAAATCGTTAACAAATTATTAGGTATAAGTAAATTATTTGATTAGGTACAATTTTTATTCTGAATATTCTTGGTCATTTTCTATGGTTATTATACTTTTACAATTGTATATTGTATAATCATGTATCTATGACGGTTTTATAAGTAGGTAGTTGATAGGTAATAGTTAGTAGAAGATATTTTTTGTCTATTCATGTTTTCTACAGTATGTTTTCCGTTTAGACAATTTTTTTTAATTTATTTAACTAATTCTGAGATGAACATAACACTTTTTAATAATTAATGTACAAACATTAGGTAGGTACTTAAAAATAAAATGTATTTATTAACTAATGAATATTTTTTTACAAGAACATTCTTAACTAATAATAATAATTACCAAAACTCGGTCAATTAGCAATCAATATATATAGGTATATAGTCAAGAGTAATATATATCACTTTCTGAACCATGGCTAACAGACATTAGCGTTTAGTTAAACGTCGCAGTAAACAGTTTGTAGAATATGAGTTCGTTGTGTTAATAATATATATGAATATATTATGATTGATTTAGAATGATGAAATAAAAAATGTAAATAAGTGATCTGCAGATGGCGACGATCGATATAAATGCTAATGCATACTATGATCGATAGTATGATTCATCACAATATAGTCTATATTATATAATAACATATATATGACAGAGTATACGTTGTTAGTTATTAATTTATAAACATTAATGTGCATTTAGCTATAAATAAACGTGATTTGTACACAAAACCTTTTAACAACCATATAAAATGTAGTTATTGTAGGTATTTATTATACATTTTTCTCTTAAATAGGTAATTGCTAATACTCTGATACTATAATACATTATAGCATATTAATTATTGGTATTATATTGTTGGACTAAAACGTTTAACCTGCATGTGATATTGTGATAAATAGAAATTATAATAATAATTTATTAAATTGGTAACCTTTGTAATTCTTTAAAGTGTACTCCTACCGTGTTTGCATCACCAAATTTCGATGCAAAAGAAGATGCGATTGCTCTGAAAAAGGCTATGAAAGGCTTTGGATGTGACCAAAAAGTCATAATTGACGTGATTGCCAATCGTGGCATTGTACAGCGCATTGAAATCGCAGAGGCCTTCAAGACGTTGTATGGAAAGGTAAAAAATAAATTAAATCTTAAAATTTTACCTTTTGGGTGTTATTGTTATAGAGCGTGGTTTATGATTTATTAACAAAGTATATCAGTATATGTTATCATGATTGAAACAATGTTTAGGATCTAAAAAAAGAATTAAAAAACGAATTAAGTGGACACTTCGAGGACACCGTGTTGGCCATGATGACGCCACTTCCGGACTTGTACGCAAAGGAGTTGCATGACGCTATCTCCGGAATCGGCACCCACGAGGAAGTGCTCGTTGAGATATTATGTACCTTGAGCAATTTTGGTGTTCGGACAGTGGCTGAATGTTACGAAAAACGTAAGTAACCCGATTATATAAACTGGAAAGACTGTTTGGGAAAATTAAGTACCTATCATAAATATTACAATTCTCAATTTACCTATACGTATAATATGACGCATAATATGTTAAACGTTATAAAGTTTATATTTTTGCTTTTTGATATCGATATTGAAATTCGAATATTATAATATACGCTCGCATATAATAACATTCCATTTATAAATTTATTATAGGTACCTACCTAAAAGGAAATTAATCAAAAACAAATTAACAAATTGCAACGTGCTTAAAATACGGAATACCTACACGATAACACTTTTCTATTGTATTTATAGGTATACCTATATAGGTAACGCTGTAGTGTTTTATTTTTTATTCTACGTTTGATTATGTAATCAATTTAATAAAAAAAGGTTTACACGTGGGAACCGCTCTGCTATACAGTAGGTGTCGAGTGGGTCAATGTAATAGATGTGTTAAATTTGAATTCAATGGTAATTGATATAAAATCATTGTATACAAAAAACCGGAAAGACGATTCTGAATAAAGACGGTCTAATTACATTACTAAGTATATTTTAAGATCATTTTGCTATTCAAGTAGTTAATTTTACTGTTAATGATACAGTATATAGGTTGAATTAATTTTTACCAAAAACATTGCATTCATTGCATTACTTTTTACCCCACAAAGTACCTACTACTCTACCAATTAGATTCACTTTCCTACCAGAACATAATAATTATGCTGTTAAAGAAAATCAAAACATTTTTACTGCCCCAAAAAGTGTTGTCAGACACACAAAAAATTTTTTTAAAAATACACATTATAAAATCAGTACACATTCATAGCTCCGCTCAAAATCAAAAAATAAAAACATACCTAGTCAGTATTTAGTTGTTTACTATGTCTCAAACAATTTACACTATAAATTACATTAAGATGATCGTAAATTATCTGCAAATCTAAATAATACTTGTTTCTATATACACACGCATCATATACTTTTTTTTAATGTAGTTCTATGGGTACATAAAAAACTTTGAGAAGTAATGGCGTATATTATTATTGTCATTGATATCAATCAATAATTTAGCGTATTTAGACGTTTTATTGTTTAAATATATTATGTTTAATGACTAATGAATTTAAACATTTGTGTTTTCCAAGCACTCGAATGACGGTTAAAAAACCAATTGACATTTGACATTACTCATTTCATTGCACTAGAGATATTTATTATAGTTCTAATTTTAGATACCAAGCACAGCGTTTATAGTACCTATATATTTTTTTCTCTCCACAATTCTTATTTAAAAAACTTTCATTTTTTTTTTTGGGGGGGGGGGGTGGCATTGAAAATCATGTATACTTTTCTAACAACCACACAAATGATAGTTTAAACGTGCAATTATTTTTATTTGTAATAGGTATACCTATAGGTATCAAATTTAAATATATTAACGCATTTAAACAATTACAAATAATTGAAAAAACATACTCGTTCTCGATGAAACCATGACTGTTATAGCTAAGGTAAACTAATATACAACCAAAATTGTGATGATTTATTATTGATGTTAATTTATGATTACAATTCGAAACTGGCCGAGTATTGAGTGAACCGAGAAACGTGGTGAGTGCCAACTGACTATCAATCGGCTGTGTTATCCTGTTTATTTGTCCGTAATTATTTTTTGTTTTGGTTACAAATTACATAAAATATAAATTCTACATTAATTATTTATTGCATTTGTTTTTATTTGAGGTTGTAAATATATTTACATAATATTATTTATTTAAAATCAAAATGATTCATAGTTTGTGTTTATTTTTATTGAAAATACTTTTAAGTTTTAATGTTTTTGACATCACATAATTTAATATTAGTTTCAGAAATGTTTTTTTAAATTTTTATATCGAACTGAATGTTTTTAGTATTATACTGCATTTATCAATATTCAAATTCCACAATCATTTACGTCAATTCATAACGTAAAAACAAAATTGAATAGGTTTTAGTTTTATTATTATTATTAACACGCAAAAGTCTGTATACCTACTCTGTACATTATAATATGGTTACTAATTTTAAACTAAATAGATGTTCCTGTATAGCTATTAGCTTGTGTGCCTACATCCTTGAAGTAGAACTATGATGGTACTATTCTTCTTCTTGGTGGGAGTCTGAATATAGCGCTAACCCGAGATACTTTCAAAATTATTTTTTCTTCATACATTTTATTGTTGAAAATATGTTCTCCAAACTTGACCTTCTTGTCAAATAGAGTTTAAAATAGTAATAATAATGATAGTAATTATGAGAATTTTAAAGACCGCAGTTAATGTTCTGTGTCAATAGTGATATATAAATATATTTAACGTCTGATTAACGATTTAATGAATAGTGTTGAATAAACTCGTTGGCATCATTATCGAGAATATTATAGATTACTCTATACGACTATACAACTTATAATAAAACTTGTAATTTTTCCGAAAAAAATGGCAAAATATTAATGATAATATTTTATTATGAGTTGTATAATGTAAAGTATATTATATTATATACTATACATAAATTACGGTTTGAGTATAAATATTATTCTGAAAACATAAATTATAGTAAATATTTAGCATTTAAACTTTAACTTATGTGCCTATGTCAAATATTAATACATTTAATATCCACTAAACAACATTAATATTAAATAAATACAGTTTATGGCATGACGGTTTGTGAAGCAGTGTACAAACATAAAATGCACTACCTAGCCTGATTTATATCTAAACGCTGTCACCTTTTTTTTCGTATGGAACTATAGACTGTTGACTGATTCGTTATTTTGAATATATATATATTATATTATAATATTTTATAAATCACGTTTTTGATTGTTCACGCTTTTCAATCGCTGTCAAATGTTCATCGACCTTTGACGAGTGTTTTAAATTTTTACATATGCCTAATAATATTTTATATGATTGACGGCGATATCTGTCGTTTTTGGAAAACAAAAAATACATTTATTAAGTCTCATTTGTCGTGGATAGATTTTCTCTGTGCATCACGAAAACGCGTATAAACGATATATATTACGTTTGTATTCAATAAACGATTCGTCGATGTTTCATTAATGAAAATAAAATCTCAAAAACCCATTCACAAAAACCAGTTGTCTGTAGATGCATGCGCCGTAATCGTTTTTTTATTTTTTCGAACGGACGCAAGCTATATATATTTTATACGTATAATAATAAAATTAATAATTGATGAAAGTATTGCACGAACGAGCAGTCGCGTTTGCCATTTTAGAACCGTAATAAAATTACCCGACATCATTACGAATTTACGATATGGCGTCCATCCGAAACTAAATAGGAAAATTAACCGAAAGGCCGCTCCTCTCCCGCGCGGAATGTGCCCATATCTAACCCATGTCTCGACTATAAATCGAAACTTTTGTCGACTGCAGTTATTATTCACTAGCTGTACGGCATAGCAATAGGTATAGTAATATATAATATACAATTATTTTCTACATCGGTGTTTGAAATATTAACTGCGGTATGAGTGGTTTTTATAATATAGGTACTTTTTCGCAATCACCTAAATTATATAATATATATCGTCAGTACAGCCGCATTCACAAAACTTAATATTGATATACATCATATAGTTATAGCATATTGATTAAGAATTTAATATACTTTATCAATGATTATATAGGTACACATCTGCTGCAGTATATCACAATATATAGGTAGTTAAAACGCGATTATATAAGAATATATAGTACCTATGAATAATGATAATTTATCGTATATATACTTATTTTAAACCAGATATGTATTGTTTTAAAAATAAAAATATTAAGTACCTATGTATTATATATACCTGCATAAACCAATACCTAACGTAGTATTGTATACACATTCGACTCCCGTGCGATAGTATCACAAAATTCTCCATCGAGCAGTATATGATCGGTTAAATCCACGTTCTTTGCTCCGCCGTTTAAATAATATACTCAATGTCTCAATAATATATATTATATTAACTCACTCATATGTGCATGTGTAGTGACTATTGCAGAACATGTGTTTATCCTATACGGCTAAAATAGAACGAGGAATTTAAAACAGCTATTTCTACACCTTATCACCGTCATTCTCGTAATACCACTGGTATGTCGGACATTTTAGAATTGGAAAGTAACACGATATCTCAGACTTGTGCAGTGTAGTAGTATTTTATTTGCAGGCTTATTTAAAAATAATCTTAGTATAATTATTATCACACATGCACATCATGTATTGCTCGTGATTCGCATTTTTTTACTAATTAAAAATGTTTATTTTAAAACTGCAATTCAAAATTGAATGAATTTTGGGGCATTATAATAATATTTATTTTAATAGTTTTCGGACATCAGACTTTTACTGACGAAAAAATGTTTTATGGTTTCAGTGTACGGACACAATCTCGAGAAGGATATTAAAGGCGACACATCGGGCCATTTCAAACGTCTTTGCGTATCCTTAAGTATGGTAAGATATAATAAAACATAATATTTATTAATGTATTATAATACATTAATACCTACTTATTATTTTAAGATTATATGATATGATTATTATATTATACTATATTGTTCATAATTTTACTTTGGAGTATAGGTTAAATTTAAATAGGTACCTTAGTTGAACAGTTAAAGATAGTAGGTATATATAGTATAATTAATAAACTTTGCTCTGTTTTTTGTTAAAATTGAAAACACTCAACACTCAGTTATAGTCTGTGTAAGTACTTTGTAATATAAATCTGCATTAGTTGTATACTTGTATATAATATACACGATGTGACCAATGGGTGACCAATTACGAATTGAAAATATATTGAAATAAAGAAATATAATAAATCAGAGATTTTTCCAAAACAAATTAAATCAGAATAATCATATAGGTTATAGGTATATGTATTCAGTTTAGACGAATACTACTTAGAAGTTAGAATACTTAGATAAACATGGACGTAGGCTATACAGACATACAGTATTTATTTATCTAAAATATAAACATAGCAATTATGATTTTATAGATAGGTACTTATTCTTTTATGCAAAAATATCAAAGAGCTCAGATACGCTTAATATAACGCATATTATGAGCGCTCATTGGAGTGAGTGATAGGCTAGAGCTGAGTTTTTAATTAATGCAATTTATTTTCATTGACATCGAGCACACCGTGAAATTCTTGTGATCGCGGTCCATAGTTATATTATCGGCTGATTGTGATTTAGTGTGATTAAACATATTATTTTTATGGGTAGGATGTACGTTAGTATTGGGTAGTCTGATCACGAGGCCATATTATATCGTATTCCTATACGCTATACCCATTATAGTAATATACCTACTCCTACAGTCCTACTAATATATTTTGGACATTCGGATTTCAGACGCGTATTGCATGTATGTATGTAAACTATTATCTAATATTTATATTATTATTTAATAATATTACAGAATTGTAAAGTACTAACGTATTGTCATTATGTATATAATATTTAAAATATAAACCTATACATTGTTAATAAACACTAAACAGGCACATATTTTATTATATAAACAATAATTCTTATTGATTTGTTGTACGAAGAAGTTGATTTAATTTTTTGATTATTGAATGAAGAATTACATTTTTTAGGGAAACCGAGACGAAGCGCCTACTGTTGATGAGAACGCCGCGCGCATAGATGCCGAGGCTTTGTACAACGCGGGAGAAAAAATAAAATGGGGCACGGACGAATCGGAATTCAACAGGATTTTGGTTACTAAAAGTTACCAGCATTTGAGGCGCGTATTTGTGGAGTATGAAAAATTGGCTTCTAAGGACTTAGAAGAATCAATCAAAAGTGAATTTTCCGGCGATATTTGCATGGGTTTATTGTCTCTAGGTATGAATAATTATCAGCTTTATTTTTACATATACCTACTCACTTTTAAAATATTATTTTTGATCGCATACAAGATATTTATCTATTTTTAATAATATTCTATGAATGTAGTGAATGTTCAGCAAATACAATACCTATGTGACATTTGATGTGCCCTACATCAAATTAATCTTGTGTGTTTCATTTTCAGTGAAGTGTGTGAAGAGTAAAGTCGACTTTTTCGCGGAGCGTTTACACAAGAGTATGGTCGGCTTGGGAACAGATGACAAAACACTGATAAGAATCATAGTGTCCAGGTCGGAAATCGACCTAGGAGATATTAAACAAGTGTTCGAAAAGAAGTACGGTAAAAGTTTGGAGTCGTGGGTTACCGTAAGTTTTTTGTCCACATTTTTTACTTAATGTTTAAATTTACGCAAATAATAGTCATTTTTATTAATTTATTGTGCCTACTATGTACTACAAATGTGTACATTTGACAATAATGATGCATAAAAAAATTATTCGCTATTTTTCAGGGAGATACCTCTGGAGACTACAGGAAAATATTGTTAAAAGTCATCGCCTGAACGACGCGCAGTTTACCTAATTTTAAAATTAATCCCATCATGTGACTTTTCATTTAAACATCAAATTATTTTTTAAATCATTATATTATTGTTATTTCATTAAGTTAAAATGTTGTATCAATTATTTTATATTATACATTAATTTTACTTTTATAAAGAGAGTACGTATAGAAACTATAAATTATATTGTGATTTTTTCTAAAAGCGTACACCTATATCGGATTTTTATACATTATACTTATTGCTTAATTTTACTATACATCTACATATTATCTATTTATTGTTTAATATCGACTGACCGAAATATGTTAACTTGATGGTGTTCAATAAAAGTGTCAGTGGTACAGAATTTAAAATTTAAATACTGTTTTAAACTAACAATATCACTATTTTAAATTTTACTGCTTTTTAATTATTTTGTGTATTTATATTTTATTCTAAATCCTTTGTACCAAACTACTAAAGTAAATAATGCTTAAATATAATTATACTACATACATAGTGAAAACAATAGTATCGATTTTATTATTTTAATCCTCAATAAACCATTAGGTATTACAGGCGCGGATCCAGAAAATTTTAACAGGGGTTGATTTTAAAAAAAAATATATTATACCTTACATAACATAAATTACGTAGTTTATAATACAAATTAATTGTATTGGTGGTTTAGACGACAGGGGGTGCCCGAGCACTCACAGCCCCCCCCCCCTGAGGTATTAAATATTTAAATGTACGTAAACAGTTTTAATATTATCGATAAAAATAATTTTATATATATATAAATATTTATATAGGCCTATAGGGAGTATGGACTCTCCAAAGTATTTATCGAAATAGTTATCCATACGTAATTATTAGGTACATTTTTTTTTTACAGGGCCCAAGGCTCGTTCATTATGGGGCTCCTTAAAAAAACTGACCATGGGCCGAGGATTAGTGTGCTAGGCCGACACTGATTACACTACGGTCTACTAGTTATTGATTTAATAATATTATAAAATCATTACCAATTACCATGGCTAAATAATAAACTGGAAAATGGAATAATTAATTAGGTAATTTTTTATGTGATGTTGTTTATTTTCTAAAAATAAAAAAGAATTAGAAATTAGTCAAGGTGACTATCAATAAGAAGAATCCAAGTCCTTTTATAAACATCAAAACTTGTATTTTTTATTATATTGTATAATTGAACTGTTTGCAAAGATGATAGGTATTCGGTGTATAAAAAAATAAACTGTACTTCAACATATATTTTATATTGACACATCATCTGAAATCTGAATTGTATTAGATTATATGTGCTATATATTAACTACCAAGAGTTGATATTCTCTATACCAGCGATTCTCAACTGGGGGGTCGCCAATTCATGTGGGAAAAAAATCGTTTCACTTAGAATCTTATAATTAATAGTAAGTGTTATAATATATTATATATTTTTGTTTGGATAGTCCGATAGTCCATAAAAACGTACTATTTATTTATACCTAATATAATTCAAGGCTATTTACAGATAAGATAACAATATAATCGGAAACAAAAGGGTCGTTAGACATCTTGGTGACATTTAAAGGGGGTCGCGAACTCAAAAATATTGAGAACCACTGCTCTATACTATTGTTTTTTCTCAATATTTTGTAGGGATTTTGAAGATAATTTTTACAAAAAACTCCAGAAATATTAATATTGATTCTATTTTATAAATGAATAATATTTTAAAAAAAAAAATAGTTTACAAAAATTATTTTTAATTTTATGAAATTACTAGCTCATTCCGTGCACTTCGTTACCGTTAAAAATGGTTAAATAGGTAGCGCCACTATTGTATTTTTGCTTTCCAGAATTTATACATTTCCGGTAGATTTTCATAAAATTGTCTTTCATACCTATTAACATTTATTAATTACGAACACAACAAAAAAAAAAATCAGCCAAATCGGTCATGAATTTTCAGAGTTAATCCGTAACAAAGATTTCCATTTCGTTTTTATATAGGTATATAATATATAGAATTAACGAAAGGTTTTGATAACCTTATGGGTGGGGAGGAAGCAGTGTACAGTGTACCTTTGATTGCTTAAGACCATTTACATTTTTTGCTAGGGGGCCCCATTTTAGATTTGACTTTAGGGCACTCAAGTGTGGTGACCCAAATGGTGAGTTGGTATTATACCTACTATAATATTATATTAGTATAGGTGTAAGTATAATGTAATATCAAATCTGTATTTGTTATACTTATAATGTTATATCATTAGATTAACTAGATATTTCAATTTTGAGTTCAAACAGAACAATTTGCTGTAATGAGAGAAACATAAAATATATTTAAGCACTATTATCATTTTTAATCGCTTAATCAACTTTTTAAATAATTTAAAAAAAAGTTAACACATTTTTCTTATACTCACATATTATTATGATTTATAAATTTCAACAAATAAATTTAAACCAGGACATTTTTTTCTTTCTATCTATTGGCAAAATGATAAATTATTTTGTTAGCAATGGCTTGTGGTTGCTTAAAAAACTAACTTAAGTGGGGTATCAGTGTGCCATTAAATCCAAAAGTTTATTTAAGTATAATATATTGTATATATATATCTACAGTGTTCCACGAGGATTCACTAATTTAAATTTGCTTTACTTTAAAGAGTTCAGAGTTCTCATTAGACATTATACATACATTCACATTATACTTATAAATACAATAATCATACAAGCGATACAACATCGGTTATATAGCGTGTTAACTTCATATCACATACCAAATAGTTCTTAATATTATCATCGTTAAAAAGAACAATTATAAATGACCTAACCTATCATTAATGTTATGAAATGTAGTACGTACTACGTATACATTTGACAATTGGCCATAATAATTTACATGTACAGAATATATTATACAGATGACGTTTGAAGTAAAGACATTATTTACCGTCTAGCACTAGAAGACACTGCAAACGGGATACGGAATTCTCGGTGGATAATTCTGTCATTATATCAACTATATACTTTGAAAGAGATATTGTAGCATAAGACAGTGATTAAATTTCATCGAAATACCAAATATCCGTGTCATGTGTACTTAACTATACAAATCTATGGACAAATAATTTGCATAGGTACACCTTACTAACCTCATACACCGACATTTTAATTAAGACATAATATTATTATATGTCCTATACGTGGAATTCGAGATACCTATTACCTACCCTGCAACGGCTATGTTAATAGTGCGCTCTGCCAGAGATCCAGACGGTGGTGATTTTAAATAAATAGACAAATAGTAGACAATTTTAATAGTAATTATTGTAAGTAATTGTTTATTTAAATAAAACATAACTTATTTAATGCGCTAGTTGTAAAGACGGCTTATTATAATTTATAATAATTGATGTTTAAGTACAGAGTTTTCGTTTCAGCGGTCCTAGTTGAGCGTACATAAATACCTATAATAGTGATTTTAATATCAACTGATCTCAGGGGCAAACGCAAGGGGGGGGGGGGGTTAAAACCACCCCCGAAATATCAGGAACAAAATATAAATTATCTGACCTGACTGACCTACAGTAATGTATTACTAATAAAAAAATTTTCAAAACCCCGAAATTTTTTCCTGCGTGGTGGCCTCTGGTTGATCTACATCCGCACTGTAAAGTATATAACTAATGGAATATAACACGATTTGAAATGAAAATTGGAATAATGTTTATCGGCGGTTGATACAATTTACGTTGATAGTAGTTATACATTTATAATATATAGATGCACAGATGTATCATATATATAAATGTCAATCTATAGGTACATAATATTATATGTAGGGTTGGTCAGATACAACAAAAGTTGAGAAAAACATAATGAAATTATTTTGAATTTACATTGATAAAATCTCAATTTCGCGTATTTTAGAATTTAGTTACGATAATCTATTATGATAGACCATAGACATGTCATACAATTAATTAACATAAAACGTTAATATTATAATATAAGATGACAATTTGTTATGATTATGAACCTATATTATATTATGCAGATTGTCGAATGTCGTTATTTTTAAACGGGCAACGAAATAATAAAAAAGGTTTAAATGTATGATAGGCACATCTTTTTTTTTTTTTATTAGCCATTAGCACAAAACTATTACGGCTCGACAATTAATGTGGGCACATCTTAAAATGGTAAAATTGTTAATTATTAATCGGGCCACAATTCAGATATATATGGCAAAATAACTCTGATATAATGTACCCGGGAAATCCCTATCGAACGTATTATTTTTTTCATAGTTATATTTGGGACGCAAGTACGCAACTAGTATGCTCCCAAAATTTTACTTTTGACAGTCACTTTTAATAATATTTTATTATCACACATTTTTTATTTATACGTGTTAAATTTAAAATAATTAACGTAATAATACAACGTATAGGTAGATAGAAAAAATAAAAATGCATCATTGGTATTATTATATTGGTAGTATTATTATTATTATTATTAGTGTATTAGGTACCTAATATTTTGAACCTCAAGCACCGACGCCCAGGACCAAGAATTTGGCTAAATACACCACTGGGTATAATTCAATAATTAAAAAATGTGTATTAACTACATCCTATATAGACAGCTATATAGTGTGCAGTATTCTCACACAGTTATAAGTAACAATTTATAACGGTACATAACGTCATAAATCATAACTCTAGGGCTAGGAATAATGTACAATAAAAAATGGTAAAATATGCATTTGATTTATTAAAAATAATAAATATGCTAAAATATGCAACTAAAAATGTGAAATAATATGACACTTTGGTAAAAGTGCACCGCGGTCATTAATACTAAAAACAATGATTTTCCATCAGTCTTAAAAACTGTATCAGAAAATTCTTCGACATGTTGTCAAAGTTTTGCATTGCATATATTTTTTATTTTTGTAATTTTAAAATGCCAAAAGTCAAAATGAATTTGATTCACACAAACAACACGCAACGCACTCCTGCAATGCGCGAACGACGACTATGTTTAAACGACAAAACACATAATAATTATTCTGTAGGCAGTGCGTAGTTATAAAAATAATCTTATATTATAATAATCCAATCTACTGTATTGCAGTTGTACGAGTATATGACAATAATTAAGATAAGAATATAAGATATGAATTAAATTACTATTCCTTATATGATAATATATTGTGAATTATAAATGATAATAATTGTGAGTTAAACATTTGGTATTTTTTGGATAGATAATATTCTATTTTCTTCTCTCGCCAACCACCACTGCAGCTAAAATGATATACCACAAAACATGTGCATTTTACGTGTTTATGGTTGAAATATACAATAATGCGAGTTCAATATTACTCAAAATAATATTATGTCGAATTATGCAAAATAAAATAGCCACTGTTTGCTTCAACACTACCGGATTTGTGGTCATAAAAAACGAAAGCAGTAATCAGAAGTGGCGAAAATAAACACACCAATGCATATAAAATATCCTAAACCTAGTCAGAACCTTCAAACCGTAACTCTATATGTAATAATAAAATAAACACCACTCGGCGCTGTGCTAGGCCGGTTGCCTATGCAGTTCCGTCGATGCTTAGTGAATGGTGATACGTATAACGTATATTGAGTATAATAGTATAATATAATTAAATAAATATAATATGACCACGATGTAGAGAAGGTATCTTCCAGGGGCGTAAATTCAGTTTTCCTTAGGGTATATGGCTTATTTTTTACCGGCCCAATTTAGTTAAAATAATAGGTAGGTATACTACGCTCGATACTTATAGCTGTAAAAAATCTGATAATTT
Organism: Neotoxoptera formosana; assembly: GCA_022818045.1. Classification (NCBI taxonomy): domain Eukaryota; kingdom Metazoa; phylum Arthropoda; class Insecta; order Hemiptera; family Aphididae; genus Neotoxoptera; species Neotoxoptera formosana. Next base: position 21,976,488 of record CM040633.1, on the reverse strand, counting down.
AACAGATTTGCAAGTAACAATGTTTTGTCAAAATAAAAGCACTCATTCGAATAATTGAATGACAGTGATGTATGAACATAATGATGGAGATATAATTATGCAGATGTGTGAATTCCTGTAAAAAATTTATTTTTATTATAAATTATAATAATAATATTATTATTTTTTTATTGCATACAAATTAACGGACCAATATTTAGTAAATTAGGTTGCAGATATTATGTTGTTGGTATTCGAAGCATCAGACGAGAATACCTACAATGGAACGTATGGCTACCTACTATAGTACTATGGCCTGCGAAAAGGCTTTAGAAAAAAATACTGTAGGTAATCTATGTTCTGTAAAATATATTATGTAGTATATTATTAACATTGTAGTTTTGTGTATACCTACAGGTTAGCGAACGCCAATTTTTTTTCACCCTCATATAGGTGAAAATATGATTGACAGTTTTAATAATTTCTTAGCGCGAGTTCTGTTCATGTATTTGCATCTCTTATTCCCTTTTCACTCTTGTTTTTAACATAAGTTTCTACCTACATTGAGCCTATATCGCTCAGAAGTTTCGACTTCGGTGTCATATTATGTTCATCGGGCCGGTACAAAATAACCCAACGTGTATTGAATTTAAAATATTTTTTTTGCAGAATAGTGGGCCGATTGGGTCCCAGTCCGCCCCTGGCCCTGAGTCCTGACCACGGACTAAGATATACTAGATATATACTAAGATATATTTTTTTGCATTCATTTTGGGTTTATTTTTATTGTTGATGAGGGAATACTGTCTCATCCTAATAATTATAAAATTTGAAACAATATGTGACAGGACTTCTTTCTCGTGGATTGTACACGGAAAATTAATAGACTTATTATTATTGAAAAAGTCATCAATATAATGAAACACTAACGATGAACCAATATTTAGAACAGTTAAATCACTTAACAGCTTTAAAGACGTCTGATGGGTGATGAACCGATGACAAAATACTAGCCACTAGGTCTAGCAGGTCTAGCTGGTTACTAAAAATACAATTTTTATAATAGATTATAATAATAATAATATACTAATATTTAAAAATAATTATTTTAGTACGTTGCCAATAAGCTCAACCAGAATGCGCTAGTAACAACACCTGTACCATTAGAAACATTTAAGGACCGGCCTACTCTACCCTCCGGCCATGACGATTCCAGTCGCCAGTCCTGTATATCTTAGTCCGTGGTCCTGATAAGCCACACAATTGTGATAACTGATAACGTTTTGTTAATAAGCTTATTAAAATAGTGTGCGGTTTACAGTAGAACTGTAGAAGTGTAGACTGTGTATAGTGTACCTATATATTATTTAGTAATCATTTTTTCTTTCTACATCTCACAACTTGGTAATTATTAATTTCTTCCATAAATTTATGTAGTTTTAAAGACATTAAGTGTACCTAGATTTTTGAATGGAAGTTTATACAAAAGCCCCGACCGATTACAGAATCGAAAATGTCAACATTTCATCGAGGTAATAACTAATAACGTACCTAATAATTTGGGATATTAACCTTTTTGTATGTAAATTACACATTTACTCCTGTACAATTTTTTACCTGTGACAATTTTAAATTCCACCGATACTGACTTTTGACTGGTAAAATAAATGTTAACCCCACGAATATAAGACGTAAGACACAAATGAATGACGATAATATATTTGGATCTTTTTATTTAGGTCTTCCCCGGGTGAGTCTTACCAATGTACATTCATAGCAAATTTGCTTTCAGCACAACCAATTTTGTGTCGTAAATTTATTCCTCCAATATTATTATTAAAGTTGGTTGATCTACTATCAAACTTAAAGGTAACAATATTCTGTGTTTGTAAATCAGTTTTTTTGTACTAATTCAATTTTAAATTGCATTTTTTTAAATATTCATAACTCAATTAAAAATGAACTATTTTACAAAATAGACGTATAAACACAGATAGTGTTCTCACCTTGAAGTTAAATAATATGTCAACTCACTTTAATACTGACAACACAAAATTATTTATTTGTAAGAAAGAAGTAACACAAATGCGGGTGTGACGTTCACTTAATCTTAATGGTTTTGAAACTAGTAGTTTCCAATTTTTCTTAAACAACATTTTAAAATAGTAAAGTATGTTTTTTAATAAATATAAAAAAGTAGGTGTTCCTTGTTTCAATTAATTTCTAGCTTTAAGTGCCCTTAACTATACTTATTAGTTATTACCTAACTAATAAAAGAATTAAAAGGTATAATTAGTGAATACTTAAAGTTCACAATTTGTTAAATTTTTTTTAATCAACAACCTTTAAAATAATATTTCACCAAGTAAATTCAATGTCACGAGTTGTCTGTAAATCTTTAATATCATAGACCATAGTATATAGTATGGTAATACTAAAGACATCCAATTTAAATGGCTACCGTGAATATTATTATTGATGAACATTATTCATGTACATAGAGTTAAAAGGAAAAATATAGTCATTTTATTGCTGCATGCTTTTATAATGACACGCGTATAAAAACCTGTAGAATTGACCCAACTCTAATCTGAAATGTAATAATAATAATAATAATAATAATAACGGTAATTAAAAATATTCTTACAAAATATTACTCTAGATCATAGTGAGACATAAATTATATTTTATTTAGATTATATAAGTAACAATTAATGTATATTATACATTTATACGCCATACTATAACTTTATCAATTTAAACATAATGTACCTAATACTTTCCATTGATGATTTATTTAATGGTCGTAAAATCTATTGGTTTCTTTTTATTTGTATCAACAAATAAATATCACAATGAGCTTTAACATATTACATAAGTTGTATGAATTTATAATTTCTACACCACAATTTTTATTTAATTTATATACCGTGTGGTCCAAACTTGGTGATTTGGAGTGATGGGTATGATTCACTGTAGTCTATGATAGACCTCATTAGTCATTTCATTAAACTGTAACTAATCATGCAATGTTTCCCGTTTTTAATAAAATTAAATAATAATTTTTTTTTCTAACAATCTCACTAAGTTATCAAATATATATAAAGTCATAATATAAAACAACATATTAAAAAATGTTATAAACAAATAATTAATCTTTGTACGTTTATGTAATACTTACAGTATTTGTTATAAGCTCTTTGAGTGCACAGCACACATTGCTGGAATTTACAATAATATATAAATAAATACAGTTTTCCCTAAATCAATTTATTAAAAAAAAAACACTATTTTAAGTTTATTTTATTTTATTAATTAGCTTATGTCTTATAATTTTTACATTTATTAATTATAATTTTTTATAGTTAGACGTATCTAACATTTATCACTTATTAAAAATAATTTACAAAGATAGATATTATTATATTATGAATCTCAATTTATGATCAATATTTGTATTTATTATACATTTCTTTGTACAGTTAACTTAGTGATTTTTTACATTGATATTTTTATTAACAAAAAAATGTGATGTTAAAAAATTTATGGTTAATCGTCTTACACAATCAAAGCTGTATTCCTTGCATTTTAAATGGTTTAACTATGATTGCAAACATATTTTTTAATGCTATGTGTAATAATTTTGTAATTAATTTCAGTGAAGGACCAAAAATAGAGAAACACATAATTATTGATTTATTAACTGAAAACGACACCAATAAAAGTGTCAGAATGTCGGTGTTGCAACTCAACAATTTAAGACACAACGTTGCTAATTTATTGAAGCATACCAATCGCCTTAAGACAAAACTTCAACAAAATTAACTTTTAAATAAATTAAATGTAAAAAAAAAAAATAACAATAAAAATAATAGTTAACAATGTGGTATTTGTATAAAATATAAGGCTGGAATGTTTGTCTGATTCTTAAATAGTATGCAATTATTCTAATGTAAATTTAGTTTTTATACAATCATTAAATATACTCAGTGCAAAGGTACAAATTATGTTTTCTATATTATATATTAAGCCTACTTGTAGTGGAAATATGTGGTATATTGACTAAACTCAACACTTTGTTTCCAAGTAAGTAGTTATACACCAGAGACCTATTGATATCTAAAAATAACGAGAACAAATCGAATACTGTGACGATGACTGGACAACCGATGAGATTTCTCACATAGTTTACAATTACAACCGTACTATTTTACTATAAATTTAAATGTATAATTACCTACACATAAAATAGATCTTATTTGTATTTATCTTTCTCCATAGATTTTTCTATTTCGAGTGCCAATTTATAGCCCAGCTCAGGCCTCCTGTCGCGCCCTTCGACCATTGTTTTTATCTAGAAGGGTAAAAAAAAACAGTATTATTACTCACAGCTGCTAAGTATATATACAGTTGAGTCTTGATGACTCGAAAACCTCAAAAACTCGAATTTTTACATGGTCCCTTGAAAATTCTTTTACTCGGAAATACTCAATGTGAATTTATGTGATCATAGGTATATACTATATATTCTATATATTATATATAACCTAAAAATAAATGAGTCGAACTTTTCTTCCTCTCGAAATTCGAGTTATCGATGTGACAAGACTACAAATTGCTGTAGTTCCTTCGTCTGTCGACCACTAATAAATAATAATTAGGGTGATTGGAATCGGCAATATGCCAATATGGCGTCATCATCGTCCTTTACGGATAAATTTTAACTTAATTTAGTCGTTTGCTTTATTTTTCAAAGTACTTTGACGGGTAATACTCGACAGACTATGCACACGAAATTATACAATTTTCAACTAAAATTAATATTTATAAGTTCCATATAGAATAAAATCGGATGGAGTTAAATAATTCGAATATTACCAATTATTATAACCTGAGTGCATTTCGAACATCTTAGTTTCTGCGCATGAGGTGGATCCGCCTGATCCGTGCATGATTTATGTCCTAATAATTACTGGTGAAATGTAAGCTCGGCCCGGCAACAAGACGTGATAACTGATAAGTAATAATTAGTGATTTATGCGAATGTGATAATTAATACCTATTCTACCAGTTCCACAAATCACAATAATATGAAGTAGGTACCTAAAGAAATACGCGGCTCGATTATCTTTGTGGGAAAGGAGAATGACGCGTATGATGTCATCATGACATAATGTATTATCGTGTACAAAGTCGAAAGTCACAACAGTTAAAATAGCGAAACGTACTTAATATTAGCATTGAGTTTATGTATTGACAATATTTTGTACAATCTATTGTACTCAATGATACTAAGAATTTATAATATCTGAATGAGAATGTTTAAAACACAAGGCTAGATAATTTACAAAAAAAATTTAATTATAAAACTACAATTTTGAAATAAAATAACAAATTGTATAGGTTAAAAAAATTGATATTGCCGGGCCGAATGTACAACTGTCAAATACTCAAATCATCTTACATTCTTACCCCTCCAATATTTTATTAACATATAAAGTTTACGTTTTACATAGTTGTCTACAAAATTCGTACATTAGTGATCAATCTAAAACTAAATAAGGAATACTACCGATATTGAATTTAACTTATTTAAATTATCAAATCATTGTACTCAAAGAAAACTAAATAAAAATCAATAATGTTTGGGTGCTGAATATGCCCTCCTCCCTCTAAAGCCTCAACTCGCCATCATTGATAATAATATACATTTTTATATATAAAGAATAGATACCGAAAACTCGCCTTAACGTCTGCCTATAGTAGTTATCGACATTTCCAAACGAAAATATTGGAGAGACGTTATACAGATATACCAAATTCGTAATTTGTTAGAATCTGTTTCTAAAATCTTAACTGTGTCACTATAAATAAAAGTACTATTAGAATATTTTATAGATCCTCAGTATACGTTGAAGATACTACCATAATAGTCATGTGTGTGTCATGTGCATGGACGGTCACCATAGATCACCGATCCCATTCAAACCCATAAATTATTATTTACTTGATTATTTTTTTATAAAATTAAAATTCACCTCGTTTGACTGAACAATTACACCGTGATTTTTGACAACATTGTTTTTGGTTTTTTCAATGTCGTTCAAATCGACGCCGCGGCAACAGTCATCAATCAATATCGTTCGGTATCCGATCGACAACGCATCCGCTACGGTCGCGCCTGAAATAAAAAAATTCCCCGAAACCGGAAATGTGACGACTATAATAATAACGACATACATTCACACAACAAAAAAAAAATCGTCATGCGTAATGAAACGGCCACAGCGATTAACGATTGTAGTGATTATAAATTTACAAATTAAACAATGATCATCAGTGGCAAAACAGACGTAGACGTCATATATAACAGCGTATGGTATCTATATATAACATATATAGGTACCATTAATCTAGTAGCGTCAAACTCATATAATGTCAAGCGATCGTTTTAGATTTTAAATTTAGATGGCTAGAAAGTTGTCGTGGGATATCATTTTTAGATTTTGCTTAATTACAAATATTTAGAGTGCAAGATTTAATTTGCTGTCAATATTTAGATGTGCATTGTACATTTTTATGTCGCATTCAATCATTACCAGACATAACTAAATTATTAACTTTCGAGATAATTGTTCCACTAAATGTTTAAATCGCATCCGTTAACGAATAGGGCGACGCATTAAGATTTATGACTTATTAAGCATAATATATTATGTGTGCTTACTGCTTGATGGTGATGGGAAATATAAGAATTGAGCCTCCATAAATATGACAAATTTTAAGATAAATTGAAACGCAACCACTGTATACAAAATAATATATACATATAAATATGTCAAGTTAGTCCGACTTAAAAGTATAGGTATCGAAATATGGAGTTAATGCGGTGTGCGCGAGTGGTGGATCATCATAGGCATATGTTTAGAAGTATTTTTCAGATCTGGCCAAGAGAAATTTTTTGGTAAGTTAATTATAATATAAAACAACATAAAAAATTGTAAATAATACTTTTGAGTTAATTTAAATTCACAAATCTGCATGGAAAATCTGTATTGCCACAGGGACTAGACACGTTATCGTGGACGGGTTTATATATTATTACATAATTAATGCCTGTACATAATATAATATAAGGTATAAGTATAAATCATTATATCGCTTTTACGTTCGTTTCGCCACCTAAAACGGCGTAGATGAACTTATTGTTATATATATCATATATATATGTATATATATAGACAATACTGTTAATTACCGACGCAAACGTCGTACGCTAACCCGCACACATAAATGTCGGTCGCGTTCAACTGAGCCAACTGTGTGCCTAATGTGGTTTGAGTCAATTTTTTGTTGTCCCAAAACACCGAATACGAATCCACGTCCGATATCGTCCCTTTGTATATTTTCACTGCGTTGTCCACCACCTAAATAAACGCAATAAAAGGGTTTTACGCACATTGTAAATATACCTATCTCGGTTTTCGCAATTATATGCAGGTTACGCACATTTGGATAATGTTGACATTGGCCGGATGGATAATGTTTAAAGGTATGATGACGGTAGTCAAGGATACAAAAGGTGTTCATGTAAGGGCAAATATGTGATACCAATAGATGTAATTAATGTAAGTCTTCTAGTATTTTGTGCAACAAAACAATAACAAATACATCATAATACAATTTTAATTTTATATTTAAAAAATAAAAATTATAAAATAAAATACTCAATTTAACGTTATACCATTAGTAACGCATTAAAAACTATAGGTATAAGTATTTTAAATAACATTTTACTCTTATTATTTAATAATATAACTTTTGAAGTATATTTAATATTGTTAGTAAATTAAAATTATTTTATCTCATGATTAATACATTCTTATAGTCGTTAAGACATTATCCAAAGGTCCTTGGCTACTGTCAACATTATCCGTAACATATACAGTATACACTAAAACGTCCATATTACAGTCGTATATAGGCAACAAAAAAATTCGTCCTATATAGAGAAATTCGTTAAATAGAATTACACCAATCTGGTTTTTAATTTGATTATAGTTGGAAAAATACATATTTCGATAAAAAAAACGTCGTTACATAGAAGTTTTACTGTGCATAATATAACGGACATAGAATGTCGTAGATACCTTCAAGTCTTTATAGAGCTGAGCACCCCACGAGTCTTGAACACAGTGCTTTGGCCACAAACGTTGTTTTATCTTCGGACATCCCTCGAATACTACAGTGTCGTATAATTGTGCATTGTCAGCATTGATCTATAAACAAACACTACAAGTGTAATTATTTAACCGGTATTTGGAGTTTTTTCTTATTACCGGGGACGACGAGTCTAGTGGGCGCAAAGACAAGTTCTCGATGAACGATATGTGATCGATCGGGTGCCAGTCGAACGAATAAAATACAGAATCGAAATTCACAGTGTCTAGCAGATGGTTAATGGGCTCGATAACCTAAATAAAAATTGCATCGAATCGTATAAAAAACAATATGCAATGAGAAAGTTATTATTCTTCTATATAGTATATAATATTATATATTATATTACCTCCAATCCGTTCTGTTGCGCAGAGCAGTTGCTGATATTCAACGAACCGGATATGAAATCGTTTTGGACGTCGATAATAAGGAATATGTTGACGGGTCTTATAATCTGCAATATAAATTAAGATACCGTCTATACTAGAGTCATATCTTGTTGTTGTGTGAGAATAAGTCCTATGCAATTATTGATATATCAGTGGCGTATGCAGGGGGGGGGGGCAAACAGGCTAAAGTTCCCCTCCATTGCCGTATTAATATTTTTTTGTTTTATATTTAACAAGTTTCAACTGTAGTTAACTAATAAGCAAGTACGTATATTCATTATTCATGTACGACGGATTAACTAAAGCCAACATAAAAAAAAAAGGATTGACTGAAGTTAAAGTTGCACGACCAATAATAGGTACCTCATATATTATATTATATACACATCTAAAATCATTAAACTAAACAAAATAAAAATTATGATTGTATTTTATTACCAACTATGTGATGTTTAAAAGTTTTTTTTTCTTATATTTTATGCCCATACAGCAAGAACTAAGAAAGTATCTACTTTATTTTTCAAACCTAATTTTGTAAGTTGTGATATAACTGTGAGTAATTATTAATTGCCAAGCCCCTCCCATGTTGAAAAATCCTGCTTACGCCTCTCGCTGATTGCCTATATAATATATAATATAATATAATATAATATATTATGAATTGAAGTTTTTTTATGACGTATAATTAATATCTCTGTAATAGCTTTATGTATTTATATTTATTCAATTCGGTGATTCTACAATCTCAATCCATCGATATACTTACTGTCTTAATCCACTTGTTCCAACACATAGTGAATTCTTGTCGATCGATCAAACCGTCCTGAGATCAAAGAGAACAAAATAATTCAATAATTATTCACCTAACCCTAAGGGTTTAATTAAGCACCTTACATACCTTTTTCGTATCAAATATGTTAAATATGTGTTTGAGGGTGTGGACATCGAGACTGTACACAATTCCGCGGTCGTTGCGGAAGAGCCCTTTGCAGATGCCATCGAATTCTTCCATGTTTAAAAAACCATCGCTATAAACAAAACAGATTGTAGAGACTAGAGGGTATACACCTGAACATAGCCCCCGCCCCCAACCAGTTCATTTCGGCACTCCCATCCACGACAATAGTCTAATATTAAGAGGACATCGCAACCGTATGTGTTGCATAAAATTACAATTTAATTTTAAAATATTCATAACTTTCTTCAAAATAAAAAATATCAACAAAAAAGGTTTACATATAGTGCCCAGGATAATATTATCTTTTAATTTGATAATTGGGCAATTCACTCTAGTATTAAAAAAAACATAGTAAAAAGAATTCTTATAAACGTAGATTTTGCCATGTTATGCGTTCCCTAGTAAGACGGAGACAATAATTATTTAGTTTAATTTCCCATATTATAATGTTCTATTTGTATTATAGATGTCCACAGTCCACACGACTAATACTATGCTAATGAATGAACATCAATGTAGGTACACTAGTATGTAGGTATAGGACTTTAATCTTAGGACCTTATATAACCATTTACTAATAATGTGTTTAAAACTAACTTAATTATACATTTGCATATTATATTGATATAACTAAATAAATTACTAATGTCCGATTTTAAGTACCTATTATTTTTATTTGATAAAATGGTAAAATGAGTTTTTAATTAATAACTTGTTTTACACGCCTGAGTAAACTCTATAGATTTAAGATTCAAAATTCGTATTAATACACACACGACTTACAGCCTGGTAAGTTTTGATTTCTGCACTGGGCTTTTCTTAAATGCTTTTTACGGGGTCTTAGGGTAAAAAACTAAAAACTCAAGTATAAGTAATTATTAAGTGCTTGAGACTCCAGTGATGTATTGGAATAGAGCACAAGCTAGTACTTAGGTGCTAGCTAGGTATAATATTTGGTAGTGCTCACTGCTCCGCGGTACCTTTACGACGCGCGGCGATGCCCATTGTACTTATATTAGTCCACACGCCCAGCATGACGTGGGCCCGCCGTATGAAAAAAACTTATAGGTTAGGCTATAATATATTTAAATATTTTTTTTAAATTTTGGTACGTTCCAGCTATTATGAGGAACCTTTTTATAGGTTATTAAACCTTTCCCTTTTCCGCCGATTCACTTTTCCGCCATATGAAAATCCTTATGGGATAGCATTCAACAAATTATTATTTATAGGTACAAATAATTAATAAATAGTTTAAAAAATTAAAAAAATTAAATTAAATAGACAATTGTTTGATTTATTTTTTCGATTTATATGAACAATTATTCAATTTTAAATCCTTTTTACTCATATACATTTTATCGTAGATGTTTAAATCGAAAAAAATAAATCAAACATTTGTCTATTTAATTTAATATTTTTTATTTTTTTAAGCTATTTATTTGTTTAAATAATAATTTATCGAATGCTATCCCATAAGGTTTTTCATATGGCGGAAATGGGTAACTCCCCGCATGCCTATGATGATTATGTAGACTACAAAGTACCTACAATGTAAGTATTCAAACATCATAATACATTATATTATACTGGATAATTATTCATTCGGGTTTTTCGACGTCACACATCAATATTATATATGAAACTAAACTGACCCAATTCATCATAGGTACACGAACTTAAATATTCAATACTTAAAAAATCAAAATCCCAATAAATGTAAAACGGGACAATAATTTTGTATTATACTTATTCATAAGATAAAAATCAAAATACTCTGCACCCAAAAAAATAGTATTTTATAAATGTATATATTTTTTTAAATATTACCGACAAATAATTTTTTGCTCCATCAAAAGACTCCGTTATTTATTATGTCATTTTATATGGTCTTTTAATTATAATCCCTTATTTTTAAATGAATCATTGAACTGTTTGTGTTTTATTTGTCTACTACCCTTAAAGAAACTCGTGGAGCATTGATTAACCTCACCTACTATAAATAGTATTTATATTATAGCTGTTGCCAAGAAATTAAAGGTACAATGTGGAATCGATATCCCTCAAGGTTCAATAGTTTTTAGTGTATCAAAATACTGCAGTGAACGCTTTAAATACTTTGCCATGTATAATGTTAATATTATAAATTATAATATTATACAGATACGATGAGTTACATGTTTACATTGATTATCATTATAGTTAAAGAATAATAATAATAATACTTAGTGATAAAAAAAAAAAATATTATATATAAATAAATATTCTATTTGTTAATACTGTTAATTATTTCAATATTAAGACCGTTATTGGGTAGGCAAATATATAAATATACAATATAAACTTAATTATACAGACAATTATTATATAATACACATAAGACTCAACGCTATTTATTTAAAATTCCCATTTCCCATTCCCAAAATTATTCGTTTTTAAAAGGGCAGTGGCGGCCTGGGCATACATTATTTGGTCGGCTAAATAAAAAAGGGGCCCTCCATTTAGGTACAATTAGAAAGACATGGGGCCTTGAACATAGAACATATATGTTCAATACATTTATTATAACTTATAAGGAATAACTTGGCTATATAGTATATAGTAACAAGGTAAATTATTAAAATACATTTATGAAATTTGAACACGTGACAATTAATTAAATTAAACACAAAGTATGAATATGGATGAATATTTAATAATATTAATATTTATTAATATTTGTTTATGAATATAATATATATTATATTAATATAGGTACAAGCAATTTTTTGCAATGTTATATGAAAATAGTTTTTTCTCTAAATAGGACATTCTTTAAAAATAATTGCATCTTTAGGGGGTAAGATTGGGGGCAGATGCCCTCCAATAATCCGGCTCTGTTCAAGTGCCTTATTAGAAGGGGGCCCAGTCGGCGATCGCCGTCTCGCCGACCTGGCCTGGCCGCCACTAATTAGGCATAGTAACGCGTAATTGTGTAAGGAGCTGTACGTCCTATGCTATTTTATTTAGTAAGTTAAATCAATATATTATTTATGTCTCTATCTGTTTAGGAAAACTATTTAAAGGTACATATTATTGTAAATTGCATAAATATATAAAAATATAATATCTAAACAATATCATCATATTACTAGTCGTTATTACTTATAGTTGTAGTTATATATTATCTAAAGCATATTTTATATATATACAGATCGACCAGCTACAGACCGATGATGTATATCGACTAAAATAAATAAATATTACCACTATCTGAAATACATTTAAATATCTAATAAGTCAATCTGAATAACAACGCAATATATACACACGTGAAGTATATAAAATATAACTATAGTTTACAAGATAGTAGATACACAACGCTATACATAAACCATATACCTATCTAACATAAAAATATTAAATAACTAATAACAGTAGGTATATTACAGAGTGCATGTATAGGACCATATTGTGCGGTCGTATAGGTGTGCTCTTTTCAGTCACAATGTAATAAATATGTGACCGAAAATCCTTGAATATTACAATGGCTCAATATAATGAATGGGTACGAATATAGGTAAAGGGCGCGGGAATACAATACATTAAATATATTATGTTTTAAAAAAAAGGCAGGACGTAATTAACGCTACTGAGTGATGGGTTTTTTTGTGGGAGTGGATGATTTATTGTAAAAATGATGACCAGTTGGGCGAAACAATAATGAAGAAAAAGACGCAAATTCCTAAGGTAAAAACTAAAAATCTTGCCAAATGGAGCGTCGTGAAAAATAAAAATTCCCATCCGCCAAATAACCGGTAATAAGTAGGTATAATACCAATAAAGACTGCAATATCTGTTCAAAATAATAAAATAAATAATAAATAAATAATACATGGTGTTAGGTGGTACCTCTTTATACCAATAGACGATTCTTATATGATTACACCTATACATTTATATTTTTAATAAATACCAGCTTTTATAAATAAATTGTCACGGTCGTACACCGCACACGATCAGTGGTTTCGTAAGTATCAGTTCGGTTTATATTATTATATTATTAGAAAAATTAAGTAGTTAGCCTCAATTTTTTTTGACCGGATATAATTTTGCAGATGTGAATTGCTTAAAAAATACTGCTAAATAATATCAACAGCAATAGACACGTTTGTTATATTATATACAATTAAGTTATAAAATAACTATAATATCAATTAAGTTTTTTGACCCTTAATATTGTTGTCGTTTTTAAAAAATAATTCATCAGATTAATTAGGTAGGTACCTACCTACGTTATTTTATAGATAGTTAAAATATCATTATTCACTATTAATTTTTTTAATAGCTTATCCGAATCAGATTAACTTGAGATATAATTATAATAATTAATTTGTTCGTGTGTTACAATAAAAATATTTAATTAAATAAATAGGTAGGTATCTAGTGATTAAATTATTTAGAAGGCCAAAATATACAACTGATAGAATAAATCATATTATATTGAATGAATCACGTTGATTGAAATTATTTTATCAGAAATATAATATAATAAAGCCGAGTGACTAGAATTAACATGGTTACCCTACAAAATCACCAGGCTGACTTTTATCAATAAAACCATAGTTATTCGTTATCTATATATATTAGTGAATTTTATGAACCACGGCTACGGGCTAAAGATAATGAACAAGAAATTCGTTCACCCAAATCGGCGTTAAAAAAAGCATACCGGTATTAGCACCCCATATCATTTATATGGTTCATTATCCCGGTGCGCCATGTGGTAACATTTTACACCGGTTTGGACCAACGAAATTCTAGTAGGTACAGGCGCGGACTGGCTAGGATGCTACAGCATCCCTTGCCCTAAAATATATTAAAATCGAATTTATGATATTTTTAAGGTTATTAAATATAATACTTGAATGTGTAATCACAGACCATAAATGTATTTTTAATTTTTTACCATACAACTGTAGAACTTTAAGTTATCTAATATTGTACAATTTTGTTTGAATGTTTGTTATAACTTGGTATTTATTTACGTTTTTCACGTAATTTCCATATTTTATTAAAACAAAATAAAATATTTTAATATTTTATAAATAATCTACATATTTTAAATTTGCCCCAAACATTTTTGTTATTTGCCCTAGCTATGTAGCATTCCGTGCCCTTGTTTACCAGTCCGCGCTTGAGTAGGTATACCTAAGTGTCAATCATTAACAGCGGTGAAGACTAAAGAATAACAAGTTATAATAAACATCGTTATAACTTATAACATATTATAAATACAACAAACATGCGCTCGCGAGATAAAAATAAACGTGAGAGATAACTTTTTTGCGAGGTCTGTGGAACTTGCACTTTTTTTGTATACTGAGTTGTTGGGTCATACCCAGAGGGGCACTCACTAAATTTTAAAAGCTTTTTACCTCCCATTTGTATAATAGGAAAATGTCATGTACCGAATATGTATTACAATTTATATTTTCTTATTATTAAATCACGTGAGTAAATGTTATGAAGCGTATTGGGACGATAGGGTAGGAGATTAATAGGGGTTAATTTTATTGAGAAAAAAAATACTATATGTTTGTATATCATATCGAAACAATACCAATTAAGAATTCCTAGTTGTACAATAAATGTACAGCAAACTGTTAAATATGACATATATTTTACCCGTCCTTGTCGAAGGCACTAAAGCAAGCGTCCATAATGATGCCGACCGCGCGCTCGGTGTGTATGCTGGAACGTCGATCGGTCGGCAGCGGAATCTAGCTGGCAAGTGATGTGCGTCCACGGTGTTGCGAATTTCCTCCTGCTCGTCGTTGTCGCGTGGTCCGCGTGACCGCGTCGAATGTCTATATTTACCGCGATTGTGTGTGGCGGTGTGTACAAAACGGCGGCGGTCGAAAAAACTCGCCGTCGACGAGAGCACCCGAACGGCGCGCCACGTACTCTCTGTATATTTCACTTGTATGTATGTGTGTGTGATTTCGTAGATATCTGAAAAACACAGAATGGAAAAAAAGTTATGAACCTAATCGATAAGACGTTTATAACAATATTTCGTATGTGCACGCAAACCTGTAACTGGTACTGACGACGACGACGACGACGGCTAGACGCGCGCGTGCAATGTGTCACATGGCAACGCGAACGTTTCGTTTAAAAACTCGGCGGTAGCGCGTCGACGGTAGGTAGCGGCGGCGGCGGCGATTCGATAGCTGTGGGGATGGAGAGGGGCCGAGCAAGAACGACGGAGTACCGACTACCGGCAGTGTTCGTGTGAAAACTGAAAAGACGAAAAGTATAACAAATTTTACCTATGCACATTTATTTAATATAAACATTATACATTTATACAGGTACCGCCAAAATGTGAACATAATATATTACCGCGTATGCGCGCTTTACCCCTCCCCACCACATTCATTTCCGCCAATTTTCATTAATGGGTTCGACTCCGCCTTTTCATTTATTATTTTTTTTCGTGACTGATTATTTTTTATTCATTACTTTTATGCTACCCATATTATTCTTTATAATTGTATGTTTTCCGCGCAAATCGAATGTGTATACACTCGCACACACAGTACACACACAGCATTACACCATCATTATCGCGCTAGAGCTCGTTTATATAACCAAAAGTGCACAATTTTTTTTTTGAAAAAAATTCGCCATGGCCAACGGGTTAAGTTTCATATTTGATAGAATTTTATTAACTATATACTATTTTATGTTTAACGATGACCCTAGCATCTGTTGACTGCAGATTATAAAACCAATGACCATACTGTAACGTAAAATCAATCCCCAAGAACAAAAGGTAAATCAATAATATTATAACTTTTATGCACACACCAACGTCATTGTAATTTCAATCACCTATGAAATTTAACTTACCCGAATCGATGAATGTCACAATCCATGAATTAATAATTATTGAATATAAATATAATATGTGTTTATAATTTTTTCATATAATTCATAATTCATAAGTCATTAGTTATTAGTCATTACCATACATTTAATTTTGTTGTACAAACATTTAAAAAGTAAAATTATATCAAGTTCATATTCATGTTATATTTTAGATTAATATATACTTAATGATTGCTCTCAGAAATAATAATAATTATCATTTACCATGCAGTCATTATTGGAAAAAAAAATTTTTAATTAAACATATTATCTATTTGGTTTCTGCGATATATAAAACAGTTCTATACGTTGGACAATATAACTACGTTTTAAAATAATTTTATTAAGAGGACGCTACAGTGCTAAAACCCGCATTTATTGTCTCCATCTTACAAGTGAGTAATATGGTAAAATTTACGCTCAGCAGCTCACGTTTAGCTTCGTTAGTTTAAAAATTAGAGTGAATCAACCTATTATGAAACAGTAAAAACATTATCCGTGTTCGTATGTCAATATCTTAAGAAAATTCAGTTTTTAAGCGAGTTATGAGCATTTTTAAATTACGTTATATTTTATGTACGCATAACTCTCTAGGAAATTGAATTATCTTAAAAAACCTTCATACGAACATATAGATAATGTTCTTATCAATAAGTCATAATGGGTCGATTTACTCTAATGTTTGAACCAAGCTAAACATTAACTGCTGAGTGTAAATTTGCTATGTTAGCACTTGTAAGTTGTAAGTAACTATGATTCCAAGAAACTATTTTTAATTTTATTTTGAAATTATATTTTTTTAGTTTTGATTTGTTTTACTACTCCCAGACTACCGGTTAATTTTAGATAATCACTATTTTTGACAACGTATATTTTATCTGTTATTATTGTTCCACATTATTACAACTAATTGATAAGATTATAATTTATAAGAAAAAAAATGTTTTGTTTACATATTATGAATATTTGACTATTAACGATAACTGATGTACAATTTGTTAATGTGAGATCAAATGCAATTCAGATTTATGTCTAAGGTCTGCGTCTTGAATTACGTATTGTTCTTGTTATTTAGAACAATGACTCATATATCAATTTGTGTGCTGGTATAAAATATGTCAAAAAAACTGATGTTGATAATAAATTAAAAATTATATCGAAGAATAAAGACGATTAGATAAATATTAATTGAACTACCTAATCGGCAATGGCTAATGGTTGCGATATTTAAGATGTTTTAGTGATGTAAATCGCCTTTAGTAAAAACTACATAGGGGACTCTCACATTTAATAATAAAACAATTATTTTATAATAAATACAATTTTAAACTTGATAATTAATATAATCTATTATTACTTTTAATTAAATAAATAAATGAGTAAATATCATAAAATATTATTACACAGAAGATCAGGATTTAAGCATTGAAGCATCTACTTGCTATTATAATTACTATGTTAAAATAATTACCTAGATGTTATTTACAATTATTAATATTATAAGTTTTATATTATATAATGTATTCGTATTTTACATAGTTATAGGTAAGTTTGTTTTTCTTAAATTAAAAATACATTTTTACGATATTATGTATATATATTATTATGTACATATAATTACTAATTACTAATGTTATTGTTTTAATAATTATTTATTGACCAATAAAAATAAATATGAGTGTACCTTTATAGGTTACATAAAAGAACAGATTTCGAATAATAAAATGTCAAAGTTCAAAAAGTTTACCCTTCACCTTCAAGGATTTTATTTTATTTTGACGCTGTGTACATAATATAATGTATAAAAAGTGTTTCTAAAGAATTGCGTGTTTGAATTTTGTGGAATATCACGAACTTTGCAATTTATTATAGATGGCAAAACTTTGATGGTTTATGCTATAAAATTATTGACGCAAATGTAATTGTTTTAGTTTTAGTCAAAACAACAATTAGACCAATAAATGTTATAAGAAGCGGGGGAGTCGATTTGCTGTAGGTAATAGTAGGTGTTGAGTGTGTACTTCGTCATTGAATATAGGTCACTTTATGTGATGAGTCATTGCATACGAAAAATGATTCTGATCGGATACTGTAAATTCTAATGTCGGACGTCCGTCTCTATTTCTAAGGATATATCGTTTAACTAATTTATATTTTATTATTTGTATATTTTGTATATAATATTTATTATTTACGATTTACTATACAGGGAATTAATTTTTATATTAGTAAAGTTTCTATTTGGTAAGTTAAACTGATTTTCGACAAAAATTGCTCATATTATATAATTATTATTTTAATATCATATATTTATTATTGTCATCATTAACTCAAATCAAAACTGACGTATAAACCGATGAACGTTATAAATAGCTTAAAATAACTCTAAATATTTTTAAAATTAAATGTTGTATAGAAAATATTAAATAATATACCTACGAAATAGCAGTAACTTCCAGTCGCCAAGATTAATATTTTTTTAATTACAACAAAATAACTAAAATCGTTTGAGGAAAAAACGCTGTTAGATTCTGAGCTGAGCGATGAATGTATATTATTTTTTTTTTATGAATTAGCTATTCATAGCTATTTACACATTATAGTGATTGAGAGACATAAATAAAATATAAATAATAAAGTATTTACAATATCAGACATGACTACATGAGTATTGTTTTAAAGCATGGAGCATGGCCTAACACATTGCATTCATATATAAGGACATTTGTCTGGTTAATAATAATTGCCTACTGGTGGTGGTGGTACCGGTGGTGTAAATACCATACCAAATCCAAAACGCAGTTGAATATATATTATATATAATTATACACCTATAGATATTTATCTGTAGGCCAATTACTCAATAAAGTCTCTATATAATATTTGGTATTAATAATAATTTAAACGCTGTAAGTTCCATTCCAAAACGCAGTGCATAGGTATTGCAGAAAAACGGTAGGTATTCTGCAGTATACCTACACAAGATATAAGAAATATATCGAAATATTCTTATAGAAATATAAGAACTACGGTAAATGTAATATGTATAGATTTATTTCTGAAATATAAAAAAAGCGAATGAAAATTATTTATAACGTTTAAAACCGGCTTTATAATTTACATACATAAATAATTCTATATAACATATAAAGGTATATCATATTTTTACTTAACAGTTCAAAAACAATTATTCTAGAGGTTCACATTCTTATCAAAAACCAGTACCTAACATATATTTAATACCTACTTTTTTTTTTTAAAGAATATTTCCAATTTATACATAACAATTAGCATAATAAGTAAATTTGATGGTAATATAAATAATAAATAATAAACAAGTGAAAACCGTGAGAGAGGAGGCAAGCAAATATAGTGACACTTCTAATATATTATATTGTGTTTTAAATTTTTTTTTTTGACAGTTCTAAATATCAGTTTATTATGTTATTATAACAATTGTGTAAAAGCGTCTCTTGCCCACTTTATTTTTAGGCTTCTAATAAGATTTCCAGAAATGGTTTGAGAGGACATTTGGGAGATAAATGGATTTGTTGTGGAATCTATAATAAAGTATTGATGGACTAAATTGTTGAGTGAACGATATGTAGGTCATTTTGTAAGTTTGTGTTAGAGACATACCAAGGGCATCCAGTTATTATAGTCGTAGGCTAATCACCTGAAATGCATCCAGTGGGCGAATGTTGGACAGTTTAGCTTGGCCCCAGATTTGGATTCCGTACGACCAGATAGGTACTATAATAACTTTATAAATGAGTACTTACCTATGTTGTTTTTTTAAGCTGAGTTTGGACTTAAGGATTTGGCGGAGAAGGTTAGGTTACTAACCGTGAGTTGCGCTGCTTTCAGTACCTACCTATTTAATTAATTATTTTACTATTTTCAATAAATTAATAATTAAATAATTAATTACATCCGATTTAACAATAACTAGCTATTAATAATTATTCTGTAGTTGAAAATGTATAAAATGTATAATTTTTATAGCAAAGGATTGAAAATTTAAAACAAGGTGCCTTATAAATAGTTCATACTATTATACGTACCAATAGTACATAAAAAGTAAAAAAAATATATGCAAACACAATTTTTTACAGACATTTTTAGTTCAAATTTGAACAAAGAATATAATTATATTTTATACACATAATGACATTTCCAAATGCAATGTTTTTGGCAAAAATGTATTCAACTTTCTGTACGTTATTACTAATAGTAAAATAAATTAAAATAGCAACAATATCATAAAAATATACTTAGTAATGTAGGTCTTAGCTCAGAATTTTTTTCGTTACAACGATTTTATATTATTGAATCCAAAATTAACACATCCATTACAGTGACCCACACCTAGTAAACAGTAGAACGGTATCTACTTGCCCATCCTTTTAAAAATTATTATTGTTGGATAATAAAGTCATTGGTCGAAAAAGGATATCATAGATATGGCTTGTAGTGATAATCCGGTTAAACCATAATATAAAAGTTATATTATCAATCATATTATTACGTTAAATTCGTAATTATATATTGACTTTTACATAAATATAGGTATAAGAACTGTTGGTAAATTGATAAACTTTTCTGCGAAATTTAAAATAGAGGAAATAATATTATGCCAATAAAAAAAATTTAAGCTAACCTATCACGCTAGTGGTCTTTACTGTCAACGTTTCAATGAGAATTTATCATGCTAAACACAAATTTATTTTCTTTAACCGTTATTGATTGTATTTCGTGTATTTAGTTTTAGCATAAAATTGGTTCTTTGAAAATAAAAAATAAATTATATGTTTATACGATTTCCATTCTATAATTATATTATATTTTATTAGCTTGCAAATAATTGAAATGATTAATATTTCTTTTGAAGATCGTACATACCATTTTTTAAATGGATAACATATTATTATAGTACCTACTTATTGCTAATAATAAAGGTTAAATAACAACATTTCTTAATAAACTGCTACATGAAAAACGAAATTTTTATCACTACCTATTGGAAAATATATCAAAGCTCGTTTTAATACATTATCTAGGTATGGTTTCTCAATTAATTTATACAAATACAAATAACTATAAGACACAAATAATTGTTTTAATTTAACAAATTATTCTTATAAATTTAATTTTGGCCACTATAGTGATTTTATTTGTAAAAATACATCTGCGATCTGTCTATAAATCATAATATATTATAGATAGCATTATATGATACATAGATATAATATAGGTATTTAAGATCACATTTCGAAAACTATAAACTTTTTTCTACAATGAAGAAAACTGAAAACTGTGTTATCAATAGACTATTATTATTAATTGTGTATTAAAATAAAGATTAAGTATGAGTATGCGGCAATTGTATGACCACATAATATGCATCATATAATTTAGTTTAGAAAATCCCATACGATCTTTGAAGGCGATAGACAGCATGGTCGTATTAAGGAGCAAAACAATAATTTATTAATAGATAAGCATACAGGTTAACAATATGTATTTAATAGTATCCAGTCGGCAGTATTGCCATAGCATTTTACATTTATTAATATATTATATATTATATTAACTTTTTAACTTTTAAAGAACGTAACTTCTACATATGTACAATCAGTATGCCTGTACCTATATCTATATACTATTTTAAATGCATCATTACATTTTATATGAAATTAAATAACCAATAGTTAAGCAAATACCTACCTAAGTACCTTGTATCTACACAAACTATTCTATACAATTATAGGTATTAAAAATATTTCAATATTTCTATCCCTATACATACAGGCATCAATAAATTATGAACATTTCCAAATTATAATATTTTATATAGTTATAACTATAAAATTAAAATAGCAATAAAAGCCTACGAGGTGTACTAGAATATTTGTTTACTGTTAAGTATAATTGATAATAGTAATTCACTCAAATATTAAAGCTAACAACATAAGTTTGGTTCTGCTGTTAAGACGGAGACAATACACGCGTGTGCCGAGTATGAGTCCTTAAATGTAGTAATTTTTACTTGTATATAAATTAGACTATTAGAGCATGCGATTAGCTTAATTATAAAAAAATAAGTGAAGAGTACTATATAATGTAGATTGTAGAGTGATTCACCAAGCATGCTCCCCCCTATTTTTACCTTTAATAATAAAGCTATTCATATTCTGATTTTTAGAATGTATATTATATTTAAAATTGTAAAGACAATCTTTTAAAACAATTTAATGTACCCAATTCAAAATTCGAACGAATAGTTTCTCAGTTATCAAAATGTTTATAATAAGAATAATAGTCCTTAAAAATGAATTTACAAAAATTTAAAATAGATGTTATATCTATGATCTATAGCATTTATTTTATTTGGACCATTTTTCCAAATTATGAATGTTGATGATTAATATAAATTACTAAAATGTTCAAATCGCCATAACCCCCATACCGTCTAAACCCATTATCATAGACCTATTATCATTAGTACACTGCAAAATGAAATAACTCAAAACTATACGCTAGTTCGAATTTTGATTTTGATAGGTACGTCTATATTTTCAGAAACATTCTTTGCTAAATTATTTACAGCAAAATAAGGGAGGGGGATCTGAAGATGATGATTTTTGAAACATCAGTCAGTTTCGTATTTTTAACAAATCAACAATATTGACTTTATAGTTTATAATATGTGCATACATTTTACATATATACTGACTGTTTTGTCTATTATTGTTTTCACGTTAAATAACTCGTGCATATGATTTTAACATTTTTCAAAATGATTCGCGTTATGTCGATTAACTGATGGCGAGGCGAACATTTTCACTAATATTTCACATTTTATTCAGTATACAGTATTTTATAGCCACGGGTGCGGTATAATTGCGTTATAATATATAATATTAGCTTTGCGTGTAAGCATAATTTGGATTCTTTGGTTTACTCAGTGGTGTATTTACAAACTTTTTTTGGAGAAGGTGTCATAGTAATGAAATAATTTTATAAATCAGTATACAATGCTTAAACTCAGTTTTGATTTATTTTTATATAAACATTCCAAAGATTAGTTTAGATATATCATTAATTTCAGAAAGTCGATACTTTTATTGATAAAAAAGGTAGTGTTTGATGAGCTGAAATTATAAGCATTAGCTGAAGCCACATGATTTTTTTTTCTTGTTACACACTTGCACCGCATTAGATGTATATATAGACTGTGTCGGTATCAAGACATAATTTGAGTTATTTTTTCCTGTTATAATTATTTTAATATAGGTATGTACCTACTATACGACTATACCACAAGAATGTTACAATTTACGTATTTAATTTATAAATTTAATTTTTGATACCTTATTCTTTTTCTTAACTTGGCGTTACGTTCCTAAATCTCTACCCGTCCTCTCATTTATATATAACTCTATATCGCCTTTCCATCAATTTATTCTAACCACTATTAAACATCCTATGTACGAGATAGCTTACGAAGCTCTTCTGTACACCACGCATTGCAGGCACATTTAGTAAACCTTTTCCCAGGATATTCTTCTTCTGAGCTTAGGGTAACTTCTCCCGTGGTAATAATAGTCTTTTTCGGATTTTATTGAAAGCAATTTTGTAGACTTCATTGTGAATTATACGGACGGTTCCGTTTCTTCTCTTTCGGCCGGTTACTCCTTTTATATTCCCAATTTACACATTTCATTTATAAGCAATTCACCTCCTTATTCATCTTCCTTCACAACTGAGTAAGTGTTTTGCTATAATCGAAGCGCTCAATTTTATCTCTTCTCTCCCAAATAAAAAGTTTTTAATTGCATCGTATTCAATGTCTTGTCTCAAATCTAATTTTTTTAGGACTACAACATAATATTATATTTTCATTCATTCATGGTTTACTTAAAATTATATTTTTGTATAAATAAAATCGATATAGTAAATCGAACATTTTTAAAACCATTACTTATGTTTAAAATACAACAAAATAATAGTGGTTTAATAATGGTTTGTAGCTTAATTTTTGTAATTCATGATAGTAGTAAGTGATGTTTATATTTTAATATAAATAATTATTATGGACAATAATAAACAATTAACACAGTGAAAAACTAATATTGAACAAATATTTAGGTAATGTAAATAGTAAGTACTTACTCTATTTTTGTGCCGTTTCTCTGACAACGTTTCATCGACCTACAACACCAAACAGTACCAGTTTTCAGCATTCTATATCACATTATATATTCATTCACTATAAATATTTCACTGTGTTAATTGTTAATTATTTGCCATAATAATTATTTATATTAAAATATAAACATCGCTTACTATCACCAGTGTACATCATAAGACCTGTTGTGCTTCCTGAAGTCTGAACTGAAGTATAACTTTCACCACGACTAACGTGATTGAACACCCTGCAGACTACCACGCGTGTCCGCGTCAAGTTATTACAATTTATTATTCAATATACCGACTTAATCGATTTGATTTGATTTTAAAATAAGAATCCAATGTTTTAATTGGCTCCATTTAACTTAAGGACTTAATAAAACAGTAACTCGTAAATACATAAATTGTAAACTTTAAACTTGTACGAATGCGAGACCCTACGTCGTGTCATCGTTATTCGTCAAGAACACTGAATAACACTAAAAACAATATACAAGTGAAATTGGTTAATCATGAAAGACAGTTGATGGAATTGAAGACAATGGATAGAATAAATAATAATAATAATGGGTTCAATGGTGAACAGTCTAGAAAATTAGTAGTAACCTTTTTTCAATACTGCAATAGCTGTATTTCGACTTGCAGAGTTGAAAACACCAATATCGTACATCGGTTTTATTAAAAGTCTAAAAATATTTTACTTTCTCCTTTATAATTTACAAAATATACCACCTATAATTATATTATTGGCTTGTTTACAATTTGAGGTCTTCAGACATTCTCTGGGGGGGGGGAGTAGAAACTCCCAACACCACCCACATAAATACACCAATGAGTTTATTAACAACGAACAAGTAACAGCAGCTAAAGGGTTGACTATTTAAAGCTGTGATTATTTCAAAGGGCTGCTGCCAGCTGGTGTAAAAGTTAAATATAAGGCTAATTTTTAATTTTTAAAAAAATC
The DNA here is from genome assembly GCA_022818045.1 of Neotoxoptera formosana. NCBI lineage: Eukaryota > Metazoa > Arthropoda > Insecta > Hemiptera > Aphididae > Neotoxoptera > Neotoxoptera formosana. Next base: position 21,950,870 of record CM040633.1, on the reverse strand, counting down.
TACAAGCATACATTTTATCAATTTTTTATTACTATTATTTTTTTTGTATACCTGAGAAAAAGCTGATTTGACCTCAGATTAGCTTAATTAGCTCGAGACTTGCAAAATAAGTTGGACGAACATTTTCACGAACACCTGACGAATTCACACGAATTTGCTCATTTCGCATTCAGCTTGATTCGTGTTCTTTGATCTTTTAATTTTACAGCCCTCCGGGACGATAGTCCACGAATCATTCGTTAATATTTTTGAGCCTAATTTGGTCCATAAATGCCTACACACTATTCACGAGTTTTAAAAACCGCAGGTCACAGACCGACGAAAAAAAGCCTGTTTAGCTGACATTATTGCACATTAGTAATTTTTTAGCTACAGCTTGATATAATACGTATAAAAATATACTTAAATTTATTGAAGATTAAGTAATTATTATAGAACATAATATATTAATATTATATATTAAGTTTAACATCGATGGTCCTAGTCCTTAGGGGTCGTATTCTCATGATAGGTATGACAACGAGTGTTTGCCGGAATCAGCGCAACAAGATTGTTGTAACTACAGACTAAGTACTAAGTACTATTTAGTAATAAGTTGATTAGGAAAAGTATCTATTTTAAAAAATGAACTGGATGGAATCGAAGGTAAACAAAATTCGTGAAAGTTACCAGTGGCAGATAGTAGATACACAAAAATATTTTAATCTGATATCAATAGGTGATGATGCGGCTTCAGCGTGATCTTAATTTTTAATAGTGAGTAACTTATACTATACAACTCAATCATAATCCTAAGCACTAAGTAATACGGTTTTTCAGTAAAACTAAAACGAATAAGGTGTACTCACGTTAAGTATGGTTAAAAACTTTAAAAAAAAAAAACGTTTAATTTACTAAGTACGAATAATATTATCAAATTTATTATCAAATCCATGATGAAGCACTTAAATACAGGCCCTGGGCAGTTCGGCCCCGTGATAACAGACCAGATTTAATCTCATGGAATAATCGCTGAAATCGGGGCCAAACGAAATGAGTACAAGTTGTAGATCCTCAACTTAAATTAAATACTTAATATCTTTATCACAGTTGTATATCAGCAGGCTGTAACCACGGTCTTATAACCGAGCTACAATCGTGGTCTTTATCATGATCAACACTAGTTGGGTAACGTGTGACCATCATTTTGTTACTTATGTATTAAATATTATACAGAACACAAGTTTAGCATAAAAAAGATGGTTAACCACTGTCTAGATTGAACAATACTGTTCAACCAAATACCAATCAGTTCTAAAATATTTTTCAAGAAATCACCAAAATAAATCACACGAGTACACGACACACGCAAGAAATAATATCAGTTATAACTTATAAACTTATAAGAAAAGAATACATAATGTCATAATATAATATTTTAATATACCTTATATACCCAGATACCCTAATTATATACTTACTTCAATACTTGTCTATAAATACACCTAATTAGTTAACGTACGTTCCACTGTAACCATTTATTTTTGGGACAATATCTCAGACTGTACATTGAATACCTTTATACCTACCATATCTGAGAAAACAATAGCTCCAGCCCTGAATGGAAAAATGTACTACATAGGTGTAAGTATGAAAAATATTTAACTTTTAATTGCTTTTGAAGTTGAACTCCTTAAACAATGCTAGGCATGAAATAGATAAAATAAAAAAATTATATAATTTAATTTTGTTAACTCTATTTGTAGACTGGAAAATATAATAGTCTTGGTCAGAGGGTTTGATGTCAACACAACTATTTTAAATGCATTGGTTGCCAGAACAGACTAAAATAGAGGATTATCTATCGTAGTCGGTGGTTGGCGCTTGCCGTTTAACATTTAGCCTATAGCAACATTTATCTACAAACAGAATAGATGGCTATGTAGGCGTTTAAGCATTGATAAAAAAAAAATATGTCATTTTTCATTGTGATTCAACACTGTATCAGATGTTACAATTTGCAATGGGTTTAATTTTTTGTAAGCACACAAAATAAACTCTTATGAAAATAAGAAATATTGAACAAATTTTTAGAGCTCTAGTGGATAAAGAAGTAAAAAATTAGTTGTTTACAATAATTTGTATAAAAACAGACAAATGGCAATTGGTCTAAATGTATTAGGGTTAGAATAAAGTCAGATATAAAACAAATTTTAATTCTTTAAATGTGGGTTAAAAAAAAATAACACCAAAACATTAATAGCAAAAATATTTTATATAATATAAATGTTTTATTTATTTTTTTATAATTTATTAAATACAATAATAATAATATTATGTTATATATATATCCATTCATAATTAAATTATTAGGTATATGTTTCTAAACTTATATTAAAATATATTAATAACCAATAAACAATAAACATACCTGTAATTCAGACACTAAAATAACATAATTCCAGTTAGGGATGTTATAACATAATTCTAAAATAAACGTTTGAGTACAATGAGATTTTTTAAAATAAAAATAAAATAAAAATAATAATATTGATTATTAAAAATATTAATAATTGCTAATAAAAAAAGATATCTATTTTATGGTTTGTTGGGACAAACAAATGATTTGAAAATTGTGTAGAATTCATAGGCGAAATAAAAATAACATTTAGAGGCATAATCGGTGGAGATGTTGACTAGTCCTAACTTAAGTATTTCTGATTTTACCCGGCACATAACTTTTATCAATTACTGGTTCTTGTAGGAATATGTGAAGACATCTTTCATTTTGTGCCAATGGATGACCAGCAATTCTGAAGTAAAAATACAAAAAAATATGCAATTAATGATGGAGAACATTATATTTATTATAATAATAGATATCTATAATTAATACTTATATATTCAATAGCATTGATACCATAAATTATAAATTTTATTTTTATTTTTTTTATCAATTGTACATTTCAATCAAAACTATGGTAATACTACTTCTATGTAATAATAATTAATGATATAAATATCAGAATATATAAGTAATAAATATTAAATTTAATATGTAAAAATATACTTGTTTATAAAAACTTCAAGGCCTTTTCGCCGTTCTTCAATAAATTCTTCTTCAAATATACCATCATCATTTCGGAACGGCATTTGTCTTTTCCATGCTTTACCGGGTAAAGGAGGAACAACAATCTGAAAAACATCACATTTCGATTATAAGAAACCGCACTTTAAGTAGTTTAACAAGAAATCACCATTTTAGATGGGCTGGGCTGAGCCATTCTAAAAGAGATTTTTAAATTTTTGTATTCCATTAAATTTTTTTTTTAACTAATACACAGTTGGATAACTTTTTATTTTAAACCATAGAGTAAAGAATATACTATAAACTAACTTTACACATTTTTTAACATAATGTTATAGTAATAATAATGAAGTTATATTTTTTTTAATTTTTAAATAATTATTTTGTTATTATAAAATATCTATAATTCTCGTAAGATAAAAATCCATACCATACCGTTCATACGTTTATTGTAAAAAAAAATTAAAAATAAATAAATATAGATTTATAATTCCCGCTCAAATTTTTAAAAATATTTTATAATCTCATTGGATTGTCAGTGTTACCACCATATTAGTATACTAAATACTGATTACGTTCAAACCGATCGACGATAACAAAAGTCAGTAGTTACTAGTTAGTACGAGTACTTAACTGAGGTAACTCACAAATCGCCGCTCAATAAACATTAAAATAATTTAACTCGTTAGTTGCAAGTCGCTACCTATTTAAAATTGTAGTTTTGTTAAGTTTAATTGTCTATTTTGTGTATTGTAATTTTAGTTAATATTGACTATTTACAATTAACGTAGTATAAAAATAGTGTCATGTAGTTAAACAAGCGACTCACTTCCATTTTTTTTAACAGAAATTAAAACAAAAGTATTTAAAAAAAATGACAACTATAGATTTTACAGCTGTACCTAACACATCGGCAAATGAGATTCAAGAAAATGTTACTACACATAATATTCTTGTTCTTACAATAATAACTCATTACATAAAAGAATATGCTAAGAGATTTCCAAAACCTATTGATAAGCCATTAGATGTTGTGCGAACCTCAAAGTTTCATCGTACATTTAGTATGCTTGCCTTACACTTAATTCAATGTCCTGATCTTACGTTTAGTGAACTTATCAATTTAATATCATGCGGAAAATACCAACTACCTCAAACCTTCATTCAAACGTTTCAGTTGGAAGTATATCATATGATTAATACTAATCTTAACACTTTAGCAGAAATGTTCAAAAATTTAGATGGTACCTCATTAGACAACGGATTACCTAAAGTACATCAAATAAAAATTATTAATGGCAGTAGTCCCGTTGGCATATTTATACGACGTATAATGGTATTTTTCAATAAAATGCAGTTTTTACAGACCGAAGCCGTTATAAAGGAAGTAAAAATCCATTGCGGTGCAATATTGAACAAAATGCCGGTAAGAATAATGACAAACTAGAGTTTGTTAAATGACATTCATAAAATTTAATTATTTTTCAGGGATTCAAAACCAAGAAAGTAGTATCAAATGAAAAAGAAGAACTTAGTCCAGAAGCTATAGAAATGATAAAAATAACTAAGACAATCAATGAAATTATTGAAATGATTAACATAAATTATCAGGGAAGTTTTAATCAAGTTAGTAAGTACTACAATGCTCGTTCTTGGTCTCCACGACAAGTAGAACTTTTTATTGCACAACAAGTTAAACTATTGAAAATTAATGAATCTGTTGCCCTTGATCCTCCAACTCTTCAATTAAAATTAAAAGACATTCTGCGAGCCAATCCTGACCATTTTGACGTACATTATTTAAACTATCTAAATTGTTTAAGGGTGAAAGAATATTGTGGGGCAGTAAATAGTGTACAACACTATTTCAGTCGTCAAACTTTTAGGGTTATAAATGTAGATGAAAAAAGTAGAGGTTATCAATACACATCTCTCAATATGGCCATATTGAATGCATATTTCAATCATAATGAAGAAGCTATAAGTTATTTAAAAGAAAGTATAGCAGTAGCTCATCAAGTAAATGATCATGTTTGCTTACAGCATGCACTCATGTGGATGTATACATTGAGTAAAACAAATAAGTCAACTATGTTAAGATGTTCTGTAACTAGAAGCAAAGAATTAGAACTACATCAGATCACTTCATTTAGCTTACAGTCTATGGCTCAATATTTGGTTGAAAACTCTGAAACTCCATCAATAGTTTTTGAAATATTAAAGAAAAGTGAGATATATAATTATTTCAATGGTTTGACTGATCTGCGCATGACAAATAATGTACAAAAAGCGGCGATTTGGAATACATATGGTTATCAACGTATATCAACAATACATTCTTTATTAGTCTTAGAACATGATCAATGTAACAAAGATGTTTATAATATAGAGAGTAAATGCATAGCTATGTGCAATATTATTAATGATTTGATCGCTCACGGAGATTATTATCTAGCTCCCATATTAATTAATGAAGTTTCTCATATTTTTCCATACACACATAGCAAATTCTGGATAATGGCTGAACAGTATTTAAATTTCACCTTAGCTATGAATAAGGAAGAATGGCCTAAAGCCGAATTAGCAGCTAAACAAATGGCTTCTGTTAATATAACAGAAAGTGCATTGCGATTAGGAGAGATGTATTTAAAAAAAGAAGACTTTGTTGGTGCTACAAATATGGTGAAAGATTTAATGGAGAATAATGAGGAAAACACAGTCTTAACTAGATTACGGGCATACTTAATTGCTGCCAAAGCAAATGAAAGTGCAGCACTAAATTTACTTATGGACGCAAAATTGATAGCTATTAAATATCATTTGATGTATATGACTGCAATTATAAATGTTGAGATTGCAATTGTTTTGATGAAATATGATTATCCTCATAAAGCATTAAGATTATTACAAGAGACGAAACAACATATTTATTGTGGCATTAATGTTTATGATAAGGCATACACAGATTTACAAATTATTAAAGCAAAGATGATGGCTAATATAGTTGATGAGTTTGATCACAGTCGAGAGTTTTTAAACAAAATTTATGATAAATTAAAAAAAATTGCAGAGAAATTTCATTCAATAGAAGCCATAGTAGAGTTAAAAGAAGTAACATATTTACAAGCATTAATAGCAGACGAATTGGATATGAAACAAAACCGAAACAAGCATGCAATGGAATTCAGACACTTAGAAGAATACAAAGTTCAGCAGTAATGAATAATACAATACAAAATAATTTAACATACTTGTAAACTGTTATTGTATGCTAAATTACGTTATTGTATTGAATTTGTAATAATATAATAACTTATAAGTCGTAACTATGAAATGTGCATTTTGTTCTTTCAAATCGAAACTAAACAAAATTCTTTTATTTGTCTAATAATTATTCTTGTACAGTAAGTATTCAACTAAACCTTAACTTCATAGTACTGTGTAGGCCATTAAAGAAAAGTAAAATAGATGGTGTTAAGTTTTTAAAGGGAGTAGAAAAAATTTCTAATTATATGAGAAATATGCATGTTTTACATGTATTAATATTAAAATGTTATAATATCATTAATAATCAAATGTAATACACTAGTACCTACATATTATAGAAAATATTAAATATGTGGTTAATTAATAAATTATTGTATGATTTTTTAAAACAATTTTTTATTATTATTATTTTACTATACATTATTGATAAAACATGCTGGTAAAAATTATGAGGTTTTATGTTATATTCATAGTTAAATGTTTCCACTAAAAGTAAATGGATGTGAATAAATATTTTGTTTGAAAAGGTGTAAAGAACTAACAGGAAAATATGAATTTTAAAATTTAGTTTTTCCTTTCTTTGTGTATGTAATTAAGTCTACTCGTTTAATGTAATTTTAGAGTGGTAGCCTTATAAATTTATGATATTCTTTTTAAAACCTGAACAATTTGTTGATTATAACAAGTCTGAAACTTATACACTAGCCATTGGCAGCATCTGTTAAATTGCCAGTGTAGGTGTATACCTTTAGATATACAAATTACATTTGAAAGCATAATTAATATTCTAATGATTTAAATTTCACTCATAAAATTAAAACTGAATGCTCATATCTATTACCAATAATTATTGTACAGATATTTTTTTACTGAAAAATAAATTATTTGATAACATGATAATTAACCACACAATATCAGTTCTACATTTGTTAAACTATTGAAAGTAAAATAACACAAATGCTCAGAAATAAAAAAAAAAATAAGATTACGTATCAAAATTCATTGCAACAGAGTAAACCAGAAAGTCAACTAAATAAAGATTATGTTTATTCATGACCCATTACTAACATTTTAGATCAAATATTTCTTTTTATATTTATTGAAAAATGAACAAAACTTTAAAAACTCTAGGGTTGGATAGATTTTATTTTTAACTTCAAAATTAGTTTTACCTACCAATAAACACTGACTTAAATTTTTTTAAATTTATTAAGCATTTTGCTTTATTAGATAAGCATGTTGTTGGGACAAATATTATGACAATAATAACTTATAACTTAGCCACATAGGTTTATCCGTATATGATGTAATATTGACATTTGAAAAAAGTTTTGGTATAAGTAGAAATTACACATTACCTTACTGTCTCTTTCTAGTTCATTGCGTAACCATTCAAAATCACTGTAACGTCTACGGACACTGGATTCTTTGACCTTAAACACTGGTAGGTTTGTCTGAAAATAATCAATTGAGTCACACAAGTGACATCAGTCAATATGTTCTACACAATACAACGACTACAAAATGTATACAGGCAACTCACACGCATGCGAACTTCATAGTCGGTGTAGCGTTTTTTGGCCACACCGTGAGTTATTGGGTTCAGTATATCAATTTCCAAGAAATTGGCTGGAGCCGCATAAGCATCATCTAATGTTTGCTTCTTGACGTTCAACCGCCTGGTAGCTTCGGCTGTGTCAACCATTTTTTTAAAATATTCTTATGGCCGTCCCTTACTCGGCAGTATAGCCGAGCGTTGCGTCGCGATCGTACTATTCGTACTTGCGCGATGAGCGAAAATTGTTTTTTTTATTTCGCGCGATAGAGGAGTATCTAGGCGTCCTTGGTACCGGTACACTAAAGCAAGAACAGCAAACGATGACGTAACGACAAAAACCAGCAGACTCAAATGAACAAAAAAAAAAAAACCAGAAATGAAAAAAAAGTTTGCAGATTAATTGGTATTTCCTGTTGATCTGAACTCGATAAATCTTGTCGACGACCTACGACGTGATAACGAAACAATTGAATTACAATATTAATGTATCATAAATATAACAACACGATATAATTCACAGCAATAATAATAATAGACCAAATTTCCGATTTCGTTTAATCGGGACAATTGAGGCGTTGATGATAATGGCTTATGGGTTTTGTATACGACTTAGAAACTAAATAATAACATCAGCGAATTCTCAAACACGACCACTGACCACTGTCACGGAAATCGTGAAATGATCGACGGACGAGATAACGACGGAATGACACGCATGGCCAGGCTAGCCAACCGACCAGACACTGGTCGAGTTGATAATGGGCGTTGATAACAACGAGAGCGCGCGCGCGACACGGCCGCTGCCGATAAATATATTTACCGAACCAAACAAGTATTAAGTATACCTATAGCATTAAACGTCCCAATATCCCATATTCCCATTGCGTCTATTAAATATTTATTTATTATTATTATTAATTATTATTCGGATCACCTAATTAGCTATTTAGCTGAGGCCTGAGAGTCGTTTTTCAGGGCTTTCGGACGACGTTTATCATTGAAATCGACTGACAAATCATGGACCGACGGCACATCTCACACTTTCCGTTGCGTTTTTGACATCTCGACTCCGCAACTGAAATAATATAAATTGATTGACCTTTTGCTAAGACGTTTTTTAACCGGACGACTGCCATGGACTTTGTTGTACTAATTGCTATCGTTGTAGTGTTCTACTTCGCTATTCTGTTTTTGGACTTCACGTTCAAGGTGGGTGAAGTATAGTCTTAATTTTGCTGTCTGAATAATATGATGAGTGTCTCTGGCTATTTGATCATCGATGTTGATCAACTGATCTCATCTCTCAGCAGTAGATGCCGAAACAAGAGACCAGTCAATTTGTTTGATGACCTGTAGCAACTGAACTCCTGAAGCTTATCACAAATTATAATTGTTTTGCATGTTTTTATTTTAGTCCTGTTCACACTATCCATATTTAATGTTAATGCAAAAGACAGGATTAAGTGTTGGGCCGTTTCAATTACGATGGTATACAACGTCATTGAACCGTCTAATACTAAAAATGTCGTTTTGGCATCCAAAATTCCAAACCAATTGGTTTACTTTTGGATCCTGGATTACCATTTGTTTGATTATACCATCTATATGTCTGGTTATTGTATCTACTGCCCAATTGTGCAAAAAAATATTCACGGAACCTACTAGTGATCCATCTAGCAACCAGCAAGAAACATTTCTTGAACCGATAGTAAGTAAAATATCGATTAACACTTTCAATGCCTTTGACGTGTTTTTGCTTCAACAGACTTTATTCCAACAGTCGAAAACGTATACGTTTATATCTGCTTTAATTAAATTGATTTTATTTTAATACATTTTGAAACTTACATAGGCCATAGACGGTGAAATCTAAATTTAAATGCATGGTTGGTTTTAGTTTTCATTCTTTTTATATTCTAAATGCGTAATGCATCGCAGTGTAACTGCCGAAATCACAGGAAGCATTGAAAATGTTAAAATCCATTATTGTACATAAAGTTTTTCTTAATTAAATATTTTTACAGGTACCTGGTATCAATTTACCAATGTCAGACTTAGGCTATTATGTATTTGCACTTATGTTTTCAACGGTTTTCCACGAACTAGGACATGCATTAGCAGCGATCCGGTATTTGACTATTTATTAAATCAGTTATTAGTTATAACTTATTACTAATATGTACTTGTGCAAGTATAATGCCCTGTAAACACTTATTAAACATGAGTTATTATTGTGAACAGGGAAGACATGCATGTGGAAGGTATTGGTTTAATGTTAATTTTGATATTACCTGTGGCTTATGTCCATTTGGATGACATTACCTCCTTGCCAAGCAGCAAACAGCTTCGAGTTATGTCGGCTGGCGTGTGGCACAACATAGTTCAAGCTCTAATGGCCTATCTTGTTTTATGGCTCTTACCATATATGTTGTTTCCGTTTTTCACAGTTGGGCTTGGTGTCATGACCACCAAAATAAACCAGGTAATTAGCAATCAAACATATATTTTATTTTTGCCTTGTTTTAAACAATAATACTGTGTTCTGAAGAACATCTCATATTAAGGAAGTTCCATATCTATTATATTTTGAATATTATTATCTTTCATATTGTACGTGTCACAAAATATAAATAATAATAACTAAAAATATTCTATTATTCATTTTTAGACCACTTTCTTGGTTTTTTATGTGATAGGGTGAAATAGGTGAATAGGTATGAAAAACAAAGATTATGCACTGCCCTATGGCATAATACAATTTTAAAAGTCCATTATACATTTTATAATTGATGTTATAGTATTATGTAATAATGTGGTAATATATTAATAATATTTTCCATGTATTTTTTTGTTTTTAGAGATCGGGTGTTAATGGGCAAGGAGGACTAGTAGTTGGTGATGTTATTATTAAATTGGGAAATTGTGATGTACATGATTTTGGTTCATGGATAGATTGTTTAAATCGCACTAAGTCAAGTGTAGATTCTGGATTTTGTCTATCACCAGAATTTGTTCAACATCATGATGAAACAAAACCAGGTAAATATAAAACTATGATTTTCAAAATGTTTTATATTACTCAATATTTACTAATTCAAAGATTAATAATTATTTTAGTGCATTATGTAGATGAATATATAATAAACTGTTGTGATCCAAACTCAAAGACCAATTTGTGTTTTGAGTATATTGAATCGCTGTCCAATCCTCAAGAACTACCAAATCATTCCTGCTTGAATGTTAGAAAAGTTATAGAAAGGTCAACATCACCCTGTGATGCTGATAACCAGTGTTCATCAGCCCATTGCTATTATCCTGCAATTCGTAAGAATCATAAACTCGTGGTTATCAAACGTCAAAATAAAAACGAAGTCTTATTTCTTGGACAGCCTATAGAACTGCAATACATATCTGTTACCCAATATGTACCCAAGACAGATTATCTTTCAAATAGTATACCTGAATCTATTGAAAAATTTTGTAAATACCTTATAATGTTTGCAGGAGGTTTAGCTGTCATAAATGTAATACCGTGTTTTTATTTTGACGGAGAAAAAATATCAAGGGTATTAGTGAATACAATGCTGAAGGAACACGTTGAACATTTGAGTGTTCGATTAGCAATTTCTATTTGTTTGACAATTTTTGGATCCTTAATATTGATTATTTATATGATATTAGGATTTTGGTCTTTGATTAAGATAATAAACTAGACATTTACCGTTTACCAACAAATTTAAATGGTTCCTACTTTTTAGTAACAATTAGGGGGCAACATTATGATTCATACCAAATTCCAAAAATTTATTTATTTTTATTATTTTCCAAAATATGTTTGTACTGAAGTTAATAAGACATGTGTTATTTTTATATTTATATTATTTGACTTATTCTAACAGAAGATTTTTTTTATGTAATAATGTTATCTTAAGAAAGTGCCTGTTCTATATTTCTTAAAGAAATAATATTTTCATTGTACATTGTATAATGAAAAATAATTTTTTTAAACTGAAGTTCATTATTTATTATTATTATTATATTTATTTAATGACTGAAGATATGTATTTATTATCATAGAGTATTATAAACTTTTAAATAAGATCAATTTTTAATAAAAAAAAAAATATATATAACTTGTTAACCTTAATTTTTTTAATTTTATGTTTAGATACCAAATCCCAAATATACTTGTGGAATAGCCACCCTAGTCTTATTTTATTTATTATATATATATGTAAATATTAAGTATCAAACATGTACCTATATATATATTATTAGCTACTATTGTAAAAATAATATATTTATAGAATTTTATTCCTATTAAATATATTATTAGTCAACTCATTTTAGTCCATAAGTAACAATTTTTATTTGTATGATATTTTTACCAATAACTTCAATCGAATTAATAATTAATTAATTGAATTTATAATAGCTACATTATTTTCTGTTATTGCTGTACTTGTAAGTTGTAATTATTCTTCAATAAAATTGTACATTTAATTTTTACACAATGTTGTCCTTTTCATCCTGAAAGATTGTTGAAAGTCTTACAATTAAACTCGCCAACTCAGACGCCAAGATTATGTTTATTTTTAGTTAATGCCTATAAAAATTGTGTTTTCCATATAAAAAGTTTAAACAGTTATTTTAGAGGACAATTGAGGCAAGACACTGTATAAACTATAAATAATCATTTACAAAAATATAAGTAAAAGCAAACAAGATAAAGTATATTTTAAATATAATAATAATTTATGTCGACGAGCTGTAATATATAAGTATGTGGTATATATAAGTGGTCTGCAGGTCTATGTCTATTACATGTGAGGCGTGTCCATATAATATTCTTGAGGACGAATTCTCATGTTTGCTAGGTTCGTGGAAACCATGTAACCGGCATGGTGATGGTGGTGGTGGTGATGGTTAGGAACCAGACAGTTAGAAACTGACATCGACATCGAAGGATTACCGTGGACATGACTACCTGTTCAATAATATAAAACGTGAATAAAGCAATTATTTTTCCATACCAAACCAAATTAAATTTGTTTTCTTCTTTTTAGTTGACTCCATACAGCGTAGTGAGGTGTACAATTTATAACAAACAGTTTAGTGAGTCAGTGACCAGTGTACCCATATTCTACAGACTATAAATGATTAAGAAATTAAAAATATGGAATCGCAAAAGCATCAAATAGAATACCTACACTTATAAATTATACGGTAGGGTCATTATTAAAAAGTATATAGATGTACCATACGAGGTGGGGTACGATGAAAGATAAAAAAATTAGTGGGGTAGCTGTAAGCAGAGACTCGGAATGAGAATATGATGAGATTGATGCGAGGTCAGGAGCGTCAACTAAGGAGGGAAGAAATAAAAGAAGTATCTGCATCAACACGGTGAGGGTTGGAATGCCTAGGGTAGAGTGAATAGCGAGAGTGGCCATGAGGTGGGTGGTGGGTTTTAAGAACTAAGAAGTCGTTTGATAGAAAACGGTTTTAGACCCGCTCTATACTATTACTTGCCAAAAGTATGCCTACCTATGTGGCTATGTATAGTTTGTATTTCCCGCTGTATAGTAAGTACTAAAGTACCTACACAGGTACAAAAGTACCTATACCTCCACGGATGCCGGGTTTTCCAAATCTTACGTATTTTATTACCTACGTATTGTTTCATTCATTTCCGCAGCCCATAAAATGGGTCATGGCCCATGGGATGCTTAAGCGCCACAGCACCCCAATAGTCAGCGCTCATGTTCACCTAAGTTCACGCCTTCGCGGGCAAATCGGTGTCTGTACTCGGTGAATCGGTGTGCCTCGCTTTGTGAACTAATGCGGCTGAAATGGGCAATCCGTTTAAGGATAGGTACCAGTTTAGGTGCGTGACGCTGGCACCCCATATTTGAAATTTAGCTTAAAAACCATACCAGTAATTTATTTATTGTTATAATGTTTGTACAAATTTGTAACCACCGTTTCAATATGTGTACCACCTCCCACCAATGGTTAAATCCATTTTATCTGTGCTAGCAATCATATTTTAACAAATATCGCTCTATGAAACATTTTTATTTGAAAATGTCATCAAAATTTGAACAGCAATCGGTCATAAAAAAATGATGTGGCTTTTTTAACTGAGTAGTTATCTTGTGTTACACTTTGACACCTGCCTGCGTGACTATTAAATATTTTTGATATTTTGAATTGCTGTAACAATTATTTATGAAGAATATTCTATTAAGTTTTCAAAATGGTTTTATTAACAGTCGAAAATTGTATCATTAGAAAATTAATGAAAAAAATAAATATTAAAATTGAGCAAAAAAAATGTTTTAACACTACTAAAAGCTTTCGACAATCGGCCACATGCACCACCGATTTAATATTATCGCTTGATAAGGAAATACTCCGATAAAAGTTGTATGAAATTAAATCAGCTAATAGGTTGGTGTGACATAAAAGATAAATATCGGCCTTGCCTAACCAGATTACATGATGTAAGATGTTATATAGTTCAAAGTGAAAATAATTTATATTTCGTAGTACTTAGCTTATATTTCAATAAAGTCAACTTTTTTAGTAATAATACAAGAAATAGGTTAACAATGTCTTAAAATATTAAAAAATGCCCCAAAAAAACGTTGAAGTTAAAATATGGAGTACCTACCTACCCGAGTACTTGAAACACATTTGTAGCTTGAAAAGCATCGTGTAAGACTCAGTAAGAGTGTAAGAGATTCCAAAGAAAAAGATACAAATGCATTGAATTCCGGCCCTATTAATTATATAATATTATATGCAAATGCAATACAAGATAATTTTGTTATTATTATTATTTTATAATATACAGGTATGATGAATTTGTATTCATCCTATGCTTTTATGTACTTGAAGTAAATTGTTTCGTCTAGTCCCTCCTTTTTTCATTTCTAGATCAGTGCCTACATAATATATTAATATTATAAGCATATCGAAAATTGTAATAAATAATATTATGGTTATCCCAATGACTTAATCCTACAATATATTTATATTAATTGTTTATACAAACTCGATATATTATAGATACCTGTGGTGGAGACTGCTGCAGGTAAGAAAGCCGGGTAACTTGACGAGTGTTGAAACATTCCACACTGGGACAAGCCGTTCGATTTCCACGCCGAGTACTCCAAGAGACCACCAAAACCGGAGCCTGTATGGACACGTTCTGTATAGGTTAGGACTTAGGTTTCAGGTATAAATGTATAATAATTAAAATTTAAAACCATGCTCGCATTTTGTATCTAATCATGATCGTCACCCGACTTACTTGTATACCTAATTTGAGAATTTTACGGATAGCACTTTGTATCACATTTTCTAATTTTTGATTAGTATAACGATCAGTGAGTGAATGAGTGCAGGTACTTGGCTTTTATGTATATACTAGCTGTCCCACTGGTCACCGGTGTTGCCCGAGTCAAAGATGAAATAAATATGTAAGTAAGTGATATCAGAATATTAGGCACACGAAAAACATCGCAATGGTGGCCTGTGCCAAAGATTTGTTTTTTTTATACATTTATTTGTAAAAATATGAATATGCCATATTCCTACTAATTAGTTATAAGATATTTAACCATTGACAACCCTATAAATAAACAGAGATTATTCATATGTATATCTCATCAAAAATAGCACTTTCAGTTTTTCCAAGATTAGCAAGTTTAAGTTATTAGCGTTTAATATGTACGTAAGAAAAATTGATATTAACTAACTAATAATAAATAATAAAAAATAATATAATAAATTAATAATAATATATTTATTTAATAATAAATAACTAATAATTGTAACCAATAGCAACCATTTTTATAAACAAAATACAAATTTTCGATTTTTATCATGAATTTAAAAATCCTTGTGTGAGCACCTCTTTAAATTATACTTAAATATACTATTTGCGATAGGAACCTTCTCCGTGATATAATCTTTCATTAAAAAAAAAAATCAAGACAATCGGTTGAGAAGTTTCCGAGAACATTAGCATCAAAAGTTTCAATTTTCGGTTTTATGTATATATTAAGAAGAAGAAGAAGAAGAAAAAGATATGTTGATATGATGATAAGTTAGCCTAGGGCTAGGATTTATATGCATTGGCATATTTTTTTATAACTTCTGGTTACTACTTTTGTCTGAAATGTCCACGAATTACGTCATGATGAAGCAAATGCATGGGTGGTTATTTTATTTTGCATATTTTTGCATATTTTGAATAAAATGCATATTATTATTGCATATTTTGAATAAAATGCATATTATTATTGCATATTTTGAATAAAATGCATATTATTGCATATTTTAACTATAAACACCTAAAATGCATATTTCATGAATCATGGTATATTTTTGCCGCGGTAGTTGGTACAAAACAAAAATAGAATATTAAAAGTTAAAAAAAAAAAAAAATACTCAAGTATTTATACAGGTATAGTAGGCATGTAAAGTGTAAAAATGGAAGTAATCTGGATGAAGATTTTCATTACAATCGAACTCCATGGGAAAATTAAAAACGCAAAAATTACTTCATGTGATGTAGAACGTAGTTTTAGCAAGTATAAAAACATACTAAGATCTGAAATATGGTCTTTTATTTTTCAAAATTGTAAACATCACATCATTGTCTCGTGTAATACTTTTAAATAACATTAATAGTTTATAGTAATATTTTTAATATTTTAGAAATTAAAAATTTAGTTTTTGTATTTTAGTCATATTTAATCACATATTTTCTTTGTTGCATGTTTTTAATAAATCAAATGCATATTTTACCATTTTTTATTGCATATAAATCCTAGCCCGAATGATAAGGATTGTTTTTGATTATACAATTAATCGATGATGATCAAATGTTTGATTATACCCACTCTTAAATCATAATTTATAAATAATTTATGGTAGCCATATTTATATAGTTATATAAGTAGTTTGTTTTTACTATATACCTACATATTATATATATATAAATATGTTTAATAGGTATTATACTCACCAGTGGTAAACGGAGGTTCCGGGTGAACGACGTTCGTATTTGACCTGGGTAAAAGGGGTTGCTCCACGTTCGGGGATCTGCAATCAGGCGTGGTTGATAGTGTGGGGTTATTCCTCGACAGACTACTTCTCTCGTTCCGTCTGAATTTGGCCCGCCGGTTTTGAAACCAAACCTGATGCACAATATCTAAATTTAGTGGTTATATTTTATACCCGATATGCCAGCTGTATATGTCCTCTGTATATTTTAGTGGCTGTTATAATCTACGATAACGATTTGGATGATTTGATTTCAATCCATACTAATCATTTGTTAACTATCAATATTAATCTTATAGGCAATAACTGAATGCGTAACATTTTACTAAAACAATAGGTCCGAGGTCGCACTGCTGTCGCACTAGGTATTTAAACAGTTATAACTAATTAAAAAATATAAAAGTATAAATTTCACTTTTTGTTTTGTTTTACTCCACGCAGCCTACAACTCTTTAAAGAATGGTTCATGAGTGGTACCTACCTATATTCCGTTGCAATTTTGTTTCATCGATGCCACTTGTCAGTTTTTTAACTTGCATTACTATTTTTAAAATATTTAATTTCTACACCCCCTATAGTAATATAATATGTTTGCGCCAAGTGCCACCTATATAATTCCTTCAACATAATAAATATATATTATTCTCTTATTTCTTTGATGCGTTAATGTATATAGTCTGCATGCAGCAATAAGAGTAAGAAATAGGAGGCACCTACACAATATAATATAATATGCATCACATAGAGGTTATTTTTTCCACGCGTACAATAATAATTGTAATAATAGTACTCTCTCTCACACACACACACACACACACACACACACACACACACACACACACACACTATAAAGGTACGTTGTAATATACGTCTCTCATTCGAACGTTAATTGATTCAGACTCGAGCCCCGCACATGGCGGCGAACAATCCACGTTTGTATTGTACATATGCTCTATAATAATATATATTATATAATTGAATATAGCCGCCGCCGCCGCCGCAGAGTCGTTCCTCTTGTGTGTGTTGTATATTATATTATTCAGTGTTTCGCTAGGCGCTCGTCGTCGTCTCTTGGACTCGAGCCCTCCGCCCGCGTGTCACAAAATCACTGGTCCGAGAATTCTGCCGGGTGGACTTGACAGCCTATCCTCTCCGCAGACCGAACTTCCTTTGATTTACCGTGCGTAGGTATTATACATAGATCATATATTTTTCGTATACACACACACATTTATATATGTAAGATACTTGTTGAACGGGCGCCGACCGTCCAAATTAGGGACACATGTCAACACGTGTGTGTGTGTGTGAGAGACTTGAGTTGTGTGTGTGTCTGTGTGTGCGTGTGTACACGAAACCCACACTCCACGTCGGCCACGTGCTCCTCTGTAGCTGCCGAGCATATATATATATATGTGACTGCAGCATGAGGTGATCGCGTCTCTGTCAATTAACTAAACGCGCCGGATTAAAAGTGCGACGGATGCGCCTGCAACAAGTGCACCCCCGGTCCCGAGTACGACTGCGAATAGAATAAGCTAAGTATTTAGTAATTATTATTAGGCTTAGTACAGCTTTTGTCGATTATTATAAACCATATTATTCATTGTATAGATGGTATTTTTTCAAATTAAAATGCAAATTATCAAGCAAAAACAAATTACATTGAAGTATTGGTTTTCACGAAATTAAAAGTTGTGTGTAATTTATAGAGTCTAATTATTATAATTGCAAATGGTTAGTTACAACAATAGGCAATAGCATAGTTCAAATAATAAACATCGATCCCAACCTAACAAGGGAAATTAACTCGAAGTTGATATATTGCTAAGAATTAATAAACAAAACTGAAAAGTTTTAAATATCATAAAGGATAAATATATAATGGTAGATCTATCAAGATATCTACAGTTATTTTAAATATTTTAAACATTAATTTATAAATATTCAATCCTACAGTCTATTGAATCCTAGCGGCTATTGCTAATCGCTATACAGTATACACTCAAACTATGAGGTATACACTCGTATAATTTACGGGCTTGGGCTAATTATATATACAATGTATGATTTATTTTGTAATTAAGTGTACACATTAATTATCTATAGATAAATAACTAATACGTGACGTATTATACGTCTTAGCCCTTAGGTATAGGTACCTATATTTTAACTTATGCAGTTATAAAAGTACCTTATATCTATTGCTTAGGTATTGGCTATATTTATATATTTTATGCTTACTTGAACTCTGGCCTCAGACAGACAAACTCTTCTCGCCAGTTCCTCTCTAACAAACGCGTCTGGATAATGAGTCCTTTCAAACACTTTTTCTAATGCTCGCAACTGACAACTAGAAAATGTGGTACGATTTCTTCTCGGCTTACTTTTTCGTTGACTGTCCGTCTCTGAATTCGTTTCTATAAGAAGAAAATTATAATAATATTATAATCGCTTATTAATACTCATCAGGTACAAATAATCATATTGATGAATTATGATTTTATGACGAATGTCAACGAATATTATCTATATTATATATATTAACAATATAGATAATTCGATGTATTATGCATTTTTTGAAGGATAAACAAACAATCGTATTATTATTAAAGCATTAAAAGTTTAATATTAATATATAATTTAATATAAATATACTGTTTCAATATACGACATACCAATACATTCGACTATTTATGAGAATTATTACATTTTAAGATAAATAATAGCTTATAATTTTGTTTAATGAGGAAAAATTAGTTTCCTGTATATATATTAAATAATATATGACAACATAAACATAGCCCGTAATTTTCAACTCTTTGATTTTAATTTATACACCTATTTACATCCAAAATACGATGAAGTAAAATAGGCCTTAATTGCCTTAAATATTTTCATTAGTGCATATGAATTAAACATACCATGAAATTAAAGCGTTCTACCGCTATGGACAAATAAGAGTATTATTATTATTTTAGTTACATTATATAATGTTTCGTTCGTGCTTCATACCTATACAAACTATTGTGAGTATAGTCATTTTATCTATACAAAAATAATTATTATTAATAGATTAATAAGATTATTAATTAATTTATAATTATTAATTATGCTACTACTTCCAAGAATGTGTTGGTTTTACATGATAATTATGTATTGCATAATATATTATTATGTATGCATCTATATGGTAGATATTATGTACTCTTATATGAATAAATATGGTATATCATATACCTACTGGCTACTACCTATACTAATTATTGTACTAATACAATATAGTTATTATAGTTATATAGGTTACCAACAATTTAAACATCCGACGAGAACCTATTATATACCTAGGTACCTTATATAATATTAAATATGGAATAAATAATAATAGGTAATATATAGTTGATATAGCACAATACACCTGTTAAAGTTTAACTTTCAATAGGTACCTACCTATTTTCAATTTTATAAAACGTAATTATGTTACATTATTTATTATTATATACAATAAATAGATAAATGTAGTATAACAATTATTTTATAGACATTCGGTATTGTATAATCAGTCTAAGTCCAATAATTTGTTATGAATGTACCTAGTTACATAGGTGTAACTAAGGAATGTCGGGGAGGGGGGGGGGTACTTTTGCTACTGCGTTAATTTTTTTGGGGTAGTAAAAGGATACCCTTGCGGCTTGCTACCTCAAAATAAACTATATTCGTTATTTATTAATATTCAAGTTTTTGATTGTTATTAAAATGTATCTATACTATATTCAAATATTCCAAAGGTGGGCAAGTTAATGAAAATAATTAACTCAAGTTAAGTTAAGTTAAGAGGACATAAGATCGATAAGTTAAAAGTTAACAGTTAACAAATTATAAATTTAACTCGATAAGTTAAAAGTTAATATAGAAAAAAAAAATTAACTTAACTCATTTTAAAAAAAGTTGATCTATTTTTTTAAAATTATTATGTTAATCAAATAAAGAGTGAATGTGTCTTCCTGTTTTCTAATTTATAAATTATAAAAACAATTTGATTGAACTTTTATCATAATGTACACTGTATACCCTTTTACTTTTCTATTATTTATTAATTTAAACTATGCGTTCACTACTCGTTACCGTACTTAATGACATTTTTAATTATTTTAAGTAATAATGTAATAAATAATATTAAGAAATCTGAAATATAAAATGTCTACCATATAATATTATAACAATAATTTACAATATGTCAATATAACGAATGGACAAAATAAATATCGCACACGGTAGGTAAACGAATGACGATTATGTTAAAGTACGATTACGATTTACAAACAACGTAAGGGACTTGGTCGATGCAAGCGCACTATAATTCATAATATTGTCTACAAGTATGGACCGGCATAATATTATCATGTATATATTATACACAACTATAACTATATACTTTAAACGATAATTTAGTTTTCAAGTTATTTTTAGAATTTTCTTTCCAATTTAAGTTTTATTTTTATTTTTATACTGATAATATCAGATAATATTACTATAATAGTAATATTTACGTATAAACGAAAAATTTCAAAATGTTTTTAACTTATTGGTTTTTTTTTTAAATCAGCTGAGAGAAGCTAAGTTATTTCAACTGTAAATTAAACTAGTTAAGTTCATAAGTTGATTATAAAACAAACTAACTAGATAAGTTAAAAAGTTAAAAAAAAATTAACTTTTTAACTTAACTTTAACTTTTTAACTAGTTAATGCCCACCTTTGAAATATTCTAACACCGGGGGAATACAAAATAATATAATCTGTGATAGTGTGATTAGTGTTTATTATATTTCTTGATTTAATGATACAATTTGTATATAATTGTATATTTACAATTTAATTTTTGTAAATAATTTTTTTTTTTCTTCCACAGAATTTCGAGTAGGTACTTAACAATAATATGTTTAGTAGTAGAATAATTTTATTGTGCTAAAATTAACCTTATTATGGAAACTATTTGTTATATAGATTCTTTATTAAGATAAAGCGATGAAATACAGCTAAATTGATTTTGTCAAATATCCAAAATTAATAATGAAGAATCTTAATTAAGATGCATAAAATATTTGATGTTTTTTCTGTTACCAAATGTATTTCAGCGATTCATTAGTAGTGTTTTTTAAATGTAATATAAAACATCTGTTTGAATTAGCATACATACTTTAATTTACACGTTTTTTATTTAACAAGCTATAATGCAAATTAATCATATATATTATTTGATTGTTTGCATTAATAATTTAAGTACCTACATAATATAATGTTTATATAATTTCTCACCCACCCACATCCCGTTCTCAGCCGTAATATTATTTTTAATATCAATTATGTTTTTTTTTCTTTTTTAATTAATAGGGTAAAAATTAATTTAATAACGTATGCATATTATGTACACCCGAGATGAACACATAGCCGAGAGGTTTAAATTTACGGGAGACTAATGCAATGGAACATGTCCAATGACACAAATGACGACGTTAGTGTTTTGGTCTATTAACCATATATTAGTTAACCGGCCTAATAAATAACATTAACGAAAACATAAATCAGACGCATTTTAACAACATCCCAGGCACGGCGTGTGCATGACGTTTTTAAATTATTATGCATTTCCATGTGCCACCGTGATGAACCACTCGTTTATATACTTTTTTGAAAATGTTCGATATATAAGTTCCTTGTTCGGTTGTTTGTTTGTTTGTTTTTTTGTCTTTTACTTAGTGTCTTTGTAATCAAACGCATAGATTATTTTTAAAGTAAATAAAGAATATTAAATTATAATAACATACGAGCAATACAACACGATAAGTGTATTTAGATAATATATAATATAATTTCCATAAAAATCTTAAACATAATGAAATAAATCAAACGATATGTATTTATCGTGTATATACACGCATATGATTAAAACACCATAAAAAAATAGTCTGCAATATTGAATGTTGTATTAAAGATGATACCAGGCATGGTCTGCGCCTTGTTCGGTAAAAGTACGACAACAATATAATATACCTAACAAATAACAATAATAAATATAATATATAATCATCAAATTATATAATACTTATAGATATTGCGTATTATAATAATTAATATAATAGTAGGTATATAATATACAAGTGTGATATGCGTACTTTCAGTATTTTGAATGCCAATAAAAAAAAAGGCGACGGACGCGGTGGAATATTATCGAGGAGAAGATAATAGCTTGCACCCGCTCGTGTATACATTTGGCAAGCGTCGAGCAATTAAAAACCGTTCGATCAATCGTCGGGGCAAGTATACACGGATTCCTGACCTTTAAGTCACACGGGCACGCGGAGACGTCGAAAACGTGGACGAGCGAAAAGAAAAAAAAACCGAAAAAAACCACGACCCGGACGTGCGATAAAATGCATTTTTTCCCCAGTAGACGTTGCATCAAATGCGCTTTTCTGACGTGCTATATATATCAACCCTTTCGGCGTAGTACCTATATAATATTATATACCTAATATATATATTATATATATTATATCAACGCTGTGGATTGAGAATTTACCGTCCTACTCATAATAATATAACACGAGCTTGTATAAATTATATACTTGTCAGTATAGAGACATATATATATATTATAGTGTATCTCACGCGTGAGATACACTATAATATACGATTTAACTATATACTAGCTATATATAGGTGATAAGGCTAAATATTATATATACTGTCGACAAGCGACATAGCGTAACTGCATCAATAATATAGTACCTTTGTAGGTTTCGAAAAACAGTAACAAAATAATACAAATGTACTAATCGTCGTGATAAATTTTGCAAAATTTTCACACGAGAAAAAAAAACAGGGGCTGCAGTTCCCTCGTCGCCGCCGTCCTAAAACACTGGCTACTGCAGTACGACAAGACTTATATATTATTGTAATACAAAATTTATATATTTTATTATTGTGCATTAGACGTGACACGTTAATACATCGTGTCACGGAGAAGTAGGTACCTATATATACTGCCGCTGCAGTAGTGCGGCTGCAGTACTTATGGCCGCGTGCAGCGTGAGACGCGCATGCAGCAGCGGCTAAATTTAAATCCATAGACGTCTGTGAATGCGAAATAATCACTGACCATATTGTGCGCGATTCATCACCAGATCTCGTTAGAGAAAAAATGCACGTCAAAACAATAATAAAATATTTGAATTTCTGTACACTATAATTATATTTCCGCTTGGGAGATTAATATCACGTATAGGTAATATTATAATATAGGTGTATTTGGGCATATAATATAATATATATTATATACTAACATAACACCGACGTATAGCTGCAGCAGCCCATTTATTATAATTATATTAAATTACAGCTGCTTCGTAATTTTATTTTATAATACCGAACTGTGGTAGGAAATAAGTACTGTTGTCTGTTGCGATAATATTGAATTTATTACATACGCACGTAAATGAAAAAACAATAATGCCATTCCGCGCGGATCCAATTAATATGATGGTGACGATCGAACACTATATCCACTAGGGTCTAGGGTACTATCTGTTGTATTGTTGATAAAATTCAATTTTGTTAACATTCCGACTAAAAATATTATTTGCCCTACTGCCCAATAAGATAGTCTATTTAACTATCAGAAACTATTTTATATTTTAAATACATTTTAGTTTTGTAGAATTTACGCTGCAAAGTGACATTTTTTTTGTTCCAATCTGTCGAGTTATTTTTATTGTAAATACAAAAATAAAATTCTTTTAAAATTAAAAGCCTATCAAATCGTTTACAAATGTAATTTGTAACTGTATTTTTTGTTGACACGTTGATAAGTTAAATTGTTATGCTCACTTCGTTTAACAGCTTCTCTATGATAATACATGCAGGAAGTATGTGTATGTAATTAAAATAGCTGACGAATGTAGTTATTAACTAACTATAGTAACTATACCAGTGTAATAACTTTTGCTATAACCAATATTACGTTATTTTTTAAATATACTTTAAATATTTAAATATTTTATATAGCTTACAATATAATATATATATAACATCTAAAAAAAATTAATACGAATAAAAGTTATTGTATATGGGTAGGTACATAGTTAATATTACATTATCATTTATTTCGGTTACACTCTGTATTTATACATAGGTATGTGTTCCGTATGCATGTCAGCGCTTTGATGCATATTATAATATGAATTGTGTTGTAATAAAGCTCTGTAATGTTTCTAACACCATGTAAAAGACCATATGCAACACTGAACACGTAGACTTGTTTAGTATACAAACAATTTGTCACTTGATGGAACGTGGCGTATGTAATACTATTCACTTCGCCAGCTATAGTGCGAAAGTCATTACTCAATAAATATGATGGTTAATGTAAGCATATTATTTAGATACTTTGATTTATTTTAATGGACTGTTGATATTTGTTTAAAATTTTGTACGTTTAACTAAAAAATACAATTAGTTTATTGCTAAACAATTTTTAAACTTGAGGCAAAACAAAATATTAAGAACCCTCCCCACCTACCCAAAATATGTATTTTCATGTCCTAAAATATTTTTTTTACAGAAAAAAAAACAACATTTTTGTATTTATTATTATATTATTATATACTATATTTTGCATTTTTAACATTTATCATACACTCACCCATTTTAAAATTGAGGCAATTTCCTCGAAAAAACCACCTTTGCCACGCTACTGTTATATGTAATATATAATATTTATACCATATATTATGTTTGTATAGGCTTTACGGACTATGGTATAAAGGCATTTAAAATGATCACCAACCCGGTTAAAATACTCGTTTGATTTAATATTTTATTTTCGATAGATCATATATATTTACAATAACATTAGTTATAAATTATAATGGTGTCTTTCAAACACCCATTGTTGCAGGTGTAGTATGTAGCTACTATAAGGCTCGCATTATATTTTTTCCGTTCGACACACCGAAATTTTGACGATGCAGTGATTATGAAACAATAATATTTTCATAAATGAATTACTATTTGCTGATGTAGTATACCATAGAAAAATTATTTAGGAAGAGGACCTTAAAAAAGACGTTTTTCACACTCTCGCCCGCACTTGTTGTTTCTGTGCTCCGTCTTATAACAACAAATTTGCGTTTAGCAGATCAACTTTGTGTGGTTAGCTTTGGTATTATTATGAATTTACCTATTATCAAACTTAAAAATAAGAATATTATCTGTGTACTTACAATTTTAAATTTTTAAATTTTTAAGCAAGTATTTTTAAATTATAATATTTTATATGGGTACTCCTAACTCACTTGAAAATTGAATGTCGTACAAAACAACTTACAAACACATGTAATAATCTTACTTTTAAGTTTGATAATAAGTACATTCATTTTAATATTAATCAAATAGGTCAATTTTTTTCACTCTAGTATTAAAGATAACAGTACAACATTGGTACTATTGGACGCAGATTTGCTATGTTGTACGTTTGTTGTTTATGGTTTATAAGACGTGTAGATGGCTACACATTCGGGTTTAATGTCCTCTTAAATAGTACATATAATATACAGCAGACTAACTTGAATTGGGAAAAAAATAAAAGGGGGGAGGGTGCAAAAATATAAAAAAGTTTGCGTACCCGAAAATTTAAATTCTTTATTGATTATGATATAAATAGGAGGGGTATGCTTGTATATATTTATTAAAAATAAGTGGAACCGAGCCCCCTCCAATTCAAGCAATGGTGCCAGACATCAGTACCTAGGTATATAATATTATAAAAACTGCATGATTATGTCATATTATATTCATAGTTCAGTATTTTATAAAATTTTATATCGTTATTATTCTGAATAGTAAAAGCTTTGATGGACGATGGGGTAGACGGTAATTGTAAATTTAATATAGGACATAGGTACTAGGTACATCATAAATAATAATTAATATTTGGTACAGGATACATAATGTTGCCAGTATGATATATAGGTATTATTAGAATAATAAAATGTTGTAATTTAAAAACAAATACAAGTTTTAAGGTGCAGACAGAAATAAAACAAATCAAATATCTGATTGGTGCTATATAAATTATAAATATTTTTTAAACAAAATTTTATGTCAGAAGTAGAGTAAAAAAATTGAAGTTCTTAATTTTGTTTTCTAATGTTAACATTTAGTAATGTCATAGATAAAATGTAAGAAAAATAATTTAAACTTAATTTTCTTCTGCCACTGTTGGTACTTACATGTCTAATGTGTAAGTTAAGTTAATTTCATGTTATTACTTATTACTACCTAGTACCTAAATAGTTATTAATATAGGCTGCATTGGCATAATTTTGGAAAAGTAAAAAGGGTATTTGCTCCGCCAAATATTCCATAAGTAGAAATATTTAAATCTTCTCAAATAAAGAAAGAGTGCAATACATTTAACAAGCATTTATAAGATGAATTTTTTTTTCAAATAATTGCATAAAATTATAAAAACATAAAGTATAGGAACATTTATTTCACATTCCTCCTGTTGCTTATAATATGTTTACGTATGATAGTGAACGTTATCGCATTATCTGGGTTTTAAAAATAACCCTATAATATTATTTCATAAATTATGATTACAGGATTATCATCACATTATTTTTTTCAAACAAGTTTTGCCCTCCTAGTTTTTTTACCGAGTTACGTTTCTGAATATAGTACTTCTTCATTTAGGAAAAAATCTGCGCAAAGGTTGAATATATTTTTAACAGTGTTTAAAGTAATGTGTGATGTGTATTATTATTAAAGGTGTAAAATTATTTATCGATAATTAATATGATTATTCTTTGTGACTTTGTTTTTACCAAAAGATGCAGAAATTGTATTTGAAGTTTTTCAAACCATATTATAGAACTGCGACTGCTTGATTTAAGAAGTATGTATTTGTCACACACCTTGTGTAATGGAAATTTTCATAAAATGGAAATTCATAAACTTTGTTCGTAACGAGTAAGTCGTTTTTATAGATTCGTGTAAAATTAACACACGTTTTCTCTATTAAGGTAAATGGAAATAATTATTTTACTCGTATATTTCATTCTTAATTTTATTTACATCTATCATGCAAGTCCCCGCCTATTGGGCTAATTTTCATTTCTTGTACAACATGCATATTATTTATTAAAAAAATAATAGTTAATAAAAAAATTAGTATTGTTTTTATGAAAAACATGTCACAATTGACACGGGGTAAAAAATGAAATATTTGGTTAGAACCTATTATGTTTACTATTTGTCTATTTATTAAAACTTCATAATATTCATAAATTATTAAAATAAAATTGATACTGTAAGATGAAAAGTGTAAAAATAAACTTATATTACCTATAGGTATACCTATACAATAGTAAAATAATTATTAATGTTTATATATATACATTATATTAAATATTTGTATATTTTTGTTTGTAGGATTTTATAGTAACATTTCCAACACACTTTTTAATATTTCAAAAATATTTTTCTCAACATTATAATATTATACTAGATTCTTTACTCATCCACCATCCACGTATACTGTACCTATTTTACATTTTTGCTCAGGAACGTAAGGGAAATATATGCTAGTACATCATACATATTATAGGGCCAATTTGGGACGAGTATGCTTGGACTCTTGGAAGTGTTATAGTCAAGCCCTTTCGAAAAAGCTTATAGTCACTACAAATAACAGTTTAGTAAATCTTAAAATATCTTGTCTTTAATGTTCTTGCAAAATCATTCAAACATTTATTAAGAATATAAAAATTAAAAAAGAAAATCCATTATTATTTATTTATGTACACGCCTATAGTTTAACAAGATATGAGTAATATTTTGTCATTTATATGAATATATTATATACTTGTATGCCACTTATACTAGAATGTAAATGTGGCGTCTGATTTTAAAATAAATGTATCAATAAATGCGTTTCAATTTCCCAATAAGTATTTATAACTTGACCAAACAATATATTATTCATAATTTATAAGTTTAATTAACTGAAAAAGTGTGTAGAATAGATTTTATTAAAAATATAGGTTGTATAATATTATTAATTAACAAAAAAATATAAAGCTCATCGATATTTTGAAAAAAATCTTAAAGTGCAACAGGTCAGTTAATGGGATTTGACGCACGTGCTATAAACCTACAAATCGTAGTATCTAATATATAGGTGGGCCGAGGGAGGGCACAAGGGGCATTTCCTCTACTTCCTACTATTTCCTCTATAGTTGTCGCACTTTCCCTACTCCGTGAGACTTGAAAAAACATATACATGGCTAATTTAACCGGCATATAATGATTGTTAAAAGTTATAATACTAATGATTTTTTTTTAAATTAATAAAAATTTTAAGTAATTATAATATTTATAATGCTCTTTTAAAAATCGAATCCCAGGTGGCCGGGATCACATATATTTTTGCCCACAATTTACCTAACCCCATCTATATAATATATTATATATATCTACATATTATAATATACTTGCCGACTTCGTAGCAGGGTGTCATGCAGGTGGCCGCTGGCCGCTTATTGTCGTCGGCCGCAGTGGCCGGCCTCCGGACCTGCAACAGCGAGTCCACCGTGAACCTCTTGGTGTTCTCGGACGCGTACTCGTCCTCGGGCCTGACGTACCCGCCGACGGCGGCGCCCTGTTCACCGAGCATGTGCAGGACGAAACCACTTTCGAAACGCATACAAAAATATCGACGGATATCTCGACGCTTTATTGAATATAGTTTGTTATAATAATATATTATATTATATAACTATACTGAAACGGACCACTATTTACTTATTTTCGTTGAAATAATAATAATTATATTATAGTACTATTATACATATTATTATATATTGCGCTTTACTCTGCTCGAGTGCAGTTATTACTACACGGTGGAGGCGGTGGTACGCGAAGACATACTATAGCGCTGTGACGATGACTCGAGCCGTAAGATATTCGGTGGCATCCACAAGTAAAAATATATAATATAAACGAGACCGCCTCTACGGCGGACGCGCGTGCGTGCGGTCGTCGAGCAGACGATATTATTTAGGGGGCGGCGGCGGCGGCCTTTTGGTAGGAGTCCAATCGCGGGTGTCCGCGCGAATTATGGTGTCTGTTCGAAAAACTGACAAGCGACCGCCGCCGCCGCCACTGTGCGCGCGTAGGTCCTATATACATGAATATATATATATATAAATATACGATATATTATACATATACCTACATATTATATATATAGGTATACTATTATGTGATTCCTTAAACAGCGTGATGAACATTGTAGCTCATTATTTCGAGTTTTTTTTTTGGAAGACTTGAGAAGATATGCATAATATCTATTACACAAATATAGTATGTATATATGTGCGATTTTAACATTATTATAACCAATTTATGGGTACACTAATTTTGTCATATTCCTGGTAGTTTGAGAGTGAAAACTGAAAAGTATTGTATTTCGAGACTTTGCGAGTGGTATTTTTAATATTTGAATACTAGCTACGCACTAGTAAATTATCATTCGTAAGTCGTTACTCGTTAATATATTAAATATATTAATTGTATATGTATCCATCCGCACTATTACTTATTTTAAGCCCTTTCGACTACTGCTGCAGTCTGCAGCGCTCTGCAGTCAGGGCAGTCAGGAGTGCGCTAACATAAATATACTAAACACAAAAAATGAAGATGTAACATAAAAAATGAAATAGGTAGCTATTAAATGCTTCATATCTAAGCTATATACAATACTCACATTAAGGCTATTTAAAAAATATGTTCATATGAGATTAATACGTTGTATTTTTGTCAAGATATACCTACATATTAAAAATTATCAATTAACTTTGATTTTAAGATAATTTTCTGAGTACCTATAATATTTACTCATTACATAATTTTAGATTCGGAACAGAGAGATGAATGTATTGATTTTACAATGATGTGTGTGTGTGTGTGTGTGTGCGTGTTTTTTTTATTTCCGTGTTGGTAGGCAGTAGGCACACTATAAGCTGTTGAAATAATGCTTCGATTTTCAACTTCAGTAACTTTCCTGAACCGAAAGTGAAACTAGTCGGTGCATTCGAGGGGTCAAAATAGAAAATTCACAATAATTTTCAAAAGCGTCGGGAAAAACAAAAACAAAAATTACGAAAAAACTGGAATTTTTACGCAAAACCAGTTTTTGACAAAATTGATTTAGTTTTTGTTGGTGTAACTTAAGAACTGATAACCGTAGATACTTTATATTTTCATCAAATGTTTATATGAACATTTTCAATAAATAAAAATACACAGAAAATCCTAATATAAACTAATATTTAGTGAACATTTAAAGAGGGGCCGTATTTAGAATTTAGGTGCCCCGGGGCGCTTTAAAAACTCAGTCCCTCTTTTTGGGATAGAAGGGTGGGAGGGTGGATCGTGGATGTCCAGTGTTAAAAATTATAAATTTATAAAATTATAAAACTTAACTTGTATTTTATACAAAATAATGTAATGGTTTATTGGTATCATTTATTCCTGTATTATTACTTGTATACCAATTTCAATGGAAATTATAAATATACTTAAATACCTAGTTATTACCAGCTATTATATGAAGTACTTAAATGTTAAATGTATTTGGTACATAATATTATATAAGTTAATGTTTTATTTATAATAGGTACTAGTGGTACGCGTACCACAGTTTAAGAGCTGCTGATACATAGCATTATCGTAATATGTGGGTTTGCTCGTCATCTTATTAAGAGGACGCTACACCCGCACGTGTTGTCTCCGTCTTACAAGTGCGTAACATAGCAAATTTTATGCTCAGTAGATCACGTGAAGCTCCGTGAATTTAAAATTTAGAGTGAATTGACCTCTTATAAAAATTAAAGGTAACATTATTATCGAGGGCTTCTCATTGGATTTTTATTATATTTTAATTTAAAAGAAAGTTATGAGTATTTTAAAATTGTAAATTGTTTGTATATCTTAAAATACTCATAACTCGCTTTAAAATTAAAATATAATAAAAAGCCAATGAGAAGCCCTCGATAATAATGTTACCTTTAATTTTTATAAGAGGTCAATTCACTCTAAATTTTAAATTCACGGAGCTTCGCGTGATCTGTTGAGCGTAAAATTTGCTATGTTACGTACTTGTAAGACGGAGATAACACATGCGGGTGTAGCTTCCTCTTAAACATAAAATTATTAAAGAAAAAAACTTGTTTTATTGGGAAAACGTGTGTTTATGTTATATACATAGTTAAATTGTATTAAGAATTCTTGCAAGAAGGAAAATGTTATACTAATATAAAAAAAATTGAGGCTATCTCCCAATATGCGGTCTACTACAAAAATATGCGGTCTACCAAGATGGACCATGGACGTGGTCTACCGTAATAATATTAAAAGTATAGATAAAAAAAAATTTAATTTATTAAGAAATTCATTTATAAATGTTATACTATAAACACATTAATAAAAAAACATTTTCCAAATAGGTATTAAAAGTATAAATAAAAAATTTTTAATTTATTAAGGATCCACAAAATTATCCACAAAGCATAATTTCATATCTCTAAGGAAAGCATAAAAAATATTATCAGTTTCATTTAATCCTCGCCACCAATACTCGGCTAAGTACCCCTCAAAGAGGTCTTCATTAGTACCACACATTTTCTTAACGATTTTGAGTCTAAGAGGCCTCCAAAGACTTTCAATTCTTTGTGTATTGGCACCAGTTTCTGGGTCCACAAAATTCTTTGAATGATTAACTGTTTAATGTACCTATGTACATTGGTTACCATTTTCAGATAAACCTTTATATCCAAGCCAAGGAATCAGAATGAACTGTTGTACCAGGTAATACCTTAAAATTAAACCAAAATTGTTACAATTGTTATAACATTGGTAGACCGCATACTATACTCATATTTATAGTTACGTAGCACACAAAACGGAGGTAGACCGCATATTGGGAGATAGTCAAAATTGATTTTGTCAAAAACCAGTTTTGCGTGAAAATTCCCGTTTTTCCTTCATTTTTTATTTTGTCTTTCCGACAATTTTAAAAACTATTGATACCTAATTCTCAAAAATTACCTCTCTAAAGTATCAAATAAACTCACTTTCCTACCAGAAAAGATACTGATGAAGAAAATCGAAGCATTATCTTAACAACTTATCCGCTAAGTCTTATCGTGTATACAGACGGAAAAAACACACATTGTTGTAAAATCAATACATTCAACGCTCCGCTCAGAATCGAAATAACGACCACCTAACAATATCGAACGAGTACAGATTAATATCGATCGAAGTACCCGAAATCCTCGTTAAAATATTATAGATACATTGGGTACTAATAATAGTATTATAATAACGGTGTTTGGAAAAATAAACGCGCCAGAATTTATCTATAATAGTGCTGGCCGATATGACAATACGATGGACACGTTAAACTCGCTGGCTAGTCCTAAACGACATAGCCTGGGAGATTTTCGAATATCTTCGTCACGGTTTAGGAAAGTATCCAAATTTAGGTCATCTTATAATCTTATAATCAGAGTTCAACCCAACACATCCACAAGCACGTCTATAATATCAAAATGGAATCTTTCAACTTAGCCATCGAAAAATTCATTAACGATATCGTCTACGAAGTGCTAGACGATATTGTCGAAGATTGTATTGTACAATCCCTAGAAGACATTATGGTCTATGGACATCATAACCGAAGAGTTACAAGACAACGACGATGACATGGAAGTTATCAAACCACAGTTGGCTGCAGTTGATATGTCGTCTAGCGGGGACGCGCCGTCCGCGGTGGAGACAGTGAGTCGTGGCTTGCCGCTCGGCGACGAGAGTGTGCCTCAGATGTTGAAGGAATCAGTGAACGAACCATATATTATTACTCTGTGGAACTGTAGAAGCAACTATGCCCGGTAAGTGCCTGTGTGACAACTGACAATAGGAATGTAAGAAGACCGTGGTTGCCCCAGTCCATCATTTTAGGTCTGGAATTTACTATAGGTAGTCTAAGCACCATTAGAAGACTGCTCCCAGCGCTTCTGCAAAACTTGCGTCGTGGAATTCTTCGCATTTTTAACTAACGAAAAACCTTGTTTTATATTTTCAACCCTTAGCTATACAATTTAAACATTTTATACATTTTTAACTACAAAACAATTTGAAAATGTTTGATATTTTGATGGTTAAAATTTGAACTTTGAATGCTTACAAAAATAATTGTGTCTATGTATTTTTAATATTTTTAACTACTATTTCAACAACTTATGAAGAAACTGGTATTACATTTTCAAGCATTTTTACACACAAACATTTTTTTATTGATATTTATAGAAAAAAAAATTGAAAAGTTCTCATGCCTATAATTAGATCAAAAAACGTCAAAATATTTTTAAAGTTTAATAGTGTATAGAAAATTATAATCTTAACATTCGGTGAAAATTTCAAATGTCTACGGTTACCTATGCCTTTTCGAGTTACAACAAAATAAGAAAATCGTTCCTTAAGAAATCGGTGCTCAACTTTTTTTTTTTTTAATTTTCAGTTACAACAAGTTATGAAGAGCCTTGTATTACATTTTCAAGTTTTGACCGATTAAAAATATTGAAAATGTTATTGTGTATTGAAATTGGTTTTATAAACATTCAGTAAAAATATCATGTATCGATTTACGCAGAAAAAACAAAATCGATTTTGTCAAAAACCATTGTTGAGTAAAAATGCACGTTTCCTGACGCTTTATAAACTATTTTGAATTTTCAAAATTGACCTCCCTAAAGTACCAACTAGATTCCACCACCGCGGGTGATTCCCACCAGAAAAGATATTGATGAAGAAAATCGAAGCATTATTATTACAGCTTATAGTGTATACCGACAGAAAATAACACAGTAAATTGTAAAATCAGTACATTCTAAAATAAATTAACTTAGGTATATTTTATGAAAAAAAAGGTATGTGAGAGGACAGACAATCAAAATATTTAGAAATGCAAAAATAAATGAAATAAAAAAAAGCGGGGAAACTAGAAATAACCACTCTGCTGTATAGCGTGTATCAAGTGCACCTTACTATTGAGTAGCTTACCATTGTAACGGACGTGTTAAATATGAAATTCATGATAAATCATTGCAAAACAATTCTGAGCGGTGATTTTCTGTCAAGTGTCAGCCAATGTTATCAAGTTTATTTTGTAACATATTTATATAATATATAAATTATATTGCTTTTATAGTAACATGGTATAAATTGGCAATATATAAAAATTTATGTTTTTTCATTGTTATTCCCAGTTATTTTGTAAAGTAGCCAGTAGGTACTTGGAATTTTAGATTCAGAGCAGAGCGATGAATTATGGGTAATGATTTTACAATGATGTGTTTTTTTTCCGTCGTTCACATGATAAGATAAGTCGAAATAATGCTTCGATTTTCTTCATCAGTATATTTTCTGGTGGGAAAGTGAATCTAGTTGGTACCTTCAAATGGTTTAAAAAATTCCTAGTAGGTATCCCTAGTTTTTAAAAGTCAAATATAAAAAAAAAAAATAAGCATGAATTTTTATGCAAAAACTGTTATTGATCAAAATTGATTTTGTTTTTTTGACTTAATTTAAAAAAGCTAACTAGGTTAGGTTTTTGTAGGTACACATTTATTTTCAGAATGTCTTCGATTAGAATCGTTTTTTGTATACAATGACTTTATATCATTGAATTCAAATTTAACACATCCATAACAGTGGCCTACCAACACCTACTGTGCAACAGAGCGGTACCCACAAGCTGATATTTTTTCGTTTTGACCCCATAGATCCAATTTTTATTAGAAGACTAAAAAAAAAAAAAAAACAAATCTTGTTAAATCAATATACATTTATCGCTCCTCTCAGAATCTATAATTGTACACTAGAAAACAAAATTTAACTTATACAAATACTATATTACAATACTATGTACTATGTGTACAAATATATTATACCTTTAATGTTATTTTTATAACACCACACAGATTTTTGAATATAAATAAATAAAAATGAAGGATAGTTTTAAGGAAACGTCAGTTATGAATTAATGCAAAGGAAATAAAATAATAGTTGAGAAGCAAACAATATATTATATTTAATTCATGTTATAATAGAAACAGTGTTTGCTGGAAGGCCATTCATAGGCACCACTGAATATTAATTGTATTTATGTATTCAAGCATTGATTATATTCTATAATCAATGATTCAAGTAAACAAGTTATTATTGTATATAAATTATATTTAATTCAGACCTTTATAATTGATTTATATAGGTTTGTTAACAATTATTAACAATGTTTAATACCAGAACCTTTGTTACAATTTCTTTGTCTGAATAACACTAGCTTTAATATAAAAAAAATTATAATTTTATAGAATGCATGATAGTATTTAATAGCTATTAAAATATCCATTATTTTAATTTATTTATGAATAATGATTAAGACTTTAATAATTGCAGTATTTAGAAAATTGTAAAAAATTATTTTTATTGAAATATGATAATAATTTGCCATGAAAACATGTTATTATAATATATTATTATTTTTGTTTATCTGATTCCCCTAGAAAATGTATTTTTAATGCTAGTAATTTTAGAATGTTCATATGCATTATCAAGTAATTCTAATTACACCATTACAAAAATAAATTAACTAAATGTCTACATAACACAAAAACAATATTTTGAACAAAAATATAAGAATAGAAACATAATAAAATTAACATAAAAATAGTCAAGGTGGGGCGAGGGAGTCTGAACAGGAACTTAAAAATTGTTTTCTAGGACTTAACTAATAGTAGAAATCAAATTTTACATATCACTTATATTACAACATAATATAATAACATAATTTTATGCTATTATTATAACATAATGAAAAAAAATATTTATTAGTATTCCATGTAAAAATTATTTAACAATTCAAAGGTATTAATTTGTTTTAGAAATAAAAATTTGAAAAAAATTTATTTGATTTAAAAATACTATTTCAAACAAATATAAAACAATTATCATTCATAGACAAAGAGAATGAAAATAGTTTTCCTCTAGAAACAACCGAATAACAATATCGCCATAAATATTATTTTAATTCAGTCTGATATGAATTATTAAACTTTACATATTTTGTGTTCCTACATTATAAAACTATGCATAGATATCAGTCGAGAATGTTGAACAAAAATTATGATTACATTTTCGAACAAGAAAAAATGTATTGTTTCAAAATTTATTTTCCATATTATATTATTTTATTAAATTTCATATATAATTAATCTCTGAAACAATACTCTCATTATCTAACAAACTGAAAATAATTAAATATATTGTAGCAAGGGACAAAATAATGTTAATATACTACCCCCCCTTTTTTTTAAATTCTTAATAAACTTAAATAGTTTAAGTCTACAAAAAGATTGAGGGTTAAAATAAAAATAATATTGTACAAGTATAAATAATAAACATCAATCAATTCCATTAAGAACTAATTTTGCACCAAAAAATTTAATTATTTGAAAAAAAAATATATAAGACGCCATTTCATTTATAGAAAACTTTTGATGATGTATGAATCAATTGAAAAGATTTTGGTATTTTACAACTAAAAATACAGTTACTTTATACCTATTTTAGGATGAAAATCATATCAATTGCAAACACAATGTTTTTCATGAAGTCAAATCTGTAGCTTAGGTATGATTAATTTTATTTTTAAGATATTATTTTTGTTGTTCCAAACGTCAATTTTTCAGCCATAGTTTAATAGGCTTATAGTTTTATAATTATTGATAACCCATGGATCAAAATTCCAGATTAGGTTCAATTAAATTCCATTCCATTTTGTTACGTCCCTCCTTCTGAGGCATCACGACCACGTTGTTGTTCCAATAATCGTTCAAGTGGTGATGGTCCTGGACCTGACCACAATGACTATAAAAAAATTATATGTGATGAAGTATAATATTTTTATTTAATTTTCGAACAATAATACCTGCTGATGGAATGTAGCAAATGATCTGTTATTGGGCTCTTGGCTTGTATCCATATTACGAGGTATCATAACATTAGGTTGATTAAATAGTGAATAATATGAACTGTTGTTTACACCGTTGTAATAATTACGTTGTTGATCATCTCTTATATTAAAATGCTTAAAAATTATAAAATAAATATTATTTTTTTATACTTTTTTTTGTAAATCTTTATGCTTACATTTAAATTATTTTGCAATGGTGAATTATGTGCTACTTGGGGAGGATTAACATTTGACCAAGTTCCATTTGGATACGGCCCAATTGGAGCTTGGTTTTGCATAAATGGAAACATTGGATGATTCTGTTGGTTACTAAAAATTTTAAGAGTTAAACAAATTATTAGAGTTGTGTGAGTACTGTATAATTCAAACTATTTAAGACGAGTAATTCTATACAAATCAAGTTAATATTTTTAGGTCAATAATACATTTTCTTACTTTTGAGGTTGTTTAATGCTATCAATCCAACTAGCTGGTGGTTGTGGCCAAGTCGAGAAGTTTGGTAATTGCTGACTAAACCTGTATGAACTTTCAGAAGATGATGGAAATCCACTCATATGCAGCTGACCAAAATTGTTCATAACAGGATTAATATTAGGCTGAGAAGAATTTAAAGTGTTCACAGGATGTGGCAATTGATAGCCAATAGGAGTAGGTTTCACAGCATTTTGATCTTTTTCAAATTCTGAAGAAGTTTGATCAAGGTCTTCCAATGACCATTTAGCCTCACTGCTAGACGATGAACTCGGAGATGGAGAACGAAATTTTACCTACACATTATTTAATTTACAAAGTAATTACTAATAATCTATAATATACTGTCCTATACTAAACAGTAAGATATTTACTTGTTTGGCTTCAGTATCTTGATTTTTTTTTAACATTGAATCAAAGTCAACATTACGCAAGACAGGTTTTATATCTGAATTACTAGAGGATTGAGACTTCAAAATACCACTTTTTCTTTCACCTAATAATAAAATATCACATATAATATTGTATTTATTTACTATACTTATTAATAACAATTTTAATAACATACTTGTACTAAGTAACTGCCGTTGTTGATATGATGATAATGTTTCAAGATCAGCAGCAAGATCAATTGAATGAGAGCTGGCCGAACTATTTGGTATTATTTCAAAGTTCCATCCTTTATCATTTTTACTAACAAAACATAACAAGTTAGCTAATAAATTGCACATAAATTAAAAAAATAAAATATTCTTACATTGCTTTAATTAATGAATATGAAGTAGATGAAAACCATACACCAAAATCAATTAAACGATTAGCTCTTAAAGCATTTATATTTATTTTTGTACCATCATCAGGATTTAATCTAAAATGAAATAATAAGGTATATTTATAAAAGTAAGGTGTTATACAAATTATTATTGTTTGTCTTACATGAGCTTAGAATGTACTGATTCTAACATAACAAAGCCTTGAAGTAATCTGTCTTCTGGTAAAGGAATATGAGAATCTAATAATAATAAAACATTTTGGATTATCATATTAATTAAAAACGGACAAGTTTGCTCTGCTGATAAGTAAGTGTTGAATGTAACCTTGTCATTGAGTAAGTCACAGTAATGGATGTGTTTAATTTGAATTCAATGAAAAATCATTGCATAAAAAAACAATTCTGAGACTGTCAATCAGCCTGTATTACTAACTTTATTTTGTAATATATTTATATTGCTATTATAGTAATACATTTTACAATTGTCAATTAGAAACATAGTAGGTTGAATTCATTATAATAATAGTATTTTTATTTAAATTATATTATATCATTGTTCTCAACTTTTGAGTTAATATGGACACAGTAGAACAGTAAAAATAGATTCATGCAGAGGCGCCGAACCTACTTTAAACCACTGGGGTAAATACTAGGCGTGTAATCCGGATTGGTCAAAATAATGCTCAGCATTACTACCCACCTCAAAAAATACATTTTTTTTTAAAAATATATGTCAATTTGATTGTTTGTAACTACTTATGAGAAATCTTGTTGTATATTTTCAATCCTTAGCTATAAAAATTGAACATTTTATATAACGATTTGCAAATTTACTTTACATTAATTTTGTGCTTCAAATGATTAAAAAAAAATGTTAAAATATTTATTTTTTAAATATTTTTATAAAACTTTAAACTATAATAACAACTTATGAGGAATCTTGAATTACATTATCAAGTATCTACCTATATTTTGATTCAACAATATAAACTTTTAGAAGATTTCAAGAATTCACGGTTATTTGTTTTTGAGTTCCACCAAAAAAAAAAACAAAATTGATTTTGTGAAACACAGGTTTTGCGTAAAAATGTCTGTAATTCTCCTTAATTTTATTTAATTTTTCCTAATTATAATAAAAAAAACTGGGTATTATGTTTTTTTACTTTTGACCACATAAAGTACCAATTACTAGATCCAATTTGCTACCCAAAACCACTTTCAAAGTTAAAAATTGAAGCATTTTTTACTGCTCCACAAAGTCATGACAGACTCAAAAAATAAACATTTTAAGCTTTTTTTCAATACTTGTCAATCAATTTTTGCTCAGTCAAAAAGCTTGAAAATTAAATAGAAGGTTTCTAACGAGTTTTTATATTAGCTATTTAAAAATATTAAAGATATACAGCACAATTTTTTTGTCAAAATCTAGAAAATTTGCAAATAATAGTGGTATTAATAAAAAGTTTCAAGTCCCTACAAATATTATTTTTAAAATTACAACAAAATAACAAACATTATTTTTCATTTTGTCAAATTTGAACTCAAAGTTTATAAAAAAAATATGCATTTGTAAGTTTTGTGATTTTATGTTTTTTTTTTACTTTCTGAAAGAACATTTATTGAGAAACCTATTACCAAATTGTTAAAGTTGTATACTCCCAAACAAAAATATAATCGTAAATATATTAAAAAAAATAAAAAATGTCAAATTTTCATAAATAGCACAAAAAGAGCCAAAATATTTTGAAAATGATATTACCTCTAGTAAATGCTAATATGAATATATTATGAAAAGTTTAGGTCTTTACAGTTATGTGTTTTTCAAAAATAATAAAAAACAAATCTGTTTTTTTGTGTAAAACTTCCTGTTTTATCCTATTTTGTTTTCTCCTGATTATATAAAAGTATTGGATATTTTTAATGTTGACCTCTTAAAAGTACCAACCAAGCTCAATTTACTATCAGAAACCACCCTTAAAGTTTGAGATGGAAGCATTTTTCTTTTATAGAATATATACACACAAAAAAATACATTGTAAAATCCATGCATTCATCGACACCGCTCAGAATTTTAAAAAAGTAATAGTATTAGTTTTTAATATTCTCTATAATTATAATAAATATATATCAAAATACTTACTGGTATGATAGGTTAAACATTCAATTAATAAAAAAAAATTTCACTAGGCAGTGCAATAACAGTATAAAACAAATTAAACAAAAGTTAATAACTTACAATCGTCATTGTTTAGATCATTTGATAGTCCGTTCAATAATTTGCAAAGGCCAGGCCAGATTTGTAAACGACTTTTGAAACCAGGAGAATTTAGAACACTTATATCACTTCTTATCCAATCCAAAATTAGTTTAACTGTAAAATAAATTATAAAAATATTGAAGTTACATGTAATATTGATGGTTTAAAAAAAATTTAAATGAATGAATTTGGTATTTTTTTTTAATACCTGCAGGCAAAGTATAGTATTCTGAGATATTTTGACTTTCTTTCATTGTGTACAGTGGAAGTAAAAAAGCATTTAGAAAAGTGGCCAATAAATCAACTACGGGAAAACACTGCACCTTAATTGACATGGATTCATTTCCAATATAGTTAAACGCCAACATATTAATAGCCACCATCTAAGAATAAATAAATATATACCTATGATACGTAAATATTAATAACAATTATAATATTAATTTTAACCTGCTGTAATTTAAATGATGAAAACGATTCAGTAGCAATATGTGGTGTAAATGACAGTGAAAGACTTTTGATGTATCCATCACAAGCTTGACGTTTCATTATATCTTTTGACATCAACACTCCATGGAATGCAAGAAATAGTTGGACAAATTCAGTACTAGTGATTTTTGTTTTATACAGCATGTCTTGACTAAAAAACAATATAATATAAATAATAATGTACCAAAACAAATTATTAGTTGATTTGTAGAATTTAAAACTTTTTTTTTTTACTGTACTATATTTACCTAGAGCTAATATATTTATTTAAGGTGACGTTTAGATTATTGACAGCTGCTAAAAACGGGTGTCTAACATTTATGCTTTTCATGTAGTAAAATACTGTGCTCAAACTATCTCCTCGTGATGCTTCCAATAGAGCCAATTGGTTGTAAGGTTGTCCACTGTTAGGGCTCAATTGAATGGCATGTCTGAATAAAAGTATATTGTTTGTGTTAAAATAATATATATTTTCTTTAATACATACATATCAAATTTATTTGATTACTATTTCAGCAATGTTTTTGTTAAACATTACTATCTTAATTTAAAATTGTTGTAGAACCTATGATCTAATATTGATCTATTAAAAAAAAATTATTATTTTAGTAGCATGTCATGCATTATTCAGTATATGTTTTGATTAACATAAACCATGCCCCACTAAATAAAGTGTTCTATAAAAAACAAGTTATAACTTAGTTTTTATTAATTTATAAATAAAATAAAATATCGTCTAACTAGTGATTGGGAACTATAGTATTTGATTA
The DNA here is from genome assembly GCA_022818045.1 of Neotoxoptera formosana. Lineage (NCBI taxonomy): Eukaryota > Metazoa > Arthropoda > Insecta > Hemiptera > Aphididae > Neotoxoptera > Neotoxoptera formosana. The sequence continues at coordinate 21,907,981 of CM040633.1, read as the reverse complement.
TTTTTATGGTTTGACATAAAATCTAGCATAGTGGTAGTATGTCATGTTACAAAAATATCAATTATGAAATTTGAAAGTATTTTTTTCAACGATTTAAAAAAATATATATGCTTATTTCCAACTTTTTCACTTTTTTTGATGATTTAAAAAAATGAATGCTACTGACCTAACCCAGATTTTTTTGCCAAAATTTGTTTTCAATATAACTAAAACTAAAATAGTTCTATTACCTACCTCTTACTTTTTATTTATTTGAAAACAATTTATATTTACAATCTGTATTTTCAAGTTATACAATAAGTAAATTTGATGGTTTCTATCAAATTCTATTACTAAAATTGTATTTGTTTGATTTTGTTAATCTACTTGTCAGTACTTGTCTGAGTTAAAAACAAATTAATATAATATATTGTCACTGATTTCTCGGTAAACAATATTATTTGATTGTCATAGCGTACTGACAGTCTAGTATTTTAATAAACAAAAATAAATTTAAAAACTTTTCCTATTTTAAGTCATTTTTTTTTTAGATTAAATATTTTTGCTTAATTTTATGATTTATAAATGCTTATTTAAGTGCTTATAATGTTTTTAAGCGTTTATTTTGATGATTTTAGATGCTATAAGTCCCGAGTCCCGCTAATAACTAATAAGTTTGTTTGTTTTTAATAATACTAAGTACCTATATTTTATTTAGAATCAGAAAATAACAGTCAGTGGATAAAAACTGGTAGAAAAAGTCAGAACTCCCTAGTTCTTACCATGTATCACTAACAGCGCTAAAAACGTTCTGCCACTAATTCAGGGGTTTGTGTGTTTTATTTTTATTTTGAATAGAGTACTTTAGTAATATTTATATTTAATAAGCAGACACTACCAGATAAGGATTATTGGAACAAGTTTATGCATTTTAAAAGAATTTTTTGTTATAATCTAAAGAAGATTTTACAAGGAGCTGAGTTAACTGTTTTGTACTTGAATAAAAAGTTTTGTTAAAATAAATGAACTATTTTTAATATAATATAAAAATTAAAAAATATTAGATAGGAAAAGAAGTATTTTAATATTTCAGTGATAAAATGTAAACACAGGTGGTTTAATTTAAGTTGATAACAATGAATATAATTTATTTACTTTAAAACTATGTACCTGTAAAATGATTCAGCTTGCCTATTTTGATTACGATAACGAGCAATGTCACCCAAGTGTACCAAGCAATATTGACAAATGTAATTGCATGAACTTTTCTGTGGTTTTCGTAAATATGTTGATCCTAAAGACTTATCGTCGGTGTCACAAAATCCATACAATTTTCTATGGAAATTAATAATTAATAATTAACTAAATTGAGTACCATAAATCATAATCATTACTCATTAGCCATTACATACTTATGAAACGGTAGATCCAAATCAAATGTCAAGCATATGCTGTGCAAAAGCATAAGATAAAAGCCATATGCAGACTCAAGGCACGATAAGAATAGTGCGTTCCATTCATTGCGTTTGGCATTCTAATATGGAAGTAAAAACCATTCATATAAAAAAAAAAAATACACAGAAGTGAATTCATTAACCATATATTATTGTATAAATGTGAATATTTGATTAAGTAAATTTAATCAACTTTGTGGATGGTACCTTCTTGTCTTTGGCGAGTTGTTGCAACTTGTTGATGTTGTTTTTAAATCCATGATTCCATAGGTCTTGTTCAACTTTTTGGTCCAGCGCATATTCCAAGTCTAAAGTCAACACTTGCTGGTAGATTATCTGAAAAATATAAATAAATTGTGAATAAAAACAATTGAAAAGTAACAGTAGTGCACATACTCTTAACTGCTGTTGATACGCCAATGTTTCGGGACTGTTTATGTCTTTGGATGTACATATTTGTTCTTTCAGTTGATCGGCTTTCCTGGAAGAGAGAATATGTAAGTATGATTAATAATAACAAGCTTTAATGGCAGCACCCAAATGGGCATTCATACTTCAACGTTTGGATGGCCGCGATGGACACCATGGTACAATAGTGTCACCCCACACATGGAACAGTGTGAATGTAATTTTCGTTCAAGCGACGATCTGACCGTGTGAAGGACAGACACCGCAGGACACCATCAACGACTACTCATTACCGTCTAATGATCATCGACATATTTTGTGCATTTGAAGACGATTGCCTCTTAATACTGTTACCTACGTATCGTAATAATACATAAGAAAAATATCGTTAAGCTTTAGGATTAGTAGTGTTACACTGTCAGATGTCACATACAGTATACACTGTAATCTGTAATGACTAACGAGTTACGACTACAAAGCACAAACTAGAAAAGTAGAAACTACAAGTTAATATCGGTGATCGGTCCTCGGCACGAGCATTATCACTTATCAGTTGTTATTACACAACCATAGATAGTAGATAAAGGAACGCTCACTTTCGGCGGGACTTCGTCGAAATAAATACCTTTAAGAACACCGGACTGATAAGAGTTGTTCGAATGCTTTTTTAAAAAAAATACCTTGGCGGTAAAAAAGTGTGTTCATTTTATATAATATTAGTGACCAACTAACTTTACTCAATTGGCAATTAGGTTGAGGTTTTTTCGAATTCAGTTATTGTTGTGGATTTGTCCTGCTAAGTGAAGACTCACTGACTGGTGTGTGGTGTCCGCTGAATAGCAAACACTCGTTGGGTACACTGTTTTGTGGCAACCACCATAACAACAACAATAATAATAATAATAATAGTAATAATAATAATAATAATAACGCGTCATCGTTGAACATGGCGACCTCGTACGACTACAATCGCTGTACGAAATCGGAATAGCAAATATTAAACTATAGTTAATGATTACGAAATAAATATATGATAAGTTGGTACATAATCTCTGTAAAAGTGATTTTTTCTCTCTAATCCTCGACAAAAATATGTTTTCCTAACGAAATCTCTGTGTTTTTTCCGGCTACGAAGAATTTTTGCTTTGTCGGATCACAGTCGACGACTAGAATCACCAAAAGCGGTCTGCCGTCTGCGGAACGTTTACTGAGGTATACTGTTGTATACGACCACTCGCCGGTTTATCAATTCTCCTTGGGTGAGTAAAAGACAACAGAAAAAAATACGATGGCAAAACAAAAACGTACTATATATAACTCTGAACGTACGTTGTGATGCTCTTTGTGTTTTCGCTGTTGCATTTTCGCTTGTCGCAGTGATGTCTTTGAAGTTAGAGCGTTTTGTGTGACGTTTGAAACTTCATTGGATTTACTCAAAACTGAATTATTATCAAATCCTGATTTTATAATTTTAATTTTTAACGACTTTCGTCTTTCAGTTTCGACTTTCGATTAGCGAACTTGAACGTTGAAGTGTAATGGCGTCATGGCTTCGTACTGACTGTTTATGTTGACATAGTATAATATTATGTGGGTAATTAAAAAAAAATAAAACATGACATGTTCATTTGCTGGCTGTAAATTGGGATTTACATTGATTGATTATCGACTGATCGCTTAAGAAAACCTATTTTTCCTATTTTTTTTACCTATGTGGTTTCAATCAGCTTACTTAATAATACAATTTAAAAGTTGTCACAATGGAGTGCCTAATGTGAATGATTCCCATAGATTTGTACTTGGTGCTGCCAAGTTTTTGAACCAATGACCATATTATTGTACACCATAATTTTTAACATTTCCTAAAATATTTTAGAAAAAACATTTGAGTAGGCTGTAGTTTAACTTCATTACGCATTGTAACATCTGATATCGGTGGTTTTGTTTTTGAGCTATGCAAATTGAGTTACATTAAATTAACCTACCAATTACCATATAGAATATTCTCTAATGCAGAACAATTGTTCTTGTTTGATATTTTGAGTTATTATAAATGTTATACGTAAGTTTTATATATAATTCATTTGAATTTTGAACTTATGTTAGTATGTTACTTTACCAATAAAACTTAAGAATGTTGTTTGTTAGCTATTATAATTTATAAAATATATTATTAAATTGATGTTTTGGATAAACTACTTTATTTTATGCTTAAAATTGTTGTCTAATGAGTAATGTGATCATTGATCCTAAAATAATGTGTTTTAGATTATACAGAAAAATAATGAACCAAAAAAGAGATAGATGGAATATATGCCGCACTTGTGGTAACACAGCGGATGTTGAAATATTTGGCAGGGATGGAGTGACTTTACAGCTCGAAGAAAAAATTAATACTTACCTTCCTATTACAGTTAACTAAATACCAATTGATTTATTAATTGTTATGTTTCAAACCTTGTTTTATCATATTTCAATTATAGGTTTACAAGAATGACAATTTACCACTCAAACTGTGTAATGTGTGCATCAGCCGGTTAGAAAATTGTCATTGTTTAATTGTATCAACTATTGAAATGAATAAAACATTAGAAGAAGTTATGAAAAAGAAACAAATAAAAAATAATTCCTATAATTTTGTAAGTACCTACCTACTATCTATTCTTCTATATTTATATAACTCATGTGTACTTCACTAGATAGTATCTTATTTCTATATTGGAATTTAGAAGTTTAATAAATTATATCATATTATTAGGTGTAGTTACTTAGTAATATTTCAATGTTGATACTAAGGGCTTTTTTATGGAGGTACTGAGAGAAAATTGTTTTGGAGATAATATTTTATGTTATTTAAATGTTTGCTCCTATCGCCAATAGACTTTTTCAACGGTTTGATGATTTTGCCGTTTCTGATACCTATGGTAACACATTTTTGTTTTGGCAATGAACAATTTTCTTATTTAGGAACAGTAAACAGTCATCAAACTGCTTGCTTCCGTTACCTCCGCATAAAATGCCTCTTACTATAATGCCTCTAGTAATGTCTCTTACTGTTATTGACAGATAAAAACAGAAAATATTGAAGAAGAAAATATTGAAGAAATGGATCAGGAAAATACATCTATGGAAATTATAGATATAAATTCTGCAGACGAAGATGGTTGTGGACGGATTGTTACAGTCAAAGAAGAATTTATAGACGTATTAAATTTTTTTTTTATGATTTTTTATTAATTTCATCATTTAATTTCAATAATGTTACTTTTATTTAAGTATGAACCAGTGGACGTTGTTAATATGGGGACTGATCAACTATTTGATGATACATCTGTTGACGAGTTAGACATGTATAAAATTGAAGAGGAAGACGAGGAGAATAGTAGATTTCAATGTTCTAAGTGTCAGCGTGTGTTTGAATCAGAGACCAAAATGCGTCGTCACATATTTATTCAACATAATCCTGCAGAAATGGAATGCTTCCATTGTTTTATTAAATATGACTCTATGTTGCATTTTGAACGTCATGTTGCTACACACTTCACTAGAAATGAATATCTTTGTGACTTTTGCCCTACCATGTTCAATCGAGTGTCTGGACTACTGGATCACTTAGCCAAACATAAAACCGAACGTGAAAAATTTACTTGCCAAGAATGTGGTAAAGTGTTGGCAAATAGACTTTCTTTCACTATTCATCAACGGACTCATACTGGTGAGAAACCTCATGCATGCAAATTTTGTGACAGGACATTTTCACAGGTTAGTATATTATAATATGCATCAATACTGTGGTACTAATGTGCATAAAGATATGATATAATGATTTTGAATTGGTCACTAATTGAAATTCACTACATGCTCTTTATTTATTAAAATTAAAATTAATTATATATTTATTTATTTATAAAGAATTATTAGTGCTTTACAATTTATTTTATCAAAGCGTGATTTACACAGTTTATAGTTTAAAATACCCTAATTTATTATATCATCATCCGCTGTTAAAAAAAAGTTACCACTAATTAAGTATGAATAATCAAAGTGTTCAAAAGATCTATAGAAAGACATTGATCAACATAAAATATTGAGTTTCGTTAAGTCTAGTGTGTGTAGTTAATTTTTTTTTTTGCATACTTTTGCACGTTTGAGTAAAACTGATTATAAATTGCATATTTCTGTATATTTTAAAAGCTGCATAATTTATAAATAGTAAACCAAATTTTCTTTAAATTATGCTTCAATTCACAACATTTATTAACTTTTATTAACATCTTGTAAAAGTTATTTTGAGCATTAATTTCTGCCATCCTTACTAATTTTGTTGTCAGATAACTTAGCACTGCCTGGATACTGCGATAACATCAATACTGCCAGCATGTAATAGGAAGCGTTGAGGGGGGGGGGAGAGCAAACAACTTATCGCTTATTGGATGACGACTGGACTTTTATATTAGTTAGTGACTGTTGATCGTTGGTATAATTTATTCACAGTTTTTATGTTCATATTTTGTATTTTTAGTGTACATTTTAAAAATGCCAAAGGCATCAAAAGCACAATTTTACATGAGAGTACCCAGGTGTCTTTTGTACAAATGGAGCTACATTATTTTGTACTTTTGGTGAAACTAACTTATCATGTGATAGAAAATCACAGATTACTTAACGTGTAGAAACTATAAAACACATTGCAAATACCTAGTGTAATTATGTTCCATACCATTACAGTTTTCATATTTTTTTAATCATAGTATTATAAACTATACATTTAACACAGACATGCATGTCATCTTTCATTCATTCTGCCATATCCCGGAATCCCACCATATATAGGTATAACTATTTTGATTAATAAACAAAATTTAATATAATAATCGTTCGGCCTGCTAGACATACCCGTATGCCGAACTAGTCTCGTTTCATCGCTTGCTTTGTGTATGATTGCTGTCAGGTTATCGGTAAAGTAAAATAATTTATATTACACTTATTTTATTTATATTTATAAATATACATTAAACTGTACTCGGTTTAACTAAGTGCTTAGTCTAACATCTAAATCCTCTCACATTCCCCCGTTTGATATAAATCTATCACTACAGATACATAATTACATACCCTATACCAGTGATACATAACAATTTAATAGTTACCACGTAACATTTATGGACTAGTTAATCAACAACTTATAAAAAAGTCTTTAGATCAAAATAGAATAAACAATCAACATATCTAAATGAGTTAAACAGAGATGTTTGTATGTTTATGGTGGCAAATGATATTCCAATTTGGAAACTACAAAATCCAGAACTAAAATGTTTTTTTGAAAAATCTATTAAATTTATTAAACTAAAATTACCTAATCAATCGACACTACAAAAAAAGTATGCTCCTTTGTGTTATGAAGACGTGTTACTTAAAATCAGAAAAGAAATAGGGGATTTGAGTATCAATAGACAAAACTATACCAATGTCCAAGGGTGTTACGTTGCATGTGTAATAATTAGTTCCCTATCTTTTGAAAAGTCAACAAAACCAATAGTTTTAACGCTTGAACACTTAGAAAAGACTAGTTTTCAAACAATATTGAAATTATTCAATGACTATTAGTACATATACTATGGCCTGAAAAAGAACTATTTAATAAAGTATTACTTTACGCAACACCTTGTCAACCGGTCTCAATGGCAGGGTCTTGTATGGGGATGCGCAGAAGACTAGATTTTTGTTTGCCTGCGTCTAGTTCTCTCTCTGGACACAGTATAGATAATATAAAGATTAGGATACCTCTTTATTCATGTATGTGTTTTGCAGTACTAATAAGTACTTCATTTTGACAAATAGACAATGTATATCTAAAGTGTGCTGGGACTTATAATAATTAATAACTAACAATAATGTGCCGTGATGGAAAAAAGTTAGGGAACTAATGAGTTAAATGGTTTAAAAATATAATATTAATGTGTTAATGTCATACTATGTTGACAATATTACTATAAAAAATTACTATTACTTTATTGCATTGTACTCCAAATCAGGATGTATTAAACACTATTATTTGAAATGTAATATTTTAAAACATTTCATTTTATTATGATTTGGAAAATATTTATTTTTTTTATATAATTTGTTGTAGATTTCATCAAAACAATATCATGAACGCACTCATACAGGAGAGACAACTCATAACTGTGAATTTTGTGGCAAGGGATTCAATTCGAAATTGACACGTGACACACACAGGCGTATTCATACAGGCGAGCGTCCATTTGGATGTCCAAAATGTAGTTCTACATTTCGTTGTTTAGCAAATTTACGACAGCACGAAATGGTCCATGCGCCGGTGAAGCCATTCCAGTGTGAAGTCTGCTTAAAGCGCTTTGGGAGACCTGAAAAAGTGCGAGTTCATATGCGTACTCATACTGGTGAAAGACCATACAAGTGTCCAATATGTGGACGTGGTTTTACACAAAAAAATGACATGCTCAAGCACACTAATGTCCATAATAAGCCTCCCCGACGGACTAATTCACAAATGAAGAATTCCGAAATAGAAATTTCCGTTAATAATAAATCTCCACATTATAAAAATGTAAGTATTAAAGATCTACAGGAAATGTGTTATGATGCCTCCAACAGTTATGACAGCTCAGAAAACGGAAATGAAACAGAAAGTAGTTCAATGCTTTGATCAAAGGTCAATAGCTATTTAATCGTATGTCAAATATAAATTATTTTAGTAAAAACGTTTTGCTTATTTATTAAGTCTTAGACTATTGTTAAATTCATCATACTCATAACTAAATACAATTATAAAAATATTTTTTTTTTATAATACATGTACAAAATATCATATGTCAAATAGAATACAAATTAATATTAATATGGTAAACTATTATAATTTATAATTTTTTAATTTTTAATTTTAATTATGCGTAATATAAACTACGCATAATGTGTTAAAAATATAAATATTATGCTACTATGGTGTTAATAATGTTCTATTATCAGTGTTGAAATTTATAGTTTAAATATATTGTATAAAGATTAAAGGCTATGATGTGTCATATTGCCCTATAATATTATGTGTAATTATGTCAATAAACACGCCATATTTATTATTTAAAAAATAAACAAAATTATAGTTGATTATTATACTATATTTACATAGTAAAATATCAAATGACAATTAATATGTTTAAAATGTTTTATGTAATATTTTATTAATTATACAAGAGTTCTGCCCGGAATAGATACCTATATAGTTTTAGGCAGGTACAAGATAAAGTAGTCTGCATGGTCTTTATTTTATCCGAGTAGGGTGGGGTTGGTCATAAATAATTTGTTCACTTCCATATGATTTTAAGTTCGCTATGCCATCGCCACTAAATGTCGGATATCGATAGTTGCAATATATTATTATGTCTGTGGATTTTTCATATTGACCTAAAAATATTAAACCTATTATCTATGTCAATTGCCAATCGTTGCAACGGACGTAGACATTAACGATTCTAAAAATTTTGAAAATCTTAAAAATATTTTTATATGATTATTATTAATGATTTGTATTTATAGTTTTAAATAATTTTAAATACAATTTTGATATATTTATTATATGTCCATAAATATATGAATTTAAAATTGAAATATATAATATATAGGAATAAAACAAAACCAATTGGTGTAACCCGTGGGGGGGGGGGGCTGAAACATTACCATCATATAATATTCATAATTTATATTAATACATAATAATATACATTATATCTATTTTCATATTGTTTTATCAATAATTTATGATATACCTGATATAGGTGTTTACTATACTATTTTAAACAATGGTTACATATTTATTTTCAAGTCCCCCCAATAAGTCCTAAGTACACCACCATTATTGATATTAATATTAAAATATATCAAATTCAAATTCATCAATTTCATATTAATTTATCGTATTTAATAGGTATTACCCACCCACCACATAATTCACTATGGCAGTTGCCATACTTCGATATAGGGATCGGCGCCACTGATCATCATAAGAATTATTAACTAGGTACCCGAAAAAAATGTTTAATACAACCAAAAACTTTTAATTTATATATTCGAATAATTTAAATGAAGTATTGTATTATTCATTTTCTATAATGTTCTCTATATTGTTCTTTCAACTCTTTTTCCGAGTACCTATGTTAAGTCTCCACTTATATGTAGGTAGTTCTTGCTTTGCCGTAATAATCAATACACAACCGATAGTTTTCAACTCAATAGTTGACATATTGTTTGGAGAATAACTTTTAACTTAAAACCACCAAAATACTTGAAAAATTCAATTTTATCACCAAAATTGATATTCATCTCAATTGCATATTTGATGTGATTTTAATGATATGAACTTGAGAAAAAATGGATAAATAGAAGAATAGAAGATTGTTTATAACTCAATTTCAACATTCTGATGTATCTCATTAGAGGGTTCTGAGCGGAGACTGATTGTCAGACAAGAATATTATGTATTATATTTTATTGTTATTTTTAATACGGTGGCCGGTAAGTTGAATTAATAATATTTCCATACTATCATATTTGTATACAATAATATACTTTAGAAGTTTCAAGTACCCACAAAAAATATTTTTAAATTACAAGAAAATAGCTATAATCGTAGCTATAAAAGTGGATCATTTTATACATTTGTAATTACAAAATAATTTGTAAGTTTTCAATTTGATAAAATTTGTCTAAATGTAAACATAAAATGCTTCTCAAAAATTTTTTTGCATATTATGTATTTTTAATAACATTAACTGCTAATATATCATTTCACAAGGACTCTTATATTCAATTTTCAAGCTTTTCAACCCTGAGACAATTTTTCAATAGGTATTTATAGAAAAAAACGAATGAAATCTAAAATTTCTTATGCCAAATTTGAAATTAAAATATCTATAAAAAAAGACTATATTAATATATATATTTTTTAGATTTTTTGGTTACACTATCAACTACATACGAATAACCTTGGTTTAAATTTTAAATACTGACTTACACACATCTTTTAGAATTATAACGACACTGTCTCCGAAATCGAAGGATTTGATGATAATAATAATAATAATAATAATAAATGTTATTTAAGCTATCAAATTAAAAGAAGATTTTGTCTCAAAAAAAATAAAAAAAAATTGAAATATGAAATATATATATTAAAAAAAAAATCCATGTGATCAAGAATTAATTGAAAAATTGAAAGATAAAATAATATTTTTTAATGGAGAAGAAGGAAGAATAATTGGTTGTTCCCACAATAGATTTACATATAATTATGACTACCTAAACAATCTCTGGACACAGAAAAAAAACCTTAAGATTTTAAAAGAAACAATCGAGATAATATACATAATCAAAGCTAATTTTATTTTATAAGCTATATAAATTAATTAATTAATTAATCTTTTTAATTTCAACTCTTTTGAATCCATTTATAATTATTAGTTATTTTCTATAATTTATGTATACTATATTCATTTTAACACTTTTTTCTACTTGTTTCCTATTTCAACTTATTATTAGTATACTTATGTTATAAAATATAATGCACTTTTTTAACCCGTTTAAATTATATAAATAAATATAATTAAGTATAGTATTGTACATATTAAATAGATTTTAACTTATAATTTTTAATAGATTTTAATATAACATAATAATGTTTTAAAATAAATCAGACTATAGATAACTTTAATAGTTTACAAAAATATGTTTATTTATTGATTTTATAATAATTATTTGTTTTATTATCTTTTTTATTTGTATAATATAAAGGTTTTACTTAAAACATCCATATCAAAGAAATATATTAAATCGGTATTAATTACTTTCAAATAAATTAATAACAAACAATATGAAATTATAAATTGGGAAAAAAAAATATTTTAATACAAGATTTTTATGATACATTATTTTTATAACTGTCAGATTAAGAAATATAATATTCTTTACAATTTACAGAATTTGGTTCAACTAAAAGATGTGATAACGAAGGTCAAGGTAGAAATGCAAAGAAAAACAAAAGAATTGATGATGTTCAAGTAGAACTAGTTTTTAAACGAGAATTAAGAAAAATAAATGAAAAAATTGCAAAGGCTAGTTTAAAAACAGTTAGAAAAAATCTGAAAGAACAAAGGAAGTTATTGTTTGATGATTTTCACAAATCAAATTATACATCTTTAAAATGTGAGCTGTTGACTTGCTAAAATTAAAAAAAAATAATTTTTGTTTTAAATTTTAAATATATATAGGTATATATTAATACAAAAACATAAAAACATGTATTTATTTTTATAAGAAACATTATATCCTAAGATTTTTTAGGACTGAGTTGCTTGAAAGATATAGTAATAATTTGACACATTATTATTAACCCTACTTCTATATTTTATTTTATTTTTTTATTTATTTATTTATTTATTTACAGTTACATTATGAAAAGAAAAACTATTACAAAATGTCAGCGCATGCAATCTTCTGGTACTGATTTAATTGAAATTGAAGGATTTAAAAAATGTTCAAAAATATTTGTCTTTAAGAATATTTTAGAATTTATGGACTACAATAATTTTTTTAGATATACTTTAGACAAAATAATTTTAAAGTTAAAACAATCATGTTTACAGACATCTATTAAATTTAATTTACATGTAAAAATAGTGTATATGAAAGAAAAATATCACAAGAAAAACAGGACATGTCATTCAAAATTTCTAATATATTAGCATGCCATTTATCTGATTTCAATTAATTATTAGATAAAATGTTCAACAACATTTTAGAAGAAGAATCTGAATTTATTACAAAAGGATCTGGATGGTCACTTGTGTCAATAGATGGATTACAATTAAGAATTAATATAGTTAATCCCCTCAAAGGGGGTATCGGGTATGTATTTGGATCTACCTAAATATATAAAAAATAAAAAGGCAGTTATAAATGTAAAAAATAATGATTATAAATGTTTTAAATATTCTTTGCTCTCCAAGTTTGATAATTTTCTCAAATAATACTATTTTTAATAAAAAATATTTTCAAATATTAGAAAAAAAGAGTGGTTTAGATTTTAAACACATTACTTATCCAATTTCAATCAGCCAGATAAAAAAATTTGAACGTTTGAATAATGTGTCAATTGATGTACATAGTTTAAATGATAAAAAAGTTATTTTTCCGTTACATGTAATATATGTAACATTGAAAAAAAAAAATCATTTCGATCTATTTATGTTTAATAATGATAAAACATCACATTATTGTTATATTAAAAAATTTTCAAGATTTATTAGAAGTCAGAAAACTAAGAATTGTGCTAAGTTAATTATTAATTGTAAACGATGTTTTACTACTTTCGGGAAAAATCCATGCAAAAGCAAACTTTGGGGTATGGCAGGAGCAGGATTAATTGAACATCAAAAACATTGCGGTAAAAATCGATTAGGTAGACCTATGATGTTTGAGCCAGGGGGATGATGATTATATTTATTTAAAAAAATATAAAAATACTCAAAGAATACCAGTTGTTATTTATGCAGACTTTGAGTGTATTTTAACTCCTAAACACCCTGATAAATTCATTAAAAGCTGTAAAAAACCTAAAACTCGTGTTACACATTTACATGAAATTATGAGTTATAGGTTTTATGTAAAAGTTGATTATAATATTATACCAAAAGAGTTAGTAAAACCGTTTAAAATTCCTGAAAAGGTGGTTATTTATAGAGGTGAAAATGCAGCAAAAAAATTTATGGAAAATATGATCGATATTGGGAATAATATAATATAACAATATTTATCAAACTTATATATCTATGAATAAATAGACTGAAAACGAAGAAAAACATTTTAAGAGAACTGAGTTTTGTAAAAAATGTTTAAAACATTTTAAAACAAATAATTTAAGTACGAGATCACTGTCATTTTACTGGTAAATACAGACAATGTCTTTGTCTCAATTGTAATTTTGAAATGGTTAACCCATCATTCGTTCCAATTTTCTTCCATAATTTATCGTATGATAGACGATAGTCACTTTATAATTCACACACTTCTAAAATGGATTTCTATGTCAACTAGCATTAAATACAACTCAGCAAGATTGATATGTAAATGCATGAACTTACGAGGACCTAACCTAACCTAACCTAACCTGGTTATAAGTTTATAACAAAATCTGTGATCTCGCTCATTGTTGTGCATATTAGGATTCGAATGTCAGTGAAACGTAAAATACGTGCATCCTCGTCAAACATGGCAATTTTTATTTTTCAATAATGCTCAATATTATATTATAACTTAGGTTATTTTTTTATAGTACCTACCTATATTTTTATGATGTTTAATAATAATTAATATTCGCGGTAACTGGCTTAGAGCAGGCCCGTATTTAGGGGAGGGCCAGGGTGGGCTAATGCCCCTCTTGTGAAATTGTTGGGGGCGATAAATTTTTATGGACTTTTTTTTATTCAGCTCCCCCCCCACCCGCGCTGCGGGTGGCCTTGTCCCCCTCCTCTTTCTGCCACAAAATAGGGCGCGGATTTTTATAAGTGCCCCAAGCACCTAAATTCTAAATACGGCCCTGGCTTAGAGTATACATGTATACTATGCAGTATACTATGCACATTGCACAGTGAAAAATCAATTATTAAACGCTAGTTAATACAGTTATAATTTATGAATCTTGTTATAATCTGGTAATCATATTTATAATTTATTGCCTATTTAGTATTTACTAATAATTTATAATTATATTATAAATAATATTATAATTTATATTTGTATTACCATTGATTTTAAAATATATATCTATGTATATTATAAAATCAATGCTACTACGCAGAACAGTATGGTGCGGGCGTAGCGACATCTAGGGGATTGACACGCGCTTCCGTTATCGTTAAACTTAGAACAAACGGTCGTCCGCTCTACCACGTGCGATTCCGATTAGAACGTGTTATATAAATACTACCTGTCGACCCAATGCAGTCGTGAAGGTCTGGAGTGTGGCACATGTGGATCGTGGCCGTTGACAGAACCGAACTTGGTGTTTCGTGGCCGAACATAACGGGTGAAGCTGGGTCCCCTCCCCCCCTCTGACTTTCGGCAAACTTTTTCTTGTCGATTAGAAATTATATTTTGTGATTTTGACGAATCGATGTCGATGTTCTTCAACGTGCACGACAAAATGCTGACCGTTTTTTTCGAAAATAATTTTATTATTATTTATTATTGAACAGCATTTTTTTAGAACTTGTAGTATAATAACTATTATAGTTTAACAATATTAAAGAACAGCATTAAATGTTAAAATTATTAAGTACATTTTACTTTATTATTATTTTAATTATGATAGATGATCTTGAATTACATTTTCAATAATTTTAACTTGCAAACAAAGATTTATCAACATGGGTATCTAAATCATTAAAAAGCGGGTAAGTCTTTCTGCTGTGTAGAAGATGTCGAATGTATAAGATATTGAGTAGGTGTGTGCAATGATGGTTGCGTGTTAAATTTGAACTCAATTCAAGTCACATTACTAAGGACCGGATTTTTATGCAAATGCATATTGTTTCTACTCTATTCTATCAAGAATTATTTTCATTCAAAATGTTGACGTTTTGTAATGTATAGATTCTGTGGTTAATTTGTTTGCATATTTAAGTAAAATTTAGTAAAAATGACTAAAAATTGCATATTTCTATATAATTGTATAAAAGTTGCATTTTTTATGAATAGTTAATGAACTTTTTTTATTTCTGACAATCGTGCTACATATTAAACGCTACGAATTTTGAAATGGGATTAAAATTCAATATAAAACCATTACTTCGGACTAGTTTGCTTAGTCATAACTCATAAGACTAAAGTGTTAACATCAAATAAAGTAATACAATTGACGACGAAGAATACAATTTTTTAACAAGTTCTATAGGTTATAAATTAAATCAGAATGACTGAGAGTGATATCTGCTTAGATATAAGTTCACGGTACGAAACGGATTCTAAAATTACGAAAATTGAAAATCATTCATACACACCGTATACAACATTATTAAATAATAACGATGAAATACGTATATCGATCCAGCAAACGGATGTTTATCCGTATCTATACGAAAGCTTTATATATTTAGAAGGAAAAATATCGGATGCTGATAAGGTGATGCTAACCAATAATGGTCTTTATTCATACTTTTTCGAACAAAAACGGTTAAAAATCAATGGGATAGAAGTGGATAGCACACGTGTTCTTGCCTCTTGATATCACTAGTACGTTGAAAGAATACTTATATCCAGTACACCAGACAACTATAATTGTTTGAAAATTCTGGATGGCCTTTAAAAAATGGAACAAAATTGACAAATAGCAAAGGCGAATTTAGTGCTTGCATTCCATTGAAATATTGGTTAGGTTTGTTTGAAGACTTTAAAAAAATATTAATAAATTCTAGATTGGAATTAATATTAACACGAAGTCATAGCGATTTAAATGCGTTAAGCGTTGCAAATAAATCCAATGTTTCTACAGGTAAAATAGTTTGGAAGGTGCCACATATAACCGTTGACGATGGAGAAAGGTTAAAATTATTGAAATTTATAGTTACAAATAGTTACAACTAAAAAAGTTGTATGGAACTTGAAAACTGCATAAAAATTGGATGAGCCTCGATTTATTATAATTGGTTTGCAAAAAGGACGAAAAAATAGAATGGAAAAAGATTGTAGTGTATTCGATCATTGTAATCTAACAAACCTGAAAGTATTTCTAAACTCCATAGCTTATCCATACGATAATTTAAATTCAGATTTTACAAAAAATAATTTTACCCTGTTGCATGATATTATGTATACATCGTTTCAAGAATCTTACTATGAAAAAAGTGTACGGAATCCAATATTGAAACAGAACTACTCAGCTACAGCCTGGTCGGTAGATGTTCAATTGGAAATTGAAGCAGCAAAATCTCTGTCAGGTGTAACTGGCTATTGTTTATTAATTCATGATCGTATTGTAGAATATGTACCATTTACTAGGGAACTAGAGAAGTAAGAAAACTTGTGTAAATAATTTGGTACAATAAAAATATTAATGCTTAACCAATGTGTATATTCTTTTATTTTTTAATAATTATTTCAAGATTATATTGAAAGGTTTGGGACAAATAAAATAAAACTTGTGCAGAAAAAAAAATATTGTTGTGCATACGGTAAATATTTCCGAGTGAGAGGGAAAATCGTGGACAAAGATTTTGAAATCTCCCTGTAATGTGTAATACGGTAAAAATTTTAGTGTAAGCGGAAAAACCATTTCCGAGTGTCTAATTCCCCTGTAATTTCAAAATACGGTAATTTTTTTAATCAAAGCGGAAAATCGTGGACAAAGATTTTAAAATCTCCCTGTACAATTGTATACGATAATTTTTTTTGTGTGAGGGGCAAATGTGTGGACAACGTCTTTTTAATCTCCCTGTAATGTGCCATAGGACATTATCAGTGTCCTTCAAGGGAGACATTCCTCCTTAAAATTATGAAATTACCGCGGGGGAAAAAAAAACTCAGAACATACAAATCTATACTACTCAGTAATAAATATATACGCTTTTGAAATTTATTTTTAATCATAATATTAGTACAATATTTATATATATATATATATATATATATTATATAATGCATGATAAATTAATAATAGTTTTATAATTTATTATTATATAAGTTACCAGCTAATATTTCCTCAATAAATGGTATCGTTATTGTTTAAATTCGATAACATGGTAAATAAAATATAGACAAATCATATTCAATAACGTTTAAGGTAGATACATGACATGACAAAGTTCATAACTTATATAGGTACACAACTCGAAATAACAATCGATATAAATTAATATTCTTTTATATTATAATTTACTCTCTAGCACGGCGCAAGTAATATCGGTTAGAGCCAATTCATACGTGTGGCTTACAAATTATAGAAAACGTATAAATGGTACAGTCGTTGCCAGACAAATTGGCAAGGCGGCGGCGCTTTTCAGTAGGTGTAGCCCAAACTAGTCACGGTTTGTTTCGACCACGTGGCGTGCCGCAGTCGCCACACCGATTCGTATGTATTAAAAAATTCATAAAAATGTCTGCTTTTTGTTTAGAAAAAGTCTTTTTCAGAATTTATTTGTTTTTAAATTGTTAACTTAAAATCAGTTTTAAAATGTTTTGTGATAATAATTGTTGGTTTGTCAATATATTCGGTAATAACATCCGAATACGAAGAAAGGTATTCCTGGTTTTTTTCGTTATTGCACCGCCGCCGCCGTGCCAATTTATCTGGCAACGACTGTCACAAACATCGGTACAAGCCGTTCAAGGTTAACGTTATCGTCGAACGAAAAAAAAATCGTATTTATCGGAATATAATATAAGTAAAGGTAAAACTATTTATTAAAATAACACTATATAATTATTATAATAGTCTAATATGGAAAAATTGACATTCATTTTGATTAAAACATAATAATATATATTATATATCTTATATTACTCCTAAACACGTAAACACACAATAAGTTAAAAATATATCGGTTATAATATCTAAAATTTCTTAACGTCGAGTGGCTCATGAAAGGGTTGGAATGTCGGATGGGTGAATATTATAGGTAAGTAGTACCTACCTACGTTTTGCTGGTCAAATATTTAGAAGGCCATGTGAGTTTAAACGTGGTGTTCACACGTCGTATATGTATATAGAAGGTGACCAAGCATACTCATCCCCATTTTTCTTTAATAATGAACTCAACTATAAATGTCTAGAATTCTGATTTTTGAATTTTTCATATTTTTGAATTCATAGGTTTCTTGTGCACTTTATGGATTGTCCTGTGGCGATAACATTTTTTTTTCATATAAGAACCACTTTAACTGTAGGTACCGTAAAATGGTGTGAATAGAAACATTTTTGAACTTTACACTATCATAAAAACTGCTCTATTTAAAGTACTTACCTACTTAAAAGTGGCAAAAATCAGAATTTGTATAATTGCATTTTTAAAGGGTAAAATGGGGGTGGGCGTGTGTGCATGATTCGTAATACACCCTGTATATATTGTCAAATGTCATTTTAAATAGGTAGGTACTGTTGTGAAATGAATAATTAACATGGTCTGAAATTTTCCATGTACCGGTATCGAATTCTGATTATAAATGCGAAGTAAAATGTATACACTGCCACTCGATGAGATAGTAATAACAATGCACATTTATTAAATCTTAATGGCTTTAATTTATATTTTGGCTTTCATTCTTTCAATATTGTACCTACGCCCATTTTTATCGACACCGCTAAATTCTACTAGATAGGTAAGGTTACAAGTACTTTACGGCCATACTATATAATTATTAGAAAAACGATATGATATAATAATTATGTCACAAATATTATACATAATAACAATAATTATATTTTATTTTTGTTATTCGTTCCTAATAACACTATAACTGGAAAGATAGATTTATTTTTTATAAACTAATATTGTTTAATAATATTATCGTTATAACATAAAATATAATATAAAGTTTCGATTTATGCGCTGCACTCGACGAGCATGTTGCCGACAGAACAACAACGCATAGATCGTGTAAATATTAACATAATATTAGTATTATACTTAATATAATATATATTGTATATGAATATATTATGATAGGTAACTCCAAACGTTTACGAAAAAACATCGAATATTTAAGGTATAAATTTACATATAGGTTGAAACCCTGTGTGGAGGTATGAAGGATACGGATTTCTGTGTGCTGGACTTGAATAATTATAATGATTATCTGTCGAAAGTCGATTTCGGGGATCGGAATGAGTGGAGAATTTCGAAATTTTAGAAACGTGCTCCTGTTAAGTCTGCGCGGACACGCGTGTGACACGTGACTTATGTTGTCCGGTTTCTTCGGATAAAACCGTATTTTATCCGTTTAATCCATCAAACGGGAAAAGCCACGATTTTACACGGAACCGTAATAATTATTAAACGCCTTCAAAAGTGGCGCTGGATGTGGGTCGATAGTTATAATATTGCCAATATAATATACGCACAATTTAGGTCTTAACTTCGTCATAGCAGTTTCTCTGATAAACACCGTCGCTGAAATTTTGAAACATCGCGGTGGCGGATTGGGGGCATCCAATTTCATGGGTCGCAATAGCGTTGTTTCAGAGTTATTTTATTATTTTTTTCAGGCTTTGGGTTTCCGTTACATGCACTGTTCGCTATAAACTCGAGTTGATGAATTGTGGTTTTGGACGAGAAAAACGCGAAAAAGGCCTAACCTGGAAGTCAGGCAGTGGCTTGATCCACACCCTGCGTGCACGGTCACTACAGCGTATAGAGATAAATTATAACCACAAACTTAATATTTTATGCGCGAAGACCGCGTGAATAATATGTGATTTGAAAGTGGTCGACACAATAATATGATAATATATGAATGTAGTAATATATAATATTATAATAATATAGAAGAAGTACCTGTATACAGTTGTGTTAAGTATTATTGTAATATAATACATGACATATAATGTATTATAATTTATGATAATAATAATAATAATAATTCAGTCGGATGAAAAATAATAATATAACACGCTCGAGATATCAAAAAATGAAAAATAAATAATGTCAACATATTAATATTGTGCGTGTAACTTTGGCGGTTTTTGGTATTTTTTAATCGTGATAAAACCTCCGACGATATTATACGTGATAATATACGGTCACGGTCGAGTATATAGAAACGCGATCGCGTCACACCGTGTTCGGCCCAAATCTGCAGCTCAAGAGTTGAGTGTGTGCGTGTAAGCAGCACGTGAAATATTTAAATCGCGATATCCGGGGACGAGGACTGCCTCGGGAGAGAAGGACGTTCTGGTGCGACGATTGTGTTCTGGAAACGATGACGGATGCACTCGGCGCGGTGGTGTCGTGCAGGTTGAAAATATTTATAATAACTATATTATTTTGATCCCTAAAACATATAATGCCGCACTTACAGCGACGCCCGAACGTTTGATATTTGAAACAGTGTTTGAAGATTTCGCATATTAATATTTAATTCCTGACGACGACGTGTCGACATATAATATTGTGAAGAACAACGATGTCATTTTTTATTCGGGTGATTTTCTATTTAAAATACGCTAGTTCAAAATATACCGTATCCGGTAGACGTATGAGTAATATTTTTCGAATGTAAAATCGATCGGAGGTGAATTCAGTTTGCGGAAGACAGAATAATAGGTTTGGGTGAGTTGTAAGTACCAGAGTACCTCGATTACGAGGGGAAAAAAAATAACAGCGTAGGTATATTCAAAATATGTACGTGCACGGTGCTATCAATTAAATTCCGTCGACGTCGAGTGCGATATTAACTGTTTTATCCGATTTTTTAATATGTTTTATTTCTACTGCAATGCAATATGCTCGCATGATGTTAAGAAATTTGGCACCGGAAGTCATGGCACAGAAAAGTATTCAAATAAGACATAAATATAATAATACCGCGCTGTATGAAATTTATATTTTAATAAAAATGTTTGAATTTTTTTTTGAAAACACATGGTTGTTGTATTTCAATACAAATATTCAAAATACGTTAAATAGTATTTTTTTAAGTTTATGGGAATTAAAAAATATTGCTCACTGGTGTTGTAATATATTTTCAACCACGTGCAATTAAACCAAAAAAAAAAAAAACCCATCAGAATTCGCGAGTCTGAGTCAAACGATATTTGCGAGTGGAACTCTATATTTATTTAGACATTATGAATTTATGACACAAATTCAAAATTAATCTTTATAAATGTTACTATAGTTTTTCATTTTAAAGTATTTTTATGTGTTATTATATTTATATTATGTATATGTATATATACAATATACATATATTCGTGGCCCGCTGTCGAGTAATCCGATGACAAAACGAACAAATAACCACGGTGAGTAATCAATAATTTAACTAAATAGTATTAACTAAACTAAATGTATATGATATATCCAACTACCGTTCAACTAACAAAAATAGAAAATTTGTTTTTCCGATAATCTTATATGGTACAATATAAAGAACGTATGTATGATATTATATTCATTTTTATGCGGTATAACAACATACGCAAGGGATAAAAATGTTTATCGTGAAGAGCGATCGTTCTTCGTGGTTAACGTTTTACACAAAACTACTTTATAATGTTGAAGGAATATTTTCGTTATCAAACTAAACATTTTTTTTTTATTTTAACTCGGGGGTCTGCTTTTTAATCCGGAAAATATTATGTAAGTATAATTTAAATATAACACTACAGGAGATGAACCCTAATTTGTTGAACTTTACTCTTAACACACCTTAGTATAATATAGTATACGCAATGAACATTACATTTAAACACTTTAAATAATTTTCAATCATGAATTAAATAATAAGAAAAATATATCTGATTACGTTTTTAGAATTAAATATAATGTCGGTTGACATTTAAAAATTGAGTCGACAAATTGAATTAAGGGTACAAAAAAAAGATAACTACTAATTACGAAATTCCTAGAATATTCATGAATTTCGTGTATTTATATACACCAAAACAGATAATAATTTTACACAAAATCAATATTTTATGGTATTGACTAATAAATTGGTGGGTAAGTATGAATAAAGTATTGCACGTCCAAACAATTCGATCACCATTTATATATTTTAAACTAATGATCAGGATACGTGCGAAATTTCGATACACTGTACTGGAAAAGTGTGCAGTGGATATTATGGTTCGAGCCAAGTCCCTTCTTTCGTAAGTCAGCGATTCGCAACGATTCAATGTAACAAAATTTAGCAAACGTTTACCTATTTATTTTTTGTGCGTTGTTTTGTGTTCTCTATTTTCAAACGTTAAATGCGTATTTTATAAATGACACAGAAGGATTATTAGATAATAATAATAATATATAGTTAATAATAATAATAATAATAATAATGGTTTAAATAACCACAGTGGGTTGCGTATATCTAAGCGGTTTTGGAACGAGTGCACTATTGTTGTGCATTGGCATCGCATTATGATAATATGACGCGTTCCTCCTCCTCGATGGTAGTATAATATATACTATATTATTATAATATAAGTATACGGTATCCGTATAGGATTTGGGAATGGAATTAATTTTTTTTTAAATAAAAAAAATCTTGCCGCCGGGTTTGTGGTGGACAACCACAGCTGGTCAGTGGCGGTGGCGGGCGGCGTGACGTGTAGTCGACTATAGTCGTTATAGCCGAACGATGCGCGGTAATGACAATTTTTTTTTTTTTTTTTTAATATTTTGTGGGTACGCATTAAAGTATTTTTTCGTATTTATATATTGTAGAAGTAAAGACCGCGCGGAACGTTTAAGTCTTGTGCAGCAGCAGATTAGTCGCGTTCAGGCCAGTGGTCGGCGACGCCGTGCAACTCCTGCTCGCCACCGTCCGCGTCTTGCTCTCCGACAGTTTGAGGTTCTCGACGGTCTTGTTCTCGTTCGAGTCGTCCACCTCGTTGACGCACTTCCGGTCGTACGGGCCGACCACGCCGGTGAGCGCGTTCAAAGGTATCCGGTATAGACGCAGCGGTTTCGTTTCCGGAGACACTGAAAACACGAAGCGTCAGGCATTATGTGATTCGAATGATTCGTCAATTATTTATGTTTTACTGTCACTCATAGTCAATAAGTTTTATAAATTATAATCATATTATTATGCTACTACTCAGTGGCGCCCAAGACATGTTTTTTCAGGTGTAGCAAGACGACATTTTTTCTACACCCGCCTCAAAACTCAAAATTGAATGGAATTTTTTTTTTGTTTCATTAATTTTTTTTTTATTGGATTATGTATCATGGGGTTGGAACTTTGGAAGTGGCTTAAGATATTTGAAAAAGTGACTAAGTGACTGAATTTAATCATAAAAGTAACCAAAAAGTGACCTATATAATTATTTTTTCTTAACAACTGTTATTAAAATTAATATTTTTCTTTGAATATTGTTCTCCTCTTATTTTCAATGTGTAGCGACTGCTACACCTAGTCATAGGGCTGGGCGTTACTGCTATTATTGATAGTCTTCAGATGTAGGTACCTTACAGGTACACGGATTAGGATTTATCAGATATCCTGATGATTTGGATTTTCGTAACTATATGTTCGATTACCACATTGAATTATGGTAATGAGTTATATATTTTATTTATTTGATTGTGTCTTATGTATTATTTTACATTTTTAATCAACAAGTAGGTACTAGGATCGCTTATAAAATAAGTTCATACACTGCCAAGGACTATAGTCATAGACCTTGAAAAATAATAGATTACTTTCATTATCAAATAGTCATTATACGAATCGATATTATCCGAAAATCCAGACAATCCAAAATATCCATATCTCTGAAAATCTTTAAATCCAAAATCCACTGTGAGTATTCACTCAAAGTCCTTCCCGCCTGTCGATAAATGTGTTCCTGCAGTATTATAATATAAATGGGTCTGAGGAACAGAATTAGGGATAAAAAAAAAGCGCTAGTAGGCTTATGTTAAGTTATAGTCACAAGGTTTCGTTATAAGTTTAGATGATGAGGGAATCATTCAGTAAAATTCTGGACTTGAAGGCGCGTGGAGTTATAGCGGAAAAAGACGAGTATTGTTGTTTTGCATTCAAAACGTTAAGTTTGAGTTCCATGTCGACGTTTGGTAAGTAGCTAAAGTCGATTGGGATCCTATATGGCCATATTATACATGTATCTTTATATAGGTTGCATACAAATTGGAATAAGCTGAGTTGTTTTATTTTGAAGTTATTCAGTATTTGTTTTGCAAAAAAAAATATTTCATTAAAATTTTCAATGTTCAATAAGGGCTCTGCATTCATGGTAATATTTAGCTTAAGGTCATGTCGATTAATATATTATGTTTGATGGTATGATTAATGCAGACTGCTTTTTTAAATATTGTTATCGCCTCATTGTACCCAAGATTTTCGGCATTTAATAATTGATATTATTATAAGTACAGTGTGGACATCACGCGTTGTTTCAAATTTTCAATAACACTAAATTTTGTATTTTTGTACATACATTTTCGATGTCAATCGAGTAAATTTAATCAAGACTCTGGTTACTTTGTACCTAATCTATTATGTTAACGCTATAGACTTCCATTTTATTATATTAGGTGCTGAACAATTATTATTTACGTGCAACTGCAGTACAATAGTGTAAGATGATTTCTCTCGAAAATAAGCTATCACAGCTGGAACAGGGTAAATCCAATGAATACAATTCTTCCCTCGTATACATACGCGTGTACTAAAAAATAGTATTGTTTGTCTAAACATTATATTATTTTACTCCTATTGGCTACTCTACTTTTGATTATTTTGTCGTCTTATGATACAGAAAAAACAAAACGACAAAACGTGAAATATGCACACTTTTATGGTTCCCAAAACAGTCTTTGAATGATTTTTGTCGGTTTTAATCAAGAGACGGTAAAACGCACTGAACACATATATTTTTGCCTGTTACACCGCGGTGTACTAATAACATTTTTTCCACAATATAACTAAAATAAAATACACTAATATTAATAATTGTGTGCATTCACTATTGTTGTCGAAACGGTTTAATGACGTCTTGGCCGCTATACATAATAAGACGTAGGTACTCTTACAATATTTCGCTGGGAAATTTTTAAACTCAATATATATATATATATACGGTATTGTTTTTTTTCATTATTATTATTTTATCAATAAACATAATAACCAAATAAACTTCGCGGAATAAATCAAACATTGAAAATTAATTGAAGTCAATTTCGAATTGAGTTTTTACGAGTGCGTATACAAATCGAAATGTATTTTCGCTAGACCCTCGAAACGAAGACCTACGGTCGCCGTGGGTCTTTAGTAGTTATTGATCAAATAATGTTAATACAGCATTGTATAAGTATGTTCAGCGGTATTAAATCAATTTCGAGAACAAAGAAATACTCGTTTGATATTTTTGATTTGAACAAGGTATACGAAGTGATGTAACGATATACAATAACTACTGTATGATTTTCTAACCTTTGATGTTAAAATTCTCGTTTTCTTACACGACCTTTGTTTGGTTTACCTCATTTAAGATTCGTATTATGTGTTTAGTGAAAATGTTGTTTTTTCTACCCCTCTACCACGCCCATAGTTAGACCACACAATGAAAATGTTGAATTGATGCTTGATACATGAAACGAAGCATTGTTTGTTCGTTAATCGTTTATATTAACTGCGTATAGTATATATTATTTAGACGAACATAATATGAAATTATTTATTATTTTTTGTTGGAAACCTGAGAGTATAAAGATACAAATAATAGGTTATACGTTATTATAAGATATGTTTATTGTTTCGTGTGAATATAACTCTTAAACCTATTAATCAGTGGCGGATATCGGAGAGGGGGGGGTAATTGGTGGACCGCCCCCCCTTGGGCTTTTTGCCACCACTATACATTATTACAATATTGGCTACAACCATTGATTATAATTTATAAATATTTAAATATTTATATTGGTATTTGGTGTTATCCGCTAATTGATTTTTCAGTTGTACAATATTTTTTTTTCTCCATGAAATTTTGGAAAAGTGCCTGATGTGCCCCATAGAGTATGTTCTTTGGTACCACTTTGTTTGATAGCACGATTAAAGATAGTACTATCATTAGCCATGTGGTGATTGGTGTTGTACCGATTATAGTCAAATATTTCAAAATAAAACAATGGTGGGGGGGGGGTTAAACGTCATTATCTCTGTGGATTTGAAATTTCACCCCCCCCCCCCCAGAACTTGGATATATCCGCCACGGTTAAACTACCGCTGAATATTGTGTTTATTCAAACGAGTAAATTACCAAAGTATATTGTACTTTATAATGCTTCTAAAGTTATGACTGTATATTATATCTGATTAAATATATTTTTCCCTTTTCAATATATACGAATTCATCACGTAACAAGATTTCAGTAGGTACCTACATCGATAACTGTACTTATATAACCTAATGAACATATTTACAGTGTGGCGACGAAGGCGGTGACATGCTCTCTCGTTCGGCTTTCTGTTGGTCCATTTGCAGTCTCTCCATTTTCCCGTGGAAAAATTCCGGAGCAGTAGTTGCGAAATATATGTCGTTCTATTATGTAGAAAAACGAAAATAATAACATTTATAATACGTCATAAAAATCATTTCCGAAATTCAAAATTTGATTTGAAAAATGACTCGTTACCTTGGAACAAATTAATTTTAGTTTCGGCATAGCCATAGTCTGAACTAGATTGCCATTGATTATAAGCCTGATTTCCATTGTATCCGTGGTAAATGCTATGATGTACGGGAAGGAACACACTGCGGAAACATAGATATATATTATTTTTTTTTATAATATCACAGAAAACTTCCTTGTAATAAGATACATGTTTAATATTTAACAATACTATTATATGTTAATGGTCACGATCGAAATGATCGGAAAATATCTCATTCCAGTGGGTCCAAACAATATGAGCAGTAATTTAAGTTAATACAGCAATTCAACTATAGATAATTTGGTAAATTAAAATTATAAATCCGAACGTTTGGTATGTATCCTGAGTTTTCGGATACTGCAAAATGCAAGTCTAGATATCTGAATAACTCGCTTCATTATAGTGTGACCCGACAAATCGATTCCGTACGAAAATGATCTTCTAAATGAAAAATTATCCATAAAAAAATTACATACAGTGTGTAATATGATATTGTATGGTATATATTATGATCGTTCAATATAATATTTATGACGTATAACGTATAGGTTTAAACGAATAATTATATTGTTTAGCTGATAAAACGTAAAAAAAAATGTCGGCTTGTCGTTAAAATGAAACCGTGAAATGTCACGTCGGATGGATAAAAAAAAAAATTAATAACATTTAAAAACAGTCAGACGTTTGAACTGTAGAACTCGACTGAACGGTTTTGCGGTTTTGTGAAGTTTGATTTTTCACCAACACGCCAAACCACAACCCTTAATTAGACACGTCTCTTATTATAGGTATAGGACCTGCATACACGATTAATGATTCGTTATAATTACCTATGTCTCTCGGAATGGAATTCCAATGGAAATCAAATTCGGTCGTATTGTTCGTCTCGCTGAGTTTTTGAAAATGACAAGTATCTGTAAAACACGACGCGAGGAATTAATTATAAGCTCATTAAACAGTCAATATATTAACAAACTAGGCAGAATTCGAACATGAGTATATTGTCATATATACGGAACCTGTAATGAATTTAAACACGTGGAATTTCATCTACATTTATACGCGACGTATGCGGTTGTATGATAATTTAGTGTGTGTGTGTGTGTGTGTATGACGGCATGTAGAATGGTAATTTAATTTTTTTTTGCTCTGGAAGGATTGTTCAATTTTGGAAACATTTAGATATTTGTATTTTTGTATAAGATTGGTATGCATAGGTTAATTTATAGATAAATTATCTGATACACAATAGTCAAATAATCACCTCTTGAAATAAAATGAATAGGTACTTAATGTTATTTTAAACGTATTTACAACGTCGTATTTTTTTGGTTACATTTTTTAATGCAGCCAAACGTCTGAAAAGCACATCTTTATGTTGCTATTATTCAACACAGATTTTACAGCCCTAAAATTATTTTCGAACGAATTTGTTGATAAAATTGCGATGAGGATCAGTGGAAAAAATTATTGAACAAAAGACTTTTTTTTTGGGTAAACCCAAATACGATGACAAACAAACTGTATTAATACAACATCAAACATCGAACGAATTGTTTTTATTTTCAATAGCATTTAAAGTGTAGATGAGCGAGAGTAGCACGCTTTCCATAACAGCGGACAATTTTCAGAAGCACCTTTGACTTTTCAATCCATTGAATGCAAACTATTCGAAAATGCCGCAATATACGATCTAGACTGAACAAATTAGCGTATTATCCGGTTAAATATGGATATTATATCCTGCATAATATCAAAATCCGGTATTTTCTATACATGGAGTATATAATATTATTATAGGTTTTATCGATGTTTTTTTGACTGTGGCGTGTGCGTGACACGGTCGGGATGATGAGCTGTATATGTTGCCGGGCGATAGGCGAGACGGGTAATTGACACGCTATATCGCACCTCCGCTATATAAATAATGTACGCCCACCGATAAATTATATTTTATCATTACAGAGTTTAAGCGAGTTTATATTTTTATTTTTCAATTTGAAAAATATGACGTACCCACACACCGGGGGTGTAATTTTTCCATAGAAATCGGCGCGTGTATTTGCAGAGACGTTCAATGTTTTATGCGGACGAGGTAATAGGTACGCTCTGCTAAATAATGGTGACTGGACACAAAAAATCTACACTATATGTTTATATATTATATTATATTATATTATGAACATTTAGCTATGACATAGCTACTTTAAGTAGCTAAGATCATAACTATTAGTATGCATAAACATATGATATCATGTTCATTACACCTATATCATATAACGTGTACTAAAAATCCTCTGATTGAGAAATGCAATGTGGAAATATTGAAAAGTACAAACAAAACTTTGCATGTCCTGTGCCTACATCCACACGTCTTATTTAAATTACACGGATGTGTACAGACTAGTACAGTGGACAATATAATAATATGTAATGTAGGATTTTTGTCGACGGTTATATAGGTACTTACGTGAGAGAATGACGGCAGAGGCCGCATGAGATAACCGCGAATTATAAACAAATTATAGATTTCTTGCTTCTAGTCTTAGCGAAATATTTAACGATATAGTTTATTGCAAACAATGCATGTTTTTTTTAACGTAATTATCTAATATATTCGTTATATTATTTTATTGAAAAAAACATGTTTGCTTATAATTTGAGTTTTAAATTTATACGAGACGAGTGTACAGTAATGCACTGTGGTTTCATTATTCTGCTAATTTAAACTGTACCTCGACAATCATAAGATACGAACGACTGAGTCCATGTTCAACATTCTTATGTATTAAAATATTCGGTCCGAGAAAATTTAATTGAAAGGAGAGCTTTTCAAGAACGTTGAAACGTCGACTGAGAAAATGGGCGTTTGTAAATCCGTTTGTAAGTGTAAGTGTAAGCGTAAGCGTAAGTGGAAGTGTGTGTGTTTTTGAATGGAAAAAAAAGTCATTACTATTATAGCACAGTAGCAACTCCGGCTCCTCGTCCTCGTAGAGATCGGTAGCAGATACCAGGTGAGCTTTGGTGCCCTCTTGGACGGAGAACAACCGTTGGGCAGTGCCCGACCCGTCGGTGATGATGTCGAACTGATGTTTGTATCCGACGCATATGCTGCACGTGTCCGAGTTGCCGCCGACCGCCGACTCGATTAGCGTGATGATCGATGGCTGTTCGGCGATTTGGAATTCCTGAACAACACGACAACAATGATTGGTACTATCGATTCTCCTGCACTTACGCTAAGCCTTGTTTTTTTAGTAAATATCCCTCTCTTCCTCCCCATTCCTACCCCTTCTAATCTTAGAAATATTGGAAAAACCTATCCTCTCCAGCCTTACTCGGTTACTCCCCACTAACCATTAATAATTGAGGGCGCACTGAAATAAATTCAAACTGTGTGGTTCCACCACGACAAACAACCGTTGTTCAGAAAAATCTAATCAATAGTATAGTTTTTTAGGAAAAGTGCTGGGAATTTTCAATTATGACCTCTCAAAAGTACCGACTAGATCCAATTCGCTAACAGAAACCTGTACCCTCAAAGTTGATATTAATATACAAAATACCAAAAATACAAGTATTCGCCACAAGTTTAATATAGCGCGCACAATTCGCTTGAACGAAATAGACAACAATAAACCAGCATTTTAGGGGCACCTAATAAGGTCGTGAACTGAAAATGTACGAGGTCTCACCATATCATATTACATACGGATATGGGACTCAAATTGTTTCATTTTGTTTTCGTGCCCGTGGCGCTCACAATTCCTAATTAAGTCTACCAGATATACCACAACTGTAAAAATTAATACTCTCTAAGCACGACTAGTTGAAAACACGAAGAAAATAATTTCTGAAAAAGGAAGTGTGCGTGTTCAATTTAAAAATTAGAGGTAGGCACTATAAAATTACAGAATGATGAATAACAGTGTTATACTTCTATTTTATCAATTAAAATAACACAATTACAAAATAAATGTAGGTAGTATAGTATTATACATATACATTAAATTGTTTTAATAAAATATGTTTTGAAATAAAATAGAATAAAAGTGTGTAGAAAATTAGAAAGTGAGATTCGATTATTATCCGAAATTAATTTAACAACTCATACATTTATATCGACAAGATGTTTTACTTTTTAAACATTTCAACAGTATTAACACTGATCGTAATAATTTTATTTTAAAAGTGTCAACAAATATAAATCAAATCGTGTTTCAATCCTGTTATTTTGAAATCTTAAATCAAACTGCACGGTTTCCCCTTATTTAGGACATAATAATTATTCATTAGGGCGTTATAAATAGATTTCCGGGACCAACGCTACGATGGCCGTTTTGACAAGGGATATCGACTTTGTTGTTGTCGCAGCACTGACCTTCACAGCAGTGCAGTGGTATGATTGTAATTTTTCAAAACGGGGTGATTTTGGAATTTTATTAAGCTGTAAATATATAATTCTTGTAATTATAATTATATAGGTGTTATTTTGAGGTGTACGTTATACGTAAAGTTCATAATATTAGCTATAAATTATGAATATCGAGTGAACTGGCCAAACATAGAGCTCTACTGTGAAGTTTACTTCCCAGGTTAATTTTGATCACAACTTCATTCTCGTTTACTATTGAACTTAACATACGAATCCTATATAAATGCCAATCATTAGTCAATATATATAATATTCGAACAAAGATAAGATTAAAACAAATTGACGCAGGTATCACAGAATATCGAAATTAGATTATTCGACTTATTCTCCTTGTTTACCGAACATCCTTGTCCCGACAATATTATTAGTAGTATCGTGCCTGTATTTATATACATATGTATTGCGCAACATAATATTATAATATTTACCCTCAGATACATGAACCCTTCGACCGTGTCCGTGTCGCTGGCCGGGCACCAAGCTGTCCAGGCGGCTGAGTGTTTCCACTGCATTAGCGTCAGTTTGCGGTTCACACAAATTACCTGCCGGGCAGAAAACCAAAATTTTATTAGGACCACCTGCTGTAGGATGGTGGCGATAGTTCGGGGGGGATCAGAACGCGGGGGATTGTAATAACCATCACAATGGGTATATAGACACATATTGTATAAAAAAATATATCATCGGACGAGTACCACCCGTCCGCCTACGTCCTATATGTGGTATACGATAATAATTATGTACCTGAACTAGGTATATGCTATATAATATATATTATAACATTGCGGCGTTGGCAATATATTACGAACGACATCGGCATCCGATGACCGCGAAATTCCCGACTACGACGACGGTAGGTATAAAAAAAACTTCTCTAGACTTCTCCCTTCGCGGTCTACTGCCACCATTTAACATCATCACAAACAAGTACTTATCGTAACTTTCTGTAACTTCGATGACGTGAAGTGTAATATTATGTATAGTATACTTAATTAGTATAGATCATGCGATGACGGGATAAAACATTTACGACAAAAATCTGGGTATTTTAATTTTCTATAACCTATAATATACCGGACTAATCTTTCCAAAGAAGTTTAGTTACCTATAACCGTACTCACTTACTCGACGATTCAAAAGCTGTATTTGTCGTCGTATAGTTGTGAGGCGTGCACATAATAATTATAACACCTAAGTTAGGTTAGGTTAGGTACCTACCAACTTGGTTCTCGATAACACAAAAAACAAAGTATTTGAGGGTGCTAAGAATATCCTAGCCCCCTCCTTTTTGTTCCTATGATATCGTGGAATTTCCCTATAGTATACAACCTGCTGTGTGTGGTTACCGCGGTAAAACACCCTACCTTCACACTATATCTATAATAATGGTATATTAATGGATGCATTATACAGTTTGGGCATAAGCAAAAAAATGTTTACTTTTAATTAACCAACATAAATATTAAAACCGTTGTTGTTTTCGCTTCTGCAGCAGAGATTAATTCCGTCGAAAAAATATATACATAATAATAATATATAGAATATTATAGCTATAGAAATAACGTCTATTATACAGTGGATGTATACCTTATGAGTTATGACGAACGAGGTTCGCCGTTTTTAACAGCAACCGCGTCCCTCACTATAGTTATATTTTGATCGTATAGGGTTGAATACTCGCAAAAACTAAACTCAGGTATACTATACCAGCTACTATCATAATGATTATTACGCGAGCTGCGTGGTTACTTGTGTGTTATTAAATCGCCCCAAAGAAAGCATAATATTATTTGTGATTAAAAATATGCAAGACGAGTGCATACAGGTACAAATACTGTAATGGGTATAGGGTGATTTTTACTTGAATTATCATCTGGCAATATAATAATATAAAGCAGTAAATCCCAAAATTTTTCTCTGCCAGACCCCTAGGAGAGAATAAAAATGATCGTGGACCCCGCAAATTAAGATTTATTTTAAAAATTAAAAACAAATTTTTAATTTAGGTTCACAGACCCCCTCTGGTATACGTGCGGACCCCTAGGGGTCCGTGGATCACGATTTGGGAAACGCTGATATAAAGGTATCATATACTATACTTCTTTCACGTTTAAGAGTAGGTGTACATTATATTTAAATTATGAACAAAATTATACGATACATTATATAGCATTATTCTATTATATTCTCAAAACTAAAACCGAATACTATAATAATAATATGCCGTCTTCGTTCACGAAAACGAAAAGTAATCGTATAATAATAATAATGATAATGATATGTACCATTTTGAGTCTAGAACCACCGGGCTTACTGATCGCGTACATACTGCAGCCCCTCGTGCGTTCTAGTTTATGGTCTTTGAGGTCCGGTTTGCTTTTTATTTCCGTCTGCATGTCCGCGTCGAACTCTGACAATCTGAACACGTATATCTTGCTGTCGCGCCCTGCAACCGTAAGACAAAACCAAGTTTAATAACTGTAAACGACAACGACATCGTCCTATCATCGTCCCGGTGATAACGCGCGACTGGTTTTAAAAATGGCAATATTACCGTCATCGTCACCACTCACCGTTATAATAACAACACCACATTATACGCACCTTTTTCGGTTCTGAACAAAAGGATACCGTGGGCCTCCACGACGTTCAACTGATTGGCTTGTATCGTCTTGTCGAAGATTTGCCTCTGGGACACGCCGTCTGCGGATCAATACAGAAGAAATAACAATCAAACAATGAGCGATTAATAAAATATATTAATTTAAATATTGCCTGCAGCACCCAGAAAACGCTTCGTTTGACGAGCGACGAATATTTAGCTGTATATTATATTACAATATTGTGTATAATTTTTGTGCCAGTATAGGAATGTATAATGTAGCTTTAGCGTGTTCAAAGATAGGTTCGCATGCGTTCAGAACAGAACTGTTTTGCAGACATAGGTAGATCGCGATTATTGATAGTTTATAATACTATAATACAATTAGTGTGGTTTATTAATTTAAAAAGTTTTAAATAAACTTAATGCCCGAGTCACTAGGATTCATCCGACTATACTCGAGAAAATCGAATTCACGCAGTCATAAACCATTAGAACTAAGGCTACGATACAATGGCTAATGGCTAGTGTTTGTAATGGGATTTGTATTTAAAAGAGTTAAAAGAGGGAAGTATAAAATGTTGATAGGTTTTTAAAACGTATATATTGTATATAGAGGTTATATTAGTTTAAATTGTATAAATTGTACATTATTCTAGTCGGGAAAACAATAACTTTTACCAAATTTCCAATAAATTGATAATTCTATTTACAGCCATTGTTGCTATATGCGGTAACAGCAGTGGGAGAACAATATAATTTAAATTTTTAACTAATTTAATGTCGAAACCAACAAATGCTTTCACTCTGCATTAAAAAAAAAACATCCTCCGTTATGATTTAGTTAATTTTTAATCGAAAAATTCTAAAAGTAAATTCAAGGAACTTTTATTTTTTCTTTTGTGTTGAATAACGAAATCAAGAGTAATTGGTTTTGGTTCAAGTTATATTTTTGAATAACATACAACAAGAAAAACAACAATAATACGTTTTTACTTTTAACAATAACATTATATAGCTATTGTATAAAACAAAATAAATGCATTTTTTCGTCATCAAAGTTAATTTTCTTTGTCACGAATGCATCGCAATACAATATTATTATATACGATTAAATTGTTCCACGAACCATTAAATCACATCACTTATATTGTTTCTATTGTTTTTCTAATCAAACACAACTGACACTTATAACTTAAGATTTTGACCTAAAAAACAATTTTGATACGCGTGGGCCGCCTGGCACAAATACGTTTGTTTTTCTCAATTATGTTTTAGTTGTACTGTTTCTGAAATTTCATAAGTACACAATGCCAGTGTCAGAGTAAAATGTGTGCAATCAGAATCTGAACACGAACATTCAATCATGTGAAATTAATTGATGTCAAAACTACTTGTAACCATATTTTTAATCAAGTTATCCGACATAAAGTTCGAGTTACAAACGATCATTATCGATACCTAATCTGAGAACTCAATTGTAACGAAATATATCAGAACTCAGAAGTCATAATATTTATACATTTAAAAACAAGAATATGATTATATCGATCTTAAACTATTGTGTACAAAACCATAAAATCATCTTACAATAATCATATCATTTATGTAATACATACATTTTACATTTGAATTTAATTTGCTGTTTGGTACTTTTTAACATTCTTATGTTTCTGCCGTCTTATCAATAAAATAATACTGATGATTAAATACTTAATTTAAATAAGTCATTGTAATTATTATCGTTATCTGTAATTCCATAAAGTAAAAAAAAGTAATAACTTTTAATAACTTTGTTTATTATAAAACAAAAAATATACTTGAGAACAAAAAAAAAATGGTTCGAATCTTTATTAAAGTCATACTATTATATAAGGTGCAATGCAATACAATTTATGCATACAATTTTAAACACGGTTAATTTTTTAGTATTTATTAATATATCAATAGTAATATTTATTTTTAAACTTAGAATATTTCAATAAATAACATTTTTTTGTCTCAAATTGTTAAATTTATATCTTATAATCTAATCGAATATTTATATAATCTCAAAATAGAAAATTAATTAATTTTTATTATATAAAATCAAAATGATTAATATATTTTTTTAAACTAACCAAATTGATAAATTGTGTTTTCAAAAAGCTGGTGAATGTTGTGTACATTTATATTTAATTTTTTTTTAGATTATCTCAATGTATCTTTTCAATTGTAGTGTTTAAATGTTTATTTACCTAATTATAATAACAAAAAAAAACAACGTCAAGAATTAAAATTATCATTTTATAATCGTACATCTTAATTTATTTTATGCAAAGAAAATAATAAAGGAAAAATAATAATGTACAATATAATAAAAAAACAAAAAAACAAAAAAAAAAAAATTAAAAGTTTTTTTAAACGAACAAGGGTTTAAGAATAAAAACTTAAAAGATTTTTGTTAAATTAAGGTTTACTCGAGAAAAAAAAATTTAAATTTAAAACTGTAATATTAGAAATAAAATTAGGAAAGTTTTTAATATAGCTGCAGATGTAAGACAGATAGGGGCTTAGCCGCTCAATTTTTCAACACATAAACTATTTTTTTATATATTATAACATGAAAAAATAACATCGTATAAGAGACAGTTTTGGCGAGGGTGGGGGAGAGTCGATCTAATCTTTTGATGTATCGCTATTCATTTTTGAACAAGTGATTTAAAGGCTGGAGACACCCGGTTGGTATTTATGGACAGGAGAAGGAAGTGTCTTCACCAGTATAATTTATTATCATCCATTTAATGACAGCTCCTCGTTCACCCTCGAACCACTTGTTCGTAAAGTGGACAGAGATTAATATAGTGTTTTCTTATCACAAAATATAGATTAAATAGGCATGTAGTATATAGGTACGCGAAGAAGCTAAAAACAGAGTATTACTCACACTTTTTTACAATTATAAATATATCAGATACCATTGATAAAACAACGCCGCGCCACACATTAAATTTTTCCGAGAAAAATGTATTAAAAATAAATATAGTGTCGAGGAAGCCTAATGTTTTTGATATACACAAAACACATTAAGAAAAATATTTTATGCGATCGCACTAAATCACGTTTGTGTTATTTGTACGTACATAATATTAAAAAAATCGTTTTTGTTGAAGTGCCCATGAGATTTTTTATCCACCGGATGTGTCGAGAAAAGGAAGAGGAAAACAAAAAAAATAACATTTCGAAAAGCATTTTCTTATTTTTTGAATTCAACGTCTCAACAGTCATAATAAGTCTAAGCCTAGGATGAAATGTAAAATAATTAAGCCACACTACCACAGTGTTTATTAGTTCATCGGCAGTTGTAGACGGATTAATTTAACATACGGCTAGTAAATGTAAACAAAACAAAAACCCAAGCAAACGGATAAACTTCTGTGAATAATTTAGTGTTAAACTGTAAGTCGCGTAGTAATAGTTATAACTAATATAAGACTTTAAAAAAAATGTTGATCTCCAATAAAACTTTATATCCGAGATATATTCAACGCTCCTATATAATATATTTACTATTATGTCAAACTGTTAATAATATTTATTGTTATTTCAAGTTGTTTATTCTTGTTTTTCGATGTCTGACTCAACAGGAGTTACTTAAATAAACTCAATACATATACATATTACATACATTAACATTCTAATAATTTATGGTACTCAAGACTTAATAGTATTGTTAAATATTATTTGAAGGTTAAACTTTAAACTTTAATGTTTGCCTGTACTAAGACTTATTCAAGCAGGCATTAATTTTTTAGGCCACGATGTAATAGTTAGATACCGACCTTTATAATATTACCATATGTTTAGTTATATGTATTATATTTTAATACGGCATCGTTTCAAAAGTTATTATATTGTATTGTATAAACTTATGTGGTGTATTTAATGGCGCACCTCTGTCACGTGATAATTATTCCTGGTACCGTAAAAGTATGACAATAATATAATATAATATTTTAATATGTTTAATCCATATAATATATAAAAGAATATGTGCTGACTGACTAATCTACGTAAAGCAAACTATGATAGCTAGAGACTTGGAATGTTCATACTTCATGGTAACTTCATACCAAAGAATAGGAGTGCACTGAGAAAGGAATTTAAAATATTTTAAAGATGGGTTCACACAGGGATTGTGTTTTGGCTCACAAAAATTGAATATATTTTTGTTTATACGGTTCCCACCGAATACAGGAAATAAAATAGTTATTATAAATCGATATAATTATTTTTATTTCATGGAATCTTGATATAAATATAGACGGCGGAGAAATATTTGGAAAATCATTGCATTTCTCACGGTAAATTATGTGTCGCTTGTTTTAGGGTAGGCAAGCATAATAATAATTTTTACGTACGTTCTAACTAAGAACATGACAAAAAACATTGTCCAAATCTCACAGCTTTGGAAAGTTGGCACTTAGTATTTTTATTAATATTTTTTATTTAACTCATCTATCAAAAATGGTAGGGATTCCAATGTATACGCTGTGATTTTTAAACGTACATTATTAAATGTAATATTGCTCGAAACATGCAGTGGTATGTTTATTTGGCTGTCTGTCTGTTTGTCTGCATGTCCGGGAAAGGCTTCGAAACGGTTGAACCAATTTTGACGGAGTTCTCGTCAGTATGTTTTATATACCTAACGGAAAAATGGAAGATTGATAGATTGATTAATTTTAACTCGGGCGGATTTGGGCAATAGAATTAGTAATAATATAAATGTATTTCGACCGTTCACATTTGATAACACGGCGTCTTAGATAGGCAATTTAGCTACACCACGGTATTGAGTTCCTACTTTTTTTTTCCGTATCACTAAATGTTTAACTTTTGACACCAATTATCTGATTCTGAACGGTGTGAGTTCAAACGATCAACGAATATACAGTCACACATCAAATCCTGACTTACACAGTCACAATGCCGTTGACGTACACCAGACATTTTTTGAAAATAGTTTAAATTCATGACAAAACAATGATTTTTAAAAAATGTTTTTATTTGTTATTGTAATATTGTTAGAATTTTTAATTTTTTTTTAAAACTTTTTATAACATTTTTAATTTTATGTTAGGAATATTTTAATAAGAATTTTGAACGCTCAGTTAATTAGTTAATTTAAAGTTATGATGAGTTAACATTTGGCAGGCAGTTCTCACTTGCCACTCTACTCCGCTCGTCAACATATCAATCAAAATTATAAGAAATCTATTATGCTTTGGAATATGAATCTAAAAATGTGTGTTTAAGTTAAAACAACTGTTTTAAAAAACTTAAGAAAAAGTAAAAAAATATTTTTTTTTGTTTTTAACCAAGTTTGTTTTGTAATAAATTAAAATCATGTTAAAAAAATATTTTCAAAAACATAAATTATACGGTTCTATAATATACTAAAACGCGAATCGAGTGTCGAGTGTTAACTGGTTGAATCGCTGAATCTTTAATGCTGCCTAACTATTACAGCAGTATATACCTATAACTGTTACGTGACATTCCGAAAATCGCTATGTGAAATTAATATTATGTACATGGCACGATATAACGTTACAGGCCAAGTATAGTAATTACGTGCAATGTGTACAGAACGCGCGCGTAGAGAGCCGCCAATATGGGAGAACATAAATCAATAACAGCGCAATAAACGGTTTTTATCGTTCGCCGTAAGTTTGGCACACCGACAATAATAATAATTATGAGTTTACAAACGAGCAGCCCGACGAACACGTGGCGCGGTTCTTCGAAACGCGCGATAACTCAAATCGAAAATAATAATACGTCTTTAGTCGTTATCGTGTTTAAACAAAATATACAGACGACTCGTAAATAATTATTTCCTCTGTAGAACCATCGTATATCGTCGTGAGTATATTATAGAAGGAAACATACGAAGTGTGTCGTAAGCTCGACCGGCAGCGCGGGTGCCGAATCCTATATTATGTAACGTCACACGGTTATCAGATTCGATTCATCCGCCGCCGTCGGCCACAGGGTCATTTGACGGTTCAACTCCACAAACACTGCAATGTGTTCAAACAATGTTTACCCTTATTGACCGAAAACTGCAAAAGTTACCCCACGCAGTGCGCTAATGGTCTGGTTCCCAAAGTGTGAATATAATACGCGTATATGTATATTGCGTGTATATAATATATTATATACGTATATACTGCACATGTCGTGTGTACAATGTACAAAAATATAAATATACAATAAACATATATATTTTATGTAATATATATATATAATTATTTTTGTACAAAAACTGTGTTTTATTTCGCAACCGACCGAAAGGGAAAAATTCAAGAACTTCATAACACATTTTTCCTTTCTCACAAATTCACTGCAATTATATACAGCCGCGTATGGTTTAATGTGAAAATAAATAACTTTGTTTATCTGCCGGAAAATTAGTGATATAAATTTAAATGAAAACAACTCGTTTTTTTCATCGGTCGCCCGCCAATGCAATTAGTGCAATTAAAATTAGTAAAACGGTAACATTTGTGGGCCTTTTTACATTTTTATATAGAACCATATTAATTCATAAATATAACCTTGAATCACAATATTAAGTTGTATCCCGAAGAAAATATTAAATAATAATATGGCGTAAACGCGTAGTTAAAATATATTAATAATTATCCAATGGCTAATAGGTTAATAATTACGATCCGTCGAAGTTCTTATGTAAGTCTCGTATTATTATTAGTTACCTACGCATTGTCACATGTATAAATACGTCTTCCATACGTCTTTGGATTAATATAAATTATATTTTACGACTCGTGTCAATAATTATAATATGTGTACAACGAGTTATATATTTTAACTACCAACTCAGTGACATCATGTATACGGAAGAACATGCTACAGTGGTCACAACATTTTGAAGTGATGGGCGGGAAGAGGTCCACTTGGTGTGCACTGTGTAGTTATGTTTGAGTATCGTTAGTGCACTTATAATATCAGAACTTATAGAAATCTAAGTTTGGGATTAATTTAAATTCATTACTATCGATATTCAGTTTCATTTAAACTGTTAAGTGGGTGTAATTATGAAATATAGTGTCACGCCTTTTTTCGGGTGGTTTGGAGCCACTGCAGTACCTACCTCGTGGCTCATGGTTATCTAATTCAATAAAACTAATTTTACTTTTATTGTTTTTCAATTGTTGGCTGTAAATAGTTTTTAATTTTTGTAATTTTCTTGCTTATTGCAAATAATTGCATTACTCTTGTTTAGGATTTCTTTGAAAGATATATCTTTCCAATATTGGCGAAAATAAAGACGTTCGGATGCGAATTAATCGAAAGTTTTTAGACAACGAAGAATCGAAATAATCACACGCTATGGCCAGTAGTTTTTTCTCAATCAATTAAATCTTGAAATTGGATAATTGGAGAAAATATCGAATTTAAGTAAATATAATAATTGAGCCTAAATAGTCCAAAAAAAAAATAACCAAAATCGTATTATACATAATTTGAATAAAATTCAAAAAATGGCATAACGTCGACAAATATTAAACTCGGCCAGTATTATTAACGATTTTATTTGTGACCCGCGGTTTGTATAATTTATTCTAAATAGAAATCGTAAATGTTTTGGTAGCCACCTGCGGGCCTGTATTATACGACGATGCTATCGTAGATAGGTACTGCGATATTAATAATTATATTACTCTCTATGTATGAATGCCTTCTACAGCTGTAGGGACTACACGATTAGTTTGCGACGCGACTTTCACGTTAGTTAATTTTCAGCAAATATACGTGTTATATGTCGGTTATACTCTATATATATAGTGTATACGTATATTATATTCACTGATTTTCAGGGATTAATTTACTATTATAAAATCGAAACATACGGTATTTGACGAAATCGAGACGAACGTCTCAGCGATTGTAGCGCACCTGAACTGAGAAAGAATAAAAAATAATAACGACACGAATAACTGGAATAAAGTCGACCTTTGCATATTTCGACGAATCGCGCACCATTATAATATAATACAGGGTGATGATTTAAAAGTGCTTATCCGACTTCAAAAATTCATATTCGTTTTAAAAATAAAGATTCAGTGGTGGAATGGAGTAAAAACTGTTTCTTAAATAATCAAGTTTTAACACCATGTGTTAAAAAATTGTCAATTTGGCCCCACTGACCCTTGACACACTTCTAGAATTTTTTTTATTTGTACATCTTAACCTTAACTCCAACCAATCAAACCAATCATTGCGAACTCACTTCAGACGTACGTTTGTCAGCAATGAAAATAAAATAACTTAACAAGAATAAACTTGACCGACGATTTTTATAATAGTATATAAGTGTTATAGGTCGTTTACTTGAAGTTTACGGTTGCTGAGCCGTATTAAATTTATTATCAGGTAAAGACTTTTGAATCACTCTGTACAGCAATCGTATTAAGAATTATAATACGAGCCGTTGTACACCCGCAGCAGATCCCCAGTATACAAGTATTTTAATATTATATTTTCGAGTACCTAGGGTAATGATGTGAGAATAACTATACTCGGAATACTGTGCAGTAATAGCTGTAGGAGAGACATTTACGATATTACAATTCGATATTATTTAACGTAGCAGATCTGCCTAAATCATAATATATATATATATATATATATAATGGCGAAGATCCATAGCTCTTGTACGTTATGAGACTCAGTCCAGCGGCCAATCGAATAAATGGGTTTCCATAAAAAAAAAAAAACTTTAAGCTTAGACGTTACAATTCGTCTCGCCGGTCTTCAAATGTTCTCCGGGCGAGTACCGGCTATTAAGAATTAAGACCAGTCGTTTAGGGTCATTTTCGAAAAATTGCGGTGTGGTGTGTGCTGAGTGTCGAAAGATCAAATGTGAACGCGTTAAGTTCGCCGAGTCGACGAAACGAAAAAAATAAAAAATATTTCAAATCCAGAAATCCAGAAATCCCGGATAACTTAAAACGAGAATGTCTACTTGTACCGGTGTGTGTCCATAAAATATGGCTTGTGTTTATTTTCTGATATTTTATAGAGGTGACCAAATTCAACGAGATTTTTAAAATTTTTATTTGCTGTTGATGTTCGTGTCATCGTACGTCTATGTTATAGAGTGTCATAAAACTGTTTCTAAAAAAAATTGGGTAACTGGCTAAATGTATTTTGAAAATAGTTATTGAACTATAGTTAAGCCTGTTATTTTTCAGGCACTCTTAGAATTATTTCCTAGTCAATAACTATAGTTTTGGCCGTTTTTAGCCAGAATCGATTAAAATGTTAATTGCATTTATTTGTTGAATTAGAAACGGGTCTGTGTCGTAAAATGTATGTATCCAATTGATTTACTAACAATATCGTAC
Source organism: Neotoxoptera formosana (assembly GCA_022818045.1). Taxonomy (NCBI): domain Eukaryota; kingdom Metazoa; phylum Arthropoda; class Insecta; order Hemiptera; family Aphididae; genus Neotoxoptera; species Neotoxoptera formosana. Next base: position 21,864,268 of record CM040633.1, on the reverse strand, counting down.
TTTCGGGCTCTATAAGATGTTCACGATCGTTCAGTATTAAGTAATAGATAGCTGCCCATATAGTAGGAATATATAGGTATACAATATAAATCGCGATAACAACTTATTTTTTATAATATTTGTACACACTCACGCGTACTAACTCATCTCATAACCTATAAGCACTCATATACCTATATATGGTAGACCGACTTTCTGGGGACCGTGCATCATCTTTTTAAATTGTAAATCAATTAAAATATTTTGTGAAACAAAGTTTCGACATTATCTATCAGTTGCAGTAGTAAACATTAAGGTGATTTTCTATTCATAAAAATTGTAAATGTATTTATATATGTGATTATTACAACATTGTCTATATTATCTGTTAATAACATAGATAATAACTTTATTATCTATGGTTAATACCTAGTCTTTGACGATATCGTATTTTAATGTCATAGACATTAATGATAACGGTTGTAGGCATTTACGTTATCACTTAATTACGTTATTACTCAAGTCGCATAATTGTAACGTATTATAGGTATGTATATAATACAGCGAAGCGTCTAAATACTGGACACTCTCGGTCGTCCTCTATTTGGAGGCGAAATAAAATAAGTACAGGTGTCGCCGTTCCCAAAACGTCGTCCGTTAAGGGAGGTTTCACGCTGTATTAAACACGTTTTATGACCGGCGGTATTAACAATTTTTTTCTTCTATTTTTAGAGGCTATATATCTACGACTCGGCTATGCGATCCCTACACGGTCGTCGTCAAGACGTGCGTACACTGACTGTGCAACAATATTATATTATATAATTAGGTATTATATGCTGCTCAGTTTCTATAATATATACTTGCCTTCGATGACGAACACGCCGCTGTTCTCGGTGCTGATGACCAGCCGGTTGTCGGCCCACGAGTCGCCGCACATGATGTCGTGGCCAAAGTCCGGATAGAAGCACTGCGGTTCCCAGGGCGCCCTTTTGAACAGCCCCGTGGTGGCGAGGCTGGTGGGCGCGTCCCCTTTGACGATCGTGTCCAGCTTGAGCGCCTGGCCGATGCGCACGAACTCCACCTGCCGGGCCTCCTCTTTGCGTCTCGAGCTGCGCGGCGGGTCCGGCAGCACGTCGCTGAACGCCCGTCTATTCAACATTGCCTGCGGCAAACGTCTTTTGGTTAGGTCTCTAAATATCATGTCATGACAGCGTTTGGGGCCTATAATATTATTCGCAAGAACCGTCGACGGCTTCGTCGAGGCACACGATAATCAAAGGTACCTATATACATTTTTTCGAGACGTTTTTTTTACGATCCAACGCTCGCGCCGTCAAACACGTCATATTTCGTCGCGGCGATAATACTATAAGACTTATTGTATAGTCCTATACTTACGTCTCGATCCTGCACCGCGATATAACCCCATATACTACACCACCCTATCGAGGCCATTTTCAATCCCCTGGGGGCATTAAAAAAAAAAAACCGTCTTTGCGTCACCACTCTGCTTTCGACCCGATACATCAGAGCACACAGTCGCCTTATATTGCGTAGTGTTTTAAACGAAAATATTTTTTGCCATACAAATAATATATTATTATATTATATGATTGAACTCAAATTTTACACATCCATGTACGCAGTGACCCACTCGAAACCTACAACTGTGTACTGCAGAGCCCACGTTTTATAATTTTTAAATATTTCTGTTATTAGAATGACGCCCCCCAGCCTCTCGAAAAAAAGAAGAGTTTATCGTGGACCATAAGTGAATAATGTGCAGACCGAGGGAGGAAAAAAGTCGCCCAGTGGTGGAAACCGAGGAAATCCGTCTCTGCGGTGTGCCGTTCAATATATCACACGCCCCAACCAGAATCCAACAATATTATCATCATAATAACCACACTCGCTGTTCGTTCGGTATAGCGTTATGTGGTGAATCTACCTCGACTTAAATAATATGTAATACATAGGTAATAAAATTATACCTATGTAATATAATTGTGTACCGTATGCGTACCGCGTAGTCCTCACCCGCGCGCCACCTCCGTGTTCGCGGGCGGGCGGTCGTTCGGTTATCCTTACACGCTGTACAGTGTACACCCACATAATATCATTATATACATATTATTTTCTTCCACCAGTGCGCGTTTATAGCCGACGGCAAGACGTGGGCTCTACCCACGTTCCGTGAAAATTATACGATCGTCGGGAAAAAACGCATCCGAAGATATTATATTATCTATATGGTCTCTAGCAGCGTAAGTACCTTTATCCGAAACGGCCGCCGACGATCGGTGTCGAAATAATATTATAACCTCAACGCCCCAAGTCCGACGAGGAAATAACATATTTAAAAACAAAATATCCGCCGTATATATTACACGATACAATATTATCGTGTATAGTGTATGTTTATAAAAATACTAGCTGTCCCATCCGGCTTTGCCCGAGTCAAAGATGAAATAAGTAAGTAAATAAAGTGATATCAGAATATTAGGCACACGAAAAATATCGCAATGGTAGCCTGTGCCAAGAATTTTTTTTTTTTTTTTATAAATTTATTTGCAAAAATATGTTTATGCCATATTCTTATTAATTATAATAGTTATAAGATATTATGTAACCATTGACAGCCCTATAAATTAACAGAGATTATTCATATACCTATATCTCATCAAAAATAGCACTTTCAGTTTTTCCAGAATTTTTAGCTTATTATATGTTCGTAGGAAAAACTGTTACTGTAACTGATAACTAATAATTGTAACTAATAGCAACCATTTATAAACAAAATACAAATTTTCGATTTTCATTATGAATTTCAAAATCCGATTTTTTTCGATAGAAACCTTCTCCGTCATATAATCTTTCATTGAAAAAAAAAAAAATTAAGACAATCGCGGTTGAGTAGTTTCTGAGAACATTAGAATCAAAGGTTTCAATTTTCGGTTTTATATATATTGAGATGAGGCGATATTATATTCGGCGAACTCCTGTCGCTTGTCGTCTGCAGTTGTCGACCAGATTTCCAAATTTCGATTTCCCGTCATACCGAAGGATTTTAGTCACCGTTACATACGTCTTAAAGTATGGCTAGGCTGACTTTATCGTTACGAACTGGTCACTAATCAATTCTCAATATTATTATGTGTACAGTTAAAATGTCCAATTCGGTATCCCAGACTGATGGACCTCACCAGATTAAAATAGTGTTAATCGAACGAGGATAATAATATCTAATAATTTTGAAAAAAATGAAGTGTGTGCGCATTAGTCTTTTGTAAGTTAAACACGGTAACAATTAATTTAATCATCACATTACGATGAACTATATATTTAAAGCTGTAATTAGTGCGAATTATGGTACAGATTATGGTACGTACTATCTAGAAGCGATTTACTATTGAAACCGTCGAGTTCACTTCGATAAATTCGAAAATTAATCAAAACTTTACACCCTTTAAAACCTTGAGGGCTTTGAACAATTTCTTTCTCTTACTGTCGATATTTATCTTAGATCAGAATGAGTTTCCATGATACATAATATGAAAAACTACCTAATTAATTTTGAATATGTATTACTCGTGAACTGTATATAGTTTATAATGTTACGTTTTTGCAATAAAAATTGAAACACAACCTTGCAAAAATACATAGCTATTTGTTACGCCGCTATGTGGCAGGCTTATATATGTATTCATATTAAAGGTGGAATATAGCATCTATTAATCAAAGTGAATTTCTTAGATATGGTGATAACTGATAAGTAAAACGGGTATAAGTAAACTGTGTCCAAACTGCTTTTTTTAGTATAATTTGCTCTCGGATTATTTCCTGGGTTATAAAGGTATAATGTAATCTGTGTGTAATCTTAATTCTTATCATCGGTAGAAAATGTGATCGTTAACTGCGTCAGAAATCAATATTAATTTGAAAATTATAATTCAACAGTCAAAGTTAAAAATGCTAAAAAAAAACCCCGCGAAAAATTAGATAATATAAAATAATGACGAAATACCAATCAACAATTAATATGTATCAACTGCAATATTATATTATTCATCCCGTATATACTTTAATATTTTTTTATAATAATATTATGAGTTAATAAACAAATATTATGTCATTTTTATTTATTTATAATAAAATAATATCCTGTGTACCCACTCAAATGTTTGTTTATAATCATTAGTTAAAATACCATTTTGTTGTTAGTTAAACAAGTGTTTTACGACAGTGTACAAATATTATGTTATTTGTATTCATTATATTATTATGTATATGCAAGTCATATTATGTACATCGTTTATTTATTTTATTAATTGATTAATTTTATTTATACATAGACAGTGATAAGTGGTGATAAACGGGGAGCAGCGTACAATAATATGTGTTTGCTTTGTTTTCGCTTGTACTTGGGTGCAGTTCACAACCATCGGAAAAAAGATATCTTTTGCTCTGCATGTCGTACTTATATATTTGTCAAATTAGTACACCGTCAATAATTGTACGTTAGTAACCTCCCAGCGTATATGCCTTATGAGTTATTCATGACAATAACATGTATGTAAGTATCGACATTTTTCTCGATTTTCAAGTCATGAGCTCATTTGTATTTAAGCCGGCGGCGAAAAAGCGATTTAATAAAATATGCGTTGCTTACCTATTGTTGTTTACCATAAAACGCGTAGTTCTAATTAAAGCACTTTAATGTTTACCCGCAGTCAGTATTATAATAATAATAATAATAATAATAATAATAATAATAATAATGATAATGATATTAAACAATATGTTTGTTTAAAATATTTATATTGATTATTAAACAAATAATGCCTTTAAACATTCGCAAGTGGACGCAAAAAACAATTTGACGAGAGGGTGGATAATAATGTTGTGTATCTCTGCACCTATGGTCAAATACGGGTTATCCCATTATAATATAATATTATGCATGTGCCGCTGCGAATGGCGTAGGTACGTTTTGCGATCCTGCGAGCACCATAAAAGTGTCCGTCGATGTTTGAACGCAGTTATTGGTTTCAGCAAAATTTAAAACACACACACACACACACAGTAAATTTACATATACCGGGTACCATCATAATATCGTAGTAAACGAATAATAATTATTATAAATTATAATAACGTAATACATATTATTATTATGTATACTCATAGGGATAACATAATTATTGTTAATTATAAACATAAATACTAGACGCCGGGGCGACGCGTTCGTTTAGCGATTTGCAAACTGCCGAAACGTTCTACGAATTTTGTTACATAATATACCGTTCGATGTCATTTTGCCGTAGTGGTTATAATGAAAAATATCTAATTTGACCCGACGAAATGTCAATAACGCTCTCGTAAAATAATATTATATCGCGTACGACCCGCAAGCGCCGACGAGTGGTCCACTTTAAGTGCCCGAGCACACACGAAGGTGTGTAATCACCTCACCCCGAAATTGGATATAATATTTTTAACTATATATGTACTATTCCGGACGCCCAAAGTCGTGGTGCAGTAAAAAGTTTCTTCTGTCGCCTAGATTATTATAATATTGTGGTATTACGATTAGACGCGAGATTGCATTGACATTCGAACAGTATACTATTAGGAATTTAATCCGAAAGGAAATTTTATTCCGTCTGTACAATTTTGTACGGAAAACAAAGATTTTGTTTTATTTTGTCTGAAATAAAACATACTTGTAAAACTGCATTTTTGTTTGAATATATATTACAAAATATTAACGGGAAAATAATTCACCCAGTGAAAATAATTTTGTGGACGTGTTAAAAATAAAAATACTTTTGTAAAATACATCGATAATTTTATCGACGATTAGTAATTTAAAATGGAATATTCATATTGAACGTACCAACAATAGTGTAAGGAAGTTTGTTTTATATTTTTAGTGGGTAGGTATAGCTGGTACTGAGAAGTATTTTGACTCTCGCAAAACCAAGAGTCTTAGCTTTTGTGAGCTTGGTTAAATTTATTATTGGTTGTAGTTTACCTCAATGGGAAAGTGCAAAAAGTATATTCATGTAAATTAACTAAACATTACAATGAATGCACTTTTGAAATTTATAATTTTAATGCCAAGGTTATACTCTAGTAATGATATTTCGTATGGTTATTGTCCGTCTAATTTGGATAATTCGTTTTACAAAAATTAATGTTTTTTATATTTAAATACAAGAAATAATGTCAATACTCCGTACTATATACTTATGCTACTGGATATAATAGTTCCAGTGGAATTGTAATCCCTTGAGTGCGAACTGGATTTAATAAGTTTTAATGTTTTATCTTCTGTTTGTTTATTTGCAAAATGTTTGCTTGATAAAAAATGTGTTTATCTGTTTTTTAGTAATAATTCTGTTCACTTTAAGCATTACATTGATGGTGTGTAAAATTAAACGATTATAATTTAATGCAATAATATTATATTTATATGTGACACCTTTACGATTGTAAAATAATGTTAGGATGATATGTATATTGTATATGTACATTATCATGTATATAATATGTATATGTATGTATATATTTGTAGTTTATTTTTTGTTTTGTTTTGCACCCTTACTCTCACCACAGTGTGTCATTGAATTGAGTGGACCAATTATGTAATTTTCGTGTGCAACTTTATTATATAAAACTTTTATTGTTGGTTAATAAATAAGTTTATATATATATATATAAATAATAATAATAATTATACCAATTTGTACGGGCAATACGACATTAGGACGTTATTCTTAGTTTCGAGTGGAGGGTGTAAATTGTATTAGTCTAGTAATAGTGTTAATTTATTTTAAAGTAGTAAACTTTTAGAAAAATGTTCTCACGTAGTATCGATTTATTACCAAATGTAGCACGGCATAGAGGATTAGGTAAGATTCCTTTATTTTAGCACCGAGAAAAAAAAATCATCTGTGAAATGTAGGTATATTCAATAATGTCTGGAATTTACATTATTGTTATTGTAATAATATTATACTCGCATGTATGTTTCCAATGTTGTGCACTTGTGCGTCATCTAGATAAAAATGTTTATCTTTTTATCTTATCTAGATAAAATAAAACAGTGATATAATTACTTACAGATATCTAATTAGAAACTGTTTTATTAATTTCGCTTGATTTTTTTATTATTATGATTTTTTTAAACGAATTGTGTCTATAATCAACTAAACAATAAAATGAAACGTCCAGGTAATTCAAAATGTTCAATATAATAAATATTCTTTTTTTAAATTTAAATTTATTAATTTAGTCTTTAATATATTTTTGTATAATACAGTAAGTTATATAAAATATAAGCTTATAAGTATGTGTAAATAATATAATTTAATTAATAAAGTTTTTAAAAACCTAAAAAATAGGTAGTTATATAATTATCTGTTTTTTATCTAGATAAAAACAAAATTATCTTATCTTTTATCTAGATCATTTATATTTTTTATTTTATCTGCCATCTTATCTACATACATTTCAACGCATTATCTGTTATCTTATCTAGATATATTTTAAGTTATTTGTGCACAACACTGGCACATTTCACAGACATTTTCAACCTTAATAAGTAGATATTTGTATTTTACAAAAACGATTGTAACTGATATTATAGAATATTCGCCTACTTAAACAAGGAAATATTTAGAAATTATACATAGATATGATGACATTTTTACAACAAATATCTAAAATATTCGATGAAAATATTCATTTTCTAAGATTATAAATCATTAAACTTAACGGTGAATGCATTTAATTGTGTGTCTAAAATCTGTTGAGGCCATAAAACGAATACGAAGATACCTGTGTAACGGTTTTTATAATATTTAAAAACAACATCAATAGTTAATACTGCTTGGTTTAAATTGATGGTAGTATATTATAATGTATAAAAGTAGACGTGGGAAATAGCATAAACGAAACCAATAAATGTTTATTTTTTCATATTTTACTCAATCACATATTATTAACATTTGATATTATTATTTATTATGTAAATATTATTTTCAATTATCAACGCGGGTGATGTACTCGTAATCGATCGCGAATAACTGTTAATCAATATTTTATTTATTGGCCATTCTTCGACTGAAGAAATAATCGAAGAAGCTTCCGCCGCCGTTTATGCCCGGAGACATTGGCAGCACATAACGAGGCACACTCGCGGTATATCGATGTTAAAATAATTATATTACACTCAATACTAAAGTATAAGTTATAACCTTTTTCACACGAGTTTGACATAATATTTATTATATAGGTAGTATGAGGGTACATCGAAAACTTACCACTTTACTAGAATCTGACATGTAGTCCGAGTACAGGTCTTTGATGAGCATGTCGAGTGTTCGTTCTCGTTTTTTCGCAAACGTGGGCGTATTGAACGTCGCTTTCTCGCCGTTTATCACTGGAACGGAAAAAATATATAAATAAAATAAAAATTCACTGTTAATTGAATTTTTATCGCGACAATAGCAATCGCGACGAAATGGATATAGTTGTGTGTCCTATAAACGTAATTTCGATTTTCTGTTGAATTAATTCTATCAAACGATTATATTATACACGAAACACCAATTTTTTTTCTTCACAAGAGACGTTCATTACTAAACAAAAATCAAACATGGCGTACTAAAAACCAAAGTAATTTGTTGTTAGTGTAGCGTCAACATTTTATTATTATAGTACTTGCTGTATCGGTTTGTATTTGTAAATCGCCCAATTGTGTTGATTTTATCGATAGGTAGTGGCGTGAAAAATTTCGCGTTGAAAAACTCAAGGAAGCTAAAACGATAACAATAAAAATGAATTTGATTGCATTTGAATATTTATAATAATTTTTCTATTGACTTTTATAACGTTTTGAATTTCTGTTAAACACGCAGTTTTTCAACTATCGATACAAATTCGGAATCCTACGCTCTATACAATGTATACTATATCAAGGAATATTGCGTGAGTTATTTTTTATTGTTTCACTTTTTTCTTTCTTTTTCTTCGTCGATTTCGGTGTTGTGTGTATACATTTAACACATTATTCCCATCTATGTTCATTTGTAAAACATTTGTACAATATTATATTATTATGTTTGACAAAAACCAAGGCAATTATTTTGAAAAGTTATTGATATATTTTTTTTAATAATAATAATAACATAAACTATTTAGATATGTATCTGTATTATAACTGTTCTAAATACTATTTGCGCATAATCAATCAAATAATATCTGTACACAATAATAATATTAAAATAATAATCCTGAACGCTGAAAACTAAACAAACACAATATTTCCTCGTAAATTAAATAATAATCATACAAAAAACGCAATGTCTTAAATTGTTTGATGTTGTAAGATAATAATACTATTTTACGGTCGTACCATTTTTCTTGATCAAAATGTCGTTACGTGTGAAAAAATATCTTAACACTGCAGTAGTTAATTGTACATTTTAATTAGTTGGAATATTTTTGTATTTAAAATAACGTATGATGGGAATATGAAAGTTATTTTCGACAAGTCATGCCGCAGTTTGTATTAACATTTTTATTCATACATTGGATCAACACGACATTTTTATCGTTTATGCCTTTATGGTAATGATTTTGGATTTGAATATACGTCAAATATATATTTATTTATATTCCCTAACCAATACAATCACCTATTTGAATATTATATTCTTTTCACGGCTATAGGTGTATGTAACATGTATGTATATTGTATATAGAATACCAAGGTATATAGGTAGGCAAGAAGATTTCGGAGAAAAACTTTAATTCTAAATAAAAAAAACAATTTGATTTAATATACTATTAAAGTTATTTTACTAGAAGTATCCAAGCGTAAGTTTCCCTAAAAATAAGAAAATACCAAAATTGTAAAAAATATATTACCTTACATCGGGATGTAAGCTATTTTCTGCATTTTATAATATAGTCGCTATTCTTCTAAATACATTTTTGGTAAAATGGCACAAGTTTCTTCAAACTTTGTCGGTAAAATGTAGTGTAATTTTTGCAGTACGATATGATAACCTTGATGTTGATTTTGTTTCACATTGGAATGATTTTCTTCCATAAAAGTTTTTAATTCCAGAAAATATGAAAAATTTAACAAATATATTCATTTTAGATTCTGAGTGGAGCGAGTCAAAAGTAAAAAATTTCCAATAGTTTTCAAACGCGTCGGAAAAAACAACAAAAAATAAAAATTAAGAAAAAATGGGAATTTTTTCGCAAAGCAAATTTTTAACAAAATTAATTTTTTTTTCAATGTAACAAATTCAAATTTAGCACATCCATGAGAGTAATCCACTCGACACATGCTGTACAGCAGAGCGGTACCCACTTGCCGACCTATTTTAAATTCAGTTTTTGATTTTTTCTGGCACATTGAAACTTACTTTATGGATAGATACCCTTCATAGTATCGTGTTGCATTTTTTTTTTGTTATGATAATTATTATTTACTATACAAAATAAAAAGCCGTCAAAAGGCAATAATCCCTTACTTTTGACAATGAGAAATTCTCTGAATTCTTGAGGTACTTTGAAGACCGGAGGACACGGTAACGATGGACCAAACAGTGGTACGGATTCTTCGGAGTATACCACCAGCTTATAGTTGTTGTCCGTCGAATCGTACGCTACCAGCGCAAAGACGTCTGATGCAAAAAGTTCATAGGAAAATCTGTACAATATGTGTGGCGTGGGCGTAGTGCATCGATCTCCGTAGTATACATTTTCATACGATTTTGGAGCATTTAAATTATAAATATGTATAGAAAGTGGTATGGAATTATAATACGTACAATATTTGCTCGTAACAAATAACGCGATGTTTTATGGTTTTGAGATTTTTTTTTTTTGTTAATGTGATAGAAGAAGTTTTTATGATAATATTCTATATACAACGTTCATTATTATAATTTTATATAGTGTTATTATATCGCCAAGGACGCGGATCGTCAGCTCATAACGATTTACGTTTTCAAAGGATACGTGTAAACTGTGACTTGATGAACGCGGGGTTGAACTGAGACATTTGCGTCGCACCCCCGTCCACGTACACGATGTTGACGATGTCGTTTCCAATGTGACGTTTGCGTTCCACCTGTTCAAATTGACGGGACGACAACCATTATAGTATTATTATTATTATAACATTCGGGGTGGTAGCAGTTGTGTGTAGTTGTCGTATAAAGTGTTTGTTTCTTATGTATATATATATATTTTTTTTGTTTTGTTGTGTTTTTCCTTCGTTCGTCGGTGGTCGTGACATAGGTACACCATAATAATATTAAACTATCGTGTTTACCTGCTGTCGGTTGTCCTTGGAATACGGCAACATCGTGGACACGTGAAACATGATTTCGTGCCCTTCGTATATCGTGTACGCAGAATATTCGCCCGTCATGTCACCTGCGCGTAAAACGATTAAATACAATTATATTTTATTGTCATAGCGTAAGTAGCGTAGGTAGGTACGTGCTGAAAAGAGAAAACGATAGCCAACGAAGCTGCCGAAATTATTTTGGCCTTTGCGCCGGCTGCTCTATTCTGTAACTCGATGTATCGAATAATATCTATAAGTATTCGCGTAAAGCAGTTATTCTATTATGTATCGAAAACCTGTATCAAAGTTGCGGTTCTATAAAACTTCGTTATATAATTGGTTATCGAGTATTTTCGATATGAAATTGTGATACTCTGATGAAACAATGGGAGATTATATTATAATGTGGCCAATGAAAGCTGCATGTTTCTTAACGTAGTATGTAATAATGTTATTTGTTATCATTAAAGTGTTATCATAAAGCGAAATTTTTTGTTACAGAATTAAACGAGTATGATATTTATTGTGCATTTGTGCTTGGGATGTAATAACAAATAATATATTATATTATAGCTACTCATTTATTATTGTAATTCATTATCCATTAGTGGCGCAACCAGAGTTTATTTAAAAGGGGGGGGGGATCCAACGATTTTTTTTATAGAAAATTAATTTATTGCAATATTTAGTGTAAAATTTAATTATTGTACCTTTTATGCATAAATTTTGTTGATTATTAAATACGATTGAACACTTTTAAGATATTAATTAATAAACATTGAAAATATAATATCGAAAAATTAAACGTAATTATAAAAAATACTGAATGCTTCTAACTTTATCAAAATAATTATGTATTAAATTAAATTACCTATTTTAAAATTATATGCAAGTATAGTCTTGTAGGAAAAAATAAGAAGAGTGGATGGGGGGGGGGGTTAGGGGTATACTTTATTATACGTATAAGACTTGCAAAAAACACACGTAGACGGGATCGCTCACACTTACCTTTTACGTCCAATCCTCCACGGTACTTGTCCCATCCTTTCAGTCGTACCCGGTTGCCCAATAACGATACGAATTGATTGAATTCTTCGCTGCCGTTTTCTACAAAAAAAAAAAAAATATGATCATATTACGTATATATTAAAACATAACTTATAATAGTAGAAATATATACAGGTTGTTCACGTAGAGCCTCCTCTGCTGTCGGTTTAAACGGGGAAACAAAAAAAAGTAAATGTATACAGGCTGTAATAATATTATTCCGAATTGTATATCGCATTATATTATATGAGTCGGTGTAGGGAAGTTTTACTATGTTCAATTGTGTAGATAAAAAATACGGGTAAATCTGAAAAAGTAGCTGGATACCTAAACTATATACAATTCATTTATCGTCATCGTTAATTTATAAAAATATGACAGTTCTGCGAATTGTAACATTTCAAAAAATCCATGTTCTCTTTCTCTCCGCGCAGACTAAGAACAAAAATTTAAAAAAAAAAAACAAACGTTATTTACCCAAACAAATATTTGGACCCCAGCTCACGTGCAGCCTATGTGTTGCCTACGGATAAATTTGCATCGGTTACATATTTTATTATTAGATTCGTTGTACACGATTATCCGAAGTGATTAATGTTTGTGTATAGGTTGTTTTTGACCGACAGAAAATGGACATATTTCGTTCGAATTTTAGCCTGCCAATGGCTTATCGGTGTGTGTAAAGCCTGCAGATTTAGGCGAGCACCTTAATGGCTAATTGCCTGGCCTCCAATAATTTTCAGAGTCTCAGTGCAAACATGATTTTAGTTTTAATTTGTTTTGCACGAGTTAATTTAAAACATTTTGTACGTCCTTTTTTGCTTCAACTAAACTAACAAAATCTATAAGTAAGACTAAGGGTCTACATATCATATTTAATTTCTTACATTTTTTTTCAAACTATAAACATATAAAGGGAAGTGATTTTTTTTTTGTTTTAGGGGGGGAGGTGTTTTACAAAACGGGAACACGAGATGTGTTGTACAGCGATACAGCAATCGATGCATATAATAATTATTCGTACATAATTTTACTTGAAATAAAAAATCGAAGTGGAGTAATATCCTCCATATAACAAGAGAGCAAAGTCTTAAGCAAACGCTTCAGAGTGTTGCAAATCTTATTTTTTCGTCATATAAATAAATAATTAACAACACGCGTAATATAAAAAAATAAAAAATATTTTCTCTAAAATATGAACGTTTTGCACTTGTTATTTACACACGTCACACACGCACACGCACACATGTATCTACAAATGTACGGATGGGGATGATTTCTGGGAATTGAATTTACATTACCTACTATAAATACACTTAAACATACAAACATGCGATATTGAATACATAATCCCCAGGAGAAATGTTTCACGATGATATTAAAATATTACCATCAAAGATACTTATCGAAATGCGCCGGTTCGAGTTTTCATATAGTGTGTTATATACTTATGAGTATATTACGACGTACGATATACGTATGAATAAAGTATACAAAAACATTAATTTTAATAAATTACGTTAAAATATCTTTACCGGGTTTCGGTAATGTTGACGTAAAAATTCGTTAATCGGTTTGTAGAATACAAAATGTATAATTTGTATCGTGTCCGAGGGTATTATAGGTAGGTAGTATGATAGTAAGTTCGCGCTATATAAATCACGAATAAACACTGCGTATTATTTCAATAGAAACGACAACACTTTGCAATATTGGACGAACAATTATTATTCTGCAGTGCGTTACGTTAAAATAACATTTTTACCGTACAATGTTTTGGCACTCTCTGGTCGTGATAAAAACGAGTATAATAGAATATATAGTAACAATTATTATAATGATGAAGTTCTCTGTATTTTTTTTTTTTTTTTTGTTTTATTGACACTTTAGTACTACGCGAGTCTTGTTTCTGCGGGCGAGAAAATATCAATAACGTGACGTTTGAATTTCAATGGATATTTTTACGAATATTCAGGGGTGAACACGGTCGAGTAAACAATCACAGAAGGGTTAACGATACAAAAACGGGCGAATATCATTCAAAAGCACTTTTAAAAGGCGAACAATATATACGTGTATATAATATATTTATAGGAAGATCAGAAATCTTACGTCTTCGAGGGTATGAATTTATTACGCGAAAGTGTCTGTTTCCACTTTTCAACTGTAAATCCTAGTTTTTATTTTTATGGCGTCGTCACATTTATCTCTTTTTACATAGTTTTTTAATAAAACATTTATTGGAATATATTATGTGTATGAGCACCGCCTAAAGCGGTAGTATCATATTATCACATCAGAACATATTTTGCTCTTTTTACCCGTCTCATTTACCGATGATCGGAGTGTGCACTAGAATACTAGATACTTGAAGATTTACTTTCACGCGATTTTATATTTTTTTAAATTGTTTGTCATCACTGTAATATTATTAACTTTTTTTGGTCATCTAAATAAATGTCAAATTACATTTTGCACACCTCAAGAAGCAGAATGTTTTAGTCACCCTATCTAAAGTTCATATTATATTATATTTATCTTCAATCAACCAACTCATGTCAGTCCGATTACTTTTGATAGCTATCGGTACCAAAAAGTACCTATTGCTGTGAATGGGTTTTAGACTTTTGTAATATAAAAAATAATATTATTTAATAGAGTTTTTTATAGCAAAAAAATATAAGAAAAAGAACGATTACGTTTATGTAATGCAAACCATAGCGATTAAAAGAGTAATTTTCATACGGATATCAAATAATAAAATACAATTTAGAACACGTAAGTACACTTATGGGTTTTAAAATGCAATATGTATAGGCACCGAATATACCACACATAAGAAGGATAAAAGGATTTTTTGTTTTTATATAAAAAAAATATTTTTTATAAAACACACTTAGTAAGTAGGTTAATAATAAATCTTATAGTATTAGAGTTATTCATAAAAAAAAAAATAAAAAATACATTCTTTACCAACGTTTGAACATTACATTTTTTTATTTTATCAATTTATGTAAGACGAATGTGTTAATTAATAATTATAATTCATAGTCTAGCCATTATAAATACTGAATTCTGATGGACTATTTAAGTTATATTCATAACAAAACGAAAATATAATATTAACTCAACAATACGACAGAAACAACGCTTTTGCCAGCAAATAGTATTGAAATCGCGGATCGATGGTACGATTAATTTACTTATTGTTCTTCTGTAGAGTGTAGGTGCCGTTAGAATAGTATAAATCTTAAACAATATTATAATATGTTTTAATTTGAATCGATGATAATAATAATATGTATAGTTTAATAATGGATTATTCTTAAGTGCAGTAAACACTTTCAGTTATATTTCACTTAACCAACATAAATGATTTTCGTGAAACGTACAGTTGCGGATAAATTAAATTAATTTAATTCTACATTATTATTCCCGTCCCAATGCCATTATATTATAATAAATTGAAATCTGCGAAATCTAGGGTTCAGAAATCTTAAATTTGAGGCTCATAAATACGGCACACTTTATTATAATCTCATTACTATTATTATTAGGTACCTACCTACTTAAATAATTGAACAAATCCATCATCATTTATCATGTTTTAAGATTGCATAGGTATAACTGTTATTTCAAGAATTACGATAAAACCATGTCCAATAATAATATTATTATGAACACCTGCAAGGTTGGAGCTTAACACTACAGTTCATAAGCATGATGAGGAGTAATCAGATTTTTAGTTAATTCAAAGTGAAAAGATCATATACAAAGTACAAATTTTTATTTTTATAAAATCATAAAAATTATTATTTTTGAAAATACCCGGTTATTATATTATTATGTTTAGGTACGTTTTACATTTTTATAATCCAAAAAAACTTGGTCAGGCTAGACTTTGAAAAATATTTTTTATACAAACGACTGACGTTATTACCTATTAGTGCGTATACTTGTTGAGTGGAATGTTTTCCCCGACAACCGACAATGCATTACCTTCTCCGAATCGAAATATTACGATTTGCTATACTATAAAGGGTAGACGTTTGATTAACAATGCGTAAAATATGACTGTATTTTTTATTTTATTATTTTCAATTCTTGTTAACATTGCTTATTTTTAACACTCTTTTGATATGTGATTGTACGAGTCTTGATGTATTTTTGTCACTTTGTTACTTTCTAATTTGTACAGGTAAACGAGTAAAACTGCAGATTCACAAAAAACTTCAAAACGTAGGGAGCGGCCGTATAATAAGCATAAAGTTGATTCAAAATCGTTTATTGGTTTTTTTATGTATGGTGTGTATTAAAAGTTTAAAAAAAAAATAGGTTTTATAGTTCTATAATCGATATCAGAATTATTGAGAAAAAAATGAATTAAAATATCGGAGTGTCAGTTTGAATAGTATAACATTTACGTACTAAACGCTGAGTGTCGGTGAAACAATGTGAAACAATAACGCCATAGAACGCGAAAGCGAACTACTATATTATAATAATTAATAATGTACGACGATGACTTGTTAGATGTAAATAAACATTATAAAAACAACATAATTAATTCAGTGTTTATTAAGTGTTAATCGGAGTCGGAATATAGGATTGATGTAAATCGTTCTATTCGATACAAATTTTGGTACAAAAACAATCACCTCGAGCCTTAAATTCGATAACGAGAAGGGTACACGACGATGACGTGTCATATGATGATGGTGATGAAAATTGTTTGAACAACGGTCGGAAGGGATATCACGGTCGGAGAAAAGGTCAAGAGGAAGACTCCGTCGCAGATGGCCCGACAACGGTATATATATATATGTACGCGCGAAGAGACATGGCGGTTCGTGGCGGATGGACAGCGAGTGAGACGCATGTCACGATGTATGCAGAAGGATAAGGCATGTGTACGTGGACGGTTCTGTGGGTGAAAAGCCTATAAATAGCCCGCGAAGTGTACAACAAAGTTTTCCCGACACAGCACATAATATTATTATTTCATATTATATAAAACCTTAAAACTTTTCACTCGACTCGGAACACAACAATTTTTAATATTTTATTTTATTACGCTTTATATGGACATGCATTATCAGTGTAAATGCATATTTTAATCTCAGGTCGTTTTGATAATTTAAAAATTCGTAGATATTAATACTTAGATAGGTATACACGACTGTAAAATTAATTGTTGTGCAGTCATAGTATATTATTGCACAATATACATGACCCGAAATAGAAGATTTGTTAAAAATGAATATAGATAAACATTAATTTAGTTGGATCGATAGGTTTGTCGTGTGTAATATTATTAGTAACGTATTATTGTTCATTAATCCATTTCTCGGTCAAGTGTTCACTGTTCACACTATTTGAGGGCACTAGCTCTCTGCTAATTTATATATTTTCATGAACTATCGTGCACGAAGTAATAATGTAATGTAGATATTTTAAATTTTTAACTTCCCAAAACAAGATATTATTTTCTTTAGGTTCATCGGATGATAACTTACTGCTTATTGAGCTACTCTATATAATATTATATTGTTTGAAATTAAACATGATCAGTAAAACTTGTGCCGTAACATTGTTTTAGGTATTAGGTTAATTTTTGATTGATATTAAAAAGGACATAGTTTGTTTATACGTTGTCATAAGGTTAATTATAGTGTTTTCAGATAAAACCATTAGATATTTATCCAGTAAAAAATTATTTTCTATAAAATATTTTACTGTGATCTTTCAAGTAGGTAATCTATAAAATAATTTAAGTTCATATTTTACCTAATAACTACATATATTACTTATAAATTATTTAATATTACTTATGATTTTTCAGTTCAGTTTATAGGTAAGTAATCCATATACGAGTGAACGGTGTACCTATTTAGTTATTTTCAGATTCACAAGAAAAAATATTATTTGTATTTTGTTGAAAAATAATACAATTTTAAAAATTATCTAGTTTAATTCAATGCTTGTATACTATAACAATATATTATATAGGTAGTATTTTTTTTTTTAGATTTCAGTAGATTATAAACTAAAAAACCCAATTATTATTACATTGGGAAGTAAAAAAATTCGCAAGTCAATTATTATTTGGAGCTGTCGACGTGAATAGAAACTTTTATTAAAAATATGTACAATATACATAATATAGTTGTTAGAAAATAACTTTAGACCGACACACGTGTATCAAGTCCATTAAAAGTTTACAACGAGCTTATAACGAGTCCATACATTGCAGAATCTACATAATAATGTATTCCGTGTGTATGTACGTTAATGTATATAATATTTCCACGATGTTATTGAAAAACATATGTAAAATATCACACGTATTAGACATATAGACGAAGTGTGTCAAAGCAGCAACGCGGTGAAATAATAACTCTGCGAAATGTCATATTTCATTTTACTGTCAAATAAAAATACTATATTTTTTTCATATTTTTTTTTTTATTGAAACTTTCGAAATCTCAACTGTAATTGCATATTATAACATTTTAATATTAGTTAAATATCATAAATATATTATTCAGAACAGTCATTTTAACACTTGAGATTGTGTTATTTTTAAAGTTTGAACCACAATAGTCGTTCGGTTGTAAATGGAAACAGAGATAAAAAACTTTTACGTTTCTTTACAACACTACTCCACGCATGTCTAAACTTTAAATTGCTTATAATTAATGATAACAGTTTGTTCCGATAGTAGTTTTATGTAAGCTGGAGGCATTTTCGGTATACCGGTAATTATATTTTTTCCTATTTTTTTTTAAAGTATTTTAATCTTTTGATACTTATAAATCATACTCTCTACTTGTCAAAAATTTGATTTTTATGAATCAAAGTAATCCACAAGACATTCTGTTTTCAAAATTAGGAATTAAAAAAGATAAAAATAATTTTTAAAAATCTACAATGTAATTTTGCATTACATTTTCAAGTTGTTTGACCATTTGAAAAAATGTTATAGACAATATGAAAAATAAAACCAACAATTTCTTATGCCTATAAAAAAACTCAAAAATATTCAAAATACATAGAAGATGTTAAAACGAATAGAAATTGTCTGTGTTAACATTCGATGAAAATTGCACGATCTACAGTTATTATTTTTTTTGAATTATGCCAAAAAAAACAAAATCCATTTGGTCAAAAACATGTTTTGCGTACAAATTCCAGAAGCCTTCGATCGAAGGAGAACACGTGGAAAATCGCAGACGCTATTTTCTCCTGAAGCAACCGCATAGCAGTTGTACACGTCCAGCCGGACTTCTCATTCCTCTCCACACCCAGGTCACAAATCGTGTGGCTCGTGATCGATGTGGAGTTACGTGCACCCCTGCTAGGGTTACTTCAGGGTCGAGCCGACCGACAAATTCTCCAAACGTGTTCCTTACTTGTCCTTACTTCCCCCGTCATGTGATTTTGAATCACGATGTTCCTGTCGTTTGTCTCGTCTACGGGTAGTGCCGCTGGTGCGTCTTCCGTCTTTGTCGTCCACGACCGCTCAGCAGTAATATATGTGTCACCCGGCGTGGTGGAGTCAAAGACGGAGACGTAGTGAAGTATTAAAATCTTCCAACATTTCCACCAAATCGATCAGTATTCTTAACTCGTCTACGGATGGACCTCCATCAATATTGTCGTCAATTTTGTTCATTTCTTCCTCCATTTGGTCGTATGTTATGGTAGAGATTATGACGTGTTCTATGACTTTCGTAGCCGTGTTGTGTATATCCTCGTCTGAATCAAAGTACGATGTAGCCATATCGATTTTGTCAAAAATTGGCTTTGTGTAGACATTTTCGTTTTTACTTAAATTTTTGTTGATTTCCCGACGCGTTTTAATACTATTGAGAGAATTTTAAACTTTTGACCCCATACCACATCAGATTTCGAAAAACTACGTTTAATGCAAAAAATTAATTGAATGTGATGGCAATAAAATAATATGCAATCCAGCGACGAAAACAGCCAATTTAAAATGTCTGTAATAGTTTTTCCAGCCTAATGCAACTATCATAAATAAATATTAGACGAATCATAGACAACCAAATTTGTTGAAATCAATATCTTTGATATTATAGTTGTGGTTTCGTAGATTGAGCCAATTTAATTTTATGATCTATATGCACGAAAAGAAATTGAAAAAATGAGATACCACTTGACAGTGGTGTAGCTAAATTTCTTATCTAGGACGCAGTGTTAAAATAATTGCTTTATTCAATTGCATTAAAAAAACATCGATCTTGCGAGATAGGTTCAGGAAAAATGGATTTCACGTGGATACCAACGTTAGGTAGGAAATTTTTATTATAAGAGAGCTTAGGTTATATAACTCACCGTTGCTTAACATCTCGTCGTCGGTTAGTTGGCTGGGTTTAGTGTACAGCACGCCGAATTTAAAGTTCACGGAACCTTCCTGTTCTTCCAAAAGCAACAAATCCTGCAAACAAAATAATTTCAAAGGTTATGGATTTTCAAACATTCTAAGAATCTTTTCGACATGCTTACTTTTTGAATTTCCGGTGAAAATATTTCTTTTGGACCTTTTTCTAACTTATCCATTGCGGGGAAATTACTATAATCACATAAATACACAATGATTAAAGATATATTTTATGTATACAATTATTGTTCACGCTTATGAATAATATTTATTTGTATAAATAAACGGTATTCTTAGACTCTATTCTGAAACTAGCAGCTCCTTTTTTAAATTTTTTAAATTTTTTTTATATTTTTTATATGCTTTATTAAAGTGATTCCTAATCTTATTTTTCTCATGGCACACGAGTATCATCTACTGATATTTTCGACACAAAGTCGATAAACATTTTGTTCTTGTCAATTACAAGTACAGACTTTTATCAAACTCAGACAAAACGTTTGTTTATTGGTAATGATTATTAGAAACGGATATAGATGAAGAAATCATTTTTTTTCGTAACTTCTTAGATGATGCAAATATGCGCAATTTTAGTTAAGTTCATGTTTCAATAACGTGTTAATTTAAATAAGTAATTGTTTGATTTTTTAATTGGCATTTAACTATTTGTGATAAAAATCAATATTTCATAGATGAATTTAGGGAATTTTTTAAAAATTCGATAGAACATCAACATTCGAGCTCTAATTATTATTAACACACAGTAGATTTCATCTATTCTGTGTTGTTATTATTTCACTATAGTATCTTAGTGTATATTCGGGTACCTTATATGGGCTTTTGTTCTCGTAATTGATGATCATACAACCACGTCACATATCGAACTTCAGCCTGGCACGTAGTTAAGTTGAACTTTTTTTGAGTGTCAAGACGCATAAAATCATTATATATCACTTGAAACACTCGAAGAAAGTTCCAAGTTCGGATACATATATATAATATAAGATATACCTACTGACGGTAATTAATGGTAAAACATTGTATAGTTTAGAGGATTCAAAACTGATCTTTTTACACGCTTAAATGACCTATTTTCACTTTCACCTACCCAATCGACCTAATTACGAGGTATGGGTTTTTAAAATATGTCGTGTAACCGTTACCGTTTTGTTTTGTTTTCGAAAACGTTAACATTTGAAAGTATAGTTTGTTGATTGCACTGTAGTCAGCTGTAAAGCCGATACAACGGTAGGGAGTGAAATTATTTTTGGCTCAGCTAACTGTTATTTAATAATCATTATTCATTGACCAGTGGGTATTGGTCCACAGGGTAGTTTTGTCGTGAAGGCATTTATGATGATTATATTCCCAGAGAGATGTTATAAATACCTATGTGGCTATGTACAATATCAGCATATTATTTCATGAATGTTCATTATCTCGCGGAAATGAATTAAGAACATGAGCACATTTCTAACCACATTGGATTACCTACCTAATGAGTCATATAACTTACTTTCTGCATTACTTTCATACAACTAGGACAACATTGATTTTTTACTTTTGTGAACAATTTTTCCCGTTTCTTTGAAAGACTCTGTTTAACCGTTCAATGAAACGTAAGTTTTGATTGCAACGGTGGTGGTCTGTGATTTGTAGGGGGGTATAAAAGAAATATTTTTTTTTTCACTGTTTTTAAAATACTTAATCAAGTTACGTGTCTTTTTTCAGTGTTCAGTCTGCTAATTATATTATATATACCATCTATATAGTGTACAGGTTTAAAACGTCCGTAAATGTATTAATTATAATATTATAAAATACAGTGATAAAATGTAAAAAGTTCGATTATTTTTCAAACAAATTTCGTTCGATATTTTCGTTTTCAATTATATATATCGTACACCCGTCATCGGTGTAGATAATGTTGTGCGCTTAGCTAATCGTCGAACAAAATTAATAGAATCGACGAAGTACTGATTAACTCAATAACATTGATATTTATTGCATTTATAAAATATACATACTATTATTGAGTATTATATTTCTATAATAATATAAAATATATAAATATTATAATATTATAAAATGTCATTCATAAATGTTTTATAAATATAATATTATACAGGCGTAATAATATGCCAATAGAATATATTTTTAAATCATTAAAAAAGAAAAATGATCTGAAAGTTGAATAAATATTTTGCAAAATAAGAACTGCGTCAATCAGTATGCAATTTATATAACTCGAAACATATAATTTCCTCTCGAGTAACAAGAAAATCGAAACAAAATTCCAATCCTGAATAATTTTTACCGTAGGAACGAACGTATATCACGGTCTTTCAAATCGTAATGTGTCGCGAAATCGGCAATGATCGCATTGAGGGTTGAATATAATGTCATCACGGATGAGTATAAACAATAAAATCATAATTCAATATCTCTACCGCACCGTCGACGTCCTCGCAGGTGCGTTATAATAATATATAATATTGCGCACTGTCGGATGATATAGGGTGTGAATATTAATATCGTACGACATACGCTGCAAAACGGCCGGCAACGATCAACGCGTGGCAATAATAATAATACGTGTCGTCGTCGTCGTCGTCGTCATTCAATTACTTAACTCCCGACAGAATCCTTTCCGACTTGGCGTCGTCGTCGTCGACCGAATACGTACGATATAATAACCGACACACAGACAATATCGCCGAGAGCTATCGTGTCCCGAAGGCCGATCGATCAAACACACACACACGTGTTGACGTCCGTTTATCGTCCGCGTAATCCGTCTTTGCGTTCGCCACGCACTCGAGAGCACGCACCGGGTTTGGTGCCGTGTCGTATAATACGGGAAACTCGACCCGCCGAAACCGCGGACAGGGTTGAAACAATCCATTAATACACCTAACCGAAGGGTCGTCAAAAAAGAAAAAGAAAAAAATACAACGCCCGACGTCATTTTATACGACAGGCAGGCGAGGGGACACGGGCCGGCAGTATTAATATATTATTATTATTGTTGTCGTATGTATGTTATGTATATTATAGTCGTGCATACACGGTGTGTATGTTTGCACACGACACGGCGACACGACAATGATATTATTATTATTAAACATTTTTGTCGTGATATTTTTTTTCCCCGGCTCGATTTTCACTCGGAAAATAATATTCGGTTTCTTGGCAACGCATATCGACCGAACACAATATCTTCAAAATTATTTTTAGTCGATCGTTTTTATCGTACACGGAATAGGAATTTTTGCGATAAAACGTAATAATATTTTATTTGTCGAATGACTCAACCCAATTGTGTGTAAATAGCGGCGGTATATTATTAATAATTATATTATATGCTTTCAACAAATGAAAATAGAAACACCAAAAATTATTACCTACGCAATTACATAAGTTTTCTTTTGAATAATATTATTACTTTAAAAAGTGTTTGAATCTCTGTTTTGTAATCGTATATTACGATATACGTACAACAGGTGTGTTGATGGGTCATGATAACACACTGATTTGTGTTTATATGTACCGCTATATTATAAAAGTCGGCAAATCGTCATTTTTTCCTTCTTTTCATCTATATAATTTTGCTCCAGTCTCTCTCCTCTTTATAATATGACTCTATCTCAATATGGTCGTAATAGGATTCAACGACAACGCTTTATTCTTGAAATCATATAAAATTAAATATAATATTTAGTAGCTGTCTCGGGTCGCGACGAGATTATAAAATAATAACACAATAGAGGACACCGGGTATAATGACATTAGTCGGGATTTCTTCTTACCTTTTGTCTCTTATATATTATGCCTACCCCCTACTGCCCCTCCGAGGCATAAGATCACATGTATTATATTCCGTGTACTAAAAACACGTCTCTTATTATTATAATATGCTTCAATGGTATTAATATTGTTTAACATCTTGCCGGGAGATTTTGCGCTAAACGTTGTGATAATGAGGAGAAACCGCCGAGAGAGGGAAACGTATATTTTATAATAATGCATATAATTATATTATAGCATTATTGTTATGATAGAAAAAACCTTCATCCTCACGTTGCCGCAGCAACGAATCCGAATTTCAGGCAGACCTGAAGACAACAAACTATGTCGCGTAAAGCTGTCAGATACCATAGAATATTATAATGTATTTTATCACAATTGTTTAATTCGGTTGTAGTAAAATAATCAGCATACTCGAGTTTATCAAGAATACACTTTAAAAAAAAGTAATTGTTAAATTACTAATTTGAAAATAATTAAAGTATAAAATAGCGCAATATTTATAATTTGTTATAATATATTTATAATAACGTTCTAGGACGGTTAACCGAGTCGAATGCATTCTTATTTCATAATAAGAACTCGTTAGGTTTGAGTACGAGCTTAAGTCCAAATTAGCTAAACCAAGATTGTTCACCAAGATCGTAGAAGGCCACTCTTTCCTTGGCTAGCCGGATTCCTCAATATCGTGATATTCGTCTGATGTCGAATATGTTTTATACGATTTTTAGGAAGAAGGATATGACGTCATCATTGAATTTTATGATTTGTATCCGATTTCATATCAATGATGACTATTCGTCACACCGTAGGTGCGTGGGCACCGTATTATAGTGATTGATAATATGTTTTGCATGCACCTACATAATATTTCACTTGGCACAAGCGTTAAAAAAACTTATTTTTTTTCATATCGATAAAATATGATGTTTGTAGTCTATTAGTATAATATTCCATTTTATCCTATTGCAGGCTAAAATGTCATGTACAATATTTCCTAGTTATTTTTTGATTTAGAAATGTCCACAACACAAACACAAAAACAAAGTTTGTTAAACAAGTCACGACGGTTCTTTGAAAAACTCATTTATACTGTATAGGTTCATACACTGTTTATCTATAGGTACCAAGTATATAATATATAAAGCTGTAAGCTTATTTTTCGTGTAAAGTAAACTCGATAATTATCGGTTCAATTTTGATCAGATTTTTTTTATGACGTGTTCCTCATGATCATGCGAATGTCATAAGCATACATTTAGTCCGATAAAGTTAGTAAATAATTAGTTATTAATAATTAAAATAAATGTGTAAATTGTATATCTATATGCAGCCCGCAGTTTTCCTGCATACGTTTTTGTCCGTCAAATTAATTTTTAATTTTTTTTATTAGTTGTTCTGAGAAATTTATAAAAATATATACATTTATTATAAAAATAATCCCTAGTACATCAACAATATATGTATAACGGATATTCGTATTAATAACTTATTTAAACGATAAAATACGTCATGCCGTTGACATAATAAACCAATACACATACTTATTTCAAAACGTTATATATCACATTAAATTATTCACACACTCTCTCCGAGAAATCGTCTGACACGCAGACATTCGGTCGTTTGAAAATAATTCTGTTAGTATTATTAGTAGTATAGTAATAGTACTGTTGGTACTGTTGATATTATCTATACTGATATATTAGACTCTCAAATACACCTCTCAAATTTACGTTTTGACTTTCGTAAAAGCACAAGCAACCGTAAATCGTATACCTGGTATCAAACATTGGTGAGGACTGACTTGATTGACACTCAAACGCTTGCACTTTTTTGAACCAGAAAAATACTATTTTCTCTTACAGTCACCCCCCTCCCCCTATCACCGTGTCCACGATCCACTGCAGGTGGATTGCCCACCTGACGTGCTGGTCCACATTGTCCGCTATCCGACGCAGTCGGATTGCATACCTGGCTACATTAGTTGAACATCAATCGATTTTCACTCGATGTGACTGACTTGCTAGACACCCAAATGCGGCTTTCAGATTTACGCTATTCTTCTTTCATAAAAGCACAAGCTGGACCGTATCGACTGTCGGGTCCGTTCGATCACAGATTGCTAAACTCTGAAATTCGAATAGGTATCGAAAACACGTTCCCGCCAAACCGTCAAAATCTCCGCGCCTTATCACAGATCGGCAACTCACTCCTTATCACAAGTCTAAACTTTCGCTCCTTATCACCAATCATTATCTACTTTTTGGCTTTTGACCGACCTTAGACTTGCGACCAACTACAATGGGCTGGACTTTAATAATATTGTCTCCGAAATCGGTACACATACCACAAGCGAGATCGACGGACCACTAGTATAATATAAAAACTTATTATATGGCACCTCCGCAGATGCGTACTTGCACTGGTTAGTAAAAATCTACGTCTCCTGGGGTAATGATATTTTGATTTATCGTAAACGGTCCTAATTATCGTAAATAAAGTTAATCATACCACTGAAATGGCAAGCATTTTAAACGGTGAAGCAGGGAAACAAATACACGGGGACTGTACGGTAAATACAGAATCTAAAGAAACCGCTATACCGATGGCAGTTATTAAAATTGTATGTATTACTTGTGATTGGAAATTATTTCCGTAAAATAAAATATTATTATTATCGTACAGGACGACGAAGCGGGAACAGTTCCACTCAAATAAGCCGACAACGAGGTGGTCCTCGAGGCTACAACAGACCCGGTGGAAACCAATAATACACCGGCCATGACCGTACCGCGGGAAGACGAAGGGGAAACAACAGTTGTTGTACTCGCTCAGGTGGTCGACGAACAAGTGGTCCTGGACGCGGCCACAGACGCCGAGGAAACCGGAATTACACAGGCTGTGATTGTACCGAGGAACGTCGAAGTGGAAACCGCACCGCTCACCGAGGAATACGACGAGGTGGTCCACGACTTGACCGCAGACAACGTGGAAACTGGCAATACACTGGCCGCGATCGGAAGCGAAAATTCAACCGAAACCATTCAGCTCACCGAAGAATACGACGAGGATTACGTCACTTTGGAATCTGAAGAAGAGTTTATAGCGACCACCAATATAATGCCCGGCTACGAGAAGGTAGATTCCACGGACGACGAGAAAACGCATGAGGACCATCTCCGAGTTATAACGGAGTTGATGGGAGAAATAAATCGACTGGCGGATTCGCTGTACGGTAGTGGCGGCGGCGCCGAGTCAAAGACCGATCAGACTCCGGTCGAAGGACGAGACTCCTTCGCTGTAAGAAACGTGGAAACATGTATTGAAAAGACCACTGCTGACGGAGCTATGACGGACGAAGGCGTGCCGGACGAATACTCAACGTGTGAACAGGATTTCCTGGATATCACTTACATGGTTGGAGAGGTGGTGAAGTTGACCGATTCGCTTTTGGGTATTGGCGGTGACTCGGCGACGACGACGACACGTCCAACGCCGGTTGAGGGACGAGAAGGAAACGCGTCCGGAACAGTGAGTGCAGCTAAACAAGGATTTTGAGATTCACGATGAAAATATTTGTTTATAAATGGTGGTTGCTATTGGTGTGACCATGGTCGCTATTGATTTGTATAATTTCTGTTTATTTATGAGGTTGTCAATGGCTATAATATATCTTATAGCTAAATTATAATTAGTAAGAATATAATATCATATTATACACATTTCGGCAAATAAATTTATAGAAAAAAACAAATCTTTGGCACTGGCAACCGTCGAAATGTTTTCCGTGTACCTATACCTAATTCTGATTTCACTCACTTGCGCACCTCGTGGGGTCCGCATCCACAGCAAGTGGATTGCCTACAGGTGGTACACTGCTAATACACTGCTCGCATATTGTCCGTGATCTAGTGTAGTAGATTGCACCTACCTACAGGTGGTTTAGATACATGTATAAATCACTTCAGGTTAATCTTAATTTAATATATTTGGCTAAGGCAACACAGGGTGGGACTATATTGAATATTGCTGTAACGATATTACTTAGTATATTTTAACAGTTATATTATAAAATAAAACATATTATTATTCATATAGAGTTGGATTTATTAATTTTTTTAATGGGCAACGAAGTGCACGGGATCAGCTAGTTATTTATATAATTTGAAGTACAACGTCTGAACATATTTTCGACGAGTCATACCATTTATATTATACATATAAAAAAAAATGATAACTTATATAATATTGTGTTAGCATTTATATTACAAATTTACAACGAGAGTATATACTGCAATTTATTAGTAATTTATTCGTTGCTGCTTTACTGTGATAAATCATTTCAGAGGTACAACAGGTACCTATACTGTTTTGTGATTCTATTGGAAATCATATTATTGTTCATAAACACTATAGTTGTTCGTACTAGTAAAAGTATATAGCAACCATGCATTCAACACGCAATGAGTATAGAATAATATTATTAATGTCAACTGAAAAATTTCAAAAATCACGGTTATATTTTTGTCATTACAACGATGGGGTAGGTTGTAGAAGTACTCGTATCCGACGTCCGACACTGTTTTCGGATTCGTATACCTACACAACCGTTTAAAACGTTTGAAATTAAATATACGGACGAATAATAATCGAATATAGGTAACCGTTTATTATTTTGTTCGGCTTGAAATAGGTACAACGATAACCTCACCTACACAGTGAGGCCGCGTTGGCTATATTATAATACAATATTCTCTCGATTATTTACGAACCGTATCGGAATTCTTGTGGCGACTGTATATAGCTGCTGCTGGTTAATATACATACCTAATATTATATTGTACCGTTCAAGTTTTGGCAATATGAAATTTTGTGTCAAGTGTGAATGGCGTCATTAACGCACGCGCCAGTATAGACGGTATTATTATATTATTATGTGTCACCGCCGCAGCAGTGCAGCACTTCAAAGCTTTCCGAGAGTTTGAGTGATAATAAAGACTTGGCTGACGGCCCTCGTCGTCGGGTGGATAATGTTTTGCGATTCGCCGCGTATATCGTGCACAAGGCGATTAAATTGATTTATGGAGACGAGCTCGTCTTTTTTTCCCCGTCGCCTCGCGATTCTCGACCACGTCTATTATATTTATTATAGCGGCAGTACAGGATATCGATTAAACCGTATTGAGCCGCGGCCCACTCGTCGTGGTGAATCGCCATCATACACCACCGCGACGATAATATAATTTTGAGATAAAACGCAACTTGGCGCCTAAAATTTGAACATAATACAATCCCCGTGTTTTTACACGCAGTGGTAAAAAAATAAAGATAATCAAATAAAAATAAAATTTTATTTAGCCTAATTTGTTTTGTGCAGATTGCATCTGTATAATATTTAATAGTGTTGTATACATACATTATATTTTATAAGTTGATATTTATTATTTATATTAATATTTTTTGAACATAATTTGGTTTTTCACCGAACTGTAACAATATGTTGTATTATGTACCTTTTATTTTTGTTTGACACCAATAAAATCATTAATGTATATACGATTTAAAAATCGAATTTTCCAATTGAAAAAAACTTTTCAACGAAAACAAAATTAGAAAATTATAGTACAATTGATGGAAAAAAAATATTTAAATAAAATGCATTATTTAGTTATGGTGGTGCTTGGGTAGTGTTAACCCTGGCACTACAGCAGAAAAATTTCTCCGTGGGAAATATTTTGATAGAAATTTGTAGAAATTGGTAGAAATTATAGTACAATAACTAATGGTAAAAAAAGACAACAAATTCAATCATTGGGGTGTCAGGGTAACCTACCTGATAAACTTCAGCAAATCACTTGAATAAACTTCATGTACTTTATTAAATAGGTAGGTGAGATCAAAAGAGATGTATTATATTTGTATATCTAACTGATTTTTATGAAATAATACATTATATATACTAATCAATTTTATTTTTGCACCCATTAATGATTACGTTAAATAATGATCATTAAAAGATAACATTTAAAAAAAAATTGTCACAATATTTGCATTATAAATATTTTTTTCCATAAATACGACACCACTATTGTTCATCCTTGACAATGCAGTAACTAAGAAAAAAAGAGTCGGGGCTCTTAACACCAAACTCGTGGTTTTTAACACCAATCGCACGTAGGAAAGTTCACATTAAAATAGTAATAATATTACTTAAAGTGTCGGGGGGCGTGCGTGTAGACGTCGAACCTCCTATAACAGCCTCGATCCATGAAACATAATACACAATACATAATATTATATGCACAGAGTGATTCACAAAAAATGCTCACCCTCATTATTCCCGTTAACAATGTATTTATTCAAATTATGATTTTTAAAACTATTAAATATACTTAGTTAGATCCAAGATAATGGGTTAGGAAAATATGGAGGCTGTCAAGATTTTAAAAGTTTAGTAATTAATAATAATCCATCAAAATTTTATAATTTTTAAAAATTGTTCAAGTATATTATAGTTCATAGATACTAGATAGCAATATGACATACATTTTATATTTTTGTAAAATCAGACTTTATCTCAAGTACCTATTTATTATGCATTTTATTAATTCAGAAAATACTCGTTTGGATTTTGATTAAGTTACATCAACATTTTTCAATAAAATCACCTAGGTACTTAAAAATTTACAGTGAATAAGGCTGGCTCTCGTAATAGAAAAAAAAGTATAACTTTTTATCGTCACAAGACAATCGATTTATAATAAATGGCATAAAGAATCTAAATAGTTCAATATAATATGGTCCTCGAGTATAGGTGGGTACTTACTTAAAAATTCTACAGATCAGAATTTGAATAAATCCATTAGGCATTAAAGAAAAATTGGGGTGAGCATACTTATAGTGAATCACCCTGTAAAATGTTGACGAAATGTTCAAAGCAGATGTCGTGGTTTAGCAGCTGTGTGTTATGTATATAATACAACGTTTAGGCGTGTATTGGATTTCACCAAAATCACAATCATAATTTTATTTTTGTGTGATAACCATGGCACGTGATGGTACACGTATGATATGGATTTTGAGTGTATATCATATTATGCTAGTAAGTCTACAATAGTAATGATAGTATTATGTTTGATTCTATATATATTGCATAAATACATAATATGGGCGTAACCCGTTACCGCAGAAATTATACCATAATATAATATTCCGTTTTCCGCACCGAATAATGACAAACGATTTCAGTTTTCGACAAACCGACTGATCAAAATCATAATATTCACACGTCTGCGGGCACTCATCATATCGGTTCTGCAAATCAAAAACACCCATCGACCGGACGTGAAAAATCGCACATACCTTATAATATAGATTATAGCAGTCTAAATACAGCCGGCAGTTACTATTTTTAAGCCGACGACGACGCGAAACATTTTAATAGTGAAGTGATATTAATTTAATTTGATTTGTACAACGAGTAACTATTATATTCCGATAAAGTAAAATCTCCGAATGAAGAGTTATTATAACGCGTTAACTAGAACGATTAAAATATTATGTAGGTACATTTTTATGATATTTCGATATTTCAATATTTTATATAATATCAGGGGATATTATTTTATTTTAAATGTTAAAACATTTATATTGAGTATTTTTGGACTGTGAAAATTATTTGAGAGAACGATCAAACGCGAGCGTTTTTCCATGTCTCCGCTATATTATGCTTCCGTGCACCGAGACGATTTTTCAGTGCACGTAATAATATAATATAGGCATAAAAAAAATGATGGGTGGCCGAACCCATATATTATAGTATAGTCGGTAGCAAAGGGCGACGATAAAGAGGAAGTAGCCCGGGCGTAGCGTCATTTTTTCCACCGCGTCCCGTTCTTTAAAAAACACGAGTAAAGAAAGACAATCTCGGATTATGGTAAAGGAGGAGCTGAAACCATTTACCCAATACAACAACCGCTGTACCTATATATATATTTATAATAAATTACACCTTAACACGAATTTATAATGAGTGTCATTCAATTTGCGTTTCAATTTAAATAAAAAATGTTCTGTGGCGTACAAACAAAGTGCTTTGGATAGGGTACCTGCTGTATATATACATTATTTATTCATTTTCGCATTACCGTAGTTGCTCCGCTACAGGTTTTCCCTTTAACAAACTACAGAAACCGTACTTCAAACATAAATTATACGAGATCGTTATATGATGCACACGGCAGCAACAAATATGAGGGGGTTGGGGGGGGGAACTAATAAACGTTTAAAATTCAAAGTAGGTACAATACAGGATAAAAAGATGGTTAAAACGCAAAATAACTACTATAGTTGAGATTTGACAAAATAATAACATTAATGATATAAATAAACCACAATGGTTACATTGAATATAGACGGCCATTATTAATTAATTAGTAGGAACCTATACCACGATTACAGTTAAACACGTTTAATCGATTTAACTTATAATTAACATTTTTTAGATTCTGAGCGGAACAGTAATTTTACAATGTTGTGGTTTTTTTTCTTTGTGTCTGTCATCACGTTTTAGGGCAGTAAAAATACTCCGATATTCATACTCGGATATTTATACTTCAACGATATTTTTGGGTGGTCAAAAGTAAAAATTTCTCAATAGTTTTTAAACAATTGGGAAAAACAACAAAAAAATTAAGGAAAATCAGGAAATTAAAAGGAAAGTGTTCAATAATGTAACCAAAAAAATAATTTTTCATAGTTATTTTAAGTTCAAATCTGGACAAAATTAGATATTTAAATGAAGAATAACGATGGTAGTTATTTCGTTGTAATTAAAAAAATATTTTTCGTGGGTGTTTGAAACTTTTAAAGTATATTATATATTTTATACATTCAATTAAATTTTCCAATGCAATATTTTCTTCGAAAATTAATTCAACCTACTGTATTAATAATAGTAATATGAATTATTTTAATAGAAATAATATCATAGAATACACTTTGTTATGTAAGCTGACAGACCGTCTTCGCTCAGAATCGATTTTCGTATACAATGATTTATATCATTAAATTCAAATTTAACACATCCACAAAAGTGATCCACTTGACACATACTGTACAGCAGAGCGGTACCCACTTGCTAACCTTTTTGTTTTGTTTTGATAATAGTATAATAATTGTTATTGCGATTTTTTAACGTTCGACATTTTTAATAAAATATAATCACATGATACTTAATAAATTAAAGTTATTGCTTTTTAGTACTTTTGAAATTAGGTAATTAATTTAAAGTGAAACAAAAACTTAAAAACAACCTAATTTGATATTATAATATATAAAAAAAAGTTTTCACTTAATAATTGAGGTGAAAGGAAACTTTAACTTTCATGAAAGACATTAAACCTAAAATAATATTTAAAATAAAATAATAAATTATAGAAATCCATTTAACTTTGATAAGACTATTAACAAAGCATAATGACCACTTCAAGTTTTATAGTCGAGTTTTGAAGTATAAAAAGGGCGACTGTAGTTTTGTAATTGAAATAAATAAAATTATAAGTAGGTGCCTGTTATAAGTTTTTACTCTTTTAATCTGGATACATACATTCATAAAAGTAATAACAGGTCATTCATCAAGAATCGATAATATTTTACGAATTTATTTAAATTTGATGTGTTTCAAATAATAAAAGGCTGCCCCGTTCGATCTTTTACATGTGAATTTGTGATCTATACATGTATTACTGTTCTATCGTGTTTTCAATAAATTTGATCTCGGTGACGCAAGGAGACTTAAAGAGTTAAAGCTCTCCAACTTTGTTTGTTGTGTTTTCTTTAATCTTATTGTATAGATACGATAATTGGGTAAAAATATTATAAGTCAAACATTACATTTTTCTCGGTTCTCAAAGATAGGTATAAGATATATAGGACGTAGTACCATAGCTTCACTTTAAAATGTTGGCACTGTAGCGTTTCGTTTCAAAACCGATAAATTTAAGAAGCAGAATATTATTCATAACGATATTAAGGATTCAAATAAATTGAGTGTTTCGGATTCAACAGTATAACAGCTGTGCAATCGGAGCAGTACTGCTGATGACGTTGTAGTCTAAACGCAATATATTTCTATTGATACTGGCAGACACCTGCAGAGCCGTACCGAGTAATTTAACACGAGGACCAAATTAGAAAATGCACCCTCTCCCTATTAAACAAATCTAACCTTAATAATATTATTATTATGACATCCTAATATAAATCAAATAAACTCAACTTACTAATTAAAATTTTTTTTTTTATTGGTCTTGAGCATTGACAACTATAGCCATTAACATTTGAGAGGGGGGGGGGCTACGGTTGGTTGAGGAACACGTGTTTATATGGGACAAGGCTTAAAACCCGGGTGGTCACCATAGATATATAATATAATATAATATATACATGGATAGGACATCCCTATACCTAATACACTCGAAGAGAATAATATATGTTACCACACTGGTTACTTGTAGTTCAGTGGTTGTACAAGTGGTTTATAGTAAAACCATATTTCTACCCATGTTATCAATTGATGATATCATTTTGAATATTAAAAAAGGTTATAAGACATCTTTATAATTATTATTTATTTTATTTATACTAAATATACATTTTACAGTTTTACTTTACACATTGTGGTGTAATCACTTATCAAAGTTGACTATTAAGGGTAACTGAATGTAACCAATGCGGTAACATAATATTCTCTCTTCAGGCATACGTCCTACTCACTCATGTCCTATCCATGTAGATATCATCTATGGTGGTCACCCACCCGAGAGCTAGCGACGCTAGACGATGTTTGACCGCTGCACACAATCTTATAGTGACTGCGGCCAACCACCACTCTATACCAGGCCTAAATTATTTTCAAAAATGTATTAATATAATATAACATAATACGTTATAATATAATAAATAAATATTCTAAATAATATTTTATATTTATGTATTTTTTATATTATTATTTTATGAATGTATAAACACTACAAATAAGACATACATTGCTTTTTCCAATTTAATTGTTATTCAATTCATTTTAAAATAGTTAATATCTATAAATGAACGATTAATGAAAAAATATGTTGGCGAAGTTGTTGTCAATAGTATCACCATAATTAAATTTATTCACAATTTTTGTTTCAATTTAAAGTATGCTCATGCTAGATAATCTCCTTTGGCTCATTATAAATCTTAGTAAAGTTATGTTTTAATCTAAGTTTGCTGAAACTTCTTTCACAGTGGCCATTGTAATTGCGGACGCGTTGAGAGAAAAATCCTTATAACGGTTTAAATATTCTGATAAGATTCTTGAAGTTACAATCGTAGAAAATTCAAAAATGAAGTTGATTCAATGCTTGTAAAATAAACTGATAAAAATGCATCATGTTTAAAATATATTATTATTTCTTCAGCAGTTTCTGTGACATTTATATCTTTATTATAGTTATACGTACTTAAATCTGCAGTTGATTTTTGCAACGCACTTGAATTCATTTTTATCATTGAACCATTGGAGAAAAATTCGAAATTATTTAGGAGGTCGATAAACGTGTCTCCACGATTTATATGACTTATTGCATTAATTAAAAATCAATCGCCTTCTTAATTTAAAAAAAACGTGTTTATTAAACACTTTTTAATTATTACACGTAGAACATCACGGTGAATTGGATCGTAGGTACCTGTGTTAATGATATGACAATTTGTAAGACGTGCATATAATAGGCGCACTTGTAAATTACACGAACTACGAGTCAAGTGTCTGTGTGTCGTTCGCCTCACTCTATAGCTATGGCTCTGGTAGACACGTCATAATAATAATAAAAATAATATCAATAATAATGATAGTGTGATAGTTCAATCGCGGGCGTAATGCAGAATCAATACGAAAAAATTATAAATTCACAAAAACACGAATTTTCCTCACATTTATAATAAATTACCCGTTATAATTTTGGCGCGATATCAGTCGTTATTATTATATAATATTATATTATGTTGTAATAACTAATAAGCAACGACCACTCGGGACGAATGGACTATAAATTAATTTCGACGCAGACACAGCGCGTGCCCGGTAGGTACCTATAATATTATATCCTTTTCGATGACACGAATCTACAAATATTTTCGGAGCTACGACAAGATTGAGCATAAAAGACCCTTTTTGCTACACTATTGAGCAAATTTGTCGGCGTATCAAAAGAAATCGAAATACAAAAGAAAACCTACACGATATTTAGCATAAAAAACGGTGCAACGTTGCCATTTTCAATTTTGAAGTATATTACACAAGAATATTTATTTAAATAATTATAATAATACAAAATATAACATGTCAAAAAATAACCTGATTTTTTAGTTTACACTGACATTATTTCTATAATAATTTTGAAATCGTATCTTAATTATCTTACATTTCCCCCTATTGCTAAATGTTGAAAACGTCGATATTAATCGATAACATTGTCGATAAAGATGGGCTCGGATTATAATAATGAGTAAAAATATTAAATTACAAAATTTAGGCAACGTCTTGTAAAATATTCTACGCTCAATCGTGTTGCTAAAAAGGTACAGTGGACATCGCTTATTAGACTCACGGATATAAGGTTCAGTCGGTTATTAGGCTCAAACTTCGTCTGGAACGGTTCGGACGTATCAAAATACATTATAAAAAAATTCAGTTATAAGACTCCAATTTCGTAAAAAAAAAAAATGGTAGAAAATAAACATTTTTGGTTAAAATGTAGAAATAAATTGGTTTTCAAAAATTACATATTTTTTTGGCTTATTTCTGGTTTTGATTCATGCTTTATAACGTGTGTACGTACAACAAATGTTATCGCATTTCACATTTTTCGCAATTATCGTTACTGTAGTATGAGTTATAAATACACTCCCGATTACCTTTTTTTTCCCCCCACTTCGCCTATAAGATTCATTCGGTTATACGACTCACTTTGTGCTGGTCCCAAAGTGAGTCTTAAAGCGGCGTTCACTGTATATGCTCTCAATCGTGCTTTACCGATTTTCGGAGAGTTGCGCGGTGCAGGTGACGACGTAATATGTAATAGATAATAATATTATTCTATAAACTATTGTCAATATTATTTCCCTTGTTTACTATATCAGCTATTATATATTTCATGTCGATAATAATCGATAATATTATGTTACGTGACTCGCGAATAAAAAAAAATTAAAATAGCCCCGTCCAGCACTAGTTGCGCGCCAAAATGCACTTTACGACGATTTACATATTATATTATCACGTACATACATACATACACATACATGCATGCGAGCAGACGATATTATATACTATATACGCTTTTAGCCAGGATAATCGCCTATGTATTATGTATAGGTACGTACCGTGTGAGCCGTGTTGTATACCCGCACACGCTTATTCAAATCGGATTACACCGGAATACTCCGTATCTACGCAGCTTTTATCAGTTTTCAGTACCTAGGTATATTGTGTTACGCAGGGCAACGGCGAAAAGACGACGCGAATAGCCGAGGGGCGGCAGCGAGCACACACACACACACACACACACGTCATAATGATAATAATAATATAATATAGGTATAATAATAATAATAATAATAATATATACGTCTTCATTACTGCGCAGCGCACGTCTCATCTTATCATTACTAAACGACCGCACACATTATATTTTAGTGGTCTGAAAATACGGTCAACGGAAAAAAGTCCCCGGAAAAAAAATCTCCCGTTGCAGTATAAATAAAACGATATCTCCACTATACTTGTTACAATTATTATAATGTTATATTTTATATATGTAATGGGAGACTTTTTTCCGTGCGACTTTTTTTCCAAATATCCTGAAAATGCCTATACGATAAACGCGTGTATTGGATGGCGAAATACAATATTATTGTCATAGAACACGTCTTTTAAAAACACCTAAGGGAATAAATTATTTATCTATAATATTATTCTTAATCATAAAAAATATAAATAATATAGGACCAGATTTGATATTAGGTACACAGCAACAGTACGCACAGTATACATATACCCTTCCTCACTCCGCGGGTATACGCACCTACCTACTCGAGTGATTATTTTATTTTATGTCTGACCGTTTTCCGCGACGCAAGGTTCGACGCAAGTTTTCGCGACTTCAATACTTAATATTTGTTTTTTTTCGTTAAATGAAAGTCGCGGTGTAGGTACCAAAGAAAAGTCAAATCGTATATTTTTGTTAAGTTATTTTACTAATTAATATATAGGTTATAAACCTGCAAAGAGAAATGGTAAGTTAACTGTTACAATTAATTCATTCACTATTAATTTTGTGGAGGATATTTTAAAAGTGACTGATTTTAAATATTCGAAAATAATCACGATTAATTACTGCACTTTTTGAATATTAGGTTTAACTTTAATTTTAATTTTTAATCCATTTTAAGCTCGTTTATAATTTTTACAAATTCTTACATTCATAATATTCAAGTTTAAAGAATGACAATATTATAATATGCATGTAGTTTGTTTTTGTTATTCATAATCTTATAAATTGTAATTATTAGTTTATAATTAGCAAAATGTGTGGTTCGTAATAATTATTGTTAATAGCATAATAGCACACTGTTAAGGAATTACAAAATATATATCTGTCGAACACAACAGTAATACAGCACAAAATAATTATTTTTTTTATCTATGTGATCATTTTGAGATCCAACACTAATGTCGCTTCGGTCACCTTGGGTGGTCAACAGGTATTGTTTTAGATGTGTAGGTAGCAGGTTTGAAGTAGTATGCAGATATTGCAGATGTATTGATTAACTTGTGAAGTTTGGTAATAATGTTGGTCACTAGTCATTAAAAATTAGCGTTTTATACGGATATATAATATGTGATGATAAATGATTTAAATATAAAAACCATTTAATGTCGTTGATATTTTGAATACACAAAAATTAATAATTTAGATA
Organism: Neotoxoptera formosana; assembly: GCA_022818045.1. NCBI lineage: Eukaryota > Metazoa > Arthropoda > Insecta > Hemiptera > Aphididae > Neotoxoptera > Neotoxoptera formosana. Next base: position 21,824,627 of record CM040633.1, on the reverse strand, counting down.
AAATCTATAAATAATTGGCGAAAAGCATAATAATATCAAACCTAATTCTAAACCGGATCGGACTACGAAATGAGTCGAAATGCATATTATGAAAACATACATTTGAAGATAAATTCGGGATATTGATTTTTTCAATATGAATTTGAATTTCAAACTACCGTGCGCGATTGCATTTGTTCAAAAATAATACCTAACCGTTCCGGTTAATAACCGAACCAAATTCTATTGGATAACAATCACGTCAGAAATCGTTTAGAATCGACCGAGCGGGCGGATTTAATTATATAATATATTATTATAATAGTATCCTTCTCCCGGGCGCTTATAAATTTACTCGGATTTGGCTTAAGTGTGTGGCGCTGCCGGCTTTCGTACAAATCCTAACCCGATTTGACATATTATTTCGACGCAATCATTATATATGTGGTGACCGACTCGACCAGATTACGCACGTCTGGTACAGGGTCCAGACGCAGACACGCACACACTGGGGGGGGGGGGGGCTTCGAGATAATATTATATATAAATATATATATATATCAGATGCGATCGGATAACTCGGCTATAATCCCAGACGCATATCATCGTCACGTCGTCTCTTCTTTATTTTATCCAAACAGTAATTACGCGGAGGAAACATGCTCGAGCTGCTATCCCGTTTCGTAATGTGTCTTTTCAGCGACTTGTGAGCCGAGCCGGCAATAAACGCGTATTTATAAATTGACGAAATCGCTTGAACAAATCTTCGGGTTATAAAAACGCTTTAGAAACCTAAAACACTAGAGGTTAAAACAAAGACGATTCCGAGTCGAAATAGTCAAAATGTAATAACTACGGATCACGATAATATACGAAACCATGGACTTTGTTTTTGAGAATGAGTACACGAGCTCTATGCAGAAGATATTTATATTATTAATATTGTAATGTATCTATAATTAGTCCAAATTAAAATTGAATAGCCACAGAACTATATGAAATACCTAATTTTTATTTCAGACGACAACCGACTGAATATAACTTAAGCTAAATTAATTAACTGGTGAAATATAGGTAACTCACGTCTTAATCACCGTTAAATGAATAATTTTGATACGGCGCGTTTATACTTTATAATGAATCACAATAATATTATATAATATTAATTATGCGTGTGGGGTGGACAATTTTCCATAAGATTAATACTAAAGATAATTATTATTATAAATATGATAATATTTATCATCACGTGACCGCGGGACGATATTCGTTTTAATAGGTGCTGCACGAGTAAATGAGTGATGTACTTATATGTATCAATTTAGATGTGTAAAAAAAAACAAATTTATGTTATATAATCGTATTTATGACCATTATTATTCATAACGAATACTTCACTGCGGGATGTAGTAAAAATACAAAACTTTTAACGAGGGTTGTATGTATGTATTTTTTTAAAAAGTCATTAATTAAAATCATTTTATAACATTTGCGGGGTTGGGGCGTACAATATTATATAATGTACAGCTATACGTTCAAATAGCTTTTGACCACCTGATTAGCACAAACACAACGATTATGATATCGACGAGGGATTATTATTTATCAATAATATAAAAATGTAGATTGTCACTCATATTGTATAACATACACGAGAAAATCACATCCGTGGGTTATTGAACGAATCTACGAATTACAATATTTATTATACTATGTTTCGATAAAATTTAATGTTATTTCGTCGGAATGAAAACATCTTGATTTCGAAAAAAATCACTTGATTCTTAACGGGTAGTCGGAGAGAGACCCCACCCCTTGAAAGAATTAGTCCTATATAGTAAATACGATGAAAATACATTATATTCATAGGATAATAATATGTAATTTATTAGTTTTTGAAAAAAATGCGGAAAGATATATTGTGTACTATTTGACGAAGATTTTTCAACTTTTTAGTTGTGAGTCTATTTTCATGCAATATAGATTTAATCATTCTATCAAATATTATAGGTCAAATAAACAACTGTTTTATGCATATTTTTCTAATTGGATTCAAGATTTTTGGACATGGACACGTATTTTAGTACACAAATATAACATAATATTCTAAAAATGTTGACATTGCGTACACTGCACATTTATAAAAATATTTAGCTCGACTTAAACATAAATCACGTTAGTAGTACATATTTAGACTTTTTGTTTTTTGGCAAAAAATGAATCGATAAGTTACGAACTTGTTATGTCTGAGAGAAATATAATTTTCCATGACCCAGTATTACCATTTTTTAAATGGAATATTGCCATGTTGTTATTGTTAATCTTATTATGCTATGTAATATTGCATTTTATATTGATATTAGCGAATCATTTATATTTTACTATGCAAAATGTCGATTTGCAAGCATTAAAATACTCAGAAAAATATTCTGCTTTGGATTATAAAATTAAAACTGTATGTTATAATAATTCAAAAAAGTAAAAAACTTAAGAAATAATAAGGTTAAAAAATATTTTAATACATATTTTAACCCTATGGCGTTTTATATCAATCGAATTTAAACCTATTTTAGTGGCTCGTGGTCACCGCACGACGGACAGCTTATGTACGAGCCGACTGTTTGGAAAATTAATAACGATAATAATAATAATTACCGATACATCGGTAGAACGTGTGTGTAATTCAAATCGAACGTAATATTATAAACGGCAAGCATACTTTGGACACGCAAAGAGACGACGTGTCGATTTCAGGACCGTATTTTGTCCAGCAAACCCTGGTCGGAGAATCGAGTGAAATTGGAGATTTTCGAGATTTACTGCTATATACGGCGATACGATATTATTATTTATTATATAAAAAACATAATATGAAAAAAAAAAAACAAAAAATTGAAATAAACTTCCTAGAATTTGCCTCCACGGAATGGAAATTATTTTACCCGTCTACATTCTACACTATACCTTCTTACATACACGTGGGAAATCTGATGAGTCGGATACGTGACCACACACACACACACACATATATACGCAGGACATTGGGACGAGAGGTCAGTACGACAGTACCGCTGGAGGAGCTTATTGCTTATCAGTTTTTATGTTTTTCTTTTTTATCGATAGTGAGATACATGTAATTTTAAAGATTTCAAAAGTCTGTAAAAGTCTTAAAGTCGAGTATGTAGTCGAGTAGAATGTATTGAAAGACATTAAGTATAAACTGCTTTTGAATTCATTGTTATATTGTGGAGTTAAACAAATTTTAAAGTTTTTTTTTTTAAAACATTAACATTTAAGACGGATTAAAAGTAAAAAAAAAGATAAAAAAAAACAGATTGAAAGTCATACGACCGACTGTAATTGACTATCGACTGCTAATGAAAACCAATATACTATAAGTGCATTCCTCGTGTATGTATTCCGATATTCTACAAGGTAATTATTATGTACTCCCAATATTATATTTATTCTTAAATCGTTACTAAACGCAAATTATTTTTATAATATTATCTGTAGTGAAAAATGATTCTCAATTTTAAATATTAAGACATTTGTACCGTTAAAGGATATTTTTTAATATTGGCATTTAGAAACTAAGTTTTAATTTATACTCTATGGATACAAATTTCCAGAATAAAGTCTCGTAAAAACAGTAAAGAGTTTTTATTTTTCCCGATCATATTAAATTGTCTGTCACCAAAAGCTTTATACGACAAGGCAATTTTTTTTTTAATCAAGAGCCAGGGGGTTATAATGTCTGAGATTTTAAGTATATTTTACTCTAGATTTTTTTACCAGTAATAATGGAATAATTTTAGAAAAAAAAAAATATTGCATATTTTAATAATAGTGTATAAGTTTTTTTCAGGTTTTGGAAGTTTGGTCATGTTTAATCAATGCAAAATCATTTTGGATGGTTTAATTCCCTACAATCCCCTTAAATTGTACCGAATACACAAATATATAGACTACCGCAGAGTGTTATAATAACGTATTTTTGACATATTATAAAGCCTAACGGGAGACTTTTGGGCAAAGAGTAGCATTCAATTCTACGTCGAACCCAACATTACCCCCAAACTACCACATGCCGCGAAATATTCATATAGTTAAACCATAACTCATGTTTGTTAAGTACCCGCAGCTTGAATTTAAACCGTAATAGCATTTTAAACATGAACAATACACTCGTTAAAGTACTGTGTTGAACTCTAATGTAATATTCATTGGATAAATATGTTTTTTGTATTCATAGGTTATTATGCAAAAAAAAAATCATAATAAAACTAATAATTAATTTAGAACGGTTAATTTAGTAAAAAGTATTATAAAGGAGATCGTAAATATTCGACAAACCCTAATTCATTCCAATAATAAATTAGTGATAAGTGATTACGTATACAATTATATATTATATAGTATTACCTAAGTTTTACGTAGATTTTCACGATTTTGTATCAAAATCTGTGGGTTACTGTTCAAACTATACTGTATAATAATTATCAATTCTTCCGAGCTTGAAATGTAATATTTAAAAGTCTTGATAGTTGGTTCGTTCTATAACAATTATACACCTATATCTGCATAATAATATTATCCTATATATCTAGTAAAATAAAATGGGAAGATCTTTCTTTTTGTCCACCAGGCGTGCTGCTGAGTATAGAAAAGCTCAGCATATTAGCCTAAGCCGACAGCAGGTAGTTATATAAGTTGCACGTCACGTAATAATACTTACTAATGAAACGTCTCAAATGCTATGAAAATCAAAAGCATTGATACACGAAATATCTAAACGTAATAACCCCTGATGGCTGATAGTATTATAGTATAATATTATACTTGTGTAGGTATCAATTATAACAGTATAATGGTGTTTGGAAAAATAAACAGGCCCGAAATCTCGATGCTGGCCTATTTGAATAGTATAATAACATGATAAAAGCGTACTCGCTGGCTCGCAATAAGCGATGACGTTGTATCCGCGCCGACTGGGAGATATTTGAATTTTTCGCAAACGGCTGAACGGCCTAGGACGAAATCCGAAATCGGTTAATTTACAGTATATTCAGAATTCAGACGTGAAGCTCATACGCACTACAAGAGAAAAACAATGGGTGCCATCAACTAATCGGACGAAATCGACTCTACCTACTGCGAAAGTAGTCATCGTACATAATATTTTAATCACGACCACCCGGTAGATAATTCAACAAAATATGCAATAAAAACAGCAGAACAACGAGAGCAACACTTGCATACCTCTCCACGCGGCGGCCACGAATCTCTTAGCCCTACCGCGTGGAGGCACAAGTGCCAGCAATGGAATTATTTTCATATTTGATATTATAATATAATATTTTAGTATTTTTATACAATTATACAATCATACAATTATTATAATTATCTTATCCATACAATATAATATGTTCCACATTTGTTAAAAATAATAAAAATATTTTGTTTTAGCCTTCTAATAGGGTTTCCTGAAGTGGTTTGAGACTACATATTTGGGAAACAAGTGGGTTTGTGTGGTTTGAAAGTTTCATTGTGGAATCCATTATAGTATTGATGGGCTACATTTTTGAGTGTGAGGACGTGTAGTTCATTTCGTAAGTTTGTGTTAGTGACGTACCAAGGACATTCAGTAAACTAATCGCCTAAATACTTCCAGGGAACGAATGTTTAGGAAAGGACTGTTTAGCTTGGCCCCAGATAAGAATTCCATGTACTACCAGATAGGTGCTATAATAGCTTTATAAATGAGTATTTTGTTTATTGGCTGAGTATATAGGTACTTATAATATGTCCTATTATTGTACTGAGGTTGTGACCAGACCAATATAATAGTTGGTAACCATTAACCATGGCAAACATTTTCATTTGACAGGAAAACCACTGCTAGAACACATTATGTTCTATGTTAAAATTATTACAACAAAAACGAATACAACTGCAATACATTTTAATTTATTTTGAAATGAATTAGTTTTTTTTTGATAACGTAAACCACGCAAGTTGTATTCAATGTAAAATACATTAGATGAATTAACGTTTGATTAATCGCGATAATTTTAATAGTTAAATAACGAACATAACACTTACATCTGGATTTAAAATTTGATTCATACCAGAGGGTCATTACAATTTAAAATAAAATACCAATAATTTTAACGAATTTTGAAATTTACCGTACAATTTACATAATTTTAGAAATTACAACATGATTTACTGTATTTTCTAAAAGTAATTTAACCCTACCAGGAAGTGTAATTTCGAGAAGCAATGTCGGTAGGTACCCAGAAACAGTGGATGTGTACATTTGTACTAATTGATCCATATTCCTGGGTCCGGTCCGCACAATTTAGTTTGCATACCAAATGTCGTACCCAATTAGAAACGCGACATGAATAAATTGAATTTATTAAAAACCGACGTACGTATGAAATTGAACCCGTGCGCTGAAAATGACATAACGAGTATAGAAAAAATATATATAAGTCAGATCACACCGTTTGTTTTGTTTAATACTTTACGACCGTTTCATCGGGCTTAAAAATAAATACGTACCTAGTTTTTGCAATCATACGCGCGTTTGAATACTCTGACTCGATTTGTTTAATAATATTCAAATTTATTAATATATGGAGGACAAGTAAACACGTAAATAATGTTTATATTATCGCTTATAAACAATTATGAATTACTATTTAAAAAATTACCATATTTAATTTCAAGTAAAAAGGATAAACTTGAACGAAATCAAAATGGCTTAGCTTTTAAAAACAACTCAAACTTGAATACTGTTTTATACCTGTTAAAATCGAACAATGTTTGTACTATACGATTCATAATGTATGTGAAACAATATTCATACATTGATATGCGTGATATCGTACTTAAACATATTTTGTTTACCTATCTACTATAATTAATTTTCAAAAACTTCTGTATGAAAAATAATTTTAAATCAGTATAAAATATATATTTAGTAATTTACATCTTAAAATTGTGTGCAGTTTTAAATGAAATCGTACTAGATATAAGATTATGTGTTTAGATTAATTGCATTTTTTTTTTTAAGAAATGTCTTGGACGCGTATAAGCACCACAATCAAACTCAGGACTATAATATACCGTGCTACCTATTATTTTCTATACACATGGTTGAAAGACCGGCTTAGGTAAATTCGACCACCGGGATTGTTCGGACGACAATTATTGTTTGCCGCCCTATTACAAAAATTAAATACAAAGCTTATCAAGTGACATTGGTATAATTAGGAAGAATCCGAGCTATACCTCTAAAAAAAATGTAAATCTACCCCGTTCACTGTCGTCCACCCAATTCAACCGAATAGGTGTGTGGAACGTGACGATTCCCATATTCAATTAATCAAGATTATTCTTAAATTCATCAACATTGTATACATTTGAACTGACATTAATAATAACACTAATGATAGTTACACTAATAATAAATACGAGCCTGCATTTTGTGTAAATCGCACATACCAATATTTTAGATTTAAGGTGGAGTGGAGTGGAGTTTGTGTTTTATATTATATCAATACTTTTTTTAAACACTAAACAAATTAAATTACAGTTTATACCTACCTGCGGCTATTATACATACATTAAATCTATGATAAAACCATTTGTAACTATAAAATAAGTACAAGTAATTTAATATAACCTACTAAATGTCCTAACTATAGATTTTTACACTTAAATTATGTAATTTTTTCATATGTTTATTTTCATAGAAAAATATATAATTTTTTAGAATGATTTAAATATTTAATCATTGACTTTTCTGCACATCATCGAACAAATGCGGCTGAGCTGTCTATACACAACGAATATATCGTCTTCAACTAATTAGCTTTTTGTTAACTCTTAGACAAAATTATCGAAATCAAATATTAATTTAGCATGGATGAATGAAAATAAATTTATCATAAAACACTGAAAAATGGACTACTTATTTTGTGTCGTTAGGAATTATACTGTTGTTTAAAATAATCAAACATAATATTATTATACCTAATATAAGGTAATATTATGTTTTATAAGATGTATAAAAGCGAAGTTATTACACGAGGATGAGATGATTATTAGTCTAAGATTATTGAAACAAGTAGCATACTCACATAATATACGATATACCATAACAGAATATAACATACGGTTAAGTAATCAATTCATGTATAATGCATAACCTAGTAATTTGCATAATTCTATACGATATCAAGCGATGTGCATTACAGTAATTATAAATAAATTATGATTTTCCTAATAATAATATTCTATTGTGATAAACATCATAATATTATGAAAAAATAAACATTTCATATAATATAATACGGATTAGTTGACTAAGTTATTATTTAATTACAAAATGTTGATATATTTGTCCTATCTCACTGAAAACAATAATGTGTAAGACTGAACGTGTAATATCTCAACAATAACCAAGAATAAATTATTAAACAAATAGGGACGGAGAGTCGAGATTTTTAGCGTAGTAAAGAATATAATTTAAGCAAACAGTAATAATTCCAGTGCTCTGGTTGGTTAACTATTGTACTGTTGTTGGAAAATAAGAACAGGCATAATAAACAGTAAGTTGTAGTTTCTTTTAAAAATGTACACAGCCTTACGAAAGTTTTAATGATAGGGGTAAAACAGAGGATTAAGAACAATCCAATTAGATGTTTTCTTTCTCTTGACTTCCACCGTTCGGTAGGTTATAGATGAAGATTTCGTATTTTTATCTATCGAAAGAAAATCTGTTCGATTTTAAAGACAATAATATTATGGGTGGATTTAATTTGGTTCTTTCCCGTCCTCGTCCAAGTGAACCTAGAGAACAAATAAAATTCTCAACCTCGACGACGGACTGTTTTTTATGTTAAAAATTACCTATTTTAATTCCAAAATAGGTTGTTCGATCTAATAACGTGATGTGGATTTGGAAACAAGTTTGGATTTCTCACTTTATGGTTTTTAAATCCTACTTAGACGTTTTAAATAAATTTAGACATAAACTTGGAAATAAAAAATTTAAAAACTTAAGATATATTATATTATATATTTGTTTATACAGCAGTAAAAAAAATGAATGTTGGATCCAAAGTAAACATATTAAGACGTCGAATATCAAAACCACACCATTGGAATGACAATTTATGATTTTTTACAGAAATATAATATGCGATTATACGCCAAACTCCAACTTGTTGACATGATGTGTTTTTTTTACAAACGGTACTTTTAAAACCGTGTAAAATTAATTAGTTTATCATATTTATTATTTTTGAATGTTTGAATCAGACTCACGAGATATCAGAAACAATCACTATAATATAATATGGATTATATTTTTTTATAATTTATCACTTAGTTAATCATTAAGTAGTTATTACTATAATTAAAATGATGCCTGGTACCTATTCACGTTTGATATTAATAACAATTTACAGCAAACGTCATTATTCACAATAAAAGATAAAATGTTCACTTTTAAATATTTGAACAAACCTTTGTATTAGATTTTTAAAAGTTTTAAAAGGTTATTGTTGGAGTGTGCAACTAAAAGTACTTAATGATTAGTAACTTTACTGTATATTTGTTGTTTTTAAACTTTCATTGCATATTATTGGCATACATATATATTGCAACCTAATAATTATTTAAAAACAAGTAGTTTTTGAATTACATTAGTGCAACGCGAAACATAATATAGTGTTACTAAAATTACTAACCTAACCGCGGTTAGGTATAAATTATATCTATATTTATCCTATAATATTTCGTACTAAGTCATTTATTATAATACATACACTAATATGTGTTTATTGGTCGGTAAAATTTGTTTGGTATATATAGAAAACAAAAAAATACAGATAAAGAGAATAAATAGTAACATATTTTTATTCATAAAGGGAAACGCGAAAACGTATTAATATGTAAATTCCCATTTTGTTTTTCTTGAGCATACCACTAGGGAGAAGTAAAACTAAACATGTTATACGGCATTTTTATATTATTATTATTTCGTCAAAATGTCCTAGTTAATCCCACGAGTGGATACCAGACAAGTTGTTTATAGAGTGTATACACATTCTTCACTATAAGGTGGAAGAACAATTTTTTAAAATAAAATGAAAAATAAACATCGACTTATTTTTTTGGTCAAAAACTAATACGATTTCACAACGGGTTCCATATATTATTATGAATATACTTTATTTTTTAGTTTCTTAATGCCTAATATACTTTTCTTGAGCATGCCTATGAAATAGTATACTAATAAATTAACCTATTGGTGTGCAACAATATTATACCACATTGGAAAATCCATAATTATAGGTCAAACATTCAATTTCAATATCAGAAAGATTTACAAATTGTATATAACATGATAAACAAATCTCATTAGTAATTTTTTTCCTCAATCATTGACTGACATTTCTATTACATAGTTTTTCCTTGTACGGGAGTTGCACGGTACAGTAATTGTAAAATTATTATGCCTGTCGGGCCTTTGTCTCATCAAGTCCAAAGAACGAAATGAAAAAAATAAAATAAAACCATACACAGTACACACACTATAGTATACGTGGGCGTTCCCAAAGTTTTATTTCGAGGAGGTAAAAATAATAAACTTGTATATACCTACCACAGGAACAACATATTGAAAAAATGATATACACATGTATATAGTATATACCCCGCAGGGTGTTAAAAAAACAAAGGAAAATAGGTACCTATAAGCAAGGGCATCGTATAAAGAAGAAAAGAATATTATGTCCTGTTTTAAATTTGTATTAACTTTCAATTCATTATAGTTATAACAGATAATTAAAACGAAAAACTAATTGAACTAAATAAATAAACTAAAAATTGTAACCTAAATGTGTCACTTAATTATTTCATATTGTTTCTTAATATTTTGAATTTTGAATTTGAAAAAAAAGTTTTTGAAATTGTAACTATAATTTTTGTATGATTTATTATTATTTTAGTCAAATCTCAAACTGTATTTATTGTTGGCATAAAATATGTATAAAATATGTACAGAATTTTGTTGTTTTTCTTTCAAAATTAAATAGATTTCAGAATTATTTTATACATATTATGAAAAATTAAATTATGGTTTTACTGAAAAACTATATTACCTAATAAAAATTTTTTAAAAATTTTGTTTTAAAATGTTTTGTTTATTTTAAAACCAAGTATACAGACACGAATAGAACCACACGGATGAGTGTTTACTCTATATTATAATAATATGTATTGTGCTATTTTTTATTGGAAAAATATTGGTCATACGCATTACTTGCAATGAGTTGAATATATTATTACCATATTATTAACCGTTTGATAGTTTGGTACATAACTAAATGGATATTATAGGTATTTATTATGTAACTGAAAACGATTGGTCCATTTTTTTCTAGGAAAAAAATATGTGTTAATAAATAATGATAATAGAAGAAGAAATTCCTGTAGCAGGTAAGTACCTACCAATATTCATATAAAACACTTCATATTTAATATTCATAGGGGAGGGCTGTGCTCCCTCCCAGCATCCCATAATATTCATAAATACTATATTAGGTTTATTACTACTACTCGAGAATCCGAAAATCTAACTAATACATTTTTTGTGTACCTGCTATATTATAATAAATAATATTATGATTGATAATTTGTTATACAATGTGTTATTATTAATTAAATAAATAAATTTAATTAATAAATTTGTTTTTTACGTCCAAACGACGGCCACGCGTCTATTCGATACGTCACAATAACGTACGTTTTGCCTACATAAGCGTTCCTATGTATACTACAACAGAGGCACCGTGTAATAACTATACATAAATAATAGAATTACAAAATATTGACGAATCGCACGAACGATGTGAACAACTCGGTCTGGAGGATAAAAATAAATAATACAATATACCTGTTGATTTCGAGAATGTGTGGTGGCAGGGTGGTCGTCAAAGCACCGCGGGGACTCGCGGTCGTTACGGAGGCCGTCGTCCCCGCGAGCTCACCTCCACGACTGCTCGTCGTTAGTTTTTGATGAATAAACGCATTACTATACGACGACCCAGTGAGAATTTCCCATTGAAATATAACGCTGAGCGGCCTGTGATTTAGTTTGTGTGGTTTTTTTTTTACGCCCTCCGTTGTTATGATAATAATATAAAATAATATATACGTAAAATAAAATAAATAATATTGTTATTATTATTATAATATCATCTCAGAGAAATGGTGGAGGTTTTCATTTTTCATCGTAAAATAACCGTGAAAACACAATTTTTGCGTGAACGAACGCGTCATATTAAAAACTATCAACATTTTACGAATTTAACGCCATTATAGTTGCCCTTTATTATTTTGTGTTGTAATGTATTTTATGCCGTTTCGACCAAAATAACAAGTATAATAATATAAATCTGGCAGTTTAAACTAGTATTTTGTTGTATACTATGCCAACAGTAAGATTTTTCTAGAAAAAAAAATAGTATTTGATATTTGGAAATCAATTATTTTACGGTACATTTTACTGGCGATGTTAAAATAATGGACATTTTGCAAATGTGAAGTGGACGTCTAGTCTATAAGTAGAACGTCTAATCATAAGAGCGTAGTCCGTGAAAAAACATTTCGTCGACATACCTGCGATATAATCTACATTCCAACGAAGCATAATATAAAGAATTCCGATTTTGAACTATCCAATCATTTTTTTTTAATAATGACTGCAATGAGCAGCTTATAAATTATTATTATTTAAATTTTTTTGAGAAAGAGCTGAAAAAACCATTAAAGCAATTTTAAGCGACTAAAGACTTATTTCATGGTGCAAGTTAAAGAATATTATATTATTTTAAAAAATGTGAATTATTTAACAAAGGTAGGTAATTATCTACCGATTTGTGTGTAAGTATAAATAAATATAATAACGATTCTTCAACATTGAGCATTTTATATAAAGGTTAAAAATGGAAATATGTGCAGGAATATTACGAAAGAATATTTTTGAACAATATCTATGTACCTAATATACATAAAGAATAATAAAATACGTGTAATGGATGGAGCATATTTTTAAATCATTGAACAGTTTACACTAAACAATTTAATATAAATAAATACAACGGTTTTAATCAAACATATAAGACTGCAGCATGATGAGAAATAAGTTCCACGAAACATATTATAATACTATCTATCAATAGTTCGAAATACTTTCAAGAAAAATGCCGTATTATTGTTTATGTGTGTTAATCATTGCGATTATATAAAATGTACGTCGACTATTGTGAGGCATAAAATTCAAAAATTATTACGAACACTAGACCGAGTATATTATTTCGCTTTTACAGAACAGAAAACCATTTTACATAAATTTATTAGAACGTCCCCAGAGACAATAATATAATATGTTAAAATGTCACACCCCAATTAAAACCTAATCACGGCAATGTGTGATTCCACACAAGGTCTACTGGGACCACCGATGTTAAACGTTCCGAGTCGTAAAGATTCGTATGGTTTTTATAGATAAATAGCAAACTACACCGCGTATAATGCACATATTATTATTATAGCGTAAATTATGATCTTTGACTACACGAATAATTACATAATATTCTATAATATTCTATTATGACTTTACATCATTTTAAAGCTATAAAAAATGCACAATATCAAGTCATAAGTTCTCATTAAATGCGTGACGGTTAGAAGAAAAAAAATATTTATAAACCGAGAAAACTGAACGTTTGTCCAAACTAGTATGACATTAATATAATAATAATAATTGATAAAATGTACGGACAAAATATTATCAACGAAAAATTCTTGTTAGTAGGTGCCTACTTTATTATTAATTATTAACTACAAAAATGTAATTTAGTTTAACAATTAAATATTTGAACGGAACACATAAATTAAACGAACATCAAGGAAATAATTTTGCTAAAAAAGAAAAACGTAATTTATAAAATGTAATAATATCATATTATTTTATCAGTTTTTTAGTACACAGGTAGTACTTTACCTTATAACGTGTCAGTTTTGACGAAGGTATATTGGAAGTTTTTTTTTAAGGGAAATTGTTTGAACAGTTCTTTATATTTGTCAAACTAATATTAATGAACTATTATATAACTATACAACATAATCGCCGTTTAAATATTATAAGTAGTCACCTACATATGTTTTTTTTTAATAGGTACCACTTAAATACATGGATGTAAAAGCTTTACATGTAAAGCTTTTTTTAGCTTAATCAACTATAAATAAATAATTATTATTTATAATTAAAAATAATATTAAATAAAATATTTTTAAAATGAAATTATGTAAAATGTGTATCATGCATAATATCAATTTATGTTTCTTGAAATAATAGTATAGGATTTGAAAATTATATATTAACTAATCTTGATAAAAAATCGTTTGAACTTATAATGAAATTGTATAATATATTCTTTAAAATTCAATTTTAATTACATATTTAACTTATATACAGGGTGTTCCAAATTATATGTGACATTGCATAGTGAAATCTGCTGTCACATAAAATTTGGAACAACCTGTATAGTATTATTGTTGACAAAATAAGATAATAATATTATTAAGTAAGTAGGTAGGTAACATTATTTAAGATCAGATGAATCATGAATTTAAAATTTAAATTGTAACATTTAAAAAAATTAAAACTGCACACAACGATAATATTTTGATCATAAATATTTGATTACAAATTGTATTCCAAGTACGTGATTTGTAATATACTTTTTTAAAAGGTTATAAATTATATAAATCAATTTTAGTTACGAGACAAATACAAATTGAATGGTAGGTATTTGTTCGTTATGGCTAATTTGTTAGTACTAATGAGGAAAATAAAAACGGATGTTATCGACTTAATTTTAAATGCAGAAAATATAGTATAGCTATATTTAATCGATTAATCGTCGTAGAACACAATGTAATTCAGAATTATTATTATAGTGTACAAAAATACAGGTTTACTACGATAATTAAATACAAATTACTAAATTACTTATAATATTGCTGAAAATAAACGAATGCTTAAATATTTTATGATATTTAGTGTTATCTAAATAACTAAACGTACATGACGTGATAAGTGGACAACACGATTTCTGAGTATAATATACTTTCTGAGTATTTTTACTCATAATATCATTGATGTTGGAGTTGTTAGAATATCTATGAGGCCTCGGCTAAATGACTAAATAAAACTGATTTTTCGCGCGTATGTAATAATTGTATAATATTAGGCTTACCTCAAAATTTGTTTGACTGTCATTGGCTTGTGTGGTGTATGAGGCAACAGGATTTTTTGCGCTCCCTAAAATAAACATAAAAATAATTAAGATAACATTTTGTTTCAGTAATAATAAAAATATGTCATACATAGTGCAAATCGCGTAATAATATTATTTTATGTTTTACTCGATCGTTGAATACATTTTATTTACGTTTCCACGGGTTATTATAAGATATTTTTAATAATTGCAACAATAGAAAATTGAATGTACCGAAGGGCTTGTCGAGATGCTATACAACATTTTTATTATTATTGTATTATGTTTAAAATATGTAGATATAATTGGTACACACGTTTCTAAAATCGGCCAAGACATAACTAAATACTAATCTGTTATCCTTCGAATGGAGAAATTCAAGACTTTTATCTATATACCAGAATATAGTATCAGCCTCGTTAAGTATGAATTTGCATTATACATGAGAAATCTACAAAATTAAATATTTGTTTAAAGTGTGTTTATTTTGTACAACAAAAGTGTAGGTACTCTTTAAAAAAAAATGCTATTATTGGGGAAATTGCAATTACAAAATTAACTGTTACTGTTACAATTATTATATTATTATTACGAAAGTACGTAGGTATTTCGATCTTGATAAAATATTGTATAGATGTTTTTCAAGTTAAATTCTAATAATGATCTGTAAAAGTTTTTACAAGCCTTAATAGGTATACCAGTTTGAAGTTATTAATATTTATAGTAGTGAAGTACCTATCTACAAATGTTAAAAACATGGAACATTTTTCGAATAATTACCTAAAAAGTAATAAAGTACCTAGAAAAATGTTTTATTTAATGATTGTACTACGTAATTTAAATCTTTGTACTATACAACTTTAACAATAGAGTTAATGCGTAATCAACAATGCTATATTTATGATACATGTTTTTTTTTTTAAATGATTGCAAAATAGTTGGCGTTATTAAACCTATTATGAATATGTTTAAAAGATAAATTTCGGTTTTTAATTTGAAATAAAAATAAAGAATTTTGGATTTTATATGAATTAATGAAACTATCATAACTGACAGACACAGTAAATACATATTTTATACCGAAAACAAACCATCTGAAGTAATTCGTAAAAATATGTTTTATTTATTTATCATGGATATTATAATAATCAATTATTTATATTATACGCATGTTTACTAAATCAGGGAGACAAAAACCTAACAACATTCGATCATGGCTTAATTAATTTTGTTGGTCATATTAAAAAAACATTGTATAATAATATTATGGCCAATTTTTTTTTATTGCTTAAGTAGGTTCTTATTTCAAACTGAGTACCTAATGAAAAGTTATATGAAATTTATTGTTTGTATAAAAATCTATTTAAGATCTACTTATATAACTTTCAATTGGGATTCACATTTTTTTATTAAATTTTTTCAAGTGACTGTCATTCTGTTAAAATATGTAAATTTAATTTTACTATCCAACAGCAAATCAATTCTAGTGCAGTACTGACAGTCATTTCAGTTTTTTTTTACTTGATTTAAACGCATCTTAAAAGAAAAAAAAACAGAACAGCTTATGTATGCTTTATGCTTTTGAGTGGCATCTTGAACCCAAGCCACCATCATATTGGCAATCTAGTTTAATCATAAAAACCTATCAGCAGGCAATCGGAAAATGTGATATTTCAAATAAATATTCTTAGGGTTTCCCAAATATTGTATCAAAATAGCATATTTTTAAAAAAATGGTCTATAAAATATATTCCTATTTAAAGGTTTTATACTTGTATAAATTAATATATTAATATACATTTTTAGTTTAAAATTCACAACATTAAACCGTGGGTGTAATAAAAATGTACCTGCAGGTATAATAGGTAGGTATACGTTTTATAGGTCTGTACGGTTTAAGTGTTAGGCCGTCATCGAGAATATGATTCATAAAGGTTAAGTACAGTAGTTAAAGATGCTTTTAATACGGAATTTAAAAATGTATATATATATATTAAAAACATTAACTTAATAGGTACTTAGTATTTTTAATAGTATAATATAGTTTGTATAATATTATATGTTTCAATAGATTAAAATTTCTTGTAACTATAGTGGGGACCTATGTATACAATTCTATCATTTAAATTTATTTAATGAATATAAAGTTACTTGATGATTTCGTTGTAAAATAATGCACAATTTAAATTGATTATATTATTTTTATGTTTCAAGGTTAGGTTCTGGAATTCCCCCAACTTTTATCGGCAGTGTGCAAATTCCATCTTCCACGCAAACCTATTATCTGGGTCCTATACTTGACAAACGTCGTACTTGGGAGCCCCATCTAAAAAAAGCTCTAAACGTAAAGCTCTAAATTCGAGATTTCACTTACTTAGACCCTTACTCCGCTCTAAGCTCCAGAGAGAACTAAACGGACAATTTACACGGCTCTTTTGAGACCCATGTGGCACCATGGCATTCAACTTTGGGGCTCAGCCAAACTTTCCAAAACACCAAAACAATACAGGCTTTTCAGTTCATATTCCTAATATCAGGTGCTCCCTGGTACATCACTAACGATTCATATTACATAAAGATATTTGCATGCCAACTTTAAATAAACTTGCTACGCTCACCTACAAAAAAACACAAAAAACTTTCAGCAACACTCGTTCAAATCCCATTATCTCTCATCTTTCGTCAAATCAAATGTCGGGAAACCCACCCAGGCGCCTTAAAAGGAACTGGCGTGGGGACCTAGTTTCTCCCGAAATAACTCGTCGAGATGCCGCCAATGTGGGCGACTTCCCCCTTCCTGCCAATCAATATCGTCGAATTTACCCATTGTATATAACTTATAAATACAGATTGTAAATAAATTATTATTAAAATGAATATAAAACAAAGGTTCCTTCTTAAACGTTTTAAAATTAAATTTTTTTTTTTTGTTGAAATCAAACAACTTACATAATATTATATAGGTACAATTTTAAGTTTTAATTATACATTTATTTTGTTAAAATGCTTAATTAACATTTTTTTGTAATTATTAATTTAATAATATGCAGTATACTTATAATTTTGTATAATTAGTATTTGATATTTTTTTTTTGTTTTTTGAGTACACTGACTTTCATTCAAGTTGGGCTAATCTTAAGTATTTTTTTTTATCATTTATAAATAATTTATATCATAATAGCTATAGGTATTAACCATTGAAAATTTATGAGATAACAGTTAAAATTAGTTGTGACAAAATATTACAGTGCTGTCGAATTAATTAGCTTATTATTTAATAATACTTAATTTCTTTTAATTTATTAAGTTGTTTTATAAACTTTTAAGCAATATTTAAAATATATTAAAAACAAATTAATGTTCAATATTTAAATGTGAATCATGTTTGGCACATGTAGATGCTTATCTTTTCAATTTTCGAACGTATGGGATATTATATTATATTCTAATATTTTATATTTTATAATTTGGGTTTCAAATCTACAATGTTAAGTCCATATTCTAAAAGCAAAAACATATTGTTAATAAGTAAATGTATCTATATTTTTTGAATTATTGAATGTTTCTATTATTAGCTTAAGTTATAATTCGGTGTACCTATTACTATTTATCTACATTTATCAGCAATTTTATAAAAATTGAAATATTTCGTAAATTATATTAAAAGTGTATGTTCCATGATATTTTAAAACGATGTATTCTTATAACAGCTTAATAATAAAACGTACTAAGCTTTTCAAACATTTTTCGAATAATAACAAATAACAATAATAATAATAATTAATATCAAATTTAAAATAATTACCGTTTTGCGCCATAAGATCGCTCTATACTGAGGCACGCACTGATGATTGGCATCCGTCAGCACAACGGATAAAAAAAATGGAAACTTATCCACATCCGATCCAACATAATTCTGGTGCACTAAGTAAAACATAATTTACCATATTCTTTAAGGATACAAGAACAACAAATGTTTTCAAATCTAAGCACAACTATTCAAATTACAAATAAAATTCAAAATAGCAGTTATTATATGTTAAAAATACGTAAGCCAGCAAAATATCATTTCAAAAATATACATACGCTTTCCCAAAAAGTATTTAAAGTACCATCTTGTCTGAAATTCTGGATTTTCCAAAACTGGAGTACAAGGAGATCCGAATATCTGAAAAATGTATTAAAATAAAAATTGTTTATTGCTGAAGAAATATTATTTAAAAGGCAGTTAGAGATAGATAGAGAGAATACATTTACAATAAGTGTTTTTTTAATATTAATGTACCTATAGATTTAAATTTTCTAAGATGTTTATAACAGTTTTTTTACAACAATAAAATTATCAATAAAACTCTTATTTGTAATTATTTTTTCAAAGAACGCTTAATTATAATATAATATAAATATATAAATACATTTATATACATTAAACATCATTTGTTATGTATTGCGTCCATGAATATTGTTTTAAATAATACAATTTGTAAAGTGCAATATTATAAAAAAGAACACAGCTTAATAATTTTAGTTATTATGTGATAAACCATTGTATTATTTTATGATGGTTGATTTTTAATTGTTATATGCGGATATAGAACTAAGTGGAACTATACTTGTTTAACATACACATAGGACGTAGGCCACAATCGTAACTTCAATAATTTTTAGACGTGTTCAAAATGTCTTACTCATGGTATATTTTAAAAAAATTATACAATAATAGTGCACATTTAATACCAAAATACAGAATAATATAACTTTGTTAATTATCATAATAATATTATGTTGATGCGCAAATAAGCATTATATTAAATCAAAATAAGCTACAATGGTATGAAAATTTATATTTTTTTAGTGGTTATCAAAGTAAAACGACAGATTAAAATTGTTCATAAAATACTCCATACACGACCTTTTTATGTAATTTAGTTTCCATTCTCGATAGGAATAAATATATCTTTTTTTGCACTTCAATAGAGCATTTATAAAATAAACTTTTTCGACCCTTGAAAATCGATTTAATTGAAAAAATATTTGTAATTTTATCTCTTTTTCGCTCTTTTTTTTTGTCAATGGTTGTTGACAAATTTAATGGAGAAAGCCAATAGGTGTATATGTATTTAATAGAGTTCTTCTTTTTATTTTATTTTTTATCTAATAGCGTGCCCAGAACGTATATCAAAAATAAATATTTGAAATTATCAGTTTACGTAAGAGGAAGAACTTGACTCAAATAATATTGAAGTAAAAACACGTGAGTAGATAGATTCTAAAAACAACACGAGGTGTTAGTAGTAAGGTAAAAAATGTTTTCTTCTAGTGGATCTATTGTATTTGACATTGTTACTATTAATTTATCACGCCTCACTGACATTAATTAAAATAAATATCGCCAACAGAAAGTGCACAAGTTTATGTAGTTACTGTAATAATATGTTCAGTATGATTATGATGAATTACGAAATCTCTACCTTATACGTATATTTAATTCAAATAAAATGTTGACTCATCTAATTATATCGGTTTGAGTGCAGTGGCGTAGCCAGGGGGGGGGGGGGGCTAAGGGGGCTACCCCCCCCCGAAAAGTTAAGAAAATTTAAAATTTATTTTATTATTATTTTAATGGTCTATGATATTCGATCAAAAAGTCTTAAATTACATTTTACTAAAAAATTGATTACTATTTTTATTGTTTTTTTTTTAATAAATAATACAGGTAAAATAATTTATTGTATATTACTAAACCACCGCTGTGTAAAAAATTGATCAGCCCCCCCCCCCCCACCCGAAAAAAAATCCTGGCTACGCCACTGTTTGAGTGAAAATATTTGAAGGGCATTTAGTATTATTAAAATGTTTAATTTTACGCCATGATATGAATTCAATTGGTAGGTTTTTACTAATAATTAGCCTTTGAAATAGTAGAAATTATTAAGTGTACGTTTGATTAGTAAACACAAAATCTATTATAATAATCGTTCGGCCTGCTAGACATACGTCTGCCGAACTATAGTCTCGTTTCATCGCTTGCTCCGTGTATTGTTGCTGCCGGGTCATCGGCAAAGTAAAATAATTGATAATAAATTTATTTTATTTTTAAATATACGTAACCGTACTCGGTATAACTAAGTGTCTTGTCTAACATCCAAATCCTCTCGCACACAACCCCGTTTGGCAATTAAATCGATCACTATACGTACACGCAATATTACACGCTGTATACCAGCTGCAGTGATAGACAACAATTTAATTGTTACCCCGTAACAATATTGTTATATACATTTTTTTTTTTTGCTAAAAACACATAATAATTGTTTTTGAAATGTTTTGCCCCCGGTGTAATGCAGTACCTATATAAGTGTGCATGGTGAACGGGACAACTCTCATTCAGTATATTATACCTAAACGGTAAAGCGTTAACGGCTCACCGTTATTTTATTAATTTTATTTTATCAATATTTCACATTTACCGAATGCATATGACTATTGAAATATTGTACTGTAAGGCTTGTGCACACAAATACGTAGAACATTTTTTTTTTATTCAACTATATTCCTACTTCGCATTAGTAGTTATAAGTCCATATATTACTCTATATATGTCGTACTATAAATTCTTCACATAATATAACACATTCATTTAAGAGCAAGACGTATACCATTGATTAATTGCAGAATTTCCAGTCAATTTTCTTTAAAAGGAAGATTTACTATCCATTTGTCACTTTACGCATTCGCGAGGTACGATATTCATAGTTGTTAAAACGAGAGAATGATTAATAAAACACTATTCAAGTAACTAGGTCAGGCGAGTTTAAAAAAAATGTACAATTTGTTAAATATTTTTAAATATATTTACAACTATATAATATAATATATATTATATTTTTTTTTATTCAATATTTAGAACCTAATATTATAACATGAATCCGTATTACTTGTTACTGTGGTTAATCGTAGCCGATGACTATATATCGATAGATTATAGCTGTTTGGTAATACGAATTAAATTATAATTTATTATTATTTATACAGTCACACGATTTATTTAAAAAAAGTATGTATGGGCTCTACCTACTAATATTATACAAGATAAGTGTTATTTTATTATTTAGGAAGAGTACAAACTTTTTTCATCAGTACGTTTAGGTTAAAAAAATGTTTTAAAAAATAAAAATAAAATAACGTTTCTGAATAATTAAGTACTTTTACATTTTTAATTTTATAAAGTCTTTGTTTTGTTTAAATTACGTCCCAAAACTTAAAAGTAAGGAAACGAAGCAAACATTTTATACATGTCGCGGGCGCTCCGGTTATTTCACTTTATTGTATAAACTAAAGGCGATAATATTATAATAATTCGATAAATTAAAATGGTCAAAACATACGTCTTAGCTGATCAATTAAAAAAAAAAAAAACCAATTGGACGGTGACCGAACTTCCGACTTAAAGTATAACAACCAGAATGCTACTGAAAACTAGTAAACTGTCTATAATAATGTTCTTCCGAAACGTATAGAACAGGACGATTTATTCGTTTTGAATGAAACTTGAATTCGGTACGCACGCACACGAAACTATACCGAAAGACCGGAAAGACCCGACACATACCTCACTCATAATATGGTATGGAGCGCACGAAGATTTCGACTCCGTACAAACTGTGGTTAAATGCGACGACGACGACGACCTTGACGATAAAGCAACTACGCGTCCCAAAGTGCTGAAAACAGCGATTTTTTTTTGTGCATCTGCAGTGTTTGGTCTGTCGATTTGCCGCAAAAACTGTGGATTTCAGACGTAATTATTGTGTATATTATTATTACTGGGATATCATCATACATAATTCGTATTAATATGTTTACGCAGGTCCAATTCCACCACCTCGAGTGTCACATATAGCCGAGAATATTATTTTTGTCACATCACCTTTGATACAAGACGTCAGCCACGACTCAAAGAAAAACACGAGTTTTTAAGAGAATTACATTTTAAAATCGAATCCGCTCTCAAACGATAAGTATTGAAGCTTTAATTTGAATACTTTGCAGCGATTAAAAACACTACCCGAAACTTAACTAGGTACCTATCTAATATTTTAATTATAAGCTGCTCAGTCTTATTATTATCTCAATCAGACATCACAAAATTATATGTTTTATTCGCTAGTTTAGTAATAATAATATGTATTCAAATAGGTAACAATAAACTGGCACATTTGGTGTTGTGTCAGTGTTCTGTTTAACTATTCATAGGCATCAATCAATCGTCAAGGGACAATAACCAACGGAGGCGCCGTTCAGATTATGTGGAATAAAACAAAAGGTTATGGCAATAATTCGTGACTGCCTGCCAAAACACCAAAATATGACAGTTTATTATCTGTTCGCGGGTGTTATCCAGTTTAGAATTCACACTGCTATGTTAAAACGTCTCGAATCAAAAACGAGGCTGTGTTGATTTCTCGCGTTTAACTGTAAAAAACATTAATTAAACTATACGTGACAAAGCGACATGTCAAAATGTGCCAAAATTATTATTTTTTCAACCGAAATAATGAATAAATCCAATATATTATGATACCGACACAAATGTAGTATGTGAAATTGTGTGTTGGACTACAAATTTGGCCTTCTGGGGGTATATGTAATTGGTTGAACGGAAACAATTCTACCTGCATTATCTTTAACTAGAAAGAAAAGAAATTTCTAGTTGCGTCCGAGGCTCCTGCAGTTGTGATGCACCGATAAGAGCAAATATATATATAGCTATTCCGGTGTTAATAATATTATACACATTGTCATTATTAGGGAGGGTAATTATTAACGACGAGGTTTGTAAAAAAAAATAAACATAAATGTGAACAATACACATGAGATATAATACGTATACAATATGGAAGACTGGAAGTGGTATAAAATATTTATAGCTGCGCTACACAATTAATAATTGTTTTTTTTTTTTTTGTCTGCAGGGATATAATATTATTGTATTAACAAATTATCGGTAAGATGCACAGCGATTTTTCTTAGGTGAGTATACTCACCTGCTACTGTGCACATAACATAACATTATGGACGGGTCCGACCATCGACCGACTCGACGACAAATCGTTTCGATCAAAACATCATTGTAATAATATAAGCAATTTTCAATCCATTCAAATCGAGACGATATTAATTCAGTGACAAAAAACACGCATTTGTAGTCATTATTATACGTCTTATACACTCCTGCAGGTGAGAAGATGTGAATGGTTTATAGAAAAATTGTTTTTTTTCTGGGTTTATACATTTTTCCCGGAACACTTAAATATACGTGTCTCGCGTGGACCCTGGCGGGGAACCGATTGATAGTGCGAAATAAATGCAAATTTGCATAAGATAATATTCACCGTTGAAACACATGTCTGTACATATTATTGTAAACACGTACGAAAGGACGTGTGTATATTACAGCAAACAGATGAGGGAATCGGAGGTTCCCCCAAATCCCAATCGTGCATTGTTTTACCACGGGCAACAGTTAATAACGATATAATAATATTATGTTGAATTTAAAATCCCAGGTTTAAGTAGCCGGCAGGTAATTTATTATCAGTACACAATGCTTAAAATGTATTACTAGTATACGACCTGTTCTTTGAATTTAACTTCCAAATATTTGTTATGTCTTCATACCATGCATCATGGTGCATGTACGCAATCTGTAAGTACTACATTCTGCACTTGCATTTAGTAAAATTATATAATATACAACAAATGTTATGGACACACAACACATTTTAAACATTTTTTTTTTTTATAAAAATCATTCAATGACTCTACCTATATCTAAATTTTTAAATTAGAGTTTAGTTTCTAAAAACACTTGATTGTAAATTTATTATCCATCAGTTTTAGTACTTTTTTTATATTATGTCACATAATGACGAATGTGTAATATAAAAATGACAAATATAAATAGTTTCAATGATTTTCTCGTAGTTAAAAAAATATAATTTTGGCTTTTAAATAAAAAAAAAATCAACAGTTTATTTTGTATAATTAACTTCTGGCGGGTAAACGGTATTTGTTACTATAATTTAAAATAATACTTTTATTTTTATACCTGTTTTGTATTGGTTTTTGTTGTGGTTTTGTGCGTGTATGTATATTGTGTTTGTGGTAGGAAGTATTCGATTATTTTGAAATTTATATTAAAATGTCATAAACGGGTTGTATTTGTTTTTTAAGAAAATATGTGGGCTAAAAATGTTTTGTTTAACTGTACTTTCATAATATAAGTATGCTTCAGTGGTCCTATATAATACGTAGTTGCCTCGAAAAAATATGATTATTATCTATTGGCTATTGTTTGACAACCTAATGGCTAATACTCTATAGTAGGTACACGCATCAATTACAAACAAATCAATCATAAAACATTTCTATGATAGTTATAGGTACATTTTAAAAGTGTTTCCAATGGTGTTCAAAATGTATTAACACGTCTATTATTTATTACATATTTACATATTTATTTAGTGAACAATAAAATTACAAATTGAAATGCCTAATAAATATCAACAGTAGCAATAAAGTTTGGACAGAATATCGAGTTAGGATAGCTTAAAAAGGTATCGCCGATAACGAATGTACGCAATCGTCTTTTACCCTAAAAAATACTTAAAAAAGTAAGTACCTACTTACATTAAAAAAAATGAATTAAATGATTTTATTTTTAAAGAACAAGAATGACTTTTTGAATATGTTTTAATCTAAAAGTAATGATAAATTATATAAGTCTTTGAATATAGTAAAAAGTTTTATAAAAGTGTCTTTACTTCTCTGTACATTTACTTCTATATAATTATAAATGTTAGTTAATTATTTTGGGAATAAGAATTTCCATACTTGAAATTTTTAAATTTATCCATCTAAATCAGTGGTCGGCAACCTTTTTAGACTCCCGGGCCACATTCATAAATTAAAAAAAGTTCGAGGGCCAGACAAAAATTTTATATTCCAAATTATTAACTAAGAAAAAAAATAACTGTTTAAAACTTTAAAATAATAGATTAATAGGACAAAAAAATAAGATTACAGTTTTTAATAATATAATTATTATAATATAAAAGTATGAAAATTACAACTACTTAATAGGCTTAATGTGATTTTTGTTGTTGGATATTGTTTATTATTTTTTCGATTTCCAATTGCAGACCACACATACGAAAAACGCAATGTTACTGAACACAATCAAAAATTAAGATCATAACCAAAATACACTCGTCGTATCTACTCTATCTTATCGGTAACTGTCAAGGTATATCTACGTTCAATTATATTCATACAATATTATTTTTTTTTGGTATGATATTCAATTAAATTTCGTTGTAGAATTTAAAGCGGGCCGTATTCAATAGACTCGCGGGCCGGATGCGGCCCGCGGGCCACCGGTTGCCGACCACTGATCTAAATAAAATATACTTAAGCAAATTTTTTAGTCCAAAGTGAGTGCTTATAAAATAATAATATAATTATGTTAACCAACGTTGTTTTCATTTTATTTAAATGTATAATTGTTATGACTTTTTTTTAAAAATGTAGATTTACAGATTTAGATATTTTACAAATTGTGTATAATACAATCGAGAACAATTTTTACTGAGGGGAAATCTCCGTAAAAATTATCTATGCTTGTTGGATAGCTTAGACTTTGAGAGGAAAATCAGTTTTATTTTACATGAAACCTATGCTTAGTATATTCAAGCCATATAGCATTATGGTTGTAAAAATGAGGATGGTCACATTCATTTCAGCTAAAATATACAAAAAAACATTTTTACAGGTATTTTATCTTCTAATAGAATTTATACTCTACAATATATTATTAAAAGAACACCGCAATAGTTGCATTAGATGACTAAAATATAAGATATTATAGAATATAAATAGAATTTAATCTCAGTTGTATAATCATATTATATTCATATACATTGATTTTATTAGTTTAGTTTATGTTTCAAAAGCAAAAATACGGAGTATTTTAAATAAGTATATTCCGTTTGAATAAATGCCCATTGACATTATAGTAACTCAATTTTTCATACGATCTTAATCTTATGTACTTTTTTATGTACCAATATTGTTCTGTTATAAAAATAGTTGTGCAAAAAAATTATCATCTAGATTAAACTATTATTTCAAAAATAAGAATTAAGTTTGATAGGAACAGAAATAGATATAAGATACTGACTGATCATAAAATCTTAATAGGATATTTTATTTTTTATTTTTTTACTGAAAGATAATACAATTCAAATTTAACAATATTTATTAAAACTCAATTTTGGGATCAAACATGATATGTGAGTGTACGCGGCTTATATTTTACTGTGTCAAAATAATATGATACCTGACGCTTTATTATTGTATCAGCTGTGGCTACAGATATCATATTTTGATAGAGTAAAATTACGGCCATATTCTTCACATAATATCAGGTTTAATCCCAAATGCCTAAATTGACTTTTTGAGAACTTATCGGCATTTTACGAAATAGTAAAAATTGATGCTGATGGAAATCAGTCGCAACAGACAGTTATTGTTTAAAAAGTATTTGAACTTGATCTGATCGTACGTAAAAAAAAAAAAAATTATATTCATTTTAAAATCAGCAAACGAAATATGAAAATGTGAACTTAATCAGATCATTCTCTACGTTTATGAATTTGTATGCTAGAAAATCTGTTTCGTAACGATAATCAAATTGTATTCTACTTAATTTCGGGTTTTGATCGTCATTAATGCATCCATTCAAACTTTATTTTATTTATGTCGTGTATTTTTAAAATGCTTACAAATTAAGTATAGAAAATTATTTACGATTTCTCTCATAAATTATTCGAGTAAAAAAAAAAGGTCGAAAGCTTGATGATACGACGTAGATAAAAGGTACTTTTTCTTTTTTTTTTTCTGTATACTCTTTAGTTTCCGAGAAACCGGGAAAAACGTCTGTAATAATGGTGAAGAAATCTAACCTAGCCCTCAGAATCGTATTTTAGAATTCTACGACTTAATCATCATTACCTTCAAACATAAAGATACTCGCTCATGTTGCTCACTTAACTGCGTGGTTATTTATTAGAACTATTTGTGTAATTGTGTATAATATATTGTATAATATACATATATGTGATGTGTACAGACATTTTCATTTCGATAATAGCCTAATATTAATTCAATAGTTTTGATACGAAATATATCAATAATATACTATTTTACTTGTATATTATTATACGATCGACTGAGATTACCAAAAAAGGTTTTGAGCGTTACCATATTCTAACGTTATATTATTATTTATTAATTTTGTGATGAAATTAATGCACAACGTATATTATTGGGTTAAGACAGACTTATTAGCTTGAAAACTGTTGTACATATTTTCAAATTGATAGTTATTATACACCTCTAAAAGAGCCAAATCAACGTTCCAATCACCAATAAATTATAATATATTATGTAAGTATCCAAAGAACACCACGATGCTATCCCGGAATAACTATATTTTTACCATATTGTTAAAAATGTGAAACAAAATAATATTACATTACACATAACTACAGTTTTATAAAAATAATTTAAAATTATTCACTTATTGTATTGTTGCACACAAATACATTATTATTATATTGTGACATTATAATATTATGTTCTCCTCGAGATTACTGGAATTCACATGTTACGTATTGCACAATGCTTAATATGTCGTTTATAGTTATTATGCATTAGTTTATATTTCCATTTGTAAGCATATTATAATATGATAAGATCCGGGCCAAACGATGCTCAAGACAGTTGCAATTTCAATAACGCAAATGTTCAATAACAGCAGTATACCTTGTTGTACTTGGCAAAACTCAATTAAAATAGCATTTATATGTCATGTATACACATATAATCAAGTATGAGTACATGAAAGCTTTATACATATTTCACTAAGAAATTAAAATTTAAGTTTTTCAAATATCATAAGTGTTGGATTACAATTAATTTAATCATAAATAGGTAGTTTTTAGTTACCTCTTCTTTTTCGCCGAGAGAGTCGCCGTTTTCGATTCGAAATCTTCTTCCTCCCGGATCTTGACCAGATGCATCCAATTGGGGCAACTGAAATGAAAATCGTAACATTAATATATTTCAAACAAATATGTTTTTGTTTAAATTATTATTAGTAACAATAATATTATATTTATACTGATTTATATAAAAATGCAATAATATTAAGCCAATATCCAGCACTAGGACGGGACATATTATCTCTAGTCTTTCAATCTTGCCAGGCTTTTTTATACTTGCAGTTGAAAATGTGTTCATTTAAATTTTTTCAAGCATAAACTATACGGAATTCGTGACACATAAAAATAAAAATCCTCGACAAATGCAGTAAAATAATATTTTTTTACGCTACGTAATAATAAAAGAAAAAATTGATCTACGACCTTCTACGTGTTGTATCCGATGAAATGTTCATGGACAAATTTTATGACTACACTATAATCAAAATTGATACTGCAAGGGTGTATATACTTTTAAGTGCCATAAAGGTTATGTTGAAACATGTTATATCACTTCATTTGCATTAGATTAAATGGGATTTTGTTCAAATTTGAATATTTTTAAAAATGTATGTTATGGAATTATTTAATTTTTAAAAAATGTAAATAATATTTTACTATAAACGTAAAAATTGAAAAAATCATTTCGGTCTTGTTTTATTCAGACTTGTTATAAAACCATATGGTCATCTCGTCGGGGATGCCAAACACAGTCGGACCGTGAACTACTGACATTGAAAAATATTCTTTTTAAATCCAACAATTTTCTATGGCAGTACAATAAGAGTGTATTGTGTAAAGATAACTAACCCAACAAATGTCTAGATAAGATAACAGATAATTCATTGAAAATGTATCTGGATAATGTGTATGATAACATATAACACTTAAAATATTTAAATATATAATTACTCCCCATAAAATCATAAACATTTATTTATTTATTTTACTAATATGAAGGCATAAAATCAGTAAGTTTACATCCATTATTTTTATTAGTTAGTGCCTAACCTTTAGTTTCTTTAACATCCAAAATGTTAAAATGTTACGAATGGTTACGAATTGGTTACTAACCCCTAGAACAAATTTGAAATTTCTTAGTAGATTATTTCGAGGTGTGGATGCTAGCGTAACGTTACACTAGCACCTGGTTATGGAAAACGGTTTTTTCGGTTATGGATTTAGGTTACGAATTCCAAATTTGTGGTTACGAATGGGTTACTAACACCTAGAACAAATTTGAAATTTCTAAGTGGATTATTGCGAGGTGCGGGTGCTGGCTTAACGTTACACTAGCGCCCAGTTATGGAAAACGGTTTTTTTGGTTATGGATTTAGTTTACGAATTCCAAATTTGTGATTACGAATGGTTACAAATTTGTTACTAAAGCATGGAACAAATTTCAAAAAAAATTTCAAATTGTGGTGCCAGGGTAACGCACCTTAATGTCAATACATTTTTTCTACATGCCCATGTCAACTGTTGTCAGTTTGATATTCTTAATATTCCGTGATTGATATTATTATTATTTAGGTGGGTACCTATTATTTTAATATTATAATAATCAAAGTTTATACGTTGCTACTTATGGTACATTCCAGTCGGAATGGAATCGAAGTTGTATGTATTAACAATTGAACAAAATAAAATTGAACGATAACATTTTGAAATGCGTTCATTATAATATATTTGTGTATAAATAATACTAATATATACGATAATACCTATTGCGTAAATATACAAAATATAATATCATAGAATACTTGGCTCATTAAAAATCAGCCCTATTGACTGTTTCTTTTAACGATATTAGGTATAATTACTATATCACTAACTTAGTACAAATTGTGCACTCGAAAATATGAGTGTTTTAATTATAAACTTGCCTAACGTTATCACATAACAATTAAAAAAAAAATTCTCATATCACAAAATATTATCCGGATAATCCATCTCGGAAAACCATTTTATATAAATTGATCTATCAAATAAAAGAGACCTTCAATTATTTGTATCAAAATAAAATAAACAGATGAATATTTTTGTCGAAATAAACAGTCTTCCTAAAGGTTACGCTTAACCATTGGATTACAGTCACCTGGACATTGATCTATGGGTAGGCAATAACTGTAATGAGCACTGATGGTAAATGGTTGTAAAAACGTGAATATTATGCAAGAATGTTGGTTGATTTACTAAAATACAACATAATATTATTTAAACGTACCTACTCAAATAAAAGTTATTAAAATTGAATTAGTCTAAACCTACCTAAACCTATTCGGGGAAACAACTACATTAATAACTCTATTGTTATTGGAAGTAAAACAAATACACCTATAAATATAGAGTTACACAAACTAAGTAAATACGGAAAATATACAAATCTTATTTAAAAAATAGTGTCGATCCGGGCCTAAAATGTATAATATGATTCGTCCATAAGTAAAGAGGACACATAATTTAAGATTTATTACGAACGCCGGGTATGTAATGAGTTGTCGTACAACAAAATGAAACTCACTCGCACACTGCCAATAGGACATACAATCGGTACATATCATTTGGGTATTTGCTTACCTATAATACATATATATATACCTATATTATTGTGGATAAAAGAGTTCTTAAATTATATGCGGGGAACGGGGCAAGTACTCGAATAATAATTTAGATATGATAATAATAAAATAAAATAAAATAAAATAATAATATATCAACGACGCTGAACGGAAACGGAATATTCCTACTGTTTGATAAAAAAATAAAATAAAATAAAATATTAAATAACGCATACTTTATCGTTATATATTGTATATCGTTCATCATCTGCCTCTGTTTCGTCGATAGAACAATAATATTATTATAAACAAAAGGTTCTTAGATAATATATTAATATCGGGTGCTTATGCTGCAGCTGTCATCGCCGGCATTCGAATCCTTTTGCCGCGAATGCGAGAAAATCGAGCTTTTCGTCTCTACACGCGCGCACACAATGCGTGCAAATGATATTATCTCCGTCATCGCCATTAACGCGAAAAATAGCGACCCGTCATATACATAATATTATACGAATTTTAGTATTTCGTTCTCCTAATGACACAGTTGCGGCGACCGCGTCAATATTCGATGATGACTGTTAGGTATATTTTAATAATATTTTAGGTACCTACCTAATAATATAATATTATTATAAACGTTGTAAAAAAAAAAAAAAATCGAAAAACCAACGACCAGGGAGGGGGGGAGGCTGACGTAGTAGTGGGTTGGCGGTTGACGACAGCTATAGGATTAATCGTGGACGCAAATAATAATAATTATTTATGGCCCGCGTCGCCGCCGTGCGCGCATAAACCTCGAGCGGGGCGGGCGAGTTAATGACGTGCCGTCAGGGACCCGAACGAGCTCGCTAATAGAGTGAGAATTCGGTATATTGTCGTCAAAGAAGAGGAAAGCGAAAGAAAAAAAATGAATTGAAATTCGGCAGTGGTAACAATACGAGTGAGCAAGCTCGCTCGCACCGGTGGCGGAGCGCAACGGTGCATCGCGGTGCGGGGTGTGGGGGTGTGATGTCTCCTTATCTCTGACACACGCCGCCGACTTCAACGATCGATAACCCTTTTGCACGCGATTTTGATAAAGCGTCATCCCCCCCCCTCCTCCACCACCGTTTAGACATCATTCGTCGGGAATGTAGGGAAAATATTCCGACACGTCATAAAATATTATTATGTTATGTTATAGTATTATATAATATAATCAATATTGTCGGTCAGATAAAATCCCTGTCACTAAAATAATAGTACGATATTTAAACACCTAATATATATACTGCACAACTGTATACTTCCGGTAAACACACGTCATCATCATCATCACGGCCTAAATAATTTAACACACGTTGCGCGCATGTATAACGTATGATATAATAAGTCGCGGTTGTCCATATAAGACGCAGAACCATACAGACGCGATCTCGACTAATATGTTAACACTATATTATGATAGGTTTTAAAAACGAACAAGCGACAAGACGTTCACAAATGTGTACCTAATATAATATGTGTGTGTTACATGAAATACGAGCGACATGACGTATTGCATTCTATCTAATTCACACGAATAATTAATAAGTCTTACATTTTATGCAGACCACTCGGTCTGTTATCAATCGTTTATCGAACGCGACAATTGGCTAAAGTCACTTCGAAATTAGAATTTAAAAATATTATGAAAAGATTTTCTGATATCTCGTTATATTATACAATGATACATAATATTATGAATTTATATAAGAGTAATGGCGTCTTGTCCTCATAAAATATTTTTAATCTTTTAATATAATGAAAAATGAGATGAGATTTGGTAGATTCTAAATAATATTTTTTAAGAAATGTGTTGAAAAAATTAAACTTTAATAATCCGAAAAGTGTAATTATTTATAATTTTTAAGCATAATACGACAATTTTTATCTTGATAAATTAATAATTTAATGTTGAGGAAAAATAACTAATTACCTACTACCAAAATCATCCAGATAAATTTGTTCTATTTTTTTTTTTAAGTTCAGAAATATTTTTTTAGAAAAGTAGCATTTATTTTATGGTATTTTGAAGGTTCCATATAAAGTTGCGATTTTTAATCATAAAAATATATAAACATATATTATTATGTTTTTCTTCTCAAAGTTTTTAAATAATTGAAAACGTTGTGTATTAAAATATCCAACCCCGAACTTGCGGTTAATTTTTTTATAAATTATAAATTAAAATCATTTACAATTTAAATGTGAGGAGTGGTGGTGTAGTTACTGTGCTACTTTGTTTACCTAAACTCGAAACACTCGTATATATTAAACAACTGATCAATATTTGATACTAATTATTAATCAACATTTTCAGAAAAGTGTTCGTTGGATTGTAAAATTGAAACTAGTGCTGCTATTAAAATAAACCCTAAATAACATTTTTTGAATTATTTTGAATCATTCGTATAATACATCAAAATTACAAAAAAATAACAGTTAAATAAAACTAAAAATAAAATAGATACAAATTAAAATGGCGATCTGCCAGTTCTATATTTGTGAATTAATTTTAGGGGATGAAAACGGATGAAGTATATAATAATTCTTCAGCAGTGAAATTAAAATTGTACAAATTCTGTTTGTTCATATTAGCATTTTTTCGTGTTAATAATTTTTTTTGTGTTGTTTATTTTGAACGCGTATGCATGTAAATTAATGGATATAAATGCGTTTGGGCCAGAACATGTTTCGGCTTACAAAAAGAATCAGTGGAATTTAACAACCATATAGGTATTATAAAAAAAAACGTACACGTATGAAAACGAATTCAAATATCTAGTCAAATTAAATTATGAATATGAATAACGGGTATATTGCGTTTGAATATTAATGTAATAATATATATTTTACTGTACCTATATGATCCAGTAAAAGTATCATATCATACCGAGGACACCACTAGCATTTGCAACTTGAAAATTACGTATAAATATTTTTAACAAAATTCTATGTTACAGAACTGAACAGACATCTTAATTGATAAAATAACACAAATGATGAGAGGTAATTTTTAATGAGATAAGATATTTTTTTAGAATTTCAATTTTCTAGTTGTACGTCAATAGTTATTAAAAAAAAATCTTACAATTTTTTTTTTATAGTAACACGAATGATTATAATTTATTATAAACAAATACAAGGAAAGATTTCAATAAATACAGGTACCACGAATAAAATATATTAGGTATGTAAATAACTACAAATGTTTTCAGTATTATTAAGTGTATAATATAAAAAAGTACGTTACCTATTTCACCACATATAATTTTCATAATTTTCACAATATTTGGTGTGCAATTTTTATGCATTCGTATGCACATTTCCAAAACGTGTAAGCCTGCAGTTTTAGCTCTACAAACAAAAAACTGGGGGCTGCAGCTAGAGAAACGTTTCCTCAGCACCTCCGCAAGAACCCATGGCGTTATTGTGTTTTTTTTTCAGTCCCATCATTTAGTACGCAGTTCGTATACATTTATATGCAATTTTTCAAAATCGGTCCAAATTCAAATAGTGATCTAAAAACAATATGGGTATTTCTCCATCATCTTGTACTATTATAATCACTCAATGCTATTTACTTATTTATACATTTTTTTTTGATTGAAACCTCAAGTTTAATAATTGGTATGCAATAACTTAAATATACAATCAGAGTTTAAAGGTCATTAAAAATGGCTCATCATGGTAGTACTGAGGGTAGTACCTACTAATAGAAGAAATAGAAAGGTTTTTGTACGTTTTTGAAAATATTTTGATATACTTCGCATAATTAAAACTACATTTACTTAAATAATTATTAAAGTTTTGTACTTAATTTAAATTCACAACAATATTTATATTAATTAATTAAAATAATATTTCATGAAAATTAAAATAGAGTGACTTATCTTAAATATTTTATAATATAATTCTTATAATTTTAATAAAAATCATTACTAAGCGCAATTATGGAAATATAATATTATCATATAGGTTTGAGTACCAATATTATTTACATTAAGGAAAGAAGGATTATTTATATCAAAGCTTGCTGACAAAACAATTAAAGATTTGTAACTGGGTAGTTTATAAATAAATAAATAGGTATGTTTATATGAAATATTTCTTTCAGAAAATTATATATTTTTTTTATTTATGATTAATTATAAAGATAAATATAGTGCGATTTAAAGTACGTTTTAGTCGCTGCACAATTTAACCCAAATCCTTGACTGGATCCTGTTAGTGGTATACGTAATTTCACTATGTAAAAGTGGCAAACATTTAAGCGTCAGGAACCTGCAATCGTTTAGATATGTATCTCCCTGCGTCCCAAAGATTTACGGTTCCGGCGGATCATCAATCTTCAAAGACTTCAAGGGTGTACGCAAAAAAATATATACCCAAGTTACGAGATAGGGGTGGACATTTTTTCTAGCCTGAGTTCTTCACATTAACTCTCCAACATACCTACCGCGGAAAAATATAACGATTCTCCAGTGTTTCAGCTTCTGTGCTTATCAACCTAACATACCCGAGAAACTAAGCTATCGGAATTACCACGAGATAAATGTGTGTGTCGTCCGAGAGCAAAATATGTACAATATATTTTGTCAATACCTAGTTTTTAAGTCAACATTGTCTATTTAATCATGTATATGGTGTTGTACTTTCATAAATCAACACATATGATACCTACATCTATTTCGGTAAGTCATACGATCATATTTATATAAGTGTAAAATTCTTGGTAAGTGCCCGGTAAGACTTTTACACACAAATTGTGCCAATCTTAACTCTGAAGTCTAATTTAATTGTTGAAAAAAAAAAACATAATTCCATTGAAATTTAAAAAACATTTTGATCTGATCAAATTTGATTGACAAGATCAACATGATATGATACAAGTATCTCAGGTAAGTTTTAAATCTGACTGGCGTGTAAATCAAAGAATTAAAACGTCGACTTTTATGTACACTACTAAAATTAATCAAAATTATCTAACATTGTATACATATAATATAGTATATCTCCAAGTGTATTTATCTCTTTGCAAGGTAACACCTGTTATATTTACCACGAAATTCGATTTATAAAAGAAAAAACAGTGAAGACTGATAACTATATTCATAGTTATGAATTATATTTGTACTCCCAATAGATGAGAACATATCGTATACACATCTGACATAGTATTGTGCATTACCAGTAGTTTAAAAAAAAATAATTTTACAACATATTACATAATCAAGCTAAACTAATTTATTTGTTAAAATCGGTAATATTTTGCTTTAATGTTTAGACAACATGGGGTTTTTTTTTTTTTTTTTTTTTTTTTTTTTATTAAGAAAGACAATTTACAATCTGTATACACAATAATTACAATAAGCAAATAAGATAAAAATAAAAAACAGAATTAAGTAACATGAATATCGTCAACATGGGGTTAAGTTATTAAAACAAGTACATTTTTTTTTTTTTTTAGTAAAATGTTAAAACTCATAAACTTTTGTATAACTTGTCTAATTTTCATTAAGTATACAATACATATATATATATATTCATAAATGCATAACTAACATTATGATTTATATAAAATTACCATAAAGGTTAAATGTTGTTCAGAATAAATAATAATTAATTATGTATTTCAAATTTAAACAGCAATATGTACTCACGTTTAATCCAAACTCAATGTTAAAAAGTACAATTTTGATTTGATATTTATGTATAATACTTTAAATAGGTACCCAAGAACAATAATTATGAAAAGAAAATTGGAAATGTCAAACAAATACATCAAACAAACCTAGAAAAGCTCTATCTATAAGTACAATGTGTATTTCTCAAATATATAATAATATACTCGAAAACAATTATAATGGAATCCTTAAGACAATTATAAACGAAGCCATTTTGCATTATTTAGATAGACACTTCAAATGAAAATTTTAAAATACACAAACAACATATTTATTTGAGTAATGATCGTTCGAAAATGTATAAATTTGTTTTCCAAACACCTAAATGATGTTATTGTGTTTGAATTATATTAAAATGTATTATACACATAGAGCTGAAATATTGTGTCAAAGGTTTTGTTTAATCCTAAATGCATTATTATTCGAAAATTGAAATATATTATAGTGAATTAAGGTGATCCGTCGTTAGTCGTCACTAATTTTTCGACACACTTCAGCTATACACTATAAAGCATATTTATATTTTTTGTATTCCTACAGTTTTATATTTTTATCTCAGTGATGAAGTATCAATCTATAAATTGATTTTTTTTGTCTACTTCAGATTGTACTAATTAGGTACTTAAATTATTAATGTATTTTTTTTTTTACTTATACAATGACTATGGTACAATAATATAATAATTAATAATCATTATCATACTATGATAAAAATCTTTCAGTTCTTTGAGTTGAAATTATTGAAAATAAAATAACTACATTGATAGCTTTACGAAATATGTTACATATATTATTGCACTCAAATCTTAACTTAATTGTAAAATGAGATTTCAAAAGTTCCGGTAGTTTCGGTGTATCTATATACGTATTTGTTCAGATGCTCTTAAATATAGCTGTGTATTAATAGGTTTATTTGTAAGCATTATTCAGGAGTCTCGGATTAGTACATTCATTTTCGTTGAGTTGTTTTCGTGTGACTGATGGTCCCTTCTAACAACGTATAATAAATAACCTGGGAATTCTACTCAGGTTCATATTTAATATAATTGGTGGCATTTATTTATTTGTTTCATCCAAGCATAGTTAATAAAGTATATAATACAATATTAATTAATATACTATTGCAATATTCATGTATGCACGCAAAATTATTTTAATTAATTTAGCATAAAAGATTATGAATGTATTCATTTATAATATTTTAACAATGAAACCGTGTGTTTTATTATCTTACTTTATCAAACTATTAAATCACCAATTAATTTTAATATTGTATAATATTCTAAATTTAATATATCCGATCGAATAATACTGCGAAAGAAAAACGATTTATTTAAGCAATAATAATATGGTTACTAGGTATATTATTAAAAGCTTTCGCCACAGAAAAATAAACAACAAATAAAGTTGCTACAATACAAGTTGATACATACCATTATAAAATATTTCTTAAATAATACTCTATTGATTTTATAAAATGCAGATGCATTTCTATAAATGTAAAACGTATAAACTACGACAGTTGAATTTTTTAATGCAAATTTATACATACCTTTCTGTAATGTTTGAGGAATATTTTTGTGTTAAATCACTCCAATTTTGAAAGAAAAAACACAAGGTTTGTCGGAAATTTGATGAAAAATATATAAAATTTACAGTTTGTAAAAGTATTGTTAGGTACCTAGTTATAATAATATATATTCAAACTTCCCGACTAAAAAAAAAAACCCAACAGTCTCAAATCTAATACAAATGGACAAATTCTTAGGATAAACAAATTGTACACAATATGTCGTTCTTACTACCCAATAATAACAAACTCGATTAGGTACTTACTTACTAAAGGTACTTTATACCTAAAATATAACTTAGTTAAGTTTATTGGTTTGTAGAAAAATCAAGTAGGTACTTATATTAGTATTATAATATCTTATTCGTATAACAATATCTATAAAATATAAATGCATAGGTGCATTCGAGACGTCATGATGTTTCCATATTAAGGTAAAGGTATGCGCTATTTTTTTATTTGGGTGTTTAATCGTATGGTTATTATTATTTTAGTGAATTTCTAATATTGCCTTAATATAATATATATTTATGGTATGGTACAATATTTCTCGTTTTAAAATTATATTAATGGTTTTATAATAATAAACATAAAACGATCGTGGTTCTGTAATTCATTTGTGATTTTGTTATTTAAATTTATAGAAAAATTAATTAACACCACTTATAACCGAGTACAGCAGTGTTTCTGAAGCTATAGGTTGCAACTCACCTGTAGGTCCCAAGCCAGATTTCGGTGGGTCGAGAGATATTTAATATAACATATTATACATTTTATAATATGTTTTTTAAACTGAAGTATGAACTTAAAGTAATATAAATCTCGAAAATTACTCGAAAACCGTCATATTATGCCTGTTTGAACGACGAGTATTGTCGGTACTCCAGTCTTCTATTATTCAATTTAAATTTTTTTAGAATTAATTTTTTATTCTATAACACCATGCAAGTCGTGATATATTTTTAATGGAAAATTGAAGTCACGGTCCTAAAAAAATTGATAAGCACTGATGCACTGCAGTATAGTACAGCTATCAAATAGTTTATGAGTTATGCTAAATTGCATGTGTGTTAAATGTTCGCAAGATAGACGATATTACTGTCGAAGAATGACGAACAGCAGTCCCGCTCGAAAATAAAACCAAAATACTGTTTATAAACTGTGAGTTGAATTTATTTGCTAAAAAATGTAGGAAACTTAAAATTTAAAATTCCCGACAGTGTATATTATGTATATGTGCTTAATGCTTAATATCATTGTATGTTATTTCATAGTATACATGGTATGGGATGTTTGACATTCATTTCGATTCACTCATATCAGCGCACGATAATGGAGCAATATTATTAAAAAAAACATTTTTTTTAAAACGATTCTGAATTAAGTTATAAGTTG
The DNA here is from genome assembly GCA_022818045.1 of Neotoxoptera formosana. Classification (NCBI taxonomy): domain Eukaryota; kingdom Metazoa; phylum Arthropoda; class Insecta; order Hemiptera; family Aphididae; genus Neotoxoptera; species Neotoxoptera formosana. The sequence goes on along the minus strand of CM040633.1, from coordinate 21,783,941 downwards.
AAAACGGTGTTATTATTGAATGATTAAAAATTATAAAATTGTGTATGATAATAATTGTTTAAAAATATTTATTTAAAAATAAGGATGCAATGGAAATATAATTTTGAAAAAAAAAATATTGTTAATTTAACTATTTTTTTGTAACAGAAACAACTGCGAAATTTAAAAATAACATTTTTAAGAACCAAATTAATTGGATTTCTAGCTGCTTAAATTCTTACATGAAACTTTTATATCAATCTTTCAATTAGAAAAAATAATAAATTAAAAACTAAAAATAAGAAACCATTATTATTATTCTAAAAGCAATTCATTAACTTTGCATGGCTCGGGATTAAAGTACAATAAAAAAAAAGGATGTCAAATATTTTATTCCTATACAGGGGGAAGACAATAATTTATTTTGCACATAATAGGTAAATGTATGGTATATATTCAAACGGTTTGCTTAACGATTGACATCAACCGACTCCGAAGGGTTGCGTTGTGTCGTTGAACGGTCGTCACCAAACGTGGTAATTAAGGTTACACAATGGTATAAGATGCTGCAGTAGTGGTTTGGTTCTGTTCGATTTATGTTAGAACGAAGCCGTCAATAAATGTTATCGAAAAAAAAAATGGGTTGTATAGGGTAGACATCAAAGTATTTCTGCAGTGTTCCCGCATCACTGGGAACGAGAAAGTATCACACAAAATTATTGTCAATAGGTAACACAAAAAAACGACCTCACCCCAAAAAAACGATCTCGACTTTAGATGTAGAAACGACGAAAACGATAAGAATTTCTCACAAAAAACGAAAAACGAGTGCAAGCACCGTGGTTAATTGGCTTGTCTTGGCGTTTTGCCCGTAATGAAGGGATTTTACCAACAAGAAACGAAGCAAACGAAGCATAAATATTAATTTGTAATAAAACATAGGCAAAGTTAAGTTCTCCGATGTGGTTCTCTGATGTGGTTCTTATGTAGGTACCTATATAGTGACGAATTGATAATTCACATATGTCTATGCACTTCAACTGTCAAAGTATAGACACAAAACACATATTCTTATGTAATGATTTGTTAGTCATGTTTCACAGGTTAACAAACTATAACAGCTATTATGTTATAACGACTTTATTGTGTATAATGACTATATTGTGACAAATTATACAGAAAACAAATTTCGGCATCGAAATGGGCCTTTACATTTTATACGGTCGGTCGATATGTCCAAACTATGTGTAGACAATATACAAGAAGACTACAGCTCATATTTCGTTATAATATTATATGTATTAATGCCCTTTATATGTTCACTCGCTGTGTTTTCCTAATGTTTATGAATAATAAAAAAAAAACTTTTCTTTCAGTTACCTACCCTATATATTTTTTACACCAATATTATATTTTTAGAAAATAATTCAGAAAATAAAATAAAAATTGTGTTTTATAATTAATTACCAAATCACTGTGATGAAATTAGTAAGTATAATACCAAAGCTTTATTTCTAGAAAATACTTTTCTATAAATATATTTTTTCAAAGACGTATTGTTCATTTAATACATATATTGGTATATAGGTAACTTAATTAAGTACGATCGTATAATAAATACTAATTAATGGAACTTTTTCAAACAAAACCGTATTATAAATATTCAATCACATTATTTATCCTGGATAGAGATATTATTATGTTTAATAATGTTCATTTATTAGGTTCCTACGAACAAAAAAAAAGTTGTAATCAAATTATTTTATATTGTATGCAATTCTCTTCTAATTATTAAGTACTAAAAATGCGCTCATTTTTTTGCTTTAAAAGAAAAAAAAATGTTGAAAATAACTTTATGACGTATAATATATATGTCTCGTATGATAGGTAATAAAATGGATAGTCATAAAGTTAATCGATAAATTTAAAAAAAACTTTTAAAATGTATGCACTGGTAATTAAACTCGTTAAAATATTTTTTATTAGTAATGTTTTTAAATTGTGTGTGTGTGTCATATCAAATAAATATCAAATCAAATGTTGCAAGCAGGTATTGAATTACACTCATTATAAAAAAAAAAAATTTAAGAATACTTCATTATTTTTGAAATTGTTCTTCATTTTTACAATAGTTATTGCTTCAGTGTAGTGAACCGAAGTGTCGTAAATAATATTATGCCATGCACACACAGTGCACTATTAAAGTACAATTTAAAGAAAAATTTACAGTTATACTATATTTTCTACTTGTATAATTATTAAATACAGAATGTACTGTGCTGTTTGAAATGTACGAACACAGTCGCGTCAGGATATAAACGGTTAACGTCGTAATTCAATCAACAGTTTTTCATTCATAATCATTTTTTTGATTATATTATTTTTTCGCTTATTTAATTAAGTCATAAAACGTACCTATATTTATTATTAAGTTTAACATAATATATATTATATTAAAAAAAAGACGTGATGAGCGTTGACTTCACGCAGCATTGGCTGGGAATAGCTATATAGTGTTGTGGCCTCGAGAAGGGTTCGTGGAAAATCTTCCGTTCCCAATCGCTACTGTTTTAGATCATAATATAAAACGGATATTTAATATTTTCACCCTTTAAAACAGTTAAGACGAGGAGATAACGCAGTTTCGGTGCAAGAGATGGAAGTTATACAGGGGAAAACGGGTAAAGCTACTAATGGAAATCTCCCGAACAGTCACACTAAACCGCTTCTGATAAAGCTATATATATTTTTTTATATATTGTAGACACGAACGTAAGCCTTTTTTTCAGAACGAATTAAATCAACTACGACGGTGTATACGCATCTCTGCGGTCTTTTTATCAGTACCTAGTTCAGACAAAAAGTGTCGACGACAACAATGCTATACTACGTATACCTGCTACGACCAAAAATATCTACCTTATGTTTACCCGCACAAAATCGTATCACAAATCTAATAATTTCTTTTCAAATTCTCTTTTTTCTATTTTTTTTCTTCTGAAATATCTCCCTAATGTACTTTGTATACATTTACTAAATTGGATTTCTAAAGCACTTAAATGTTAATCATTTTTACAGATCCATTCACTCTTATTTAATATTAATACATCTTTTCCCCGTATTTCCCGATCTACTATAATTAATATCGACGAGTAAATTTACTTACCAATTCAACAGAACCATAGTGACGTCTGCTGAACACACCACGTCGAGATATCAGGTCATTAGACGACGATCTGAAAAAAGTAAATAAATGTTTTAAATTAATAAACTTTACTTTTTCCAATTTTTTGTAATTTTTTTATTGTTTAAGTGGTAGGTTTTAAAAAACTTTTACCCCATTTTTGTTCATGAGTAACTGAAATATTAATCCGCTTGGGTTTCAAATATTATATGTATTTTAAACAAAAATAAATTGTTAAACACAGGAAAATAAGCGGTAGGTACACATGATAAACTACCTATTATATAAATATAAACAAAATATTGATTTTGTTTCGACCCGTCCTCCGTAAGATGTAACGTAGGTGCCTGAATATTTTTATTTGTAATAATAAAATTAAATTCGTACAACACACTATTGAAAAAATATATTATAATTGGGACTATGTTTCTAACACAGACTATTTGCCCAAGTTTACTAAAAATGTATTCTGGAAATTTTTTATTTTTTTTATTTTTAAATTAAAACATGTACTGTAAAACAAATCAGCCATTTTTGCTTATTTTCTAATTTGCATAATTTTCTTTTAAAAAACAATGAAAATAAGAGTGGGGGTAGGTAACAGTTGTAAAACAATTTATCGAAAAAGTTCTTTTTAAAATTAAACTTTAACAAGAAGCCATTAAAAAACAGTGTTTTTGGCAAGCTCTTGGGTTGAGTTTTCTTCCTTGTACAGTGTACACCTACGGGTATAGTGGTATATATAATATTTTTCTTTGACAACATAAAACTGAAATATCTCACATCAATAAACCTATATAATAAATGTTATTAATTATAAATTAGGTTAAAGTAAAAACAGCATTTTAACAGTGGACAGTTAAATTTAAATCAATAAAATATATTTGTCCATACCTACAATTAGTGTATTTTACATTAAGCAGTTAGATGATAATACTTAATAGTTTATAGAACTGGTGGGAAAAAAAATAATTATATTAAATTAAAATAATTATTTATTTATGAGATTTTAAAATTTTTTTTTATTGTTATTGTAATCCTATACATGTAATGTTCACGTTTTAGTAATACAAATTTCAAATGTCAAATAATATGTTAATATAAATTAAAGTAATTGATGAGAAACTCAAACTGTTGAACCTTTGTAAGATAAAAATTCAACTTAAAGTTTTAATAAATAATAATAATTATAATAAGACTATATAATATTTTAGTATCTATTATATCATATTATAATAGTTTCTTTAATAATCTAACCTCGGTCGAATAAGGACAATGTCCGGAACGGTCACTAGTGTCTATAGTACTCTCGTAATGTATAAAATATACATTTTTAATTCATATAAATCATAGTTAGCAAATATTTTAGTAATAATAATAGTAATAATAATAATACGACCATAGAAATATCAGTTCAATACAAATCGGTACAAATAATGTTTTGAATCGAGCTGAAAACAATATTTTATTAATGAACATTTACTTGTAAAAAAATTAACCGCGCTCGTGAATTTGACAAGATTTTAAAATCCTCATGATAGTGCACATGTTGCAAAGCTTTAAGGCATGGAATTGAGTATTCGTAAGAAAATATCAAGTACATGAGAGTTTACGCTTGTATGCATTTTTATAACAAAAATGCATAAATAAATTCAAATTTTCCACTCGAATTGATACCGTAAAATATACAACATTATGTACTCAATAAAATTCTTAACGACTCAAGTATATTTGCATTTAAAGAGATTCAAGAAAAATATGTATACGCCTAATGTTTTATCTTCTAACATTATTTAGTGTGCATAGTTGATTCGGTATACATCACTATAATATTATATTCTACGATGGAAATATTGTAAAAAATAAATATTATAAAATGTAAATGTACTTACAAAAAGTCAATTCTAAATATTACACGTGCTATAAATTATTATTTATTTTTGTTTTATCAATATTACTATTTGCTATAAATAACAATCATCAAAGCATTTAAATTTTGTAATTGTTAGTCAACGTATATGGATTTTGTTCAATGAATTTCAAACCATAATAATATAGTCATTACTATTTCAAATTCCAATTGTATTCAATGTACTACCTGTTCAAATTACACAATTTCTCTTCTGGTAATTACTAATTATATAGTAACTAACAATATAGTTAGGAACTGCTGTTTTAAACAATTATTAACTTTGTTACAATTTATTATTTAACAACTAAACACAAGTATTCGTAATAATAATTATAAACAATATTGAATATACAATAAAATTTCGTCTTAATCATTATTTTTACATTATTATTATTATATTTTTTACAGTGAACCCTCTTAATACCGGACCATCTCGGCCACTAATATACTATCCGATATTCGTTGGTGTCCGCTATTCAAAGGGTTCAGAATGTGTAGAAAGTTTGTAGTTTGTTCCCAAAAAAACATCCGATATTTAGAGGTGATCGTTTGGGCAAGTTTCACTGTAAGTGAAAAAAAATTTTAAAAAAAAAAAATTAGTAAATATTTGTTATGTGTCTTTACATTATTTTTACGAAACGTCGTAAGAACTGAAATATGAAAACATATTAGTTTAAAGTTTTGAAACATATTTTGATAGCATTCAAAATATTCAGTATAAATCAATATAGCAGATACGATCTATAAAACCATTGTATTAAAGGGTACTATGGGGCATAATTTTTCTTTTTATGGTTGGGTATACAATTTTTTTTTACGATCCAAATACTACTTGGAGAAGTATGATAACCTGATGCACCGTGGGAATTGAAAACGGTTTTATGGATTTATCGTGAATCTGGTAAGTAGTCCCAAGCTACGACTCACGAGAAAATCATAATAGTACCTAATAATTAAAAATATTTCCAGCCATTATCTTCGTCGTTCATCCAATAATTTTAAAGAGTTCCACTGCGGTGGAAACGAACTGGCACAACGAACAGTTTAAAGATTTATTTAAGATAAAAAATTATGTTATTCCATATATAGGCTATTCGATCGAAATAAAACATTTTCTAAGGGCTGAGGCTGGATCACATCATTAGCTTTGATATAGATCGGAGCATTAAATTAACTTTACTTTTTGGACAATATATTGTTATTAATCCCATACAACCAACAACGACTTAATGTTATGTGTTTTAATTAAAATAAAGTATTACATAGTACGTATTGTCCTTCAATCATCTAGAAAATATTTTTAGTGAATTACAATACAGTCCATATGTTATCTACTCTAATCATTTTATACATACTTGAATAATAAAATGTAAGCAAAATTCTTGTAGAGAATCTTATTACACTAACATTATAATTAGTTTTAACTTAAAATTTCTATAAAATATTAGTTATAATTAGATTTATTATCAATAGCTTAATTTTATAAGTGAAGTAGCGGTATCTACAACATAAATGATAAAACTCAAAATATAATTTCAATTATTTTACTATACATTTTTAAACCTAATATATATATACAAATATTTTTAATTTCTTAAAACCTAAAATATTGTTATTAATTTTAAAAGTATTTAAAAATAAGAATTATTTTATAAATAGAACCTAATGATTAATTACTATAATAAACTTAAACTGTTAAAGATTACCTTGCATACAAATATTATATTATGTGTTTTTATATAAAGTATTTCTTACGTATTTATAAAAACACATTTATAAATAATCAATCAAAATCGAGAATTTTATCTAAGTACTTATATGACTATTGTTAAAAATACAATTTAATGATTTTCACAAGAGTTTCTCTAAACATAAAATGATTCTTTGAAAATATTTGTAACATTATTAATACGGCGGTCATTGTTTTGAGATTCGGAATTCAAATAATGAGGACTTATTATTTTATAAAATGTCTCACAAATATTAGACACTATAATACATCGATAACCGAATTGAAGAGATAAGTGTCAAATATCCGGTATAACTGTAAAATAGTTAGTAAATAAACAATGAATCCATATTTAGGCTAATCGGATGCTGAGCTAATTTTAAAGTTAATTTATTCGCTATAGACATCTTAACCAAGTTGTATTATTTGAAACTAAAATTAAACTTTGTTAATAGATATAACTTAAGAAGTTATTTGCCAATAAATAAATCATATTTTATCTCAATTTATAACAAAAAAAATATTTTTATCATTATAAAACCTATTTAAAACTTAACATTTTAACGACTCTAAATTACCAAGTCCATTTAAAGTCGATAAATGGTTAACTTTTTTGATAAATTGTATGGTACTTGCAGAATAGTATTAATCTTAAGTGTGAATTTTTGGTAAATACCTACAATAGAATTGTGAATGATAACGAAAACAAATAAATAATATTGCATGCAATTTATGATGATGATTCACATCGAACGATAGTGATAAACATTGTATAGAGGGTGAATCAAAATATATGTTACCGCTATTTTATTCATTCGAAATAGAGAAAAATATATGATACGAAAGTTTTTTGATTTAGAAACATCTAAAAAGATTTGCACATTTTATAATATTTTGCAATATTTAGGGGGGGTTTGGGCTTCGATTTTAGAAATTTATACAAACTTTAAATATCTCTCGAGCATTAATTAATGTTGAACAAGCACTAAAATGTATTAAAAAATGTCTTCATAGTATGTTTGCAAAAAAAGTATAAGTTATCATTTGAATTTTTAAAGCTGACCCCCCTAATCCCCTCCTCATTTATTGTAAAAAATTATAAAATGTACAAATCATTTTAGATATATATCTAAATCAAAAAATGTTCGTATCATACATTTTTCTACGTTTTGAATACTTATGTGATAAAACAGCAGTCACATATACATTTTGAATCATCCTGTATATACAATACAGTATTCTAATACCTACCGACTTGAAAGAGTAACTTTTTCCACATCAAAGTTAATGTATAGCGGGAACTAAATTGGGGTATGCCTCTTAATGATATAAAAACCTTGAAAAATGCAACACAAAATATATCTTTAAAAATATCTGTAAATGACGATAAATATTTTTCACAAAAAAAATGTATAAATCTTGTGTTATCTTGTGGTGTTCCTGTAGAATTACTACGATGAGCAGTTGTATTTTAATATTTCACATAATAAGGAGATTTTTAATACAGGAACGCAACGCTTATGGCCGAATGACTTAAAAATATCAGCTTAAAATTTATTTTTTTTCAGCTCTGTTTCAAATATGCATACCCAACATAATATTATGTCATATTATAAGTCACATTAATAATCATAATAATTACAAGGTTTAATCTGTAAGTGCGGGACATAAATCAATATAACGATCCCACCGCCCATCGATTATTACTGATCGATTATCGAATACTCGATAACCGAGCAAAGGGCCTCCCCCCATTGGCATAAGTTAGGTTTAATTAATTCAATAGTGTTATGCAGCAGCTGCATTGGACTCAACAACCAGTAAAAAAGACAAAAATAAATACAGCCATAGACGCATTCAAAGAAACTAAAGATGAGTATTTTCCAAACATTCGTCAACTTTTACTAATTTTAGCAATATTACTAGTAACAACATCCACAAGTGGGCGGTCTTTCTCAACGCTAAAACGCATAAAAGCATACTTGAGACCAAAAATGGGGGAAAACCGTTTAAATGGATTAGCTTTGCTTAGTATCCATAAACAAATTGATGTAAAACCTGAAGACGTATTAGATATGTTTTCAAAATCTAATTCTAGGAAATTACAATTATCTTTATCGTTATAAATTTCTTACAATATTATTATAATTGAAATATAATCTTTAACGAATAAAAAAAATATACTTTTAAAACTATTGTCTACTTGTATGCATCTCTTAATTACTGAAAAAATTTAAGATTTGAGTTTTGGACTATGCCCCCCCCCAAAAAAAAAAAAAATTAAATTAAATCCTGGATCCGCTACTGATTTTGGGCTCATAACTTGCAGGTATATACCACAGCGTGGACAGGTTTTCGGGCAACGATAACAACGATAACAACGATAACAACGGTAAAACAGCTTTAGTAAATTGATGAAAATACTCACAGCGCGGACGAGGCCCGCCTCCTGTTGAGTTCTCTGACCGGTATGGCGGCCGGGTGCAGGAGCGTGGCCAGGCCCAGCCGTTCGACGCACAGCGACCTGGACCGGTCCCTGACCGACGCGGCGCCTGTGGCGGACGCAGCGCGGGGCGGGGCGGCGGCCACGCTCAGCCGCCGGCCGCCCGGTAACGTGGACGGCGGCGGCGGCGGTGGCTGCTGTTGGCCGTCCTTGTTGTCCGCGCCCCGGAGACGCGACACCAGCTTCATTGTGGTCGCCAACGAAGTGGTGCGTTCGGCGTCGCCGCCGCCGCCGCCTCCGACGGAGGACCGCCGCCGCCACGTTCGCGAGTCCGTGTTGGAAACGACGACGACGACGACGACGACAACAACAACAACAACAACAACGACGACAATGACAACGACAACGACGATAATATTACGACAGTCCTACGGGCGGCGGTCCGTCTGGTGCCAATCAGTTAGTCGCCGCGGGCGGCCCGGGTAGAGGGGTTGTCGACGGACGAGTTTCCCGCGATTTTCGACTTTCGTTTGGCTTGTGATTTCCGAGTTCACGGCTCGCCGAACCGACCAACGACCGCGTTCGTGTTCTATTCGCAAAGTACATTATTTTTTTTTTTATAATATATTATTATCATCAATTGGTAATTAGTTAGGAGGTAGGGGGGACTATGATAATATATGAATCGATAACTGCAGAAAGAGGCGACTATTGTCAAAGAGAGAAGCATTTCCTAATTTGCAGAACAGTTTTGTTGTATTTTAATCTCAATCACCTCAACAATTTGATTTAATTTGATAAAAAAAAGTTAATTATAATATTATTATTATCCGACATAAAGATAATATTTTCGCGTGTGTTTCAGTCTCCACCCATCGCCCATCCCATAACCACACCACCACAATCTCGGAAAATTCTGAATATTATTATATTATAAAGATAAATATTTAGTAATACAATATTGTAATAAATAATAACATCGCTGGCACTTCATAGTCGTCGTCTGTTCAAGAATTACAACAACAACGATAATAATAATATACTAACTGAAATTGCTCGTCGTGGTCGTTTAAGGTGCCTAATTACTCAGTCGTGTCCTCCATAATTTTACAGGCCGTGGTTAAATCCTAGAGTTTTAATTGGCCGGATGGTGTGGTTATATTTTTAATATACCTGGTAACATACCAGGTTTTACTGTAAAATTATTGCGAAATATTCAATTTATCGACGTGCGGTTACAGTGGTCAAATAGTCAGCTGGTCTCTAACCATTCAATTATTAAGTACTACAATTTAAAATATGAAAGGTTACACAGGCTAACCCTAACCAAGTTCTAAATAGTACGACTATCAAGATAATGAGATCAAATAATAGTAAGTGCGATATAAAAGCAAAAATCGTTGAGAACTATGAAAAAATAATATAAGTATAGGGCTGAATATGTAATAATTATGTCACATCACTATATATTATAATCATATTTATATACGCAAATAACTTAATATTATACTATCATTTATTAGACAAATATTTTAGATATATATTTAAATGTATACATAAATTTGTACTTTTTATTTTTCATTTTAACCAAACCATAATTAATAATGTTCCCGCAATCCCGTTTCGTAGGTGCTGCAATTTACTGTGGCCGCCCCCTTGGATCCGCGCCTGGCCGCTTGTGTTATATATTTGGATACAAAAATCTGCAGTTCAATAATATTGGAAACAGTGCAGACATATTTAACAAATTAACAGAAAGCAATCGCACATGGCTGGTTTATCTGTATCTATTTTGAGTTTAGAAACCTAAACCTCATCATGCTATTTCATGTTGTTTTAAATATCATAGATTTTCACATTTGCAGCTTATTGTAAATGTTGTACAGATTGTAAATTTTATATAAAAAAAAAAAAAGAAAAAAAGAAAGAAACCTTGACTTGACATAATACAAATAAAAATGTTAATACGTTTTTCTGTAATACTTAATATGTAGTTCATTATCTACCTTAATCGAAGTCAAGTGACTCATTGTACGTAGACCTAGGCTTCCCTCTCTAACGGCTGGTGACCATGCGGACCACGCACAATTTATTAAATTTATTTACTGGAATTTTATTAAGCACATGGCTGACTGTATACATCGTTTTATTTTTATTAAATGTCATAATATTTTTTGGTATTCGAGAGTAGTATATATTCCTACTTCATTAAAGAGGTTTTGAGTTTTTATTTGAAAATTATCATCACATAAATGTGTAAACAATGTGCCTAGAAAGTTTGTAAACCTAAATATTTGAATCAAAGAAAGGGTTCACATATATTTATGATAAACGTATGGTAATATTATGCAAATTTTAAAAAACATTGATTTAGGAGACAGGGGATGAATAATTAGTCAATTATGATGTCACCCAAACCATTTAGTACTACCTACCTACTCGATTTACTCTCTAATTGCTATAAGCAACCTGCTAAATATTCAGTCTTTATATTAGTTAAAGGATATTACTTGTGTTAAATTATGTTTTTTTACCATCTGCACATTGTATTCAATTAAAATATGTTCATTCAGAAATTAAGTTAATTTATAAATAAGTTGTATTCCGATAAATTTGTCCATTGCCATATTATATTATGTATACTTATATTTTACACAAAAATAAATAGTGTTTTGTTATATATACATAATATAATATAATAGATATAAATTAAAATAAAAAAATAATTACGTATTGAGCAAACATTTAAATGAAACTATCTTTGAAAATCGATTTTTCTCCAGGACATAACATGGTACCGGTAATTTCGCCGATAGATCAGGACGCATTCTTTAACTCTGCAGGTCTTGTGTTATCAATCATTAAAATATTAAAACTTGAATTTCAATGCCTTACTCGCGGTAATACTCCAAGAAGAGACGGAATTAGAATCCGACCTTATCATTAAAGACCCTGGATTAAGACTTAAAGATAACAATAACCATTTACATTTAACTATACGTGGTGTACATTAAATAAACCGTTAATTAAATTAATCTTTGCATGTTGCGATCATGTGTCATCTTTAAATAAGAGTTGAGTGTATTTTCAAACATTCCAGTTTCTAGACACACTTTTTTTTTACCATAAAATATGTATTATTCTCTTAATACGTTTAATATGTCACAAAATATGAATACGGGTTTTTCAATTGTTCCTGATATTTATGAGTTAATTTTGTGTTACCTACTGTATCTGCTCTACGAGCTTCGCTCCTTTCCCCCGCACGGGTTCACAGAATAATAAACTCCATACATTGTTTTGTTAATTATTATTATTATACTCTTTATTATCATATTATTTATATACCAACTGCCATATTATTTGTCTTCTGACGAATAAAAACCGGTAATTGATCTTTTTTTTTTAACTAACTTTAATAATGCCAGGAAGATTAGTATGTACGCCTACAAAACGAATTTCATAAAAATTGCATAATTTATTTTTGAAGGATCATTGTAAAAACCAGTAATTAGATAAATCATATATTATAATGTTATATATTAAAGTAATAATAATAATTATTAGCATCCACGGCTCTGAATTTTTATTTTTTTCGGGAAATAAATAAATGATTGGGTTTTACTGTTTTAGATAATGTAAACAGTGTACTACAACTGAATATTATTAAATACTTAATTTTATCACATTTATGATTAGTCTGTATGATAAAAATACGGACAAAAAAATCTTAGATAAATAAATAGTTTTAAATGTTTTTACCGCGGTTTACTAATTAATAATTTTATATTTTCATTAATTTAGTCGCAGTAAGAAACACCATAGTAATATTACGAATTACGATGTTTCACTTTAAAAACAATATACTTATTACCTAAATAATTTTGAAAATATAGAAATCAATCAATGCTGGGTAATACTAAAATACAATTAATGTTATAAATATATATATATATATATATATTTATGAATTACAAATATAAATGACCCAAATCCAAGGGCTTTGTACAGTTAATGAATATCGAAAGATTTAGTTTCCTACTAATGCAATATTATTACCTACGTAAATGTTGAACAAACATAATTTATTTATTCATAACAATACATTTCGATTATAATAAATAGTAATTATTCTCATGTTTGTATGATCTATGTACATATAGTATTATTATATTCATCACCGTGTTATAATATTATACTAGCACAGTAACTGTTAGTATATATTTATGTTATGTTATTATACATTTACACACATGCATCATACACAATATAATATAATAAAGTGCACTTGTCAAAAGTGTATCCGTGTTCGTGGGAATATTATAATAATAACAAATTAAAACCTGACAAAAATAACCGGGCATTTCAAAGAGAAAATGCAAAACAATTAAAACATTATACTATGACAAAGGAATTATTATAATTGAGTGTTTCGAATCGTCCGGCACAGCGAAACATAACAACATATGATAATATTCTGCAGTCGACTCTGCAGCTACCGCGGAATCGAGTTTACGGATTAAGCATTACGATCTGCACTCGATATGTTCAAACCACTTTAGGAGAGACGTAATAATAATAACCGTTAATCAAAACACGATTCGGCCACGGCGGTATAGTGCAGTCGTATAATAATATTATATTATTATAATTATCAAACGTTTGATGATAGTTAAAAATACGTATTGTTGCGCGTATACCGTTAGTATTTTAAATAAATACTAGTAAATTACAGCAGTAAGTAGGTAATATACCTATTACTGTACACAACGTTCGCGTAGAACGCCGGCGGCGGCGGAGGTTCTCCTGTTTCAGCGCAAAAACATTTCTCGACGACGACGACGATGGCGTATACCTACGGACCTACGGTGGTTTCAAAACGTGAGCAGATTGATTAGAGGGCATTTTTCGATCAAACTGACGATATATATATATTTGGGATATGATGTGGTGTATGTAGAACGTATAATATATAATACAATATACCTATATATATATATATATGTATGCGATGAAAGACGCGTTGGCGTTGGGAGATTGCGGGCGTTCGATATTTCCTCGCGAAAAGGGAAGAAAAAACGCGAGGAAATTGAGAGAGAGAAAAAAAAACGGAATAGAAAATAAGACCAATCTGCCAGCCGAGTAAATCATATTTTTACGTACGTCGAAAAATATACACGCGAGCTGCTTTTTATCTGCGTCCGACGTGCCGGCGCCGACTGAACACCATACTACAACGTGTGTGAGGTAGGTATAGAAATATGTTGCGAGCATCATAAGTGCACTACGAATCCGACGACGGTGCATGGGGGGGGGAGGAGGAGGTAGTTGTATATGACAGATTAAAATCGAAAAATCACCGGTTAAACGTGCCGTCAGGGAATTGTGGCTTACGGGCGGCTAAGACGGCGCGAAATTTTTTCCGTAAAATTTCCTGATAAAATGGTTTTTGTATTATTATTATTATTATTATTATTATTGCTATGTATAATACAATTTGAACTAGTTAAAAATTAAGACATTATGTCTATAATACCCAATTATGATTAATTATTATTATTATTCTTTAATAGAATATTTTTTTCTCTGAAAATATATGTGTGCAAAATATCGAGTATTTTATTTTATTTACAAATATTACGCGTCTAAAGTTTAGACGAGTGCAGTAGTATAATAAACTGATATTTCCTTTCACTCGATCCGTCTTATCAAAACTTTAAATTGTTTTAAGTAGGTCGAATTACATTAATACTTCTATAAAACGGCGGTCACCGAAAGAACCAAGTAAGATTATTTCCTCTATTTTTATAGTGACCTCTATCTTTCTCGACAAATCTCACTGTTAATAGTATAACACTCAACAAAACTAAAAAAGACCATTATACAAAAAATAACTGAATTTCAGTGACGACCGTTAATATGAGTTGATTGTACTTTGAATAAAGAAAATAAACACAAACATTTACTGAAAAAATGAGTGACTTACGAGTTAATTACGAATTCATAGGTTTATATATTGTATTGATTTGGTAGTAATTAATTTTAAATTACCCTACAGATTGTGTGAGAATTTCGTAAAGAATTTTAATGTAAACGTTATGTTAATATAACTATAATATAGTGGAAGTTAATATTTTTAGAACACGTCTTTTTGAGATAAATCCTCGGAACCCTTATGCTAGAGCTTTGCAAGCTGCCTCTCGCATGCACACTAAAAAAAAAATCAAGTACCACCGTGTCCGGACGGGACCGGAAACTTGGCTGGGAAAAAAATCACACAATTGTATATTATAACAATAACTCGGACAACCGTTAAAGGGGAGGCGTTTGAGTTTTCCCGAAAATCTGCAGCTGCTATACGTATAATATACCTATGCGAAATTATTGATAAAACTCGGTGCCGATATAATATGACGGGACGGCGACGAGGCGGGCTAAAAGAACGGACGGAATGGACCGCGCACGAAGACGTAGAACGGTGTTATTCTCGTTATTATTACTTTTATTATATTATTATATATAGGTGCGTGTGCAGTGTTGCGCGCCGCGTGCGACCGCGAACAAGTGTTGCTGCCAGCCGAGCCGAAATAATCTGCGAAACACCGCGCGGTTAAATACCTAGGTAGGTATAGGTATGTCTCTCGAAAAGGGCCCCATTTGTCATGTGTCGGGTAACCTCGGTAGAGTGGTGTGCAGGACGGGCGTTTTAATAGAGGGCCGTGCAAGTCCGTTATAGAGGATTGCGGGCGGGCGAGTACGGTGTGTGTCGAGGAGCGATTCTAATTTGTGCGTTCGTATATACGAAGCCACTGTGGCACGCACGAGGTGCTTCAAACCCTCCCCCTCCCACCCCCACGCCGCCGCATATACCGCCGGAGACAATTATTACCCCCGACGGAGGTGCCCACGGAATCCTCGGAATGTCCGATATCATATTATATATATACACACACACATCCGATGAGACGGTTTAACAATTATTATTATAGTGATATATTATATACCTATATATGATATTTCCAATGGATTTGGTGGTGGTCGGACGGGCAGAGGCGAAATAACGAAAAATGTATTATTATTGGAAACACTTAAGTGTGCCCGGACGGTCGGATGGAATTTCGTTGATAAATAATTATAGATGGCATGAGTGAACTGTATAGAATTTAAATTTAAAAAAAAAACCAACTTGTTGTTACTCATATCATATTGCTATACTCTTCTCACAGGGGCATTTGTAATAATTATTAAACTATCATACAAAATATCAAATACTTTGGATGCGATTCAGTCCAAATTTAAAACATTTTTAAAAAATTATATCATTCATAAAAATAACTAAATTTAAAAAGAAATAAAACAATATGTGAAAGAATTGTAAAAAAATTGTAAAAAAAAAAATAATGGCATACGGCCAAACCTGTATTGAAGTCAATAACAAAAATAAATAAATAAGTAATTACTTATTACCTTATTTTTGCCTTATTATTGAAAAATACAATTATTTCGCTTTTACATTCTTTATATCCCAAAGAGGATTTTTATTTGACTCTGCTTCTCTATATCTAGTAATATTAATACCTATAGTGTATGTGTTTAATTTTAGCAATGCAATTAAATAGTAGCGTACTCATATAAAAAATTATTTCAACAAATTATATTATGGATCTATATTTCCTCACCTACAGCATATTATAGAAGTTTTGTATGACAGAAATAAATGAACTAATGCGTTCTATAGAACAAATAAATTACGACCTTTTCGTTATTGCACACGAGCGTAATCACTTTGTAGATACACGCGACACACCATTAGAAAATAGCACAGAAAAATACGAATTCCCAGTCGACAATTAAAGCACTACTTAACACTGTATGCACGACAATAAAGTATATGTATTACAGGTACACAATAAATGTACTATAACAAATTTAAATTAGGGTATTGACTATTGTTCATGATAATATTATACTTTTTGAATAACAGCTATAGTGCAGTGTGCAGACGGCCGCAAACTGTCACACACTCAAACACACACACACACACACACATACACACGTATGCACACAAGGACGTTTAAGGATAGGGGACACCAATAAAATACACAAGTATCAATGTTGTTGAAATAAAAAAAAAAAAAATAGAAACTAGTTTTGAATTATAGTTAAACTTTAACTCGTGTGTTAATAACGAAGGAATATTATATATATATAGATAGATATTTTAATATTAAAAAAATACAATTGCACGAAAACATGTGTCATATTTGCACATAGTATAATATACCTTACACACGGAGGAGTATTAGACACCCAAATAATACACGAAGAAAAATTAATTTGTGTTTAACCTCTATTTTAATAGAATAATTCATTAGTATTGGCGATGTGTATAGGTTAGATACCTACGCAAGTTGTATAGTAAATAATAATATTGTATTGAATTGATTCGTAGCAGAAAAGTTCAGGGTATACATAACATATTATTATTATAAGATTAAATGAGTAATTTTATTTTATCTTTTAAAATGTCTAGATTGGTGAGATGCATTTTCCTAAAAGTAGACGTATAATATTGACAAGTGAATAATGGAACTTGGGTTGTACAATCTGATTGTGTAAACCTTAAAAATCGCATACCATATGAACCACTTTCAGAATTCCATCCTCATATCACTTTCTAAGGAAAAACAATACCGACATTTTGTTTCTATAGATATACATAATGATATGATCTTTTTCAGTCAACCAAGATTGATGTTCAGTACATTTTACATGACATTTTGTTTTCAATACTAAAAAATTTCTTTTCACAAGATACAATCGGAAAATTACACGCATTCAAGCATCGAGTATAAACATAAACAAATATGAGCGTTTTTAGTTTAAAAATGTATTTTTTTTTTAAGAATTGTAAATTGCAAAAAGTTAGAAAATTATATGATCATAGTACAACAGCTAAAATCAATTCATATTTACAAAATTACTGAGAGTAAAATGAATATTAGATATTAAATAGTTGATTACTTCAAGAATTGAATAGGTAATAACAATTTAACCGAAACCTAATTAATACGTAAGTGAAAATCTAATGTTAGATTTTATACAATAGTTATTATTATTTTCGGTTTCCTAATTATTTTTTAGTAATAATAGTGTGTACATGTTGTATACAACTATAAAAATGAATCCTAATAATTTTAACACCTAAGTTATAACTTTGTGTATGTTTTATAGGTACTAATTGTTATGAAAAAAAAACATATTAATTGATTTTTTTTACGATTTAAAAGTGTAAAATGTATAAAATATGATCTACAGGTCATTCAGGTTTGAATATAAGCTGTCAAAACGTCAGGTACAATACAAAATATAATAAGTTCCACGTTTCTAAATCGCTATTGTACGTAGCTAGGTTGCTATTATTACAGGTGCACAATCAGTTTTTAATAATAGACTATTTTTATTTTGAAAATATTAAAAAGGTGGTTAGGTACCTTAAATTAAAAAAGTAAAACTATTTTTAGCAACGGTAAATTAAGTTAATGAATATTGTATACGTCATGCTGTGTATGGATAAATGGTAGATAATAATATACCTAAGACCTAAGTCAAGTAGTAATACAGTCTTACAATAATTATTCATATCAAACAAAATGTATAAATATACATTTATAGCAAATTTAAAAAAAAACATCGTAATAATATTATAATGATTAAAGTCTTTAAGATATATCTAGCAAGAGTTCCAGTTAATTGTACGGTATAACTGTATTAGTGATTTTAAACTAATATGGATTAATAATCTAATATGATGTTGACATCTCATAATAACTATTAATGTTGATTAATGATTATAAAAGTTAAACGCTATTTTAATAATAACTAATAAGATAAGTGAATAGGTATTCTTTTTAATTACAACATAATTTAAAAAGTATAAAACAATTTTATAAGCCACTATAATATTATATGTAGACTAAAAAAAAGTTGGACCGAATATTTTGCAAGCAATAAGTAAATACAAGATTGACAGTTACAATTCCTACATAAATATATGTTTAGTGACATTGTATGTACAACAAGTATTTAAATGCAATGAATAATAATTCTATACCACTTGAACATACACTCAAGGTAAATATTAAACTATTATAAAGCACTCATTTGAATAAATTATTTATTAACAAGTGTCATTTGGGCGAGTGATTGATATTGAAAAAATGTTTCCACTGATATCAAATAAAAATAAAATAATAAAATAAAATGAATAAAATAATATTAGGTAGTTTAATATATTATATATTTTATATTTTTTAAACATTTATTCTCAAGTAGGTACACAATCTTTAGTTACAATATGCATATTATTATTATGAACGTAATACAATTATCAGACGAATCGTTTGAAAAAAAGCAACGGATAATCAGCGGATAATCTTTATTATTTGAATTTAGTGTAGGAGTATTAACATATAATTTTACAGAGTAGGTACCTAGCTTAACATTATCAAGCAATAATGTTTTCTTTTAAAATGGGTTAATTTTCTACTTTGCATTTGTTCAAAACTGACGTATTTTATAAGCATTACGTATAACATTATATAACGGTATAGCTTCATTTAGAATAGTATTGTAAGACTGTGAGTAAACGAAAAAAAAATTAGATAATCTCAAGTTTATTCTTTGGCGTAGATACTTGTAATGAAACGAAGATTTTTTAGTTTTCTTGTGTATACATAATAATATGACCTACCTAAAATTATATGTTCAACCATTTGTACGTAGGTGAAATCAAATTATGAAAATACAGATATCATACATTCATGAATGTGGTAAAGTATAGTGTTCATATGATTCGTAAATTAATTAAAACTTTAATGAGTGAACGATGACTGCATGTATAAATAATAATACAATCAAGTAATATGTAATATTGTTTATATGCTGCCATAATATATTTATAATAGCATTGAGTATATATTATAGCTATACTTACTCAATGAATTTATACTTGATGATAATACGTATAATATTTTGTTAATGAAAAACATATTTTACCTCTCAGGTAACGGGTTATACATAATTTCGGCATCATATTTTATGTTTAGATAGTTGTGAATACATTTCCCCTCCAAAGACAAAATCCTAATTACGCCACTGGCACACACACACACACACTTCCCATAATATATATATTATATATACCTAATATTAATGATAATACAAACGTATAATAATATTCATAGCATAATAAAATCAAACCATCGAGAACATAAGATACAGCGATGTCGTTTGCATTTTCACTAGAAAAGTATCCAGCACGGTCGAAAATTTAACGTTTTATTAGCACCAACGATTGGCAAGTACACTATTTATTACATATAGGTAATAAATTATTATTTATATTTCATATTATTACTGTGGTATACTATTATGATATTATATAGGTATGGTAGTAGATTATCAAACGCACACATGTATATTATATAGCATACTATTATCATGTTCTCACAAAAGCAATGTTTTGAAAAAAAGAGAAATCTGCTAAACGAATAAAAAATGTTTTATTAAAATTGTCTATTATAAAATATGTATCTACTCGGCAACCTTCTGATTAATATTGTGTTGAATAATTTCGTAGTTAGACGAAAACTTATATTCACACGTACCTACTAGCAGGCACGCACTGTCCAGTATAAAACCCTGAAGGGTTGTTTTTCTAAAAATATTTCAAAACAAAAACAGGAGGCACGCGTGATTAACTGTTTAAAAGTTTCCTCCGGGGCAATTATATTCGTCGGCCGTCTTATCAACAGCTAACTATCTTTTATAATGCGATACCTACCTACGTCTGTGTACCCGCGAGAGTAGATCCCTTCTATATTATGCGACCAGCTAACCCAAAATCGTATTATATTATATTCACATAATAATAACATATTCACATATTGTATTTTGTCCAGTCGTACGTTGCCTTTTCAATATCGTTTATCTATTTATTGTTTTTTATATTTTAGTATTACATAATTTTTTCTAGATTATCTAAATCGACTCGGCGACAACCAAACACAG
This sequence comes from Neotoxoptera formosana, assembly GCA_022818045.1. Classification (NCBI taxonomy): domain Eukaryota; kingdom Metazoa; phylum Arthropoda; class Insecta; order Hemiptera; family Aphididae; genus Neotoxoptera; species Neotoxoptera formosana. Next base: position 21,762,622 of record CM040633.1, on the reverse strand, counting down.
AACGTTCCTGGGCGATTACACCTAGTGTGCCCTAAGTGTATACGTACGTACGGTATTTTAAGACGACGACGACAGTTGTTACGATATAGGTATATTTTATTTTTTCGCGATCTATAGCCGTTCGCGTACGACGAAACCGACGCCTGCGGACGAATCGAACTGGCGAAATATTCTAAAATAATATATTATTTTTGTCGACGGTGAGATCGCGCGAGGCGGACGACATCGACTGCCCGACGACGGATGCGGACTGCAACACGTGTGCGTGTCGCCGAAGAACGACGATCATCGGCCGGCCGGCGCGCCGTCGCGAGACTCCCGCGTGCCGCCATCTAGTGGACCACGACCGCCGCCACCGACTGTTTTCGCGCCCGCCGGCGAACAGCCGATTGTTTTCCCTGTCGCCCGAATCCACCGACAGACGTCGCCAACATTATTCAAGTCCGACCGACCGACTTTTTTTGAATATTCCTATTGAAATAAAAATTCTGATTTACCTACCCGCCCACATTGACAGTTTATTTATGAGGGGGGGGGGGTGGATATAGGGGAAAGATCCCCTCCCTTGGATTTTTTCTACAAGATCAAGTACAATATTTTATAGTACAATTATTGTTACTTTCCTACAATTTTACGATCCTGGGAGTGACAACAAAATTAAGTATTATGAAAGACTACTTTTGGCTGGGATATCAACATATTCTAAGAGCATTATACACATTTTTGGAAGACAATTATTGATTTTGTGGTTAATTATATAATATAAGCACTAAACAATTAGGTATTTCATATCCCTCTCCCCAAGAAAATCTTATATACGCCTCTGAATTTGCACATTGATGGTAGGTATTAGTTGGTATAACAATATTATCGATATGACTGCAATAATGTGTGAAATTAAAATAAATAAAATCACCATCATGACGTCGTGTCCATGTCAATACAATAGTGTTGTGTAAGACTACGATTGTCAAGTAATTATGAGAGTAATTTCAAGTAAAATGTATTGAGTAGTTAGGTAAGCATCGAATAAGAAATAAGAAATACATAGTATATACCTAAACATTACAATATTTATGAACTCGTACAAGGGAGAGATGTATTTCGAAAATAGAAAAATAACAAAATAATATCACAGAATCACGCAGTATCAGTGATTATAATAACACTAAAAAAATCGAAAATAATTTCTCACCTCAGTGGTTAGAATACAATTCAAATGAAACAAATGGAAATCACTAGATAATACGTACTTATAAGCACATAAGCCATTCCTTTCCCAGGGATTGGCATTTAGACTAACTTTACAATTAAATGATATTATATTACGCAATAATGGGGGGACGCTAATATATATATATATATATATATATGACACTTGCTCTGATTATCATTCTGTAATAAATTTAATTCATTTATAAGATAGTATATTCCAGTTTAATATTTTAATGACTTTATTATCTAAAGAAGAAATCTGAATAATTATGCTAGCGGCAATATATAAAATAGTGTTGTAAATTGTAATGCAATTATTTACATTTCACAGACATCAACGCGTATTCCCTTCAAACTGCTCCAAAATTCCATAGGGTTTTTCGTTTCCCGAAAATGTTTGATTTTCGGTTTGATTCTGAGCGGATGGACCTAACCTAACCTATGGTCTTACAATTTATAATGATGTTTTATTTGTATTTATTTATTTATTTTTATTTTTCTTTTTCTTTTGTGTGTCTGACATCACTTTCAGGAAGTTTTTAACTTTGAAGGCGGTTTCTGTTTAGCAAGTTGGTCCTATTTGGTACTATGGAGGGGGAATCAAAAGTCAAATATGTTCATTACAGTGAACCACTCAATGAGTTATATTTGATAGTTGATACCAACTATACAACAAACCATAAAAGGATTGCCTCTGGTTTTTTAAAAGTGCTCACCTTATTAACACTTATCTTGCGGACACTGAAAGACTTGGAAACCGATTCAGTAGTATAATTTAGTATCAGATAAAAACCATTTTCCACGGGGAAATATATTTTATTACGCTGTAAGCTGAGCCATTCACATTTAGATGAAACAAATAGACAAGAAAATTCGAAAAATTGTTTGGGAAAAAATGGGCAAAGTAAATTGATGTTTTTCGTTCAATTAAAAACATCATACATTTCGAATGATTATTATAAATATTATTATGATTAGCATACTATAATATACAATACTGTAATACGTGAAAAACCTTAAAAACATGTTTATTTTATTTTATTTTATTTAAATTAATTTTTCATTTAATGTATCACCGCAATAAACATTTTTGTTGTTAGCTTCTTTTTATTTTTACACTCGTAGATACACACAGATGCACGCATAATATAAGCCTTTACCTAAACAGCGGATATAAATAAAAAACCGAACAATATTTACAAAATATGGATAGTTTTGTATTCCGAATTGATTCACATTATAATAATTCTTAGAAAATCAATATGTCTATAACATTTTACTGTTTATCCGTAGGTATTATTTGTTTATGTCTTATGTTTTTTTATTGTGTATTTCTATATGAGAAAGTCTCAACAAAATCCGTAAAAAGTTCAAACCGCTCAAAATTGTTATCAATATAAAAAAAAAAATGTTTTTATATCAGTGGATATTGTAAATATTACTCGTGACGTATTTCAATATCGGAGCTGCGATTGTGTTGGGTACCCACGTTATATTATGTTTAGGTTAGGTTACAAGAAACACAAATTTAATGTAGATCGGTCTATAATATTATAATGGTATTAGCTAAGTATGTGTTCACATTATAATAATATAATGGTAAAATACATTGTATACTCATATAGGAGCATTTCCTACCTATATCCTATGAAGAGTTTCCGCCAAATCGCGATGTTCGTAATCTGCAGCTGGTTTAGCGCATAATAATAATAATAATAATAATAACGAAAATAAATACTTAAACAATATTATGCAATAATCCAGAGGGTTGATGTTGATAACACGCGTGTGGAAATAGCCTCGTCCCAATGAACCTACCCGAAATCTTAGAAATGAATATAGGTAAATCTGCAAAGAATAATATTATTATTGTATAATGTATGCATATATAAATATATAATATTATTGTAGTCTGACCTGGTTAATGGTTATAGGTCGTTATAGAACATATTATTAAACGTTGCAAACATTATTTACCCGAATAGGTGCGTAGTCCATAAATCCCCAATATAGGAAAAGTTTAAAAGTTTAAAATTGTGAAATTCTAATCGGCTTACTGACAAAAGTCAGTTAGTTATAAAAGTGACATATCTAATATCAATCTTATATAGTAATTAATATTTTGGAATTCTAAAGGCTCGAATTTATAATAATAAAAAAATTAATAATACTTTCAAAAATGGTTTTTGAGCACTACTTTAGGTATTTTTTTAATTAACGGGTATAACCTTTGTATAACCTATTTAAACATTAAAAATAAGAAACGTCTGTTGACCTGTCGACACTACAACATTATACGAGTTACGACGCTAAATTAAATTTCATTGTCAGGAGATAATCCCATGTGTCCTCACCTGAACTTAACTCCAAGAAAGTATTTGTCAGAATTAAGTTAGGTTAAGACAAAACAAAATACACCACACGGAGCACAAAATTCGGCGAATCTATTATACGCAAAATGTATATTTTATTATGTAGTCATGTTGCTTTAAATTTGTTTCATGTTGAATAAATGTGCGTCATATTTATGTTAATATTAACTAATAATAATATATGTAAAGTAGAAACGAAAAATGTTTAAATGTAGTTAGACTTGGAATTATATTTTATACATTTAACAGTAAACCGTTTTGCCGTATTTTTATTTTAATGCGATTCGAGCATTTGAACTTAAATAATATTTTTTTTTTTTGATAAAAAGGTTGTCTGTGCTTTAATAATAAAGCTTGGATAAATGAAAATATGGTTTTAGGATGAGAAAAACAACTTTAAATGCACATAATATTATACTATTTATTATTTAATTGTTTTGTTTCTAGTACACAAATAATTATTAATAATTTTTTATTTAGAATATACCGTTTAAAAGAAAAATAATATAATTTTATTATATTGTTTTGTTGGCTAATTTTCCAACTGTTGAAGCCTTTTGTATAAAATAGTACATTGTTTTAAACTACATATATATATTATAAAATAGCTTTATTAAAATTATTATTTTTAAAGCTACCCTTTCATTATATGATGGCGCGAGAGTTGTATATTATGTATAGTCAGTAATAAAGTTATTGGAATTTGGTTAACCAACTTACTGACCAACACATTTAAAGATTGGAACCAGTTGTAGAACAGCTATATTATATTATTTAGTCAAAAAGAAAATTTCTCTTGGGGCATGCAAAATATTATTTGCGCTAGGTAATTTATTTATAAGAACTCTTCTTATCAGGATATCAGGAAAATACAATTTAATATTGTACAGTGTTGTATTATAAGGATTTTATTATTTTTCAATAAATAGCGTAAATATATTTTTTGTTGTTAAAAATTATTATTTTATTAATTGCCAATTAAGAGTTTTTGTTAAAACACTTTAGATATCTTATTTTTAAAAGTATTAATTAAGAAGGTCAATTATTATTGAAATTCTCAAATAAGTTGGATGTAAATGTTTGAGATTCGACTAATGCATATTGAGCAGTTAATTAATTTATTATTTGCATGTACCTATACCCATCAATGTAATTATAAAATATTCCTTATGGAACTCAACGCCTTATTTTAATTTAAGCTTATAAAATATATTGCATTAATTGCAATAACCATAATTATTAACCATAATTATTATGGTTATTTTTGATTTGTCACCTACTCATCTGAATATTTTGAAACACAGAGCATAAGTAATTATTTAAATTTCCTTAAGTTATTTCGACTAAAGATGTATCATTTTGTAAAATAGTAAATTGTGGTAATTTAGATAGCGTAAGACTTTGACAGTTTGACTGGTGACACGCATAAACTGAGATAGAAATAATAGGTACCTTAAGAGTTAAGAGGCCAAAACTCTAAGAAATCTAATAACTATAATAAAGGTCTGGATGTCTGAACATTAATTCTTATAGTCGGATTAGTTAGATTAAACTATAGCTATAACATATAATTAAATATTAATCAAACAAACTGCTTGACTTTGATTGAATTAAATGAGATACGATTATTTATTTTTGACTGATTTCAATTTGGTTGAATATTTTTTTGACACATCAAATTTTAAACTTAAAATTATATTATTTACAACAGGTGTAATACGTATCATACTTTATAATAATAGACTATACATTTAAGTCAATAAGCTCTAAGAACAATGCAGTCATTAAGTATTGCAGGTAATAATTTATGACCACAATATTGTATTGACAAATCTCAATATTAATTCACATTAAACGAAAAATGGTATTTATTAATAATATGTATGACGTATCTAATTTATCACAGATTTATTTCGAACTGAATTAACATTCTGATATTATTGTACGATAAAAATGTGTTTAATTCATTAATCGAAAGGAACGCATATTATTTGTATACTCATATTAGAAAACCACTGGGAGCTCCCCGGGTTTTCAAAATTATCAGTCTATATACTCAGAGGTTGGGAAAACTTTATCGTAACTTTTCAAATGAAAGTTTTTGAACTGACATGACATCCACTGCTACATTTCGAGTTAATTTTGAATTTCTAAACCACAAAATAATTACTTCAGAACTTTTATTTTGACACGTCATCTGCTATGTCTGTACTCTATTGACAATTTATTGGAGTCGTCTTGAATTGTTTAATTCTATAGAACATTCGTCCTCAACCTTACCACATTCTTGTACAAGCCATATGTACTTTGCATGTGTACTGATCACTTGAAATTAAATCCCTATTTTATTTAATTGAAAAATTGAATACACACCGACACACCGTCGTTTATATAACTGGGCTGAGTGATTATCGTACGTAAAACGTACAAATTAATAAGCTATGGTAGTACATAACTTTTAATATTAATACTCTTATACTTTTAATACTTTTTTATACTGTGTTTTTTTATTATATTATATATTAAATATATATAGGTAGACATATTTTGTCAATTTAAACACAGTGTATACCTACCGTATAATTAAACTTAACTCTATATCATAATATATAGATATTATCAATTAAACCATTGGGACTAGAGAGATGTTAAGTATAATATATTATAAAATATAAGATCTTTAAAGTTGAAATCTAGTAAAAAAAAAACCCCATAGGATCTCTTCGTGAGAATTTGTTTTCAATGTTCAAAAAAGTTTTATAAACACTGTAATACTTTAACTGTAAATTATACGTTTCAATACGTCGAACTGTGTATTATCGATAACTATTTACTAGGTATCTAAAAAAAAGTTTTTAATATACTTTTGCTGCATGAACACGAAAACTCTTGGAAAGTAAGTTTATATATATATAGAGGTACCTATACTGTATGTTCCACAAAATGGAACGTTTACTCAAGTTAAAAATGTTTTTTTGTAGGATTAATAGCTTTAACATCAAATATACTTTTTATTGTTTTCCCAGTGTTTTAAACTTTTTTTTTTGTTGAGATTTTAACTTAAAATCGTTGCATAGTATACTTTTAATCTATTGATCCATTGTAAGACAATTAAAAAACATAATTTTGATTTAATTCAATTTTACTTGTTTTTATGCTTGTTAATTATTACTGTCTTAATGTTATGTATGTTTTTACAAATCTGTTTTAAACATATTATAATAGTATTGTACTACTGTTGTTTGTTTGAAAAACATAATCAGATTATACTCATTATAGGTTCTCTGAATGGGATAATTCTCAGATTATAATATTTATGAATTCGTCTTAAATAAGTACTTATAACTGATGAATGAACTACATAATATGTATCCCGAATTAATTTTGAATACTTATAATATTCGTAACACTGTTCATATACACTTGCACGTGACATTAAAATATAAACATTTACATTGTACATAGATCAATTAAATAAATATGCGTGGCCAATTGTCTGAAATTATTCACATGTGTGTTGTACGATCGTGTGTATATTATGTGTTTATTAATATTAATAATAAAAAAAAAAAAATAATAATAATAATAATAATGCGTTTACGGTTTAGACGTCTAATAGTGTATTTCGGTAGCATCATGTTTCTATACATCTACAAACAGTTATTTAATGTCAATCTAAAACAAGTGTTTATACATGTGTTTCGCGCACTTTAATTCTTAAAACTAATTAATTTCGTTTCACCTATATAGGGCTAGACGAGTAAACATAACGTTTACAGTTCGTATTACGCTATTAAATATTGTGTAAATATTAATTTAAATTTGTACTTGAAATGATAATATGTCGAATGAATGACATTTCAAATGGAATACATTTTTCTTTCTGTATAAATAATGATATAATATTTTCATTGCCGTTAAGACTCGACATCGACTTTAATCGAATGATCATTCAAAATTATGTCCAGTCGAATTCAAATCTACTGAAAAAAGGTTAGGTACTGCGTGCAATATTGTTATAATGATTTGTTCCAAGTCGTACACTGGTCGTATACGCTAAGGTACTCTAGATTCTAGAATATTTTATTTTACTAAAAATAAGTAACAACACTGCGGATTAGTTTGTTGCAAAATATCAAAGATAAAAAAGAAGCTCGTTGGATTTGCTCATTAAAGATAATACGTATATAATCTACCCGAAAACATACTTATATTACCGTACATATTCAAAAATATATATACATATATGTCGGTAATAATATGTTCAACTATGCGTATTATCTTATCTATACTATTTTCTAATTTTAAGCTACACGATTAACTATATTATATAATATGTAGCCCGTCCGTACCAATAATATTATGTGTATAGGACAAAATAATTTTGTTTTTATAAAATGTTAACGACTAATAATAATAATATAATATTATGATGATATGTAATTGTTAGTTTTTTTTTTTTTATGTAATACTAGTTATTGTTTGTCGTTCAAATTATTTCACTGAAATCAGTACTGAAAAAGCCATGCACATAATATATTATTATTTTGAATGCAGCTACTCTATCAAAGTATATAAATTCGACGAGATGGTAACATATATAATATTATGTATGAACAACAGTTTCATGTACCGATGTTACGCAAATACTAAAATGTCTCGTGTTCCCGGTGTTTTCGTTTCACCAAATTCGCGTTCCATCCGATTTTTTGGGCGTTACCTGCAGGTGATAATAATATTATTTATGTTGTCTGTTGCCGCAAATAAACACATAATATAATGTTATAATAACGATGCAGGTCGGAAAATCCATCGAAACACGTGCACGATCTGTTTTTCTATTTAATATGTACGCATAATATGCGAAGCGATAGTTTTCAATAATATGTCGAGTACAATATATTATTATATAATATTATGTTTATGCGTCACTGGAATATTATATATTTTACCGAGCCGTACTCGGATTTTCCTGCAAACCCGAACGACTATTTCGATGAAACTTTTATAAAATATGTAACAATACAATGCAATAAAACAATAATATATTCTAAATATTATGTGTAGAGAGAATGCGTGTGCGATTTTCGCTTTGATTCCTACGATAAAATAATATCTGTATAACAATTATTATATAAAATAGCTGATCGACGGTACCTACCATATATAATATAAAGGCCGGAGCGTATAAACCTCGGGAAACGCGTGCGGCGCATTCCGTCGAGGGCTTTCGCGTGGTGCGGATGATGCTCGTCCGAGACTCGTTTCGCCGGAAATATGTCGACGCATCGCGCGCCGCTTTTATAATAATATATTATACCTACCTAAAATAATAATAATACGGTCTCTCGGACTGCGGGGCGGTTAAAACAGATCGACATTTGCCGCGGGTGGTGGAAATCCGTTTCACTGCAAAACACTCGATAAAATGTATAATATTATTATTAAATACATGCCGACGACGGCGACGCCGCAAAACCCGTTCTATTGGACATATTATTATGATGATAATGCGATTTGATCATCAGAAAATCGGATACCAGAGTTTATATTATAATTATAGACCAGTGGTTTTCAACCGGTGTGCCGCGAAAATTCGCGTATAGATTATAAATAGTGTACCTATATATGTATAAATATTATATATATATGCTAGGTATTATATCACGTATTATACGAATTGGTGTGCCGCGAACATTTTGTAGGAGAAGAAGTGTGCTGCGTTGTTAAAAAGGTTGAAAACCACTGTTATAGGCGGACGACGCTGAGAAAGCGGATCGTCTTGACGAGACCGACGGAAAATATCGCGGTTACCACCAAAGCTCGCCACGAGTATATTACCGTTATGTACAACGTCCACGTGCAGGACCGAGGCAGAGGAGGTCGAGCTATATTGCAAACGGTCTCGGACTTATAGAACTGCCCTCCGCGGTCGTCGAAAATCCCCGCGGAATTCTCGTTCGGAATCGAATAAATCGTCGCCGAAACAGTTATCGACGAATAATCCCGCGAGGTCGTCCCGGACGAGCGTATAGATATATGACCTGCAGCTGCAGTGAGCGCGCATTATTGTTTTAGTCGAGATATTATATTATAATATGTCCCGTCGGTCAGTATATTATATACAATAAACGACGATCGTCACGTCTGTCTCCACCGCGCCCGACTCTCGAACAACCGCACAGTCCGTTTTTTCACCGTTTATTTTTCGAATATTCGCTGATATCGTATACAATATTATATTCTATACTTTGGGTTGAGTTGATGCTGTGCAGTAAATTATAGCCGTGCATTCCGGAGCTCCGACCAACCGCGGTTTACACTTCGTTGCAGTTTCCTAGTTTACTATCGTTGTGCACCAGTACGTATATCACCTAAGTATTACAGTGTTTAGCTGCGTATTAGAGGTGTCTTGATCATCTACGGGAGAGAGTCGAGAATGCACAATAAACCGTCTTCATTATTTGCCGCTGCAGGCTCCTCGCAAGAATAATATAATATATAGTTGTACACGCACTGACGTCTGACGGGAGTTATTTAGTAATATCGATTGAACGACTTGAATATTATACGATTTGCTGGTGTGGAAATCCTGAGAAAACCTCGGTAAAATAATCACGTTGACATACTGCACTTACGCAAACATCGAGTATATTATTCATCATGCATTGTCCTTGGTTTATTAGTGATGCGCATTTTGGTGCAATATGAATGGAGTGGTTTGGGCATGTACGGAGAGCTGATAATGATATCATAAGAAAAGTACTAACGGAGACCGTACATAAGAAAAGACCAATAGGCAGACCACGAACGAGATGGAAAGATATCAAAATGTTGGGAAGAAATGTGTCAGGTTTTACCTGGAATTTACAGAGAAGGATGGAGAGAATTGCTTGTGGCAGCTCAGGTCCTACAGGGACCGTTCAGCTTAAAAAATAAAAAGAAGAAGAAGATGATAAATAAAATAACAAAAATATTTATTTATTTACATTTTAGTAATAAAGTATTATGTTTATTAACATGACTGAGGTGTGATGTCACGGAACGTACTGTTTCCAAAAATATCAGTAGGTATCGAAAGATACCAGCCTATGGATATTATGATATTAAAAATAGCAGAGAATCATAATATGACTTGGTAATATTTCTACTGTTTCCTTGACCTCTACGTTTCGTGGTTAATGCAAAATGCACTATTTCCACTGACGAATTCATGTTTGAATAAACTACTCCCAAATGGTTTACAAAATTCATAAGAATATTATTAATTTTAAATAAAATATTCTCTAATTTTTTTACATTTTCATGTTTAAAGCGAAAACAAAATAACAAATTACATTTTTAAAACGATGTCACAAAAGTTGATTATATGTAAGTGGTACAACAATGATGTTGAAATTTCACTACAGCGGCGAAGCTGCAGTTTACCAACATTTTCAGCAATAGGTCCCTTGTGCTACTCATTAAAACTTACAAATCTTATAACTATAATTAACTGTACATATTTAAAATTTGATTCATTATTACTATTTGTATTTAAATTCTCAGAAAAATATTATTGGACGGAACATGTAATTTAAAATATACTCTGCGATTAAAACAAATATAAACAATATATAATAATAACTTTGTTTTGTAATGACTTCAACTTATGTAAAAAAAAAATATTTCCAAAAATATAGTAATTATTTTGAGATAGTTACGAACATTTACTATTCATTTAACTATATGCTGTGTTATGTTTTTAAATTGTTCGAAAAGTCCTGTCCTATTTAACATACACACACATCACATTTTGTCATTTGGAATGACTTCAACTTATGTAAAAAAAAATATTTCCAAAAACGATAGTAAGTCTTGAGATAGTTATGAACATTTACAATTAATATAACTATATGCCATGTTATATTTTTCGATTGTTTAAATTATAATTCGTGTTAAGTCCGTGAATATGAAATTAAAATGTTTGAATTATTTTAAACAAATCGTTCATAATCCTACATAGGAAAAATATAAATGTACTATACAACTAAAATTTTTTAAATCGACTAAAGCACAATAATAGAATAATTATACTCACCGTTAAAAATGCTTCATTTATGTGAATTATTATAATGTATGCGTAATATATATACATTTTTAATTTAATTTTTAATTTTTGTGTCGGAAAAACAATTGATTGTCGATATTACAACTAAATATTATTAATATTAGGTATTAAAAAAATAAAATAATATAATATTGCACTAAAAATTGTTTTGATGAAACTATATTTTCACGTTTATGAACCAAGTCTATTAACTGTATTGAGTACAATTAATTTACCTAAACTTGTACCTAGAGAATAATGGTCTTTAGATTTAGTACAAATTGTTCCATTATTGTTGTTCATGGGATGAAGTGGAATTGAAAAGTTTTCAATAAAAAGTGACTAAAAGTTTTAAAATAACTTCTCAATTTATATCCGTAATAATTTATAATATACTTATATAGGTAGAATAATAAGAAGAAAAGAATTAATTGTATTTTAAAATCAAACTTTTTATTCAAAACAAACTTACTTTGGAATATTATGAACACTTACATTGTTATTTAATTTATTAATTGAAAGAAAACGAAGTAAGAAATGATTTATTTGAACTCACTTTATAATATATTACGTTTGTATTTTATTTTAATATATTGTGATTATGTTAAAAACTTGTTTAAATGAAATAAGATTTAACAGTTTGTTTATTTATCATCGTATTGTTGCTCATATTATTGTTTGTTTTAACTACGTGTTACACATTAATAATCATAAGAATATTCTAAAACCAAACGTATAATAATAATATTGAAGTATGACTAAAATGCGTTTCTACACACTATATTTTAAATGAGTTGCTCCAGTAGTCCAGTACGTCTTGTATGTTGTAATATTTTATTCGTTGACTTATGATTTTGCAATGGTGAGAACCTCACAACTATACAGTATTTATTTTTTATTATAATATATATATTACGCATCATATGTAATACATTTTGTGTGTCATATTACATTTTACATTTCTTACATTTTACTCATCATCGAGTCTCGACATATTCTATTGATTTTGTATACGAAATGTATAATAATAAACCTTCAGCCCGCTACCTATACGCGTGTACCTTATATGTACCGAATGAGTTTCGTTTAATAATTTGCTACCACCCGGATACCTAGTAATCGGTAACATAAAATTAATAATATTAACATTTTATTTCAATACATAAGTTAAATATTGTACACAAGGTATAACACTGCGTGTATTATCTAATTTAACTTCAAAATTCTCTAGTATTCCCCGGTTCGATATTAATCTGTCACTGATATATGTATCAGCACATTGTTTTTACTATATTTTGTACATTGTATCAAAATAATATATTATGACGTTTTATAGTTATTAATTACCGCGTAACAATGTTTACACCTAATTAAGTTTGTGTGCAAATGGGTTTAGATTTGAAATTTGAAATGTACAAATAGATTTGGACAAATGTCATTAACTTAAATAATCGTAACACATTAACTACATTTCTATGATTTATTATACGAATCACCTTAATTCCACGAATAAATGCCAATTAAAGTTAGCCAGTACAAACGATTTATCTGCACACATTTTTTACTGTGCTGCTGTTCACATAAATTTTGTTTACAGAGTTTCTTGATTCCCCGTTATATCATCGGGACCTTTTTAATCCTTCTTATGCTTCATTAAGAATTACAAATTTCTTTATAAACGTCAATTATGAGTTAGTAAAGAGTTATAAATTAAAAAATACAGCTAATCTATTGAAATATTTTGTTAATTTTCCAAACACAAGATTCTATGATTGGTTTTTTGTAAAATAGGTCAACACTAAAAGTGAATGATAGTGTTTAAAAGTTCTTAATAAATTGATATCAGAACTCTCGTAAACAACAACTATAATGTATTATATACATTTTGAAATTAATTAATATGATAAACAAAAATATTTTAGAGGAACGAGGAATTAGGAAGTCAATAAAAAATATTAATTGTATAGTATGCTTTGCTAACTGCACGTGCATCCATAAAACATTATAGAATATGGATGATAATTATATGTGGTGGTCACGGAAATGTGTTTACATTTTTGAAACTAACCTACAACTTGTTATCTTCAAAGTTGAAGAATTTTCTAAATCGAATTTATGCAGCAGCGACATACACTTATATTTGATTATCATATACATTTTTAACTAATTTTCGAAAAACTGTTAAAAGAGTGAAAAAGGTATTATACTTAAAAAGTTTCCTAAAACTTATAAATTATTTATATACGTGTGTCTTTAATCTTTATGTTACAATATAAATATAATGTTTTTTATTAAAAAGTGTTATTCGACTATACTTATTACTTATACATATTATATTGGAACGAAAAACGGAATCATCAGACGATACAATTACCCAATTATTTGCACGATAAAATGTATTATGGTACTTATCAAAATATTTTTTTTCCAATGTACGAGGATATTTTGTAAAGTATGTGGTAGTTGGTGTTTGCGTTTGTGTTATATGGTATTTGTTGGCATTCAAAAAGTCTATGTTTGGCTATGATAAAAGTTCTATACAAGCTGGACATCTGGACATGGGGATGGACCCTTTTTATCAATTTGGACTTAGGAGTCCTTGCATGATATCCGTATGCCTATGTACAATGCTGGTTAACGATAAGCTTGTGTTTTCTCAAAGTATATTATTTAGATGGTGTGTATGAAATGTGTAAATCACTCAGAAGCAGTTACGTATTCAGGTGGGGGGAAGGGCGAGACCAGAATTTTTAAAAATATATTTAAGTTAAATTATTGAAATAAACAGGTTATTGTGTATTTGTACAAAAAGAAAACAAAAATTTGTAATCCCCCCCCCTCCAAAAAAAAAAAAAATCATGAGTGCGCGACAGCTCAGCAGTGTTGTTTTGTTTCAAAATTGTCATATTGTTATATTAATATATATATTTTTGTTTTGTCGTAAATATTATTCATGTTACGTTTGAGAGAGAAACACACATACTATACAAAAAATTTTTTAATATTATGCCTTATTTCTATAAATTATAATAGTAATAAAAAATGTAACTAATAGGAACCCTATAATAAACAGAGATTATAAATAAATCTCACCAAAAAAATCACTTTCAGTTTTCTACCAGAACTTTTCAACTTGTAATTAATTTATAAACTTAATTGAAATCAAGCCGAAGATCTGCTCCGCAATGTACTCTTTCAAAAAACATCAAGATAATCGGATGAGTAGTTTCAGAGAACATGCGTGACAAAGATTTCCATTTTCACTTTTATATATATTTTGAATATGTCGATTGCAATAAGTAGAATAATAGTTCAAGTTAATCTATTTTTTGAATTTTTTAAACTACAATCGATTAGGAGGTAATCATTGTACCTGGATTTTTGAATCGTGAGACTTTCTTGAAATTGTAGGACCTCGCCTTTAAATTTCTTTCTAATCTTCTTTCATCCCCACGTCTTCAGATTTCTATGTGTTCTATTATCCTTTAATTTATATCTAAACCCACATTTTTGCCGCTTCTGTAAGTCTTACGCATAAACTTTTCATTTTTTTTACATAATTCAATGCTCAATCTAGCATAATGATATTTTACCTAATAGCACGGCAACGTCTGGCAGGACATCTAGTATAATATGATAATAAATAATAACTAGGGCAGAGAAGTTATAGGATTTGCATGTTTTTTTCTGAGCCTCTATTGTATAGCGAACAAAGTTATAAATATAATTCATAAGCCCCAAAGAAGAAATATTAAAAATTGTTTTGAATATCACAACAAAAAGTCATATTTGGTTATTTTTTGCATATTTTATGCATATTAATTTACATATTCACACATTTTTGAGAGACAAATTACCAAATTTTTAATTGATTAAAACTATATATGGTATTGTACTGTATGCACGCCACGCGGTTTCCAGTGTAGACTTTAATATTATGTACGTAGGTTACTACCGTAAGAAAATATTCTGAGTAATTTTCCTACAACTAATAAATTAGTTGCAAGAAGTGCTCACCTCTACTCACACGTTGGGGTGCTTGGAACGTAGCTAATTTTTATTTCTGCCAATATTTTGAACAAATAGGAGATTTGTATGATTTTTCGGATGAAACATAACTTATGACAAAATTATGTAATACCCGTAAAGGTTATAAACTACTTATATATTCGCTTGTATAATATGATATCTGCAACTCCAAAAAAATAAGGAACTAAAAATTGTAATATAATATCAATACAAAAATAACAATAATTGTACAAGTAAAAATAAATTACGTAAATAATATTACATAATGTAACTTTAAATCTTTGGATTTTTTTTTATCTAGAATCTGTGTAAATGATAGTACTTTTACGAGCTCCGAAGAAATATTTAAATAAATAAGGATAAAAAGAGAACAATAAAGGAAGGGGACTGAGAAAAAAAGAAAAATATTTTCAATAAAAGTCGTTTTAAATCACAAATAATTTATTATTGAAATGAGTGTCACAGTCTATAAAAGAATTCCTTAGTTTAAAATTCCCGACATAAATTAATTAAAATAAATTATAAATAAATATCTTTTATCATATCGTTTTTAAATATTAATAAATTCATAAAATTTCGTATTTCACATTATGCTGAATGCATAGATAAATATGATTTACTAGGTAGCGTAACTATAGTAAATAATATAGCACTTTCTATTAGCTGATAAGTCGCATTTGAATGTTATGCGCTTAATCATATTAAGTCCTTAATTATATTATTTTGAAATATCAAGCAAGTTAAATGTACATATTATTATACATTTATCGTTTGATGTGTCTCACAGCATTTAAATCCAATACATAAAACAAAATTAATATAATTAACATACACGTATTACGACATGAGCATGTCAATAGGCTTAAACAGTTCAATTAAATCATCCACTGTTTTATAAAACTTTTAAATTAAATTAATTATACTAAAATCGTAATTCGATAATTTTACCAAAAGACTGAATAACCTCATTAATTTTCTATCTGTATTGTACTTTTTTTTTATATATATGTTCGCATTGAAATTACTTTTTATTGCACTTAATATTAGATTAATTATTTAAAAATATCTACACCTAACCAATTACAATTCGACTCAACCAACAAAACATTATATTTTGTAAAATTGTATAATTGTTAAACCTGTAATAGCATCTGGTATGCCGACACATTTTAATATATTAAATAAAAAAAATAAAAAATAAAATATTAGATTATAGAATTTTATATAACCAAAAAGTGCATCGTCGTTAATATTTTAATATAGGACCGTATACTAACTACTGCAGAATGCTGGATTCTCAGTTACATTATCAGTCTCATTATCGACATTGCACCTGTTTATTATAATGTTAAAAATAACAATACGATTTATTAGCAAATACTGTGATAATAATAAGTGTAATATAAGTCTGAAACGTTTTAATATCCGTCTAACAACACTCTAATACGGTTTATTGTACGGCTGAATATAGGGTTCTACGAACAACCACTATCGTACAAATCACAGCTGACGTAGTATAACATATTTTCTCGAATTCTGTGCGAATTCTGATGATGTATTATATTCCGTCGGTTTACGCGTACAGGACGGTTACGGCAAATAATATTCGCGCGAGGAACCTCGTGATCTTCCTGGAGCATTTTCCATGAAAATTCCGATTACTTTCAATAGTATAATGTATGTAATTGTTCACATAAAATACAATGATGTTTTCCGTAAATTCAATGCGTATGTTGTCGTCTTTGCAATACACAGTTATGTAATCCGTCGCACTGCATAATATGATATGATATTATTACAGTAATATACTATGCTTATACTATACTATACTTACTAACGAAAAAAATTGTTAAAACGACTCAAGCTTGATGCGACGAAACGTCACAAATCAGATTGCCACTAGGACTCCTGCAGCGAACCATTTAGAGGCCCTACAAAATAATATATCCGTTCCAAAACGTGTACCTGGTCGTAAAATGTAACTTTCAGATTTTTTTCGTATCGCACCCGAACAGATAAAAGTATAAAACATAATAATATTATTACTCGCATTTGAAATCAAAATTTCGTTATTTTCAATTGTACTAAAACGTTAGACAATTGTTTGCGTTCATCGTTATTTAGAATTAAAACGTTATACGAATTTCACGTTAATTGTTTATCGTCTTAAAAATAATATCTAATGCGGGGAACGGGCCCGGATACGGAATATAATTTGTTATTGGTGTTTGATCGCTAAGCTCCATTGCTAAATCAAGTGGAATAAAATAATATATTACTTTGAAACCAATATTATAACTAAGTAAATTGATTTTAAATTATTTCATATTGGGCTATGTCTCGTTTAATGATAATATATTATATTATTGTACATTTTGTTAATTGTTATGTTTCATTTTGTGGTATTTAATTACCGTTTTCCGTTACGTATACGAATTATTGCAATCGTGTTTTGTCGTAATATTTTATAACGTTTTTGCAATGACTGATTATAGATATTTTTATATTGTGTAATAAAATTGGGCCTACGCTTTAATAGTAAATAAAATACAATGGCGCCAAATCATATTTTTCTACAGGATTTAATTAACGATTTATAAATAATAAGCTGAATAGTATAATACTATAATATTATTTTAGTGGACTGGCAGCTACCATGAATACCGAGAATAATAGATAAAGCATATTATTTTGTTTATGAAATGTTTAATAATATTGCACGCACAGCAGACCTGTACAACTGCCGAATGCAATTCTCGAAAAGTCATGAACGTCAGCTTTAGAATTTTACGCTGCCAGTCACTATTATAGTCAGTATTATATTATAATAGGCACTCCGCACACAATATAATAATATGTTCATTGTGTCGTCTACGTAGGCAGACAACAATACGTAAAATCGTTTTCAGCGTCCGTTGCGTGATTTCAACAACACGTTGATTTACTGGTAATTTTCAAAAATTAATAAATCATGTTTCCAGGCGTAAATGATGCGAGTTTTTCATTAAACATTCTTGCTTATTATCCTAAATAAATATAATAATCTTGCGAGTCACGTCCGAAATGGTTGAAATTTATTAGTGAGTTTATTTCCTTCTACTGTCCCCGCGTTGTCAGTGGTTGATACCTTCTAAAGACATTATAATATACCGATTGTAATTTGGAACCTTGAAACCCTACTGGGAGGCTTAATTAATCGTTTAACTCGTCAGTCACAATTTAACTTTCCGCGAGGATTTAAAGTTAATTTTCAGTTGAATTTATTAGTCGTATTTACTTTTTATTGTCACAAACTGTTGGTTCTTATATTATCAAAAAAAAAAAATAGTATTTATAACATTTTATGTAAATTTTTACATAATTACTTCGTTATTAGGTAGGTATCTCTTGTTGAAGTATGTCTATCAAACATCCTCTTCCAAACACTCCAAAAAACATAAATATTTAAAGTAAATAACGATAATCGTTTGCATTATGAATAAAATACAATATCACTATGTTTTCACCGGTTGACGAAACCAATTAAATTTAAATTGGATTACCTTCCCATTAATTAATTTTTACTTCATTGTTATTATGTAAAATGCATTCAACGCTGCAAAGAATTTTATAATAAATTATAAATAATAATATAACATTCGAATCTATAGATGAATAATAGATTTATTTTGAAAGCTTGGCTATAGGTATCTAAAACAGTCATAGTTTAGTTCCACTGTCGTAAAATACGTTAGGACAGAATTTCTGTCATTCGTTATTGCGCAATAATTATAGACCACATTGTGTGTTCACGTTTGTGGTTACTGGTTGTGGTTATTGTAATGAAAATTCATAGCAAATTTATCGATAACGTTGCGGTAAACAGTATAATATGGAATACCGTTTAAATGACGATGTACCGAAATTGCCTATACATCGCGCCGGCCAACCGATATAAACAATAATATTAATATCATTAATATCGTAAATAATAACAGGATTAAACGAAAGACCATCGCATGTATGTTCTGTTTCACGTGTACGTTTTATATTCTTCCAGTGAAAGTTCAGATAATAATTTTTCGGAGAGATGACATTAATCGCTTTCTCCCAAAAAAAGGTTGGAAAATATGATTTAAATAATATATTTTGTAATTTACGATGAAAAACGTAACGCTAAGACGTTAATCAATTAAAAACTATTCAGTATAAATTGTAAAATATAAGATGTAACCACACTTGATTCATACTTAAATATTTAATAGTATTATGAAATGTAGTGTTAATGATTTCGTATAATATTATGGATGAATAATATTCCATATAGGTAATAATAATAATTATAATATAAGCGATTCGTAAAATTTCGATTCAAGACATTACGTGTATAATATTAAACTATTAAGAAATATTATAATTTTGTTTTGTATATTTTATAAGTAATATATAATAATAATATAGTTAATACCTACATAAAACTGATTTTATTATTATTATTACTATTTTTTTTTTTATTGCATGTTATATTACATGAGGAGAATTTGATAGATTTGTGGTTTTATACTATTAAACTAACATCATACAATATCAGGATATAATATTTTATTGCCTACGAAAAGTTTATTTTGAATAAATTTTATTTTTCAAGATTATTGCTTTCTGTTTATTGATATACATACTTTTATCCATACTTTTTATCGGTACTTTATAGTTCAAGCCATATATATAGAATTATTGTGAATTCATTTCTTAGAACGATTTCGCGAATGATTGCAGGTACGTTTGAGTATCTTGTAATTTTGTTACTTGTTAGTGAATGTTTCTAAACGATTTTGAGTGCCTTAGAAGCATGCATATTTCATGGTCTTACGGAGAATTATATTCAAGCCATTTTGATAATGAAGGTTAAACAATAATATTACCTTATACGTTAAATTTAACTAAGTACCTTTAAAATGAACCAGTTACTACTGTCACCAATACAATATTATGTTTCTATAATATATATATTTTGAATTTTTTTTATGAATCGATCTCGGTTGTAAATGTTTTGATATATGTATAAATAATTTTTTTTTTAGGTCGGGAGGTTAAAATGATTTTAATATAAAGTTTTTTCCATTATATTGTTAAAACACCTAGACATTTCATATTAAAGTATCAAATAATTTTAGTAGGTGGGGCTGCGGATGATTTTGTCGAAGCTGAGAACCCTTGCCCGTTCTTCCAATATCCACCTAAGTAAGTTTGTTCGCTTAAAATCCTAAGCCTAACCACCCCACGACCATTCATATAATATAAAGTTACATAAATACTATCAACTTCAATCGTGTTATAAATAAATATTATATTAGTATGAACAAATCTACTTTACTTTACTCTACTAACTCTGTCGCTGAATTCAAATTTATGAGTAATAAATTAAAAGGTTTCTCGTATGTTTTTACGTATGTTCTCAATTTAAAAGCGACGCATGTATTTACAATAATGTATTATTTGGAAAAAAATTAACGATAGAGGACACATCTGTATATAGATTTATTAATTCGACTTTGGATTAATTAAATATCGATCTAGAGCCCAGCTCACGGTGTTGTCACTAGGTTCTAAAAAAATTAGTTTTTCATAATACGATGCATTTAACATAAATAAAGATAATATTATCTGTTCTATAGTAGTCGATGAATTGTCTAAACTCCTTTTCTTAATTTAATCGGAAACTGACTTTAATCTCACGCAATTAATTTTTTCTATAAACAATAAAACGATAATTTGTATTCAAATATTTGATTTAAAAATAGTTATTAGCTATATGGCTGTTTTGTAATAATATTGTACTATAATGTTAATATACAAAAATTATTTTGCGTAATTTACAAATCTTCATAGATTATATAACAAGAAAATACCTAGATTTCGATAGAATTAGATTACGATAGGATTACGATTAGAAATTCTTAACGAAACACTCAGCGGTGGTGGGGGTAATTAAGTTATTTGCTCGAGGGCTCATCGTAAATGTTGATCAATACGCACAATTATGCGCATAATATTCAAAGGATTTAGTTTATCGACGACAGAGTATTTAATATATGATGAGATTTTTATTGTCTACAGTTAATCACTTTATTATATTATACTATCATATTATAATTAATGCACATTTTTCGCACGACATTTTATCAATTTAGTATTGTGTTTTAAGTGTTATTTTTACTCGGACTATGAATATAGATCAACCATTCATTTGGAAACGGATTTACAAGTAATAATAATATATTATGATCCAAGATCAAATTGATCAAAGATACGTATTGTATAAAAAATGATGAGTATTGGGGTGGGTAAAAAAATAATTAAAATAAATCTCTGTTCATTCCAGTAGGTACGAGTTTCGCAGGTTCGGGCTTCCCTACCAAAATATTTCATATCAAGTATTCGATTCGACTAGTTAAAACCGGTCGAAAATAATATGATTTATAGAACCAACCACAGCCGTGAGCCGATACGTCATGACGTGGGCTTTCAGCGCTTAATAAATCAAAAACTATTTCGCCAAATAGTTTGGAAATTGAACACGCATACGCGCATAAATAAAATTTAATTATCCAAGTTTCGTGTTTTATTGTTTTCAATCTTTAGCTAAACTTACAAAAAGTATTCGGGAGGAGAAGGAAAGTAACAACAATGTTCACAACTAACCCCGTCTAATTAGTGGGTTTCTATATAAATATGATGCTATCGAGGTTTTTAATACAAATTCACCCTTCATTTTGCGGGTAAGGAAATAATCGATCGATTTTCTGAGAAAGGCTAGCTGGTTCTTTATGTGTTAAACTTGACCAAAGAACGCGTCTCGAAAATTAAAGAATGAAAAGAACTATTTATTTTAAAGTTTATTATTATTTAATTCCACGAATTATATTGCTCAGTTATCGGAGCAAAGGCAAATGCATAACATTATTGATTGAATATTTGTACGCGATTTTCCAAGCCACAATGATTTATTACGTAATAATATTAATACTATATACACGTCACATCCTATTTGATTTTTTATTTATCGGAAAACTTGATTTATATATTATATTTTAACTAATAAATAAATACATTTTTTAACGATTTTTGGAGTACGGATATTTGTCACATATAATAATGCAACGACCTAATGGTCTACTCAAACTACGCCTTTCTTCGTGTACATGAATATTTTTTTATTTCAAAAACATAAAAATCGTGAAGATTCAATGATTTTTTGATTATAATTCGATTTATAAAATTAACGGACATAATAGTTGCCATATTTGATTAGTAAATTATTTATTTATTTTAATGGACAAATTAATTTCCTTTTTTTACTGTAGTAGAAACAAAACTTAGTACATTAGTGATGCAATAATAATATATTATCGTTTCAGAGTAAATATTTTATTTTTAGATCTTCAGGCTATAACTCGTATGTCTTTATCAAATATTGGGTAGTACACTATTCGATTTCGCGTATAAATATTATTCGGTTGTAATAATTACATAGTAAATATTATGAATACAAAATATTGTTTTTATATTACGAGTACCTATATAATATAATATTAATAAGTATATAGCCGTTTAGGTAAAATTTACACGAAAATATAATATATTCTAAACAAATTATTTAATTATTTATGACCTTATATTTTTTTTTTACATCAATGTTTTTTTTCCTCTCACCGAGATACGATTCAGACGTAATAATTTATGTCAAACGAATTCAGAGCGAATGGTGCAATTATATAGTACATTGTATACAATATATATTATATATATACATATAATAGCTATACACCTACGTTTATTTAAGGGTCGAATCTCGACGGCGTGGAAGTTTCAGGGATATTTCTAAAAGGAAAAGTTATACGCGAGACTCGCACCTAACCGCAATAAAACGGATGTGCGCACTGTACAGAGTGAATTCGACGCGTTTCTACTCGTTAACTATTTTAGCCGAACACTGTGAAATATCTGTCGAACAAAAAACACTGCAGCACGTCGTATACAGAGCATAACTATAATAATATATATATATATATATATATGCGCACACGAACACAATACTCACTTCGCCGAAAACACTTAGAGTAATTTATTATTGTTGTTATTTTTTTTTTGGTCCGTGCCTGTTTCTTTAGATTGTTTAAACCTCAATATTCTAAAAATATAAAAGTAATAAGAAATATTATAGTAAATACAGATATTATTATGTATAATAATAGTATAACAAAGATCTCGGTGGCGGATAGAGGTAATAATATCTTATATGATACAACAAGTATACCTGTAATATATTTTTATATCTAAAATAACTATTGTATAAGAAAATAAATAAAAAATTAGAGCGTGTGCCATAAACTGCGTGCTGGGGAAGTGAAACTTCTTATGTGAATATTAATGGTAAATGTTAATTGATTAATTAGTGATGAATTTTAATAATAAGTAATAACGTTATTATTTATGTTTTTATTCAAGATAAAAAAACAGCTGTTTATTTCGTGACGCTAATTCGTTAGATCAGAGCGTGATAGTCGAGCGTCACTCAACATTTTTCGTAACATCCTCACATAAGAAGTTTCACTTCAAAAAACATAATTTATATTTTACATTCTGTATACCTGTGTACATTAATTCATAATATTCGAATGCCAAATTAAAATATAATATACTATAAATATTTATAATTGTGTGTTATTATTACAATATTATATTTCATTTATTCATTGACACTATTAAACATTTAAATATTTATATAGTGCTTATTAAGTGCTATTGGAGCCAATGTTCAAACAATGCAATATTTAATATTTTTAAGACTTCCTATAGATTGAATCTAATCCACATATGGTATCGTTTTTAAAATATTTTAGCTCAATTTGAGCTTTTGGCATTTGACATTTTCGATAAGTTTTAGTTTTTTTTTTTTTAAATATCGATAAACTTCAGTTAAAAAGATTGACAGTTTTTAATACAAGGTGTTCCATAAGTAGTTCAAACTGAAACCAAAGAAACTGAAATCTAAAAACGTTCAACATTTTTTTTTATGATCCAAATTTGGACAGTATTTTATATTTAAAATAATAATATTGATTTAAGATAGTTTGTTGTAATATTCAAAAATATTATTTTTGGGAACTTGAAACTTTTACGTTGATTATTATATTATTATGTTGTACGCACAACGACATTTTAAAATGGAATGTTTTTGGCAAAAATTAATTCAACCTTCCTTAATAGTAATATACATGTGTTTATATTTTAAACGATGTTCTATATTTATTTATTCAAACAGGATTTTCAAAATTTAAATTTAAATTTAAGTATGACGACAAAGACGCATTGAAACAGAAAAATAATAAATACCACAGAATTTCTACAGGATAAAGAATAACGAATCTTATGAAAAATAATTCACTTAAAAAATCTAATCAAACGATTAGAAAATAATTCAATTCGGGAATCGTTATGTTTCTAATCTCATAATTATATTTACATGATATGTTTAGATAATAATAATACGTGAACAATCTGGTTGGTTGGTTGTGTTTGACGCGATTCAATTATTTAAAGAAATAAAAATTAAAACAATATTTATGAAAATATGTACACAATGCATATGATAATACGTATATCATATGTAGATATATCGTACATGTTTAAACACGGTGAAAATCAGTTTTCCAATCGTTTCCAATAGCAGTCACCACGAAACTAGAGCACACGTCGATAACGATATTATGATGTTTACAAACACCTTTGTAACTTTTACACGCGATCTCGATCGACATTATTATTATATTATGCGATGTTCATGACGTATATTATTATTATTATTATTATTGAATATTGTGTGTGTTACCATTTACATTTCTGAAGCGACTCCTAACGAACTCGTCTTGTGCTCTCGTCCAATACAAAGCTACGTATATATAATATGTACCTCTTTACACTTGCACGTGCAGATATTTTGCATAAACGTCGACCCGAACCAAATCGTTTGAAACGTTTGAAAACAATTTTAATATGT
Source organism: Neotoxoptera formosana (assembly GCA_022818045.1). Taxonomy (NCBI): domain Eukaryota; kingdom Metazoa; phylum Arthropoda; class Insecta; order Hemiptera; family Aphididae; genus Neotoxoptera; species Neotoxoptera formosana. Next base: position 21,736,878 of record CM040633.1, on the reverse strand, counting down.
ATTTGCACTACTACGGTGACAGAGTTTCCTCGATATCACAAAAAAATAAAAAATAGAAGGAGTTGATGTGACACGATTTCTGCCGCACCCACATACGGTTAAGATTGACATTTTTTTATTTTTCCTGCGATAAAATTCGCACTCTTAACATTTCGACGAAAAAAAGGTTTTTTTTTTTAAAAATATGACACCTGCACCCCCGCCCTACCGACTTTTTTTTCGTTGCGATACCGATAAGCTGGGAAACTAAAATCGTTCTCTTACAAACTTTAGGAATAGTCATGGGAATGCATGGAAATCACATAATATTATAATGTTATACCAAATCGCTGCATACAATTTTCCCGACGATTTCGACTGGGCTAGACCGGAGTAATGTACGTCAAGAAATCCAGCCCGCGGGTCTTAACGCGTACAATTCTCGGGTTCCGGTTTCCCGTTTCCTTATATATTACATTGTCGGGCCTCGGGCGGCGCAGGATAAATCAATATGCGTTTTGATATTTCGGCCGAAGATTCGGTGCTGTGTGGTTCGTCCGTGCACGTTATATTTTGTGCAAAGTCGATTCGAGAATACCGTTTTGGAGGAAATATAATATAAACGATAAAAAAGCCCGTTTAAAAATTGCATAAATATTAAAATATTTTTTTGTAGAGACGTACGATTAATAGAACACGTGTTTTAATCCGCCGAACGAATGATCTTTTTTTGCAGGTACCGTGTTTTATAACAATATATGGCTATTATTTTATAAAAGCACACTCGAAACCGTCATAGTCTCATATTATAATCTAAATTTATCTAAAAGAAAGAGCACATTTCTGTCGTGGAATTTCGACGACTGCGTTATGAGAAATGCACCGTTCATTAAGTAAGTAGAAGTTGTCGAGGGCCACTTACATATTTTCTACAATAATATTTTATTTTTTAGCTATCGTTATATATAGTTGTAATAACGATAACACATTCACACACTATTCAATCAATAAACGGTATGGATACCTTATATTAATAGGTTTTGTTTTTAATCATTTTTTCTTATAATTTATTATATAAGTAATTGGTGGTTTTGAAGTAGGGGTCACATCAAAACCTATCACGAGCCAAATGTGGCCTAAACTTTGTAATACTATTATGTTTACCTAAGTCCTAAATAAATTATTTTTGTGTTCTAATTTTGATTTAATAATATGTTCTTTAGTTTTGGGTGACAAAATTGTAAGAAAGCTAACACGTAAGTGTAATTAAAAAAAGCTTGTTACAATTTTCGTTTGGTGAATGTATCATTGATATAATATATTATGAGATAAGGCAGTGGTAGGTAAAATCTTGTTTTGTCTCCTGAGGACTAGAATAAACTAAGTTAGAAAATATGTAAGTTACTAGTGTTAAAATGTTAAAACAAAAATCTTACCCACTGAAATGCATAAATATGAGAAAAATTATAAACAAATACAATTTTTTTTTATTTATACAAGTATTAATTGCGTTTTCTATTTATAATTGTACTCAATTTTCAAAACAGGAACTAATAATTTATAATGATAGTCATAAACTCATAAAACTCGCGGTTCAAACGACTTTAAAATTAAGAGGGTAACAAAGGTCAGATACTTAGGATTAATGCTAGACTGCAATTTTAGATGGAATATCCATGTACAAAATATTAATATGCGCTTACGAACTGTTATATATAAGTTATATTGTTTGAATAAAACTCTCTCCTCAGATACCATGAAAATTGTTTACTTGTCACTCTATCAATCTATCTTACAATATGGTATAACTATATGGGGTGGTGCCTCTGAAAAAACGTTAAAACCAATAATATCTCTACAGAATAGAGCTGTTCGTATCTCTCTAAATAAAACATATCGAGTTGGTTCTTCTAATGAAAATTACAAAGAACTGGGTGTTCTTCCTCTAAATCTGTTATATAAAAAATATTCTATATCTTTTACTTTAAAAAAACATTCTAAATTCGATCCGTTAATAAATAAACGTGAAACTTTAAAATACAATCTAAATGTCAATTATTCAAATAAATGTATTGGTCAGAAATTTGTAGACTATTTAGGGCCAACTTATTTCAATTACCTAGAAATTAATGTCAAAAGGTATCTTAGATTAAGTAATAGTATTAAGATAAATAAATATTTAACTAATGTTTTTATAAATAATTTGTAAATTCAAGTATCTGGTTTATAACTTCTTCTTTATTGTTTTTATTGTTTATTTTTGTCATATTTGTAAATACTAAATTGTATATGCTATATTTTAATCTCTAAGGAAATAACTTAGTAATAACTCGCTACCTTCAACTCAAGCTACGCTTAAAGAAGGTAGCTAAACCAAAATGTTTTAAAATGTTTATTAAGTATAATAATTGTACTAGTATTTCTATTATATTTAATAAATGGTTTACTTTAAAAAAAAATAAAAAAAAAAAAAAATTAATTAATTAAAGATACAATATAACTATCTCCTTATAATCAAAAAAAATATCCCAAATAAACATTTTTGTTTGGATTCCATTCTCTTAAATTTTCCAAGATAATACTTACACACCACAGTGCTAATCTTTAGATAGAAAAAAGGATTGTTGATAAATAATTTATTTTTCCTATTTCCAGTTATCAAGTCATGATATATTATTTTAGTTGAGTTTTTTCATATGTGCGTGTTGCAATTTATCTGTACCTAAATGATGTTTTAGATGACTCTTAATAAACTAAAATGTATTTATTTATCAGAAAATCAAAGTTTTTCCAAATTATCCCCCCTCCGCTAACATTATTTATTTCAATTTTCCATGACAATTTCAAAATAAACAATACAATTTTGAAATTTTTTTCTAAATATTCCAATCATAAAACTACATCTTTTATTTTCTGTAACCAATGGCAACCATATAATATATATATTATATACATAAATATATTACATCATTGAGTTTGCCAAATCAAAACTCCTGCGTGAGCACTGTAAGCACGTATTTTGATTGCAATTTTTTAAAATCCATTCTTATTGCGCATCTAGATCATAAAAATCAAAGACAACACTATTCCAAATATTTCCAAGTCCGTACGTTTTGTCCATACATTTTAAGAAATACCTGTATTATATTATATAACTCGATTTCGTCCAGGAAAAAAAAATTAACAAATATAAAATACAGAGCCATATATGTTTATCTCGGTTTTAGTGTATCTCAGTTCGAGGACAAATCGGCGCCGATATACCTAGCTTTGTGAAATAATTCAACCTAGGTGGGCAACAGCAAGTTTGATTTACTACTTATAGTATATTATTCTTTATAACGTAGTTAAAACTAGTCTCTAAAGTTTTTTATATCTCTAAAACCAATCTCTGAGATTTTTGTAAAAGTCATTATTGCAGAGTATTTAAGCTACAAACTTACATTTGATTTTAAGATATAGTTTCTTTTTATGCATGCTTTTACCACATCTGTCCGAGTAACCAACGGCAACCTTTAATAAACGAAACAAATTTTCAATTTTCATCGTGAATCTCGTAAATCACGTGCATCCTCGTGTGTCAGCCCATCTTTAAAATGCGAATATTTTTAAATTCTCTTTCGTATTGCACATACTATAGAACGTTGGTGCAACCATTTTTCAAAATGTCAAGTTCATACGTTTCGTCGTTTTTAAAAAAAAAAAGAATTTGCTGTATCTTTTTTCTATATTATTAACAACAGATTTTTTTTTTTTACCTCAAAGCTTGTTTAGGGAGGATGAGAGAGGGTATAAAGGCTAAAATTAAAACGATAATTTCAGAGGATTATCGGAAAAACCGTGTGAAAATTCAGAAAAATCGGTTCAGTTGTTTCCTCGGTCGGCGGGGACACACTAAAAACCACTTACAACTTTAATTTACGTAATATATTTCACAATATTTTAGATTGCGTTTGACATGTTTTGTGGACAATGCGCGATGCATTCTTATTATCAGTATTTAAATATCATTAGAATTCTATAGTTTATATTATAAATTATTTATTTTGAAAATATAATATAGTGTCTGTACCATATATTTTATTATCTATTGTCCGACGGAATAATACGAGTCATGCCCATCGACACCAGGCAATACATATAATAATATTCGTTTCCACCCAACCTATAAGCGTATTGCAATTTTCCGCTTAAAATGTGTGAATGTGTGATATTGACAGATTCTTCCAATTTCCCCCGAAACGATTACTTTACCATTAAAAACTGTATCATACGTATTCAAAATAAAATAAATGCTGTAAAATATTGAAAAACAATTAAAAATTATATTACAGGGTTTGATGAAAACAATTTGTATTCCTTTGAATTAAATGCAACGAAAAAAGCAATAATGAGAACCCCCTTACCAGTACCGGAGACAAAGTCAATCGGATAATATGTATACTCGTTCCCAGTTTGTTCAAATATAATATTGTCTACCGATTTTTTAATAAACGTATATTAAAATTAAAAAAAGAAATATAATTCTACCCGTCTGTTTAATTTTTTTTTTAAATTGTTTTACATAAATATTTTTTTTATTATTATTTAAAACAAGAGTCTCGTTGTTTACTATTAAGGCTGCTGTATCGGACCGGCTCACTACTTTTGTACCAGTAGAGTCGGTACTGTAAGATCTTATTATTGTTTAATTATTCTTACAATAATTTATCTAACAAATTATTTTATTGTACCTTTAGGTCATACGTAGCATTTTTAGTGCAATAATATTTAGTCAACCAAATTGGTTGTCGGCCTGCATTAATCTTTCCAATGTTGTTGTTTTGTAATCATTTGTCTGTTACAAAATATATAAGTATACAAGTGGAGGGCGGGTGTTCATGCGGGACCACCAGTTTTCGAAATAGCGACGTGATAACATCTACACGACTTAATAAATAATAATCACCCACATACCACATATTATAAATATGATAATAATATAATTCATATCATTATTATATCATTAAAATAAACGTAAACTAGTATAATATATATTTATTTTATACTATTGTGAGCACGGCCAAAATATAATAGATGTGCTACCAATTACTATAGGCGTGTCACACGAGTTTATGAAAAAAGCATATTATGGAAAAAAAGCATATTGAAAAGAAAACGAAAACGAATTTCATCATAATATAATATATTTCAATATAATCCCTCTATTTGGACACTGATTAAAAAAATTAGATTAGAGATACATTCTGATAGCACTAAAATAGCTTGATTTGATATAAGTAATTTACAACCAAAAAAAAAATATATATATGAAAATATTCTAGAAAAGTTTTTTTTTACTGCGTACAAGATATAATAATAATGACTGTATCGACAATTTCTTAAACGCTGTAACTTATCATATTATATGCGTTTTAAATTAATTATTTTTATTTATTTATATTCGTATTATTATTAGTTTCTATAGGTACCTGGACGCATACACTGTATATATTAATATTATTTAATATGACTTATTATAATATTATATACTTAGTACTTCCTGATTTTTAAAAAAATAAATGAATAATATTTTTCATAAAATTGGTTTTTGCTTTCTTTTCTGTTAGGTTTTTTTTTCCACTTTCTTTTGTTCCTAACCCCGTGTCACATTAATATATGAGGACTAATAGCTGAATTATCTTCAGTTTTTCACAAACTAAATATTATTATTATTCATTTCTTTTTTTATTATTAACACAACATAATTACACTTTGACGCTATGACAGTATTATTACATATTTTATATATTATAAATCGTCATAAATATAATATAGGTGTTAATAAAAGTTTTGGATGTTGTTATTTACCAAAAAAATCTCATGTTTATTTCCATAACTTATATACGTCTTACAAGAGTTCCTTCCGGACCTTAACTATTTATTATAGTTGCAGTATTTCGCGGGTTCACTTTTACCAGTCGATCGAAATTAAAATACGTCTACACAAAATATAACGCAGATAACGTATTTTCACTCGTGGCAGAATATTATGTTAACCCGACTTGGAACTAAGCTTCGCCAATGTCAACTATTATACCTAATATAGCTTTTTCTAAAGTATTTCCTATTGTGACCGATGAATGCTAACAGCATTATAATAATATGCAGGTATTAAAGGAAATTGTTTTTAAGTATAATAGTAATTTTGTCTTTTTTAAAATTATAATGATGTTAACAGGAATAGAATCCACACAAATTATTGGTCCAGTATTTTTAGAGATAATCGCTCCAATTTTCCCGGTTGAATTTTCTAGTTGTTGGCATGTCAAGTTTCTGTTATTGACAACAGGTGTCACCTCGGCTATTGGGCATATTATATGCAGCATGTCACAAGTACGTAAACAAATTTTTCATTGTAATTAATTAACAAAAACTTCTAGAAGAGTCATGATATTAATCTTTGCACTTTTTAGAATATCGTGATTATATATTTCAAGTTACAATGAAAGTTAGTTTTGAGTTACTACTTTTTTATAAACTTTTCTTATATTCTATAACTGCAGTCTAAACAATATGTAAATTACTATCTAATTTTTATCATAAATTGTCAGCTGTTATACTGAAACACTATAATATAAATTATTTTAAATGGAATAATTTCTGTAAATAAATAAATTAAAAAAAATTAATAAAAAAATCGGTTCGTTCGATTTATATTAGCTGATAGCTCTAATAAATTGACCTTCTAGTCTCGGCATGGATGGGTTCTGCTCTGCCCCGACCATCGATTTGCATACTATACGCAGTTATCACTGATTTACATCATTTGATTTGTATAACGAAAATGTTGGACACGAAATGCCATAAAGAACCATTCGTATAAGCTTTTACTAATACTAAATGTTATTCAGTACATGTTTGAGTTCTTGCGTATAGTTTGTAATTATTATGAGTGGCTGTTGTTCAAAACGATTGTTTTAATATATTTCAGATTTGTTCAGGTCATAATATATTATTATTCGATCGTAAGTCGCAGTTCAATATATTTCATTTAAAACTTACGTAACTAATTAATGATGATTGGATGGTTCACAATAATAATTATTGATCATCAAATAAAACTCTGAAAACATAAACTGAAATATACGTAGTACGGGATAGTAGTATATTTTGTAGGGTTTTTTCAAACGAATCATTGAATCCTGCAGACGATGCTAAACTTTAGTGCATTAAACGAAGGGATCCCTGAAAATTTGTTTTTTTCGACCTCGTGTCAGTTTGACATTTTTATTTTCTGCGAAAACGACATAAAAAAGGACGGGAAATTCAGAATTTCCAGACCTTGTGCGGCTGGTGGTCGGTTAGAGAATATTCGGTAAATAATGAATGAATAATTCTCTATTGTTATAAATGAATAATATATTATTTTATTGTTGACCTCGATCAATGTATAGGTATTGATAACGCGCGGATCGTCAATAATAAATTGCAGTACTATCAACCGCGTGCAATGTGCATCGTGTATAATCTATATGGTACGTTAATTTATGTGCATACTGCAGTGTTGGGAGGTACAACATGCATAATATGCATTGCACATTATTATATCGTATATATATTTTATTGGTCCACTATATAATATAATATATTATATTATGCGTAACGAAATTCCGTGTGGCGAATACTATTTATACGTGTACAGGGTGATCCATTAAACGTAAGACACTCAATATTTCAAAAAGTATTTAAGTTTTCGACAAATTTTGAACCACATTACACTGCTTATCTAAACTTTAAATACTTATAAACGCATAAACTACTCGTCCAAAATCCGATTTTAATGTATCAAAATACTCAGAAAAATATTTTGTTTTGGATTATAAAAATATTAAAACTGTATGTTGTAATTAAAAAAAAAACTAAAAAACTTAAAAAAAAAATAAGTTTAAAAATGTATATTTTGAAAAAATATTGTTTTGTAACGACTTGATACCGTGTTATAAAAATATTTCCAAAAATGTAAATACTTTTTGAAATATTGAGTGTCTTACGTTAGATGGATCACACTGTATAATAGCAGCCGACTCCGTACGGGGGTATATTATTATTATTATTATGCACAACGCGGGGTTCGCTAAAATATTATTTTTAAACATTTACCCGGTTTTTAAGCATTCAGGGCAGAGGTCGGCACGCGTTTCGTTTAGATTACCTACTTAGAATATTTGATTTCCACGGTAACCACTATTATTATACTATATTATTCTTGCAAAGCAACTATAAGTCGACTAATACGACTGCTGTAGTAGTCGGTCGCCGTTGCGATTGGCGGGCGCGACCGAAGAAAAAAAAGAAAGAAAATCAAAGGATAACCCATAATAATAATATGTAGATAAAGTTTTGTAAGCGAAAATAAAGGTATTGTAATCTCGTGGTGCTCGCTAATAATATAATCGTGCGGCGGAGCTTCGGGAAGACGAACCAAAAGATATTATTCATTCGCGATTTTATTTTACCGTAGCATACGATTATAACAATACTACGGTTATTACCTCGATTGAGGTTTCGACCTTTAATTGGACAGCGGTGTTATAATAATGAACAGCTCACACGCATGGTCCGGTCAGGAGGCATTTTTTTTCCTTTTTAACGATTGCATGATGTTAATATAATAACCGTATACAACCATTTATTTAGGTATCGATATTGCGTTATACGACTATACGCAGTATTTTTGTGCTAACCCGCACCACTACAAGTATAATATTATAATGTCTTATGGTTACTATAATATAGTATTATATTATCAAGGAACAAAAAACAGGTTACCTACCCATATCATTTGCATAACATTGTTTTTAAAACATTTCAAGAAATGTTGTAGAGTAAGTTTATAGTTATTCGTTCTGTATTTGATACAAATAGACAGTATGTGAAATTTAAAACGATTTTTTCTCCAATAGTTTTGATTTTGATTTTGGCCTCATAAGTCCAATTGTTCCTTGTTTTTTTAGGTTGTTTCGTGAGTTATTCCCCCTTACAAAAAAAAAAAAATAACAATGATCCTAATAACGAATATTTATTAGAACATTGCCCGAAACTCAAAAAAATCCCACTACCGATGACTCGTTTCGTCTTTATATTATAATATTTTAATAGATATTACGGACGGCGTTTTAAGAGTGTGTGTACAATACTGTGTAAAATTGAATTTTATTATTACATATTTCAAAAATGAAAAATACGCGTTATTATTCTGCGTGCGCACTAGTGCGTGTGGAAAAAATAATCAAATAACCCTACTACCGTGATTTTTATTTTTATTATTATTGGAAGTGCGGCCGCTCGGCAGAATCTCATTCATATTATTACGCCCAAGCCCGCCAAGTCACTGCAGGATTACGCAAAACAAAAAATACGTTTTCGATCTCAAATTTAAACCGCACAAAATTGACACGTCTCTATGAAGAGTGCCTACGTATATGTTACCTATATTATATCGATTTTTTGGAAAAACAATTGTCTACGGTACAATGTATTATGTTACCGCACACGAGCAATTATTATTGCAACGACAAAATAGACATTAACAAAATATTAATATATTTTATTCGAGTATCAATATTATTTTGAATTTCTGCTCAAAAAAGTTTATTATATATCATAACATATATTCATACGATAATAATATTAAAACAAAAACAATAATGGAGTTTTATACGTCATTATATTATTATTCAAAATGAATAGTTAATTCGTGTATTATTGAACCCTTAATATTGTTTTATCCGGCTGTGTCGATTCTTATATAGTATTCTGGTAGTATAAGCATTAAAAACTCAGCTTGATATATTTTAAATTATTATAATTTATATTAGATTATTATATTAGATTTTGTATCCGTTTCGTAATATGCTCATAAATGCAGGTTAAGTGATAATATTTGAAAACAGTCAGCAGACGAAGCACCGGACGGATGCTTTTCATTAGCTCGACGACCTGTCACTTCAATAATTTATATTTGATTTGTTCCTACTGATAAAACCGTCGACTGACTTACTTATTAAAATAACTTATTAAATTTACAGTGACAAATATAAAAAAAATAGTGTACTAATCATTTTGATTTTACTCGTGTATTCTAATACTAATTTTAAGACTCAAACCCACGTTATGGATGCTCCAGAACATTGAAAAGTTTACGAGTAACAGTGTAACACAATACATTAGATATTGTTTACTTTTACAGTTTGAAGTTTTGATAGAAATACTCATACGAAATAAAACTATATTTTTAATAAGTTATTAAAATAGTCAATTTATATGCATATTCATATATTATTAGGTACCTCACCTGATTTGTCCCCGTGCTTTAATTATTTTAGAAATCGACCAGTTCCAATATTCCTTTTTATCCTTCCCTAAAGTTGTATTTTGAGTTAAGATAAACCAAATGGAAAATACCACTATAGTCACTACATAATATAATTCTTTAAATTATAATACTATTGTTAGGCTATAGAGCTCTAAATAAATTATTAAAACGATTGAAAACCGTATTTTAAAACTGAAATAACTAGAAAATATTATATACCTAACCTATATGAATGTTATTTGTAATTTATTTCGTAAAACGTGCACCCTAGCCTAATAACCAAAGTGTCCAAAGTTGTTAAAACCAATAATAATAATAAATAAAAATGAATAATAATTTGAAATAATCTACGATTGCACGATATGATGACAAAAACAGTTGGTATGTATAAAAATATTAATTCTAGTCTATAATATCTATTATTCATGGCATATTCCGATGGTAATGGATTCAATATTTTACTGTTGACAATGTTACTGTAATAAATTCTCGCGTTCTATTGTTTTGGTCAAAGTTTGGAGTCTTGTTGAAATAATAATACATCAAGATGTGTACATATATAGCAGTTAAATATTTTACAAAAGTTATATCGTCAGTAACCACGATGGTATGCGGTTCAAATTGTTTTAACGTTTCTCGTAAGTCACGACGGTATTTAATAAAACTATCGATTAGCTTGTATATGTTTATAGTAAATATGTATAATATACTATAAATACCATACAAATACGTATTATATTCTAACCGCAGACTTCTTGTAGAAACAATTTAACGAGCTAATGGGAAACAATAGCAGATTCTTGATTGATCGACCGGAATAATCGATAACTATTATACGCTCTGACGTTCTGTTAGTATATTATTTCGAATTTTCAATGATTGAAAAGTTTAAACGTAGCCGTAACGAGATGCTGGTACCTATTGTACTCTAAACGGATATATTGTTACACGATATACAATGTTTTAATCGAAACGAGAAAAAAACCGAGGTAAATAAATCGGTGCAGGACTTGTTATGGGGGTAGGCGGGATATCAGAAAACGCTTTTTTCAAATCGCGTAAAAAAAAAATTGTATCTTGTTCCAGTCGTTTGTTCGAGGGTGCAAAATTATAATTTACAAGTGCCTTGTAGGCCACTCTACATCACAGGACGGATAGACATATTATCCTACCACCAGCATTTCATACGATGCTGCAGTATGCAGGTAATTTAAAGGTCTCGAAATGACGTGAATCGACGCTTAAATTTAAAACGTTTATGTTCTCCACTCAGCAAAAAAACGTTCAATGCTTTTTTAATCATTATTTTTAGGTGCAACGTCTTGCTTAGAATTAACGGTTAAATTGATTTATAAGATAATGATTTTTTCTTTAAAACAAAACCGATTTTAAAAATCATTATCCATAATATTTAAAGATACCGTATTTATATCTATTTATATCTTAATATTAAAAACAAAATATATGTCCAGTGTTTGATTTATGCATACAATTTACTCAAGACTAATAAAAATATCTTAAATGTAATGAAACCAGAAACAATAATGTCCTGTGCTCAATGATATTTAATCATTATTTTGATGTACAACGTTTTGCTTAAAATGAATGCTGATTTGACTTAAAATAATGATTTTGTAAATAAAAACCATACTAAAAACACTTTTTGAAATTCTATCGAAAGAAATTGTTTTAAAAATATGAAAATTAACACACAAATATCAATCATTGACGCAGGTATAAGTTTTTATCTCATTAATTTAAATGTTGAGTCATCTAGGCCACCTTATCTTTAAGCCACTGGTACGCGTATACTATAATACAATAAATTGCAAATGTTAAGTCGCATTATGTATGCATTTTAATAATGAAATTGCTATAATGAATTAATATGTTTGTGATAATATGCAATATTAAAGTTCAGATCATGACCACGATGGCTATTTACGAAGATCTTCCTTACATAATATTGTATCTTTCATAGTTTCATGCAATCGCTGGTTTAGAATACGCTCGCGTACTAACAACCTTCGGCGGCGACGAACTACGCTCGAATATTACAATATGTATAGTAAAAACAGTAATAATTTAAACGACAAAAATAATGAGGAAAATCAAAAATGTAGTGCGACGTGGTGGAATGAACCACGCAGTAATGTGATGCACATTTTCAAAATAAATTATCTTCTACTCGTCGCGTTTCCTCCGATCGACTGGAAACGACGAAATGTAGCAAATGCACGATATATTATGAATAATATTATTATGTGATATAAACGTACACACACACTCGACTTGTCAATAACTCAGGTAATTAACACGACTTTTCAAACATGTGCTGTACTTTTTGTTATACTTATAACGTATATGTTATTGAGTTTGGGTGATACTTTAAGTTTTTAACGATCAATAAACGAACATTAGTTTATAAAATATGTATTGAAATCGAAAAACATGGCTGTAATTTGCTAAACGGTTACAATATAATATCGTTATGATAACAGATATTATGACGTACAATGTCGACATAACCAAGGGTAAGTATTGTAATCAAGCTGGAATAAAGCTGCACTTTTGTCCGCTTCGAGTTTTGTATCGCCAGAGGTAACAAACACCATACGTATTATCAAATAATATGTAACCATATTATAATAATATATAGATGATATTGACCGCTAAACAATAATAACTGTGTTTTTGTTTTTATCCAACAAAATAATAAAAATAATTTAAACACGTGGTAAAACGTTTGTGATCCGTCGTATAACTCATCGACAAAAATGTCTACACGGAGACTGCAGGAGTCACATTATTCATAGATATTGTATACCTCATAAAAAAAAAAATATATATATATATTATTATCACTGCGAGTGACTCGCATTATATTATACCGCGGTAATCCGTCCTATATTTCAAAGCGCATTATTAGCGTTATTTATTATAAGCGTTTTTCGATAATATTATAACGATCGTCGTGTGGAACTTTTTGTAGAAAACCAATACCGTGAGTATAGTTGCACTTCAAGGTCTTATAATACATTTAATTTTTATCTTTTATCTCCCTTGTTCGGCGACGGGTAAAAGGAAAATCTGTACAAATAATTAACAAGACGTATAATATATATATATATATATAGGTATCATGTCCACGTCGAAGAGACTTCAAATGGTGTATTTTCGCGTTTGCCGGCACTTCGTCGATTGTCCGTCAATATTACGCAAAGCAATCGGACACGGTTTGTTCTTTTATTGCTAAAAAGCGTTCGTCGGTGCTCGTAGACTCGAACTGCGTATATAGCGAAATCGATCTGAACTGTGAACAGTGTGTTGCTTTTGTTTGTCAAATACGTTTGTAAGAGTTTTTAAATTAAATTTGCTTTTATATCACAGCAGCTGTTGAGCTGCGTGCGCCTTAAACGTACAGCTTTATAATGCACGAGTGTGTTTACGGCACACTAAACACTACTAATAATAATTAGTATTAGTTACACCGAAACAGTACCTATACGGAATTAATTAAAATTTGTTTTACACGTCGCGTTATAACTAATTTCCTGTTAATAAAATATATTATAATAAAGTAGCACTTCGATTTCGTAGACTATACACAATGGTTATTCTATATTAACATAATATTATTATTATCGGATAGTATTTATACGAAACGCGTCCATGCCGTAGTATAAGAACAACTACAAAAATGGTATTTAAGTAAAATAATCTTAAACGGATTAAAAACGACATATTTGAAATACATTTGGGAAATCGCGTAGGATCAAAGTATTTGTACAAAATTCAAATCGCACACATTTATGATATAAATAAAAATATGCCTAATTTTACAAGCCAAGTATATTCTTTGAAATAAATTACGTCGACTGACGGGGAAAAAAATACTTAATCCTTATCATATCGTATTTGTATATATTATAATTTAAATATTTTCATTGTTGCTATAGGGGTGGAAAAATACTACTGCTTGCGGGAGGAGTAGTCTGTACATTTACAATCAATAGTTAAAATGATTGAAACAAATAGGTACGTCATTATAGAAGGACAACATATTTTATCTTAATTATTTAGTTTTTTATAATATTGGGAGTTTGAATTAATATAATTATACCTATGAATATAACGTAAAATGGCGCCTATATTTAATGTAGCAGTTCAATGCACAAATACGTATACGTAAAATAATTATTAAAAACTTTTTTGTTTTTTTTGGATCATAAAATATGTAGGTATTTACTGTCGAGATATAATATTAAAAACAAATATATCATTTTCCCTAAAAAACTTGACTTTAAATGTAAAAATATAGAAAAGTATTAAAATTTATAAAAAAAATTGATATACGGCAATGATAAAATCGTTTTAAATTCCTGTTACAACCAGACGCATTGGAGCCGAACATCTTTGCTATCGTGTACCCGAATACAGTTCCGTAACCATTTTGTGAGCATATTCGAGAGAATACCCGAGATGACACGATTGTGTCTGGACTTTTTGTGCGAAAAGTTTTTTTTCAAACCGTCTTTTTTGTTCTGGATTTGTACTCCTGTCCCTAGATTTTCACACTGCACGTGACAGATTTATCGCAAACACTCAACGCAAATGTTTAACGTTGGAACGAAATAGTTCAATCCGAGTTTATTCTGAATTTGAAGTCTGCGCCGTGTGTCGAATAATGTGTGTATAATCATTTTTTTGCTCTATACAGTATATTATTTTAGAAGTAGATTATCGTAATATAATATATACTTTGTTGTTTTAAGTTTTATATATACATAATATACTTCATAATATTATGCATATTTATAAATGTTTATTATCTTCAAATTTTATAATACCCGTTTCAGAGTTTAAAATCATAATATATATACATATTATAATTTATTTAGTAACTCGTATATTATGATCGCAGCCACGTTTTCTTTTTTTAAATAAATAACGAATTAAAATATTATACGATACACGTGCCTACCGTAATATACTTTGGCTGATAATGTTACATAGTATAAAACACAGCTTATAGCAGGCGTATGTCATTGTATACATATTGCACTCAGTCGTAGGAATAAAATAAACCGCATCGATAAAATCTATAAAATCTATTATAATAATCGTTGGGCCTGCCAGACAGCAGACGTCTGCCGAACTAGTCTAGTTTCATCGCTTGCTCCGTGTATTGCTGCTGCCAGCAGGTCATCGGTAAAGTAAAATAATTTATATTACATTTATTTTATTTTTAAATATTATACTGTACTCGCTATAACTAATAATGTCTTGTCTAATATCCAAATCCTCTCACACACACACACCCCCTCGTTTGACAATTCAATCTATCACTATAAGCATATACACGCAATATTACATTCCCGTATACCAGCAGTGATATAGACTACAATTTAATTGTTACCACTTAATAATATATTATTGTGCTGGCCGGGAGCATACGATATTAATACGAGCACCGACTCAGTTTCTTTACCCACTAACACTTGGGTTTTAAAAATATGGAGGACTAGCTGGGTGTGTAATGGTCGTGTAATAGCTCGAGCAGTAGTGGAGGTCAAGATTGTCGGGGGAAATTATTGTCGGCTATGTACGTATAGTGATTGTTGCGAAATATGACGTGTATTTGTGAACAAGTGTGTATGCGTGTAGGTGTGTTTACAATATTAAAACTAGTGTAAAAAATAGTAACACGGTTTCTGGTAGGTGACTTGAGTCGCTGTATAATAAAACGATTTGTATGATACACAATATATTATATAAATCACTGCGACATACAAAATTTGTCCTATGTTAACAGATAAGTGGCCCTTCTGGCCTAACAGAATAAAAACAATATATAATATCAAATAACACGCGGCAAGCTATTTGAGCCGCTAAAGAATTTAATAAGTGGCCCAACAATATATACATAATACAAATCAGCTATTGGAGCTGTAATATAACACTATAACAATACTATGTGACATTGTGGCCCTCTTAGGTAAAAAAAGTATTATACATAAATGTTCGGAAATATAATAAAAATACGGCGCCCTCCTGGCAAAACTACTATAAATGTATGGTATATAATATTTTAATGATAACGATATGGCCCTTTTGGCTCGACAAAATATAAAATAATAACTCATTTGCTACATGACAATATAATATAATAATCGTAAAAATAATATGCGGCCCTTCCGGCACGACAAAATAATAATAAAATAAACAAACGGCCCTTATGGCCCAACAATATAATATGTATAAGTATAACTTATCATTCTGGCTCGACAATATAATATAAATACAATAATAATATATAATAACAAAACTCACAGTTTGTGGAGAGCAGACTGGCCACAAGCTGGTCCTGTAGCTATATAATAATAAATAAGTAATAAAAACGCACAAAACAGGTGATCGCGGTGTATAGTTAAACGGCGATTTGCTCAAGTACGAATGCGGTACAGATATGCGATGACGATTTGCGCACACGAATCAAGAGGATACAATGATAATATAGCGACGATTAACACAGGCTCAAACAATATAATATAATATAGTAAATGGCACTTGTGGCTCTCACAGCCCTCCACAGTGTTGAGACTTATCTAGATATTTCATCTAGATGATATTTATTTATATTCTATCTTATCTAGATGAAAATGTGATAGGTATCTGTGTGTTATCTAAGATAAAAAAAAATCGTTATCTTTTAGTAATTATCTAGATAATTTAAATAAGCCAAAAAAAAATTTTTAAACGCCCTGTATGCATGCAAGTTAATATTATGCTCTATGGAGTCCATTTTGTAAATGTCAAATAGCCGTAATGTAAAATATAATAAAAACAGGATCAACGAAAATATAATCTACGAACGTCATAACTCATAATATAGAACTATCGAGCTTATAACAGGAAAAAAATTAATAACCACTCGACAAATAGTCATTATTTATATTATATGCTATAAAAATCTTTATTCCTAATCTTAAAATTTTAATCAATGGTAGATATTATATTAATTTCAAATAGTTAAATATAAATTTAACTGTTGGTTAAATGAAATTATTTTAAATATTTAAATTTTCATCTTTTTTTTATCTAGATAAATTTTGTTTGTATTTTATATTATCTGAGATAATTAAAATACCTGTTAACTTATCTTAATCTAGATAATCTTAGAGCAATAATCTGTTATGTATATCTAGACAATTTTTTACCTATCTGGTCTCAACAGTCAACACTGAGTCATAGGTAAAAAATATGATATAACGACACTACAAAAAATATAGACAACACTTTTACAATTTTAGCATAGTACAAGAGAATATAATAATATAATAGTAATTTGACACACGCCGGTCTTTATACAACGACGTACGGTGAAAGACAAAAATCACGGCGGCCGTATTAAATATAATACTCGTGTAGCCAGCCGAGCCGGCGGCGTGCGATAACGCGCTGTAAATCTAAACAATATAAATAAACATAAATACATAATTACATAAATAAATATATATAAACTAATATTATAAGTATAATACTCACTGAAGACTGAACACATTTAAATACATACAAAAATAAAACAATAATATTAAAAACAAACAATTGTGTGTGTGTTTGTGTGACCAGCTGTTGACCTCAGCCGTGACCAATATATCTTAAACTATTAATTACAATATATTAATTATTGCGTTGAGGCGGCAACAATTATATGATAGGACATAGGATATTCAAATTTTCCAATTTCCTTAATTTTTCTTTCCGTAAGAACATTGTACTAAGCATTATAAAGCTTATAAAAAATATGAAGAAAATCGGTATAGGCATTTTCAAGTTATGGCTTGACCAAGAGAAATAGGTATTAATTTTTTATATAGATTTGATCGTGTCGGTTAAATTATTTCAAAGTCAAGTTTTTGAAAAAGTTTTATTTACAATTACAAGGTAACTTAATAGCGGGTACGGTATGGATACAAAAAACGTGGTATTTCATCCTAAAGGTCCCGAATTATTGAAGAGAACCTCGGACGAGAAATCCGAAGGATATCACTGTAGTACGTCTTGATCAGTATTATCCTCTGAAGGCCGGTGACGGGGCTTGAGAACCACCGATTTTAGCAAACAAGACGAAGATTATGATATGAGGCCGTCACAATAGAAGAATTGGTTGTCTCGTGCCGTTATATTATGTCTGTCTCGTGATCGGTGGTATACTAATAGATTGATTTCCGAGCTTAAAGTTATAGGAGTAAGTTTATATATTACGACGACGGCGACGTGGAGTTCCACGCGTTATCTAATTTATACGAAAAGTTTATTTAAATGCACCGCTAGATCTCTCGTTCACATGATATTGTTATTTTATTTTTAAAGACAGTTCGAACCCTCCTATGGTATTATTTTACCCGTTAAAAACGGCTGTGAATAATATGAAATAACGACGTCAAAGGAATGCGCCGATATATTATAGCTTGCATGCGCGGAGTATGCGTACAAATTTCGTCAGACAAATCGTACAAATATCGAAAACGTAGGTCCTAGTCCGATTATGTAAATGTGCTATTCTCTGCGGTTGATATTATAATATAAACAAACAGCAGTATTCTACTGTAGAATTTTTTTTCAAAGTGCGACAACAACATAATAATAGTATACAAAAGTAATAAATAATAGGTCTATGATATTGTATACAACAATGCGTATGTGTACCAGAATCCGAAATATATAAAACAGAATCAGAGCTTAGTGATTTTAATCTTACAAATCTATAGATGCGTATACCGATGAGTATTGATTTTTTTTTTCAGCGACTCGTCAATACGCGCACGAAATTTCGAAACAAATTGTTTTCGTCGTACAAGATTTGTCGAACGTTCTATACGTTTTTATGCGTCGTAAAACGAAAATAAATTTATAAAACGCACGTCGTGTATTGCTAAATAACGTTTCATTGGGATTTATTCGTAATGCGTATTATTATCGTCCATCTCATTCTTTTTAAAGGGTCAAACAGTGCTCTGCACGGTCCGTTATTTTAGATACCAGACCGGACTTCAAATGTTAAAAGGGGACCGAAGTCGGACCGGATTGAATAATGATTTGACCATGTGAACCAAACCGAACCGTTTGCTGTTGTTTAGCATATTGAGAAGACCGGACCAGACCATTACATTTTTGAACAATTAACAGACCAAACTGAACAGATTTTAATTGAAGTAAGACCAAACCGGACCACAGTAAATTTTATTTTTAAATATTAGACCGAGTTGGACTGATATTATTTGATATAAAGACCAAACTGGACCAAAACAAAATTTTTGTAAAATAGTTATTTATATTATATTTATACGATTCTATAGATATATAATATAATAGTTCGTGGAATTGACAATTATACATATTACATAACGTCAAAATACGATTTTATATTTATAGGTACCCGGGTATCCCTATTTCAATTATATGTTGTTGTTATACAAGTTCACGTCAGTCTAGACTGTAATTATTATTTATTCTTGGAAAAACAGAAAGAGATAAAATGCTATTAGTGTCGGAAATTTAACATTTTATAAAATGTATAATATTATTATGTAATATGTATAATTCTTTCTAAATATAAAATCGTATACGGCGGAACCGGGACCGAAGACCGGACCAATACCGGAACCGGTCTTGAACCTGGACCAGGACCGAGTTGAAAGTAAATATGAATATTTTATTCGAACCGAACTGAACTGTAACACAAAATATTTCTGTTGAGACTAGGCCGAATTAGTTTTTAAATTTCTAAAACTAGACCGAACCAAACTATTACTTAATTTTATTTCATTAGGACTGGACCAAACCAGACCGTGGTCTGGTCCGGTCCGGACCGGACTGATTAAGACCGGACCATGCAGAGCACTAGGTCAAAGTCAGCCTCAGGTCAACGCCATTCTAAAAATGCAGCTGTTGTATTTGTTTTCGGAAATTCACGTTTCAGTCAGTGAATTTTTCTCTATTCTCGTGTTTCCATTGTACAAACTATTTAAAGAGCCGTTAAAAGTAATAATTAAACATATTGTTGTGAATTAGTTTTTTGTCTGGTTTTTTTTTTTTGTTATAATATTATATTAGGGCGAAGATTATACAATCATAATATTGATATTGCATTTTTTTACTCGTTGACCGTTGTAGGACAGAATATGCACTATGACAAAAATGCTTGACGAATAATATTCTTCACTAGTGGTTGCTATGGCCTGTATAATAGTATACGTGTACAACTGTTCATAATTATTATTTTATTATGAAGGATCTCATAGATATTTTCATAATGTGCAATAATAAATTGGTGACACGGCGTTAAAGATAGGCAATTCAGCTACACCAACGTCAAGGTTCGATTTTCATTATATAATATCATATTATTATTATTATTATTATTATTATTATTCTCATATATTACTAATTTATTTTAATTTGTAAAATTGCGAGATCACATGTATTGTTTTGATACAAAATAGTAAATAATAACTCGTCACTTGTGTCAGTAAGTTATTGGTACCGTTAACAAAAAATCATAATTTTGTGTCCAACATGTAAGCATTAAGGTGAAATTTATGAGTACCTCCGTGTTATTTTTATCTGTTTGCAAAAGAATATCTTTAATTTCTTTGGTAAAATCGCTTGGTGAACAATTATTTACTCTCATGTGATACATTATATTTCGAAGCTTAATGTTATCAATTGTTATTTTAAACCGTTTTAATAATAGGAAAGTTACAAATTGTTTGCATATAATTTTATTATAAATTTCAATTAAAACTCGCAATAAATTATTATCATAGGACACAGGTCACCAGATTTATAGTTGAGACTCACGTCCAGTAGTCCATCATAATAATATATGAAAAGAATATCCATTTTTCAAATTTATTTTTACATGCATATACCCTATACGGAATAACTATAAAAGCCAATTTGTTTTCGAATGATTTGTTGTTTTACATTTAAGTTTCTAAAACGAACGTAACATCTTTTATAGTTTTTGATTTATGCATTTTACAATGATATGTTATTTCTTTGTGGCTAGATTACAATAGCCTTAAGAATAAAAAAAAACGTTCTCCACATAATGTTTCATGTGAATTACGTATTATCGATATAAATACAAATTATATAGGAACGCATTAATAATATATACCTATTAGAATTGTGAGATTTGTAGTTAAATGTTCATTATTTGGTCACGAAATTCTCGTATTTGATATTTAGTTAGTAAAAGAAATATCAATAACTCGCAATCGGAGTAAGCAGGCAAGTACATGGAATCAGAATCGTATTTAAAAACGTGTACCATAATATTATGTAATAAGTCGTTTATTTTTTCGTATATATTTTCAATATATTATTTTTAACGATTTACCGTTATAATAACAATTATGACAAAAGTGATCGATGATAATATAAATGATATTCTATATATTATTTTAATCGTCTCGTTACACGCAGACGTACTGCTGAAGAGCAGCTGGTATCTACATTTTTATTATCACTCGCAATAACGACGCGGCTGTCGATCGATAAAAAAATTTTACTTTGTACGTTTGGAAATATTATATCCGTTTGTACCGTGACGCGTGTAATACCCGTGTGCGTATTTAAACAAAACTTTTTTTTTGTTTTCGTATTCTCGAACCGTACCCGAACCCAAAATATATAGTCATCGCGAGGTATCTCCTGCGAAATTCCTTTTTGCGCTCACTTCGAGACCGGTGCAAACCGATCCGCACGCGAAGTTTTCAATGATTGTATTACACACACACACACACACACAAACTATTTGTACGATAATATGTACGAGTGTCTGCGCAGGCAGCGTGTACTGTGTGTATATTTTGTATATATATTTTTTTTTTTTTGCAAACACACACATAGTACGTGTTACTACGGTTTTTAGTGTTGTGGAAAACTTGTTCTCGTTTTAGTCATTCGTCTCACGCGCGCGGCAGAGCTTGTAGAACATAATAATAATATACGCATACACCGCGGACACGATTTTAATATAATATACACAGCGCACTCGAAATCTCGCGCACAGATCTATTTATCGTTTACGCGGTCCGACTTTAATGCAGCGTTAAACCTCCTCCATCGTCGTCGTCGTCGTCGTCAAAAACCTCGACAAAGGGCTGGCTATCTCTTTCATAATTTATATACTTCCAGGTTCGCGAGCAGCCCGTGTTAATATTTTAACTTTTAACCGATACGATAAAATTATAATAATAATAATAATAATAATTGCAAACAATGTACAATAATATAGCCATATAGGTATATAATAGTTTAAAAAAACATTGTTTTTATAAGAGCTATACCATATTATTTTGTTGTGCCGGCAGGGCTGCAAATTATTTTTATGACTATTATATTTTCATGTAGCTCAAATAGTGAATGAACTATTATTTTATATTTTGTTGATCCAAAAGCACCATATTGTTAAATTATTATAATAGCTGCGACGAATTTCGAAATAGCGAATAGTTCAATACAATATGTTCAATTCAATTCAATATTATGCGATATTATCAGCTACAAATGTAACAATATACAGTATGTAACAATATATAATATGTTATTTATGTTATTTGTTAATTTTCAAAACAAAAAACTCCAAAAATATCTACAATAATAGACAAATTATATACTACGTTTAAGGACTTTTGCTACCTGCTATTCGCGTATGCGCGTGTTACGCTTTTATACTACCTAATTAGTAATTACTAATTGTACCGAGTAATTTATTTTAGTTTTCGTCATAAAAATTCAACGCTCGGCTCGAATATATTTATCTACATAAACATTTTTTAGAATGAAATAGTATTTTTTATAAAATACTCGATATCTCGTGTACATCCTTAATATTTCCACCCTTACCTTCAAAACACATACGGATCTACTCAGCTCACTCTGTGATACTATTTTAACTTCCCGATAGTACTGCTTTGGTTTGTGCTTAATTCTACGAAAATGTCTGTGTCTCCTCCTTTCTAATTTTAACCCATTGTTGGTACACATAATAATATGTTACACGACGCGATTGCTACGCACTGTGAGCTCCGTTGATAATTGCTCATACAAATTTGAACATCAAATCATACTTAGAAATATGCATATTTTTACACGCTTTACTAAAAATTATAATATATTTTTATGTGCTATTCACGGTGTATCAAACAAAAATGAAAAACTGACAGTGTATTAATTTTCTAAAATATACTCGTCGTGTGCTTCATACATCGGATTCCCTACTTTGTCAAACCACAACTATTCGGGAACGACAATTATAAGTATTTCACTATAATGTGCTAAGTATTGCTGCTGTTAGTAGCCTTATGAGTTTTTTTTCGTAAATATTTTCAAAAGTGTTATTTTATTAATATTAATAGCATCAGATGAATTCGATAACATTTATACGACCGACGCTTCGAAGTTTGATTTGTGTGCGCCGCGCCGCACATACAAAATAAATTTCGATCCGAGATGGGACTGTTAGTCGATGTGGTATTGCAAGGTATATACTTATTTTATATACCCTGTATAACTATACATTTTATCTGTATATAGTCAACACTAAATAATTTATTGTTGGTATATTTGTAAATTAAGTAAATTATTATAAAACATGATGGTAATACAGCACGAATATTTTTTAGAAAACCCGAAATTTCAGCGGCTTGTACTGGAATTAATGTAGACCTAATAAAACGATGTGGGAACATACTATTAGCCATGGCGAGTGGACATGCAATCAATGTTGACTACTTTGAAGAGTATTGTTTAATAACAGCTAAAATGTTTCTGTCATTGTACCCATGGTATTACATGCCTGCGAGTGTACACAAAGTGTTATTACATGGTGCAGCCGTTATACGATTTGCTCCTCTTCCAATAGGTATATTTTGTATGATGAACCATATTGTTAAAATATTATATTATTTTACTAAAATGTAATATATTTAAGGTAAACTATCGGAAGAAGCACAAGAAAGCCGAAATAAAGAATACAAGGTGTATAGAGAGCATCGTACTCGAAAAAATTCTAGAATAAATACGAATGAAGATTTAATGAATACTTTATTATTTACATCCGATCCATATATTTCATCCTTGCGGAATACTTTCCCAAAATATGCACAAGAATTTTCAGAGGACATTAAAAAACTTTTAAGACCGATAGAATCAAATGAAGCTAATGAAACTAATGAAGATATTATGATTGATTTAAATCAATCATTAACAGACATTAATTTGTCTGATTAAAGTTTTTATATGTGTTATTTCTACTAAAATGATGTACATTTTATACATTTTATATAGGTATAACATTTGTAATTGTGCAGCAAATAAAGTGGATCAATTACATAAAATAAAAAAAAAAATTATTTTTTGATAAAAAGTGAGTACCTACCCACTTATTTATTTTGGAAAATTAGACGTGTACATTACAAAAGCAATTTGGCGCAAAATTTTTTTTTTTAAATTTATTGCTGACAATTTTTTCTACAAAACGTATGTATTCATAAGTCCGTAAAATTGCGTAATTTTTAGTAATGTTCTTCAATAACCGAAAAAAACACTGAAAAACGTGTGTTTTTGTATTCAATTTTGCATTACTCATGATAGAAATGAAAAAAAAAAATTTCTTTCACAATTATATTAAGGACAACATAATATATGTGAATTAGAAAAAAAAATTTTTAAATATTCATTTAGAGTGAAAAAAAATGATTACCATTTATAGCGTAAAAGTTGAAAATATTTGTTAAAAATCTTTATTATATTTCAAATCAAACGGTTGTATCATATTTAATAATCAAGTGATTGACCTCATATTTTTAATTTGCCCTGAAAATACTGTAATAAAAATATTTGAATACCAAAATTTAGCGTTTTTCACTTTTTAAAAATAGCACTTTTGGCCAGCTAAAAATGGGTTTCAGACCACTGTGCGCCGGTGCAATTATACATATTTACACTTATTACATAATAATTAATAGTGAATAAAAATAAATCCTTTCTTTTTGGAGGCATGCTCTAAAAAACAATCATTTACTACAAATTGGTTTTTTGGGACCTGACTAACTTTATATTTTACTAAAAAATTAAGCTCTTTCATATAACCGAGTGTCACAGATTATTCAAGTTTTTTCAATCATTGAAATTGGATTCTATCGTCTCTGGGTCAATAACAAACGTTTAAATCACGTTGACTATAATATTGTAATAAATTATTATATTTTAGTTGTAAGCTTGTTTTAGGTACCGAAAAATATAGGCCGTTAGACTATACTACGAGTAAGTCGAGGTTTATAAGTTAATACGATGCTCTGAAGAAAATGTTTCTCATTAGAATTTTCTCGAAATCCTTACCGCGACTATTACTATACTCAATTCCTTCGTATTGTAATGATTTCTCTTATTACTTTGCTTGCGTATACTAGTTCTTGAAAACCTATAAACTGGGGATTATTAGGTTTGTTACGTCGTCTATCATAATGTTACGGTGTGTCCTATATCTTTTGTAACGCTGTATTTATAATATTAGGGTTTAAAATTTCATGAAAAGTTTTTTTCGAGATACACTGTATAATTAGGGTGAGAGAAGAACACGTTTAAAATAACCTATAGGTACGTCAATATTGTACGAACACACAAATTATTTATTATAAGAACTAGTGCAGTAGTGTCCTTGGCTTTCCGAAGATGGCCTAGACCGGCCAGACCTAATCAGTAATCACTAATCAATAATCATATACTTATTACTTAGGTGCCGATACAATTGTGAATTATCTATTATCTATTAATTTATTATCATTTTATTACTTCACATTACAACACAATTTCTCTGTTATGTATTTTTTTTTCTCAAAAAGTTCAAAATAATATTATTCGTCTTCAAACAAATACAGATCTGAAATAATACAATAGTACTTCATTTATCACTAAGTACTTTAGGTTTTTAGGTTTTTTTTACAAAATAAGATATGAGTAATAACTAATAAATAATAATTAATATATAGTAATATCATCTACGTTCCTACTGCATATTATTAAAAAAAAAATATGTTTCAATATTCCATTAAAATATTTCAAATTTAAAACCCTATTCTATATTATGTATTTCGTATAGGTACATATTATATTATTATCCATGACATTTACACAAAATGTTTCAAACTCGACTAGATTTTTTTTTTTTTGTTTCGCACGATGACTGTGTTTTTAATGTGTTTCTGTGCTCAGGTTTTTATATTAGCGCATTTTAATTTTTTTTAACGATAGTTCTACGTGCTTCTTAGAACTTCGCCACTATTTAATTTGTTTTAATGGCGACAATAGTGCAGCCGTGCAGGTGTGATGTGAATCGTTTCCGGCAATATATTACGCTAGGTAGTAATAAAAGGACACCGCACGCGTACAACGTACAACGAGGGACTCTATGATACACTTTTCAGGAATTATAATGGTTTCTGGAACCTTTTTAGAAATTTTTTAAAATATAAACATTATTAGAATATTTAAACGTTATTATGGAACATTCTGAGTACAAGATAATTTCCCAGTGCTGTCCAGGAAGAGTCACATGGTTTTATTATTTGGAATCTGCGATGTTAAAAATGTAAGTCATTTTCAGCTAATTTTCTTTATGACTTCCATGTTATTTTGCGTGGACAGCCAAAAACTCTGCACGTCTGTCGAATAATAATGTAAATATTGCGCTTCTGCCAATCTGTCCGATTACAACTGTCTGTTTGATCGATCATCACAAGGAAACATCATGTTAAATTTAAATATATTTATATAAATTGTATAAATTTTAATAAATCGATGAGACTAATTGGATATATTATGACGTATACTGTATAATATTTAATCTAATAAATACAATAATATTTGATTCTATTATAGTACATAGGAAATTCGTATTTCAGTAACCACGAAAGAAGAAGAGTTATCATTAATTTCTTGTATACAGAGAGTATTCAATTATTTTCTCTTAATAAAAATTTAGTATATACATATTGAAGGATTCTTTTTAAATTAATTAACGTAATTGTGTATTAGGCATTTACATTTTAAATCACAGTGCAAGAAAAAAAATAATCAAATCTACAAAAATTAGTTACTGTTTATTTTAAACTACTTCATTTTTACATAGAATCCGTGCATAATACATTCATTAAGAAATGTATATATAATTGTTAAAGTCAGGTAAAGTGAATAAATGTATATAAGATTAAAAAAAAAACCGTTTAACATAATAAGGCATTAAAAAAAAAAAAAAATGATTGGATTCTGAATAAATTACTATTTTGTGTCTCGTGTAAAATTAAGTTAACTATAACCAAGTGAATACAATTAGATTATACTGCTGGTAAGATAAAAAAAAAAACTGTGTGGTTAGAAATATAGTGAACATTTCTGACAAAATATGTTTATTTTCATATATTATAAATATTATTAGTCTGTGGTGAGCGCGATATGTGTTACTAACATTTTCTTTAACGAATATTTTAAAAGTGTTTGCAGCAAACACACGTTGTTAATATATGTTCCAATTGATTCAACTTTTTTTGTAATTAATATTTTTGAAATACGATTATGAAAACTTATTACTTCATTTAAGAGCCACATTTATCTTTATTTAAGTTTAAATTATGGTCTCTTTTGGTTTACCTAAACATGAAATAAAAATAAATTGTCGCTTTGTATTTAATAAAAATCTAATACGGCCAATTTATAAGTAATTAATAATTTGAAATAGTATTTCACAACTCAAATTATTGAGTGTTCCATTAAAAAAAATAAGACATTCAAAGTTATTTATATAAGTGCTAACAATTTCAGCTGTCGACGCTGTCAAAAGCTGTAAAAAATTCAAACACAACAAATGATACAAATATAGATGATCAGCCAGCCAAGGAATTTTTATATATTTTTTATTTTTAAGACTTTAAGTAGTTTTTCTTATCATGTAATATAAAAAAAGTTTTACAAAATTACCTTTTCTCTCATATTTGAGTATATTGATGCCATTTTGTATTATTTTAACTATATATCTACCTACTTATATTTAATTATTAAAAAAATTGCAGTTTGTAAAAATTACCACAAAATATTAAAATATGTTGTTTGCAGTTTTTAAATTTGATTTGTTATTTTAAAAATAAAATTTTAAAAACCATTCTATTTCTACAGAGAAAGTAAAAAAAAATATTTTTCTTTTGTTAAAATATAGAAGATGTACAATCTATAGGTATCTACAATAAGAAAATATAAATAATATAGTGAGTATAATAATATAATATAAACTATAATTTAATGTGGAAACTTAATATTGAATTAATTATGCTCGGACGTTAAATAGAATACATTAATGTGTCGTTTTAAATATCAAAGCGAGTGAAATAGGAAACTCAGACAGAAAGTGGGAATAACAAGACAATATACTAATTATTAGCTCAGAATAATATGTCACACTCTGAATGGGAGTGAGTTGCTTATTCGGTTTACGTATTTAACGAATATTATACGGAACGGTTCAACTAACAATGAACCTAAACGCGTTATTATGAAAAAATACTAACTGTTTTGACATTATATTATTATTATATTATTATTGTTATTTAGACAGTTTAAGACAAGTACATCTAAATTGATTCTAACATTGTATTTTAATATTTAAAATATCAAACGAAGAGCAAAAGTACAAAACAATTTTAAAAAAGGCGGGAAAGTGGATGCCACTCTGCTGTAATGTAATTTACATGTTAAATTTGAATTCAATGATATCAAATCATTGAATACGAATTATCATGATTTTGAGTGAAGAAATTCTGTCAGCCTATATCAAGTTTATTTAATGATATATTATCATTATTGTGATGGAGGATTTTTTTTTACTGTGAGTAAAACAAATAATGATATATTTTAAAAGTTCTTAGTATGCACATATGGTAATTTATAAATTACAACGAAATGAAGAAAATCGATATTATTCGTCTTCGTTAAAATATCTAATTCTGTTCGTATTTGAAATTAAAATGTCTATAAAAAAAACTGTGTCTATATATATCTTATATATAAAAATATGTGTACATTTTGAATACATTTTATAGCTCAACATCCACCAAACCGATTTCGATAAAAATTGCAGAGCATATTAAGATTGATATGTAGATGGTTTCTGTGAAGTTTGTACGCTGTGCGATATGTAGTTCCGGAGTTATGGCCTCCGGCAATATCCGGCAATATCGCCGGTTGCTATTGGTAACCATGGTTGCTATGTTTTGTTTATTTGTAACCATTGACAACCCTATAAATAAACAGTACATAGCAACCATGGTTACCAATAGCAACCATTTATAAACAAATATTTCCATACTTTCGACCGATTTCGACTAACTAACCTAAGAGGCCATAACTCCGGAGCCAGATATCGCACAGCGTACAAACTTCACAGTAACCATCTACATATCAATTTTAATATGCCCTGAAATTTTTATCGAAATTGGTTTGGTGGATCTTGAGCTATAAAATACTTTAAATACTATACTATACTTAAAATTATAAAGAGGAAAGATTTGATTGTTTGTTTGTATTAAATAGGCTCCGAAACTACTGAACCGATTTAAATAAAATTTGGTACATAGGTATTTTAGACACTGGGAAGGATATAGGCTACTTTTTAATACTAAAAAAGGCTGTAAGGGGTTGAAATAGGGATTGGTATGTATTTTTTCCTCAACTTAACACCATTATTAATTTTTTTAATGGGCAACTGAGTGCACTTGATCAGCTAGTTTTATATATATTTAGGTTATAGTTTAGAATAATTATTTATCCTGAACCTTGTTTAAAATTGTCAATCGTTACCTACACAAATTGAACATTTCCTAAATTATTAACAAAAAAGTAATAAGAAAATGTTTGTGATTTTGACAAATGTTATCAAAATTTTTCGAGCTCATAAAAAATATTGTAGATTAATGCACAACTTTTTTCTTTAATTTACATTAAAACAACTTATGAAGTACCTTGATATACAATTTCCAAGTCTTTTGACCAAAGCTAAAACTAATTTACCAAATTTAATTTAAAAAAAAAAAATCGAAGAATTATCATGCTTATAAATAGCTCAAAAAGAATCAAAATATTTTAAAAACAGTATGATATTATATGGAAAATAGTCTTATGAATATTTCGTGGGAATTTAATGTATCTGCGATTATTAATTTTTCGAGTTAGACCAAAAAACAAATTAGATTTTTGTTTTTTCCTACGCTTTTGAACACTACTGGGAATAAATTGTTTGCTTAAACTTCTAACGAGATTCACTTTCCTATTAAAAAAAAAAAACGTTGAAGTAGAAAATTGAAGCTTTTTTACTGTACCAAATGGTGATGGCGGGCACAAAAAAAACGCACACACATAATTTTAAAACCAATACATTTATCACTCTACTCAGAAATCTAAGACCTCAGAAATCAGCATTATAAAAAATACATACAAAGTTGGAGTTGCATACGATATTATATAAATATCTTCGAAAATCGAAACGATGAGAGCCCGTTTGTTGTTAAATAAATCGTCCTGTATACTGGATTAGTAGTATTATGTTAAAACCAAAGTTCACTTATTCGCATAATTTAACCGATTCTAATATTGTTAGGTCCATCAGTTCATTTTAGTGCGGTCATATTTTATTGTAGGTACCCGTTAAACGACAGTTATGAAACTTTCAGGTCAGTTACTAATTTTCAGTCACCAGTT
Organism: Neotoxoptera formosana; assembly: GCA_022818045.1. Lineage (NCBI taxonomy): Eukaryota > Metazoa > Arthropoda > Insecta > Hemiptera > Aphididae > Neotoxoptera > Neotoxoptera formosana. Next base: position 21,705,722 of record CM040633.1, on the reverse strand, counting down.
CAGGCATTTATAATAATATAATACGATAGCAAGACGTCAAGTTCGTAAGCTGGTCGAATAATATTCAAAACACTGCAAACCGTTCTGTGGAAAAAGTGACACGATAATATTATATTATTGTACGATTGTCAGTTTGAAAATTACAATGCGACGGGGTAATAATTTTAATTTAGCAAAAAGTTATTAAGAACACCGTTAGAATATGTTAAATTTTATATTTTATTTGACCGCATTAAAAAAGAATTATATCCTAATAACAGACATTATAATAAATACCTATAATACCCAGTTAAAGTTACAATTATTTAATTTTTCATATTTTAAAGTCGATATATTTTACGCCTGGCTGTCGCTTTGAACACTTCAACGCATTGTTCGAAAACTATGTATTATAAATATTATGTAGGTTTGTAGAAGGGAAAATGTAAACGGTTCATATTTATTTGTGAATGCGACGTTTCACGAAGAATATGGCAGTATATATTTTTATAATAGACGCAAAAACCAGGACAATGAATCTTAAAAGTACATAAACATAGTAAATTTCCTAACAACTTTTCATAAAAATAATAAGAACTTAGAAGTAACTGTTCAGCTTTTCTTTTTCCTTTTGCATTAAAGGAATGAAAAAGCTAGGAATATAAATCTAAAACCTTGCATATTACTAAGAGGGAAATGGCGTTTCTCGTATATGATTGTATTTTTTAATCTTACAAAAATGTAGTATGTACTTACCTTAAGGTTGTAAATATATATAATAATTAGGTAGGTACTGTACAATATGTGAAATTTAGTTTATAATATTAAGTCTTTATTATTGTTATAACTCATAAGAGTACATATTTTATTCCTAACAACAATTATTTATATTTCTCTAGTTTAACTCAAATATCGTTGATGGAAATATATTATTATAAGCGTGTTAATCGTTAGTTATTTCAAATTAACGCTTAGAACTAACTTATTCGCAACAATATTTTAAACAGATTAACGAGACGACAGTACATATTATATTGTGTGTTTAACCGGTAAAATGTACGGTTTTCAGATCATACCTCGGATTATACCGCCGGGATTATATCGGTCACATATTTTATGATTCGACTATCGATATATTATCATCGTTGACGATTTATTTTCTGTGAGAAGACAGTTAAAACAGTATTTGAATTATACGTATTTTAGACGAGCGGTTTTGTTTAATAAATCAAGTCCTCCCTCCTATATATAATATATATATATATATATGTATAGAGAGAGTGGTGTGTGTGTGTGTGTGTGTGTGTATGTGCGCATGTCGTTGTAAATAGTGTCGATAAAGGACCCCATATATAATTTTAAATCGATTTTTTATTGCGTCGTAAAGAAAATATTTCAGTTTTGTGACTTTAAATATCGTACCTAGTTTGCTTTTTAAGTGCAGTCGCTGCAGAACAGATAATGGATTACGAATATTATAACTACTGTATTGGCCACGACTGGTCTATTACAGAAGTTCGTTATATTCTTATACCTCGAAGTGTGTTCGGGGCGATTCATTAGGCGTTTCCGTCTTTTGGAGGAGGAACAGCAGAGTAGGGGTAATGTTTTCCTAAGTCAGGCGCGTTTAACACGAATGGCTCTGATTTATATAAATGCGTATAAGTAATATATAATAATACGTATAATAAATCGTTAAGTCGTGGTTAATATAAAATCACCCCGAACCCGGTTGCAGGTGTATCTGGTATTCTCTGTTAGGCACCTATACCTACTCATATTAACATTCGAATGATTTGACTTTCTGCTGTCAAATTTCGATCGATGTTTCCGTTCGTATTGATTTCGTTTTTCGGAAGTTCCTTTCAACACCAAAATACCCTATCGCACGTGCTGTTGGGTTGTAGTCCATTACCAGTGATCTACTCAATATTTCTGTACCTACGAAAATATAGCTACCTAAACGATGTCATTGGTTTTTATTCCAGCAACGACCAAAACGTAAAATCGTGTTAAATTTTCAAAAATAGTAAACTTGCATCAGAAGACGTATAAAAATTAATAAAGATGACATCGCGACAATATTTGAGCACCATGGACAATCTATATCTATATACTTATAATAATATAAAAATAAGTAAGATTTGTTAGGTTGTAGTATGACGTTTTAATTAATCTCTGTAAATGCTGAACTAATTCTAAAAAATATTTCACTAATAGAAATCCCCGAGTAACATAATATAGTAAATTAATTATGAATAATTTTGAATGACAAATGCGTGCGAAGCCGTGGCTAACGACTATTGATAAAATAAATACAATATAAATATTTATTATAACACGATTTACAGTGCTTTTAATTGCTTTTTAACCTAACATGCCAGTCCTTCAAAGGTTTATCCGAATGAATCGAATGGAACCTCAAGTTTGACAACTAATAGTCATACGAGCTTCGGCATAACAGTCCAGCAATGGAAAACAACTGAATATTTTAAAAGAAATCTAACAATGGCATGGCATTGCCGGGTCAGCTAGTAATATAGCATTATAAAATTAAAACATTTAAAGCGTCTATTATTTTTTATTATTAAATATTCATGTAGTTTTTATGTACGAAAACGGCTCGCGCATTAATACCTATCTAGTAGTGCACGGTCCGGTCCTATCATATAAAAATAATCGACTTGTCGGTGTATTTTGGTTCAATAATATTTGATATTCATTCGGCCAGTCCCGGTGTAAATGTATTATTTTTGATTAGGTTTTAAGAAAAAAAATATTAACAGTTCGGTTCGATCCGGTCCAAGTCGCGGTTCTTATGATCTATTCGCATCATCGTCAGTGCTAGAAACACGGTCAGACCCAATGGTATAATAGTACGACGTACCGTTGGACCATTAGTATTATCTTCTGTAGAGTAGTTTCCGATTTATATCTAATTATTAAGTAAACATCATTTTTAGTCGATCTACTTATAATATATACAATTATATAAATTAATTATTAATAAATAACGAAAAATCGAATTAAAAATATAAAGACGCTTATAATACGCGTGTAATATATTGTAACAAACGCGTCCGTTCGAGGCTTCGGTAACTTTGGTCGTCCATATACCAATATAGTGGATTCGTGCGGTACATATTATATTGTACGGAACACGCGGACGGTAGCTGATGTTACCAGCCCCGGGTTTCACGACTGAATTAATCGAATTAAATTTATCTACAAGCTCGCGTAATTTCGGGACACGATGTCGTACGCATACATACATAGTATTATTACCTATGTCGGATACAAAACTATCACAGCCGTCCATTAGCCGTCCTTGACAGTGACTAGGGTACGGTCTTAACCGTGACCGAAATGATCGGACGAGTATCGATCGACACATAGCACGACGATCCAGGCAGTGGTCGAGTAAGACGTGAAGTTACACTCGGTAAAAAAAAATGTATAATAAATCGCACGATATTTGTACACAGTGTTATTACAAACGTTTACGGTTTAAAAAAAAAATATATTAGAGAAAGAGGTTAGGTTTTTTTTCTAAAAAAAAAAAAATAGTTCATACCATATTAATATTATGAAACACGTTTGATGCCAACTTTATGTAGTTTCGGAACTGTTAATATAACCTCTGTAAACGTACACTATACATGCGATTTCCGTTCGATTTATCATGAAATTATAATACTTTGCGATGATGATAATAATAATAATAATAATAATAAAATGTCTGCCACTATAGTGTTGTGGTGTATTATTGCGGCGCAAAACTTCAAATGACATATTGAAAATAATATTCAAATCATTATCGTGACATACAAACTTCTCACTAGGTATGCGGTTTACACTGAAAGGACACCCGTTGACAAAAGTTTAACAAAAAATATGTAGTGACGTTATAATAGCATGCAGGAACGGCAGCAATATTATATTATGAATGTTAGGAAAAATTACCGGGAAAGTTCTGCACGAGGGTGTTTTTTTAAACTATTATTTGACATTTTTTGGTGTTTTTTATAGGAGAGTTTTATACAATAATATATTTTCATAGCGGTAAATAATATGATGTCACACTTATGAACGTATTGTAAGAACCTGCTTTAATTAAATATTATTCTCAAAATATAATTATAACGTATTTGAAAAACTAAGATTATAGTTTATATTATTTTGTATAATATGAATTTAAACATTTTTTTAATAACTGTCTTTAAAGAAACATAATAATATGTGGTACGTCTTCAGATTATAATATAACAAAGCATTTTATTTATTACATACATCTATGGAAGATGTCAAATACAATTTTATTATTTAAAAAATCATTATTTCGAAATTAATTAAATAAAGTTTAATAATAACCTTTTAGATACATTATACTATAAACAGCGAGAGGTCCTTGATTATAAATGTTATAAATTATTATTTTTAATTAAAATTTGGTATTTAATTAAAACACGTAATTTTGTATACCTATTATATAGTTTAAATGATTTTTTATCTTTATTAGTATTGTAAGAAATATAAATCAATATTTTTCCCGAAAATGCGGTAGGTTCTTACATGTTGTAATACCTACGTCATATTTTGATGGTTTAAACATTGCGCTATGTATTTTAATTTATATTTCGATTCACCAAGCATGGTCACTCCGTTTTTTTAATAATGCAGTAAGTTATTTAAACTCTGATTTTTGGGATTTTTAAACATACTCTAAGACTCTATTTTAAATTATTTATCCTTTTTAACTACTTAAAGATTGTCGTTTGGAGATACAAACTTTTGCTTTTCAAATGAGATCTCCAATTAATTTTTTAGTGAATTATATTTTAGCACTTAATTTAGACAATAGTGTTTCTGAAAACGTTGACTTATCAAAATTAAAAATTCAAACGAATAATTGTTAAGCTTAGTAACTTTGTGTACTAAATATAATATACCATAGTAATGGGAATATATTATGGGGATCATAGTTATTCGAACATTTGAGTTATTATTTATACTAATAACAATCTATCATCATTTGTAATTTTAAAAAATATCCTAAATAAAATAAATATTAGGTATATCTAATATTACATATATATTGTATATTTACGTAAAACCATTTTAAGGGCTATTATTTACTTATTTCTTAGTGTAAACATTTTAATAACTAAGAAATTATAAGGTCAAATTATAAATTATAAGTACATCAATATTTAAAAAAAAAATTATCTACCTACTAAATAATTTACAGAAAAAAAGGCGCTATAATTTGAAAAACAAAAATTTGTATCAGTACAGGACAATCCTTACAGTGGGTACAAATAATATCAACCGTTAAATATATTTTTTTTTTTTTTTATTTATTTAGAAAATTTACAATCTGTATTAACAAAAACACAGTAAGTAAATGTGATAATATGTACAACAAAACAATATAATATAATGACAGAATGACAGGATAAGGGAGGCCATCCAATGATAGAACCCTTCAGATTTAAATTAAACATAATTTAATGATTTTTTTTTTTATTTATTGAATAAAATTATAAGAGATCACGACACCAGCGTCTTTTAAGGCGGCGAGGGGGAAAAATATATTTTAAAATCCAAAAAATTATAATTTTAAAATGCATTATTAAAGGAAAATATTATAGGTGTGAGCATGCTTTATGAATAATACATAATAATATTTAGTTATTTTATAAAATAGTTTTTATGTATTTAAAATTAAGCTTAAAAATGTCTTATATTATGACATATTATTTTTGTCTGGAATTTGATTTATTAATAAAATCTTATCATTTTTTGACATACCGTTCAACTTGAACACAAATAAAACATGTTGTCAATGATAAATCTGTAGTATTTAAGGAAGTCTTCATATTATTGTTTTTTTTATACTCCATAATTTCTATATATTCCATAAACCTATTTCTTGTGTCGCAATATTAAGCAGTGTGATGTCGTATTTAAAAAAAATTGTTTTTAACTACCTATCTACATATTATTATTATATCATTGTTATAATATTAACAACACATAACAGACGCGACCTTTTACGTCGTTTCTGTAAATAATTATCTTTCATACGTACGAAATACGCGAGTGTTCGTACAAAGTGGGTGCCTACAAATAATAATTATTATTTTAATGTCAATTAAAATTTTCGTATAAATACAGTCGTGCGGTTTTTGAAGTGTGAGCTAGTAAACAACGGCAACAACAACGATCACTGTACGCAAACCGTCACACGCACACGCGTAAAAAAGTGTAGGTAACTATAAGTTATTGTCTTCTGAATTCTGTATAACGACTCTGTAATACAATAATAATAATAATAATACTATAACAATACGTCATAATAATAATATTGTACACTATTATCGCAAACGGACATGTGTTTTTCGTTTTCAATGCGTTACCTACAGAATAACACAGGTACTTACTTATAAATAGTATTTAAATTACATTTTTTTTTTTTTATAACGCGACTTTTCTATACTCTTTGCACACGTGCGTGTTACACACACACACATACACACACACACATACACACAACACACAAAACTTTGTTTATCGACGTCAGCAGTATACAATAATAATTGTTATAGTCAAATCGAACGAATAACCACCTCAGCTGCTAGTATATTATTATACAACGAGAAAGAATAGTAGTTGTAATATAATAGTGAAGTTGTTCGATAACATTTTTAGTTCTATTATATTATATTAATTTTAAGACGTTTGGCAGTCTCACGACCACTATATTATTATTATTATGTGTGACCCAGTTGGAATTTAAAAACAAATAACTAGTTTTTTGTAATGAGTTAAGTTCAGCCGTCTCCGTATCAACTCTAAACTTTTAAATTTTAGAGGCTAATATATCGCTTGTTTATATTATTTGTCTCTATAACTCAACGCTCTATTAATGTTAACTATTAACTCGGTCGACGCGAGATCATTTTTTTCCATTAACTCGACAACCTCTAGAGCAAGGAGTGATATATATATATATATATTATATCAAATACGTTACAAACTTTAAATATACTGTAAGACTGACTTCACGCGTGTGTCGTATTCCGTCTGCGTCAATTACATACGTCTCGATGAATTTATTGAGGATTCGAACACGGGCTAAGAAATAAATAATAATACTATCCAATATATTATAACAATATAATGCATTATTTACATAATATTTCTACAGCTGCTGTATAATATTATATTATATTTACAAAAAACCTAGTATGGAAAACGAGTTGTGAAACTGCACTTACGTTATTTTTTCGTAAGTTCAAACGATGGTCGCGATCTATAGCCGAGTCGTGGCATACGAACGCCATCAATACGATGTCTTTATAAACATAATAATATAGGTACCTCGTACATAATATAATATAATATATTTCGTAAGCAGTTCTGACCTTTGTTTATATAATATATTATAGTAGGATATACGGCGATGACGACGTGATCGATGGTCGCCGTTATAATGGTGGATTTTATAAAGTCCTCTGCGAAATTACAATATTATATAATCTCGTTTTCGCAGCAGCTCTTCTCGATCGGTAAAATGCGTGACACCGACTTTCGCGCTTATCGGCCATCGCCGCACACGAGAGCATGTCGGCTGCAATACCTTCACAGCTCATTACGCCGTCGAACGACCTTTGTTGTTCCGTTTATGTATTATTATTATACCGTACGAAAGACGATTGTTTCGACAGTGATGAAACAAAATATGTATAACGAGTTGTGTCGATAAAATATAGAGTTCATGCCCACGTTTTACTTTCGGAAAATTTAAGGTACGCTCCTCGTAATTATTCTACAAAATTACGAGTATAATAATTCGTCACATGATTGTTTTCACCCTTCTATTCGTTTCTGTCTCGATGAAACCATCACTGCGGTAATGACTTTTACGACATTCTGAAATACCTGCTAATTCGGATAATATATAATCATAAATAGATATAGTTTTGATTTATTTATATACAGTCATTAAAAAATATAAACTGTTGTTTCAGTATTTTATACTCAACGTTTAAGATATTATACGCTTTTAGGCGCTTTAGATATTATTATAAGTCTAAAAGTAATAATAAACGTTAAAAATATCATTAGCTAAAAAGAAAATGTGGAAAAAGTCAATTCTATATTATGATTAATTTTGATTCGACGAGACAAGACGTGTCAAGTGTTAACCAAATTAATATCCACAATATATTGTGTTAATATTTACTTGCTTGTTCTCTAGTCTTGCATTTTTGTTTTGCATTCTTTTTTTGTTTCTTTTTTGTCTTACCTTGTATAATATTATTAGTCATCTATTATTAGAATTTTTACTGTACTAATGCCCCCGAGGCGTCGAAATATATATTAAATAAATAAATAATACATACAATATTCAAAAACACATGACCCAAAACGTAGTTGAAATGTTTACAATATTATTTTTTACATCCGTGCAACGGGTGAAACTTATAAACCACCATTTTAAATTTGTATACACAAAACCAACCACTGTGTAAAATATATATTGGAAGACCGATAATGATGTTATTACAGTAAAGTTTGTCTGGATATTAACTCGTTTCCATTCTACTTAAATCGAAAAAAATCCGTATTCCTAAGGTCTTACAGTTTCCATATTTTATAGTCGATTTAAATTTCAACTCGTTGTCCCACTTTAGAAACTCGCTCTTCTGAACCCTTCCCCGTCGACAACCGCTCGCTCAGTATATACAGGCGACTTATCCCATCATTATCCCAACTCTGTTCTAATTTCGAAACTGTTTGATGTAAATTTATTTTTGACCTTAATTTGGTATATTCATCGTCTAACGACCCTTCGTCGATTAACATCCGTTTTAATACAAAATATAAGTAATTGAACCTTTTTTTTGCATAAATACAAACATTTTTTGCTTGGAGTTTAAAATGCAACTTTTACTTTGAATTTTTACTTTTTAATATATTTTCTGGAATTATAACGTAATTTTATTTCACGAGTATTTTGTCGACAGACGATCAATATTAAGTTTGAACAATCGTGGGAGGCACTAATTATTTGTCCATTTATATTATTATAATTAGGTACAAAAAGGTAACTTCTAAAGAAAAATGAATTCATCATAAAAACGTTGATGTTTTATTTTTAAGCGTTGGACAGAAAATAATAGTAGGAACTAGGAAGTATATTATAATTAACAAACGTAATTTAATTTAAATAAAAACTGAATAAATACATAGGTATTATAGATTGTTTTTTTTCGAATGCGTGGTGTTTTAGGGATGACATAAATTAATGCATTTTTTACAATATTTTAGAGCACCTATTAAATATTTTATTTATGTTCTAAATAATAATGATTACCATTGGACCGTCAAACCAAACAAAAAAAAACATTTAACTACACATAGCATCATGCCAAAATAGATGTCACTAAATAAAATTTTACTGTGAAAATTCTAAAAAAAAAAACACCAGTAATTAAATATTATATATTAATATAGAATTATTGTAGTGACTTTGTAGTTACTGGTTTATATCAATCATCGTGTTAATGTATGTACGAAGTGTGTCCGTTTAGGTTGTCAGTTGATATAAATATGTAATATTTTAATTTGTCGTACAATCAATATTAAGAAAAGTGTATTATTTTTATTGAATCATGTGATTCGAACGCAGAACTCTCGCCACGAACGACGCCGGTGTATTGACGGATTCGATCAAACTCTCATTTAAACTGGAATGGAAATATCTAGCTTGTCGAGAACCATGTCGACACCGATTTGGGGTGAGTATTATACTAGGAACATATATCTTAACCCATAGGCTTTCCAACCCCCTCCCCCGCATTTCATAAAGCACGATTATGTGGAAAGAATATCACAGCCGACGAGTTCCAGAATTATTACAAACGGCGGAAGCAACATATTATTATATTATACGGGTGATGGTGTGAATTATTGTACAGAAGGGAGCTAGAGGCGATTATATTATATTACATTCTTATAAAAAAAATTCAATTTTTTAGTAGAATATTTTCATCGTTTTTCTGCCACACCACTTGGGATACGTTTGGGTTAACCTTAACACAGTATATTACAAGACTGATTAATATCAATAACCGTCTAATCGCGTTTCGACTTATTATTTTGTTTTCGACACGAAATTTTACAATATTCGCGGGCGCCGAACGATATAAACTATAGAGTGTTATTGGCAAAGGCGTATAATATGTGTTCTGTTATCGTTAAGTATTATTGTTATGAAATATTGTCGTGGATAAAAAAAAATATTAATGAATCACTCTCACAGGAAACCTGTTAATATTTTTAAAGTTATTGTTAACGTCAACAATTGCAGTTAGATTAAAAAAAAAAAACATATAATACTAATAAACAGCAAAACGTTAAACAGATGTGTATATATATTTTTTAATATTAAATTTCCTAAAAAGTAAAATTTGTGAAAACGAATACCTACATTCTAAGAGTGGCCAATTTTCACCAGAGTTAAAACTTTCAAAACTTTTAAAAAAATCCAGTTAAAGTCATTGTTATTAATGAAGTTTGGATCTATTGATGAAAAACACTCATAAAAATGTTTATTTTTTAAGAAACTTTAAGCATAAAACAACCATATCCAAATATCTCTGTATACATTTCCACGTCTTTTCACGCGAACGCGCACACACACACACCGGTACTAAGCGCGTTATTGTTTTTTTTTTCGAGTATTATTACGGTATTTTTGTCATCGATGCGTAAAATTATATACGGAGAATTTAATATAGAATATCTCTATAGAATATACAAAAAAAAACCTATAATAAATATTGCGTTTTTATTCGGTACGAATATCTTATGTCATATTAAATAAATATATTGAAAGCATATGCATACAATAGTGCCACTGAAAATTGGTATATTGTAAAGTGTAACTTGGCTTAGGTGATATTTTACTTTTATGATTTAATATCATCGTAAGATGTAGGTTGTAATATGATGGTTGTGCCAAACGATAATATTCAACTATTCAAAAACACTATTATAATATTATGTAGATGATAATATGCAATTATAATGTGTAGAACGCCATTATATGAACAAGGCTAAGACTATATGGACGTTTTGGAATTGACCTCCTCCCCTGAAATTTTAAATATTATACACAACGTATCTTTATAAAAGCTACGTGTTAAAAGGCTTATAAAATATACGTCGTACAATATGAGAAAATATAAAACGAGCTATGATTTTTATTTTTTAAACTTTGATTTATTAACCCAAGAGTCTAGTCAATGAGTGAATTCTCCCATCAAATCATTATGTTAAACCTAATTATTAAACTATCATTTAAACTGATTACCTATACAAAAAATAGTTTAATCCAACTAAAAAAAACAACATTTAATTAACGAGTAAAATAATGCAATGCATTAAATCATAATAAAATAACTAAGTCGGTGGGTACATTAATATGTTCCATTTGATAAATATATATTTTTTTAGTATACATTACACAGTAATATTTAATTTATTTTAAATTATTATTTGATAAACAATATAATATACAAAAAATGCACAATAAGCTTATAATATACTAAGAGTAGGTAAACATGACAGGCTCGTGTTGATTAAGGATTCACCCATTAGCGACACTTAACTTGATTAAATATTTTTTTCCTCTGCCGTACATTGTTTTTTTTAAAATCAAGAATATATTTTGTTATGGGATTAAATATTATCATACATTATGTAACAAGCGGTGACACCACTTCTTTTTAACGCGTTAGCATAGCAAGATCCTTTACAAGGTAATTATTGGGATGAGTTTGGAGTAGTTTATGAATGAGCGTATAAAAAAAACGGCGCTTTTTCATTAATTTAGTTTTTATATTGAAATCATTATAATATGCAAATGCAGGTTAGAGCGTTGTGTGGTGGAACGTTGTCGAAGTGTTAGATTTTGGAACGCATGCATTTTATTTGTGATTGGTTTGTATTTTGTCCACCGTGTCCCCCCCCCCCCCCAAAGCTGTAGTGCACAATATTACGAATAAGCTCAACAAAAGCCCGTCAAAAATTAAAATATGTAAGAATGGGTCAATCCGAACATTATCCGGGTTGGTTTTTGTCGCAACGTCAAGCCAGACTAAAGTGCATAATGATGACGTCATGACGTACCCTGTGGAGGAACGCGAGAATATCTGATGGCACATATTATAACGATTTAAAATAGGTAGTCTGACATTTTACAACCGATAAATGTGCGTTTAATATAATATAGGTTAGGCACACTGCAGATGCCAAAATGTATGATGCATATTATAGATCTACAAGATTTGTTTTACGTCAACAAAGTGTAAAGCGTTTTCCGAATGGAAGAAATCGCAATGTGCTCGGACTAACCGCGGGTTCGTCTTTATTGCGTTCTTACATTACTATGTGCACCATTGTGCACATAATAACTGCCTATTGCTATCGACATGTTCACGACCAAAATATTCATAGGCGAAAAAGAGCCTAAATAAACATCACCTATAATTAATCGTACAAATAGGGTTGAGAATAAATATGTATTATTATATATTCTATTGTTAAGAAGTAATAACCATAGGCTAGCACTGCGTTAGGTTATTATTTGTTTACCTATAATGAATAAAATCAAAATCAAAATTGTATAAAAAAAAAATATTAAATTATCGGAAGGGTATAGACTAAATAAAGAATAAAGATCAACCGACATAATGATTATAATATTTGCTATTAAATTAATATCATCCTGGCATGTACAGTGTTTATTATACACTGCATATTATCACAAAATACATAAAGTATATTATTTTATTATTTTAGGCATTATTAAATCAACACGTTCAAGTTATTTTAGTCACATTTTTTTTAATTAATTAATTAACTAATTACCTTCATAACTTACTTAATAATTTAGCTTAAGTGACTAATTTAATAAATTAGTTTTTTCTGCAGATACGTAATTTGAATGATAAAGTTAAAAATATAGAGTGACGTTCCTCCGATCTCCATCATGTCTCATCAATAGCGCTAAAATGTTGTTTAAAAATAACGGGTTTATCAATTAAAATAAATTCACGACTGCCCCCCCCCCTCCCCCAATAAATATTTGTCTACTATTTCCATTTTTAAACATTATTATTACCTATATTATAGGTTATCCATATTTTGTATTTATATCATTACTAAATCATTATATTTTATTCTCACTACATGATCATTTATCCGAACAAGAATAATAATAATCATTAAAAAAATAGTTAAAAAAGATCCGATGCTCATCATTCAATATAATTAGGACTCACGAAATGAAATAAACAATATTAATACTCTACCTATGTCTCATCGGAATAGCTATACTCAGTACCTACATGACTTATAAGCAATAAACATTTTATTATAAAAGAAAGTCGAGTTAGTATTACCCCGTTTATAACTCAAGAACGGCTGGACCGATTTTGATGATTTTTGATTTGTCGGATTCGCCTCCACCCCGAATAGAATAATAAATATTAAAATATTTAGGAAAGATTTACCGGAGAGTGTCCTGAGTGACTGATTCATAATCAACGGAGAGCCGAACCTATACATATATGAGCTATCAATTTGAAATTTTGATGGTAGATTAATATTATAATTTGTTCGTGCAATAAGAAAGGATTTTCCAAAATTCGCATTTTGAAGAGATGCTCAAGCAAGGATTTTAAGATTCACGATGGAAATCAAAAATAATTTTTGTTTATTAATGGTTGCCATTGGTTACAACTTACAGATATCAAACCGTTAAACCGATTGCGATTAAATTTGGGATAGAGATAGATTAGACCTCTAGAAATAAGATTGGATAACTTAAAAAGGCAGAAATCCAACCACGGGAACTGCTCAAACAAGGGTTTTGAGATCATGATGGAAATATTTGTTTATGAATGGTTGCTATTGGTAACCATGGTCGTTATTGGTTTGTATAATCTCTGTTTATTTATTAGGTTGTCAATGGTTACATATTATATAACTATTTTAATAAATTATTAGTAAGAATATAATATCGTTTACACATTATGGCAAATAAATGTATAGAAAAAAACAAATCTTTGAAACGGGCAACTGTCGAAATGTTTTTCATGTACTTACCTAATATTCTGATTTCACTCACTTACTTTTACTCTTAAAGTGAGAGTATAAGTTATAATGACATGGTTTATATAAACTTTATTACTATAAAAATCCGAGTAAAAATCACATTACATTTTAAATCCTCGTTCCGTCGAGTTTGTTTTTCCATCTACCTAATCTGTATTTTATAGTTCCTATATTATTAATACTGATTTTGGCTTTCAGATTTGATTTGATTTTTTTTTTCGCCAAAGAGCAACGTCCGATATGTACAAAAAACAGTCGTATATATGCGTTATTATTAAAAGCTGGTAACGGTTTATTGTAATATGGAAGAATTGTTTGATAATATGTATAATGTATATAATATTTTATTGTTTGCGGACCGTTGTTGTGAAGTTTTCACGAGACAGAAACGGTTTCCGACTGCATACATTGTGTTATTGGCGAGAATCTGAATCCGTTTCACGAGTAGAAAATATGAGTAAAAAAAAAAAAAACAAACAAACAAACTGTACGTTAAAACTTTAAAAGCCATTTCGAATTTGGGCTATTGCGGAAGAATACGTACATAGGATAGCATATTTTACTTGAGACATTATTTTTATTGAGAATGACGGTATACAGGTTTTTTAAACGTCATCCCGTACAATATAATAATGTTTATTGTTTGTGATGCATTCTGTGCCAGGCAAATGCGTATGCAACTCCCACACAAACACAATATCACGATAATAATATTATGATCGTATAATGTGTTCGGTCGTCGTAAAGGTCCGTGATTTTAATGAATATATGATATACCTAGTGGTGTGTGACCGAAAAACGTCTACGGAAAAATTAATTATTATCGACAGTCTGCAATATATTGTACAACTAAGGGTCCAATATGACATACTAGCACGTGCTAGTTTTTTTTGTTATTGTATATTTAAAAATCACATTTAACGGTGTCCTTAAACAAAATATAATATAATATATGTAATATGTAAACACTATAAGCTGATTGAAAAAGCGTGCGTTGTCATACTCGATTAGTGTAACCGCGAGCAGAGTGCCTCTCTTATATATGAATATTTATCTTATCTTACCACGTGCTATAATTATAATATTATTAGTCGTCACAAAAATGCGAATACAAAATGCATTTCGCAAAGCCGATAGGTATTATGAAAATACAGAGATATTTATTTTCTATACATTTTTTATTTTTTTGGTTTTCAAATCATCGTCGTGTAATGTTATTTTTAATACAAAACCATAATATTTAAGAAGCTCACAGACTGTTGACAATGCTATATATAATGCAGGAAACACTACACAAACTTAATAAAGTTATATGACTGTACGATAATAATTCATAGTCACTTGTCAGTCATAGCACGCACACATATACCTTATTCCATTTTATCACTGTTATTATTATTTCATGTAAATAATTTTTGTTTTTTTTTCATAAAAATATATCGTTCCATCATTTTGTACGCTCAGCGTGTTTATCAGGAGTGCGTCGCTGATGATTTACATACAAATCTCATTTTTTACGCTTAAAAAAAAAACAAGATATGTATAATACCATAACAGACGCGTAAAAAACACCCCTCGTCACCACTATAGTCGACATACGAAGTTGTTTTCCGGTCACAAAATCCTAATACAATATTACTAAGAGTACAATAATAATAATAATTGTCTACATTCTCAAGTCTGGCCAGAATTTTGAAATGCGTATAATTATATAATGATGTACACGAGATCGTAATATTATAACGTGTGCCACATCATCCGAGAATATTTTTCTCAAAACGCTTGGTGAATATACTGTTTTTCCGTTCGGGCAACGAGACCAGCAGTGGTGTGAGGACCGATGTCACTCGATAGTGGTTCGTGGACTCGGTGAACAAAATGCTAATCGTAATGCCGGAAAAGCGTATAACAGCTGTCGACCGCGCACTGGCGCACCCTCACGATCGTGCATTTCATCAATTACCCGAGCGCAGAGATGAGCAAAAAAAAAAAAAACGCTAAAATAATGAAAACGTGTTTGCTGGACATCTGAATCGACATCGACCGCCCCGATATCCCATCGAAGCCGTCCTCCCCCTCACCCACACTTTTCTGACCCAAAATCGTTCAACACTGACCACTGACGACGTGCACAACCGGAGCAGACTGTTTTTTGATTTTAATAATAAAATATAATAGGTATTATAATATTTACCTATAATGTATAATATATCGATATATAAGACATATCGAGTATATGCGTGATAATAATATGATAACTGCGCAAAGAATACCGTTTACGCTGTTTGTACAGCATATTTTTTTAAAGTATTTCATTATATCATATTTGATGTTTATATAATGTGTTTTGACTAAAATATGTTTGTCCGCCGTTGCTGTCTACGCGGTAGGTACGGCAATACTATAAACGTCTTATATTTCGACGCGTCCCGAAACCGACTATATATTTTAGCGATCTCCTGGGAGGATAACGGTCTGAATATTAATCTCCGCGGGGACTCGAGGAGCCGGTATAATATAATGCACCTACCGTACATAATAATAATATCGCGCCCGTGTGTGGCGGCGAGTCTAGCAATAAATTCCGTCGATTTTGTCACGTTTTTCGACGATAAATTATCACACACGGAAATTATGTTTGGGCGAATACGGCCTGCTGTCAGTATATTACAGTACGTATATATATTATTACCGGGTATATTTTTCGATACGTAAATATCAAATAGAAATAATATTTATTTCACTTATATTATGGCACTAAATTACTCGGTAAGACTGGTTGAATTAATTTTTTCCGAAAATATTGAATTTGAAAATGTCAACTTACAATATAATGATATACATTAAAATAGTTTCAAGTCGATACCAGCAAAAAATATTTTCAAATACCAACAAAATAACTAAAATCGTTATTCTTTGTACATTTGAACATAAAACGTCTATAAAAAGATTTGTGTCTATATATTATATTCTTCAAATGTATTGTTTCAATATCAACACACGTATAAGGAACGTTGTATTACATTTTCAAGAACTTTGACCAAGTGGAAACTTTTTTCAATATTTATAGAAACAAAAAAAAAAAAAAAAAAATCGAAAATATAAAATATCTATAAATAGCTCAAAAAGAGTCAAATTATACCGTGTATAGAAAATCAGGCTGATGATAACATTTGGCGAAAATGTCGACTATCTGCAGTTATTCGTTTTCGAGTTGCACCAAAAAAACCACACTTGATGTGTTCAGAATCTAAAATAATTACGGACAGCAGTGTATGATCGTTGTAATCGAGTCACACGTAAAATTGAAAACCCTTCATAATATACTTAATACGGTTAATCATCGCCGCCGTGCGTAAATATTATTATTGTTATTATTATTATGATACAGTGTCACGCGGCTGCTGTGCGTTTTAAATTCAAACCCCGCGGAAAACCGACCTTTGCAGAAGCGATCCCTCGGGGTCGTAAGGGGTCCAAAATAATAATAAATTGTCATGCCTAAAACGTCCCGTACGGGGGCATCCCCCCCTACACCACCACACCACAGCCGCCCATTATAATTAACCTGGTCGGTAAAATCTGCAGTATCCCGCGCCACTGCAAAATACGTGTAAATTATTTTAATACGATATCGAGGGTAGATTATCATAATAAAATTATATATTATAATAACCTTTATTTTCCAATGCAGCTGCAGACCGTGCCGGATATCGAGCTGCCGAGGTCGAACTACACAACGGCTGTTGCAGCAGCGCGCCGCTGTCCCGGCCGAGACGCGTACCCGCTTATATTTTAGACGCACCCGCTATAGGGTTTTAAAATTGTATGAAATTTATTTTCTCCATGAGTGAAATTTTCAATTTTGAAATATTTCAAATTTAAAACACTATAACATTATAGTCAATAATAATATTACCGACGTGCATGTGACCACGTCGTGCTTATAATAATAACAATAATAATATAATATACAGTTTAAAGGTTGGTAGGTGCGTAGATCGAACGCAAACGGATGACAGTACTATACTGGATCCGACCGAGTGCGGCGGCGACAAAAGAGTCCGGGCTGATACTTAAAATACAAACAGACCCGCGGTGGGAGGGGTGGGGTAGGGGGAGGGGGGTAGGGAGTAGGACGCTTAAATTACTGCCCCGTCGTCGCCGAGATAAACAATATGAGTATTCCGGCAAGCCGCAACGGAAACCGTCCGACTGACTCGACTGACCGACCTACCATCACAGTTGTAATGTCCTCCCACACCGTGGCGTCTGTTTTCAGACTCTCTCGCGAAAGAATAATATCATAATATTATTATTATTATTGTTGTGCCGTTGTTTTTGTCGTCGGTGATGTACTTTATATTGTTTGTTTGGTAAATTGTTGCGAGCGAATAATAATATGATATTATGATATTGCATAATATTATATTATATACGTTCGTTATCAAAATAATTATTCGAAAACAATATATACACTGCAATAATATAATGCAATTTATGAGTGGTAGTGATTCTTTTTGAAGGAAAACAATAGTTTTCTCAAAAAGTATAATAAGAACTTTTTTTTAAAACATTTTTCTTAAGACTGAAGACACAACAAATCTTTCAAAAAAATTGTATTCTTATTTTTATTGTTATTGTTTACACTTTTTTCAACGACATGTCGACATTATGCAATTTGTTTTCCTATCCCAAAATAAAATTTTTTTCTGAGAAACTTAACCAAATTGAATTTTTAACAAGTACCTAGTTAGTATATCATGGTTATAATTTAAGTCCAAATCTGTATGCAAAAATAATAATTATTTATTTTTCATTTTAAGAGAAAATAATATGCAAGAAAAAACGCAAATATATTCAACATGAAATTTGATTATTTTTATTTAATATTTAATTATATAATAATAAATTGTACGTATAACTTTAGTTTAAGGAATATTTAAACACTAACAAAAAAAAAAACCACAAACTGAAATAAAAGAAATATATACATACAAAGAGTATTATAATGCTTGCTAGAAAAAAAATGTTACAAAGGATGTGATTACAAAAAATTGCAAACAGAAAAATTCTAAGTTACATAACAGTATGTACCATATTTGCATCTGTTAAGTTATATCAATATATTTATATATTATATATTCCACTGGCTTTGCCCGCGCCAAAGATTTTCATTTTTATAAGTATACATTTTGTACATGCCGCATTTTTATTAATTATATTATGATAGTAAAATAGTTATACGTAACCAATGGTAATCCTATAAAGTTGAAACACAAAAAAATATTCGTTTTTCGTGAGTTGAAAAAATGCGCCTGTCCAATACCGAATTTTCTTTAGATACCTATTATAGGGATTGCGAAAAATAAACCATAAACACCCCTTCAAGTCTTATGGAATTTATCGATATAACTTTTATTGAAAACGGTCCAGTAGTTTTTGAGTGTATAGTAACTTCGGATAAACCGACGTCTATTTTTAATTTTTGTTTGATTTTTCGGGTTAGCATTTCAAATAATTTTCAACTAGAGGCTTAATGTTTGTTGACAGACGAGACGTCCAAGGACAGTTTAGTAATGTGGTGTGACATTCAAAAATCATTATACGAGTGAACGACAAAAACCTATAATGATAAAGTATATTAATATTATCTGTAACCAATGGCAACGCGGCGTATTGTGGAACGATCGATGACTGTTCTAGATCACTCTAGAAGCGTCCCCAACATTAGTTAAGAACAATAACATACAAAATGATACACAACACAATAATTATTGGGATGAAATGAAATAAAATAATTAAACTTGTTTACTCCGCTATCTGATAGAAACTTATGGAACTTACAAGTAATTACAAAACCCGTTGTCCTATAATAAACATTTAATTAATTGTAATAAAAAATTATTGAGGTCATTCGTCGAGATAAAAACAAGCCTATCTCTCGAGTTGGACTAAATTACATGCAATGATCAACATCATTTTATCAAGATCGGTTTAGTAGTTTTGGAGACGGACAAACACGGTCGTGATGCCGCGAGATTTTTATAGATACAAGGATGTTAGAATATATATATACTTGTATGACGAAAAACTGCATCAACACTTGTTATTGATGCATAATATTATCTAAAATTTGCCAATATTTCCGGTGAAAAAATTTGGACGGGAATATCGTTAAAATGAATGCCGTCGTCAATTTGAATTATTTTAGAAATATCTTTCGAAAACTTCAGTACAGAACTTTTGACGATAACGTCATCACATTTCTTTTTAATAACGGCATAATAATTTTATTTTTGGAGAAGAATATTTATTGAACTTTCAGCCCTTATTTCAGACCTTGTGTCAGCCCCAATTTTTTTAACGCGTCTGTAAATAATACATTTGATATATTGATATTTTTAATATTTTCAAAATTAACTTTAACAGTAAAGTTATCTTTAATATATGCAAGATCATGATTACGATTGGATATATTCAGAATTGATTTACAGATTCTAATTCTTTTTTCGACCTCTTATGGACTTTGAACAACTTTTTGAATTCTTCAAAATTATCTGAATAAAGTTGCAGGTTCTAGCCTAGTACCCTACCACGTAATAATCGGCTGTGGAGGTTAAGGTTTTTTTGGCAACTATACTTGCGTTTTTTTTTTGCTAGAATACTTCATAGCATGCCGGATCATTGTTATTTATCTCTATGTATGTATATATATATTAATATATAATAATGTACACTTATATACTTAACCCTTCAGGATGTTTATAAATAAAAATAAAACAATTTCATTGTATAACCGTATTTTATACGGAGCTTTAAAAAAAAAACATTTTTTCCAGTATATATATATACAATATAGTTTAAACTATGTATGAAAAGTGTCTATAATATTTTCAGTTGCTCTATGAAACCCAAGAAAAAACATGGTGCTAGTAATTGATTCGAAAATTTAAATTAAATTAATAATTTAATGAAATAATTAATTTTTGTTTAATATGGAATTTAAAAAAATATTAAAAAAAATATCCACCGTTGAGAAGTAATAGTATAATTATTATGTATTATTATTTGCCACGTTCATCATAGTAACAATATTAATATTGTGGCACCGAAATACTACAGCTACTGATGAAATTATTAAGTGCGACAAAAAAAAAATTGTCTTGTGAATTTCAAACAGAACTCCGTCCAAAAGACATAATATTATTTATGTAAAAAATGAGTCCAAACATGATAAATCTCCTTGTGTACACGCGGTGATTTTTTCAAAGGTACTAAAAAGTTTTGTTGGGTACCAGAGGTTCCACTCCACTCCACAATAATTGCAGGCGACAAATTATATTTGGCAAGGGTAATTTTAATTCAGACTCGAATACGTAAAAGCGCGGTATTATGAGAGTATCAATAGGAATAAACATTTTATTTTTCAAATCTATAGTATTCTTACGACTAGAATGTCGATAGGTACCCCAAATTCAATACTTTCTACAGTTGTAACTTGTATTGATGGAATTTCAATAAACCGTAGAAAATAAATAATGAAAAATAGTAATTTCCGAGTGTAACATTTTTATATTATCTAATATAATGTAAACATATAACAAATCGTACATTTTCAAGCAGAAAAAATTATATTTTTTTATTAAAAAGTAAAATACTAGAATAAGTATAATAATAAATTGTATTAATTTTTTTATTAATATTTGTGTGTTGTTCAGTTTAATTCTGTTGGGTACAGTTAATTTATACATATTATAATGAATTTTATGTTTTATTCGCAATATTAAATGATCAATAAATTTTAAAAAAAAAAACCACTTCTATGTAGTTTTATCTAATCTAAGCTCTGACTCAATAATATTAGGTACATTTAAATCTTATTTATTGAGTTATTTTTTTAATATTATATCGTTGTTGCTAAATTACTGTAACTTGAATATTTGCTCGTTTGGAGAACGAACACTATTATCATATCGCCAATCAATATCATTGATAATAGTTAATTATACAATATATGTAGGTTTTAAGTTTTCGGAAGAAAGAATATCATAATACAATATTATGCTCTGTTATAACTATTGTTGTAATATGAGACAGTTAATCGTTAATATTTTGAGAGCTGAAATAAAGCCAAGGATTAGTTCGGAAATAAAACCAACATCCGTTCAAATCTCATACTGTAAATAAAATATAATACTTATTTAAGAAATAATGATTGTAGAATATCCGGTGTGTTCGGGAAGCTGTAGTACTATTTGTTGATGTATTAGAAATGAGAGAGAAATATTAGTAAATATAATTCATAGGTCCTTATATAATCGTATCGAGAATTGTGTAGACTTTGAATGATCGTCATAGAAATAATACAAATAATATAAATCAAACTACATAAAAGGTACCTATAATCTAAATGATTTACATAAACATTATTCACCAAAATGATGTCTAAGTCTCAATAACGAAATATATATTTATTGATGTTGTTGCCTCGTTGGCAGACATGCTAAGTCACGCACATTTACAAATCTATATAAAATAGAAATATTTAAACAAAAGATAAATACCTACAAAAGTAACTTTCATTTAAAAAGGATTTAGGGATAAAAACAATTTTCATTTATAGAAACAATTGTGTTGTTTTAAGTTGTAAAAATTATATAATATCTATATTACAAACAACACTCAGTAAATCTAAATTCCCGTGTATTAGGAATTGAGTTTTTATTTTAAACGAAATAATAGTATACGTCTTGTTGTTAGTTTATTTTATCAGTTTTAAACCCCGGCAAGCTCTCGCAGGGGTTAGCGAAGTCTGAAGACGACAATAATGACTCACCTCCATAATATTATATCTCGTCCGCCAATTTTAAACGTCACATTTTAACATTTTGATATTATTATTATTATTATTTTTTTTTTTGTCCCAACGGTCGACGTCGACTTTTACTTTTCGAAACGTATTATCGTTTTCCAATGTATACAAAACCACATTTCATCAATCCGTCCGACCGCGATAATGCACAACCTTCAAACTTTTGTTGAAAACTGTTATATATTTTATTGGTCGTATCGGCATAAGTAAACACTGCAGTCATATCCTCCATACCGGAACACTGCCGAGTCTCAAAGACGATATAGCAGGATTCTGCCGCGTTCCGACCGGACAGACACAAAATCGATGGAAAACGTTGAACCCGGTCGGACACACACAACGAGAGTACAATCTGCGATGAGAGACGAGTGCAAACGTATACGATTTCACTTATCAAAGACTATATATAATAAAATAAACAGGCATTGTTTCTGCGCCGTTCAACGCGTTTCGAAATATTAACAATATAATAATATTATGCCTACGAAAAAAATTCTTTATTCTTTTATTCTCGCTTCGTTGAGCCGAAAACGATGTATTACTGATGCATAACCCCTGCGAAGTGGCCTTCGACCTTTTTTCGACTAGAGATGGAGCTACCACTTTCGACGCGAAGTTTTTAGTGATCGGTTCATAATTTTATATTTTGTATTTAACCCTGCATTTGCTGTGAGATTATATAAGTTCAATACGAATTATGATCAAAATATAATATGTATAATATTATATTTGAGTTTATATTATTATTGTGTATTATTAAATTTTTATGAAAATCAAGTTTACCAACTGCGGGCAGTAGACGAATGTCCGGGTGAAGCTGATGAGAGACATACGGTGTATAAATGTTTTTTATAGAAAAATTAGTATGGCTCATTGACTCGTACTTATAATAATATTATATAGGTAGTCTGTGGTTTATATTGTTTATCTATCGATTTACCTGTTTATCGTATAAAATGACCCATCCTGTCTGGCTGCAGTCTGGGGAAAAAAGTCTTAGATGACGTCATATATTGTACGAAAGCATTTTCGACTGTTTGAGTCGTATGCGCGCGTACTACACACCCACTGTGGTGAGTAATATATACCTAGGTAA
Source organism: Neotoxoptera formosana (assembly GCA_022818045.1). NCBI lineage: Eukaryota > Metazoa > Arthropoda > Insecta > Hemiptera > Aphididae > Neotoxoptera > Neotoxoptera formosana. The sequence continues at coordinate 21,681,582 of CM040633.1, read as the reverse complement.
GTATATTATTATGTTTGCAACGATTGCACCCATCGTATTATTATTTTGTTGTTCCAAATACCCGTTTTCATTGTTGCTTTTCGATTACGCCGCGAAACATTTAAATATCATAATATTATTTAATGTACACACATACACACGCACACTACGTGACAATTTGAGACACAGTTAATGTCATAATATATTATTATGTCTGTGAAATCCACACGAAAATGTTGACGGTTATTTCAATATTGTTATTGTCGAACAATGAAGCAAAATTGATAATTATTTGTTTACATATTAGTATAATTATTTTAATTCATTATTTTAATTATTTTAATATAAATAATTTTTAAAATTGCGCTTTTAGTACAGATTGATCACACGATCACTCTATATTATATGTATGAATATAATATAAACTCACACTGTTCAACAATATGATAATTATTGTGACCCAAATACGACAAAACCTTCGTCGGGGTAGTATATAAATTCATGTATTATAATATATTTTATATTATTGTTGGGCATTTTCGGTATTCAATTTGTTTCGCGTTCGTATACCTAAGGTGTTATGTATACCTAATAATATCTTGCCCGGACCGGGGTAATATGTATATTGTATTTGTTCGGTAAGACGCGGCCGAATGTAGGTAAAATACACACTCGCGCATCGGTCCGTAGAGGACGATATCAGTTTTTTTTTTTTTATCTCGAAAAGAAAAATATATTAAATGTAATAGACGTCAACGGCGGCGGGGATGGCGAGTGTTACGTTTTGAGTGTACTTATATATGTATTATACCCGCGAATAATGTGATAAAATCCAATATATTATTGTCATTCGCGCACCCAAGTCGAGAAAATTCACAAATAATAACGTGCCACGCGATGATGGAGGTGATGATATTGTGATCGAGTTTTTCCGTTGCTATATTTGAGGGTTTTGAACGTGTTTTTGTGAATACAGTACCTCCACACGTTTTATTAGATTGTGTCAGAATACAGATTTGTTTAGAGTCCATATTGTCGAGTGTCTGCGTGTAGTCCGGGTTCGTTCACTTATTTTATAACGTCGACTTATCAGTTGGGCACATTAACAGTGAAATAATCGGTGCAAAATTGCGACAATGCAAAACAATGTACGGAAGGTATGTTTGTCGATATTAAAAGTTACACATTGGTTTATATATTATTATGCGATTAAAATGGCAGCGAATCGATTGTCGTCAACGAATTAAGTGAAAACGTATTTCTTATTCAAAAATCGATATTAAATTAATCTGTTAGTGCACAACGTACAATAATAGCATAAATGAATAATAATATACATTTTGTCAAAACGGGCTCTTTGAAGTAAAACGTTCTATTTGCTATACATTTTGTAATTTAAAGTAAAAGAAAAACGTGCGTACTATAATTAAATCGATTTTTCCAAAATGTGCTATTCCCATCTAGATGCAAGACGTACTGTTTTGAAAAACTACAGTTTCTTGAACTTTTTTTTTATTGATATATTTTATTAAAACAGATGATTTTATATGGTTTTTTTATTTTTTATATTATTGGTTACCAATATGAATTTTAAATAAGATTTCAGAGAATTATTTAGAAAACCAACTGAAATTATAAAAAATCGAAGTTGTAAAAACAATATCTAGTTTTGATACATTATTTAATTATCTTGTGAATTTACCAAAAACCAACCAAGTATATATGCATACCAAAGCAGGATGATGAACTTGCTGAAATGTTTTACTTTTTCTGAAGAATACACAGTATTATGAGGATAACTTCAAAAAAAGTGCTGAAGTTGAAAAAACATTTTTTAAAGAAAATATGACCATTGAGTTATTTTATTATAGTTTCAGATTCTGTGCTGAATGCACTTACTAGGTATTGACGTTACAACGATGTGTATTTTTCTTACGTCCAAAAACACTTTTGACAGTAGAAAAAATACTTAAGTTGTTGACATCAATACATTTTCTGATAGGAAAGTGAATCTCTTTGATACTTTAGCGGGTCAAAAGTAAACAATTTCATAGTACTTTTTCCTGGTAATTATGAAAAAAAAAATATTTAGGAAAAAAACGTGGAAATTTTACGCAAAACCCATTTTTGACAAAATCGATTTTCTTATTTTCCCATTTACAAAAATGAATAACCTGATACCTGAAACTTTAATAAAAGTTTACATTATAATTTTCTATACATGGTGTTATTTTCAAAATAATATGTTTTTTCAAGACATTTATAGTCATTTTAATTTAGGTTTTTTTCAATAAATATCGATAAAAACATTTCACTTTGGAAAAACGCTTGAAAATAAAAACAATGAATTGTATTTACAGGTATTATAATCATAATAGTAATTAACTCTTAAATCAACAAATTAAATGTGAATCGCGTTGATAATATTATCACACCAAGCTTTATGAGTGCAATTAACGAAACATGAGATTCACAATTACAATTTTGGATTTTTCATTCTGTAATCAATGGGAACAAAAAATAAATACTCATAATATTACTATTAGTATTATCATTTTTAACCAATAGCAACTTTTGATAAAATTGTCATTTATTTATTTTTTGTTTTTCCGGATGCATTTGAAACATATTGGGAATTTTCAAAAATGACTTCTCGAGTGTACTGATTAGATTCAAAATGTCAAAAGTAAAAAATCAGAGCATTTTGGCTCCGCTTAGAATCTAAGATCATTATTTTTAAATTAGTTAATTCAGTGAAATAAAAAACACTTGGGGTCCCCCCACCTCTCTGAAGGCTAATAAAATATTTGGTAGGTCGGGTCCCACAATATCGTCCTAAGCCTCTAAGGCATTATTCCTACTTTTAGTCAATAGATTATTATGATTGATTTATGCAAATGTGTTATTTAATATTTTACTATAGAATATAATATAGGTAATAAAGGAATATTTATCTAATCATATTTTAGTTTAAATATTAAATTAGGCGACCGCGGCTGTATAGTAGGTACGCTGTTTTCCCGATGTGATAAAAACAAAAATTATGTAGGCATAAAAATGCATGAAAAAAAAAAAAAAAAGGTAGGTAGTAAAATATCGCGGGTATACGCGTATAATATTATATCGCATATTATATTTTTATTGGATATCGCAAGTTATAATTATTATTACGCATGTTGTAAACAAAAGTATAATATTTTTACTTGAAATTACCATCACGTAAGTTCAAAGTTCTGTGCGCCGATAAACTGAAAAACGTAATTCCAAACACCGCTGAGCGGGGGTATATTTATAATATATATATAGTATATTATTATATGCCCTATTATGATGTTTTTACGACCTGAGCACTATAATATTTTCTATAAATATATTATTATTATATGTTTGGACGCGGCCGGAGGGAAGTTGTGTACAATAATTTCTGCTGCGTATGTAAACGGTGTATGTTATCATTAATTTTAATAATAATAATATAGTCTAAACAGTCTCGTGGTCTATACCGTAAAGTAATGCGATAGAAAACGCACTTCGCACGCCTACCCTGCACATATAGATATTAAGTACCAGCAGGGCGATTATTTTAACGGTTAGCACTCATTATATCATTATCTCGAAAAGTATTTGAAAATATTTTGTTACATAGTTCGAACTTTAAAGTATTTAAAAAATACAATTACCTATCGATAATAGGAACGCGTAGTTTCTACTGTTTTTATTAATTATATTCGTCATTTTTTTTTTTTTATGTCATTATGAGCGGAGTAGTCGATCAAAGTTTTAAGGGATATACCTGGTACTATGATACAATCCACTCTAATTACCATATAGCTTACTATTATAATATAACTGCAACTTAAAATACTTATAAACTAATTAGGTACTATAAATAGTTCGAAATTCAATTTTTTTACACACAATCGTTATCAGAAAAACGTTCTTCTTCGGAATATGTATAATTATATAAATTTATTTAAAAAAATAAATACTTACAAACATATTCTGATTAAAAAATAAAATTTTGCATTAAAATGCTTTCAAATCAAAAAAAAAAATTTAATTAAGATCAATGTCCACTTTACTGTTAAAAGAATCACCCGGTGCTCTAATGCCCTATATATTATATTCATATATTATATCGATAACATAAAATTAATATTCTACTATAATAATTTGCTAACATTATCATCAATAAAATAGAAAGATACGATTATACAATATATTGGTCAAGCGTTTAAATTTGTATTAAAACATATTTTGTTTGAGTTGTTGACGTTGTAAGTTGTTGCAGATATTATTTACTATTTTCTTTTTATACAAAACAATGAACCACTGCATGTATATTGTAGATTTTCAAATACAAATAAACTATATACATCGTCTCCCATCGAACAAATATTAGTAAATAGTAAAAGATTGGATTTAGATATTATGATTTCAGAACAGAATAAGCGTACACAATATCAGATAAAATATATTATAGATTCAAACTGCAGCGACTGATTTTTTTTTTTTCCATAGCGCATATTATATTAAATTGAATGAACGTATCTGTCGTTCTCGCAATAAACTCGAGTAAAAATGTCTTTTTACAACTATTTAATAATCTTTTACGATTTTAACGATTATATTTTGTTTGTGGGTTCTATTTATGAACACCAAATATTTTTAGAAGCACCATAATTTTAGTTGTGTTTCAATAATCCAAATTATAAACATTATTATGAATAAACAGGGTAATAATGAATAAATGAATTAATAAATAAATGAAATAATAAGTCAATATTACTACTATCTGTCTAGAAAACAAATAAAACGGTTTAATATCTGTATTCGTCATAATGGGATTTTTAATTTTAATAGATAATTTAAAATAAGAAAAACGAAATATTTTGATAATAAAAATTATATAACAAAACAATCTGAATGAAATAATGTGGTACAATACGTAATTATAATGATAAATTGTATGTCATGTGAGTAAAGTGAAGAGGAATAATTTACCCCATCAGTAAAACTTCATGATAATATTTAACTAGTTTAATACAATTTAGGTTTAGTTTTTTCATTATAGAACATCTTTGTATACACTATACGACATAGCGTAATATTTACAAAATTGCCAAATGACTAAATATTTGATTATTCCATTTTACCCACGCGTTTCCGTTTATTAATGTTGTTGTACTTAAATTATAAAATTGTAATCTTCAGTCGGAAAACACAATGGTTTAATACAAATGTGAAGGCTTAATATATTGTATTATCGTGGCTTTCTAACTCGATTGCAAACATCTACTTTTATTTCAGTAAATTAAAAAAGTTACTCTATGCATTTTGATAGTACAATATTATTATAACAATAATACGGCTTATATTTATTTTGCAGAGGAGAGCATATTATTACTCAATTGAAATATTTTTTTTTTTTTAACATTCTTAAGACTCCAATAATTGTATACGCATAACTACGTTAGCATAACACACATAATAATATATATACATTGATACAATAATCATCAGGTAATTTGGGTCCTCCTTTGTGCAGTAATTTTTTTTATTAATATCTAAATGTATCTCAGAGCCAAATCTAAATTTTTCTCGATGGTGTTGAGATTTAAAATTGTATATCATATTATTATGACACAACTGCTTTATCTTTCCAAATATCTTTGATACATTTTGTCAATGGTGGCTGGTGCAGTAATATGGTCGGGCTATCTCTTACGCACTGATTTAATTGTAAGATCACATAATTCCGCAGAACACGGATTACTATTTAAGTTCCAACTGTATACTAAATGGCTTGAAACTAAAATATACCCCTTGAACCAAATAAAAGATTTTCCTACATAATAATATTATCCACTTGTCTTTTTGGCCTAACGTGTTGATCATATTTTTTGACAAATTGGCTAGACATAAATGGTTATAATAGAGCAATAGTGGATACATATTGGAATGTTTTTTTTTGTATCCCACGAAAATATTTTCTAGCTCTACACCGCCTTAGTCCGTAAGGTATTCGAGTATGGGACGGCAGTTAAGTCACCATAATATATTGACTACTGTAGTCTGTCACATCTATGATCGATCTAGTCCAAAACCGATTTTGCCGATTCGTTGGCTATGTATTGCAAATCAGGTTAGTACACAGGTCGTAAGGCCGTTGACCAAATTCTCAAACTGGAATAATTACTGGACAAGAGATGCACAAACTCATTGACATACTCTTTATTCAGGGTTTACCAAGTGGTTACTATAGATGTATCACGTATGTATCACCCTCCCCCCCCTAAAAATCCTGAATCCAGTGATCTCAGAGTCAGCTTTATTTACTGTTTAAATAACTACCTATTTAAAAATGTTTTAATCCTCTTATGCGCACGATAGCTTATGATGTTTGATGTCGAGGCTTACCTACCTTTGTAGTTGAGTGTTAAACTAAATTGTATTAGTCTGTTTTACTATTATTTTGTGACTTATCGATTTTACATATTTTGTTAAAAAATTGTATGGCGTTAAATAAATGATCAGAACGAACAGACAATAAATGATTTATACACTCAATACATTTTGAAATTCTTTAATCTCAATTTTTTTTCTGCAAGCATATAATATTTTATAAACCTCTCATAAACACGGTCTATATATAAATGGTAAATTGAGTTTGTACAATTATTGTAAACTAAGCTCCACTGAGCATCGATTTCTGTATGCGGTGATTTATCATTGCTTTCAAATATCTTTTAAAATATATTCCATTTCTTGAGAAAAATGCATTTTTTTTACGCTCCGTTAAAATATGATTACAATATTTATTCAAATAGTTGCCGCCGATCGTGGAGTTAAGAGGCCAGAACCTTTGAGTTGGTACATTATAATGAAAATAAAAAAAATCTATAAAAAATAATATTTCAGTAAGGAATTGCATAACTTTTCAGACCGTTATAAATTCACAACTTATTTATGTAATATAATATATTGTGCAGAAACTTGCGTATTCTTCAAATATTTAGAATACTTTTTAGTTTATTTATTAAAAATAATTGATGAACAATATTGTTATATTTTATAAATAAGTTTAATTACGTTAAATTCGATTATGTATATACATAGTGAAAATACTCAAATATCTACTGGATTTTTAGCGAGTTATCGAGTGTTTATTTAATTAAAATTACTTCTTGAAAGCATTCTTCCGAGTCCGGCGATTGCTTTGATTTAAAAATTTAATTTAATTAACGTTGAATATAATATGGTCTTAAAAGTGGCTTTTAAACGTAACAAATTGCAGTTTTGTTGACGTAGCATTAAAAAAATAATGTCACGATTAATAAATTTTGGATTATCGTTTAAATTTTAAAAAAAGGGGGCCTATAAAACTATAAAAACCTCCGATAATTTATCTATTAAACGAACACAGCGTACAGGTGTACAACTATCCTGCACGACGGTTAAACTATAATATTATTATACGAGTTACGCGTACTGCACTTGTATGATTTCGGCGTAGTTTTGCGAGGGTGGTCAAAACATTGTTGCCCCTTTCGAGCTTATTAATAAATCCTAAACACACCACCACTTGTTACGGTTCAAAATATAAACGTATAAAGTATAGGTATTAGATAATATCGTTTATAAGTATACCTATACTAAGGAGTAAACGCGTATTTATAAGACGCGTGACCTCGGTCTACGCCGAGGACATTCTTTAATTATTATTCAACACGTAATAGGTACCCGCGGCGGTCGTTTCTCGGTCGGACGATATGTTTGGATATTTTACATCGAGTCGTCTCGAAATCGCATTACACACGTCGGTGGCACATATGGCCAACAGGCACATTCGGCGTGTTTTATTATGCCGAACGGGATACGCGTATACGGACACATAAATCTTAATTTTAATCGGGATACTGCTGCTGCAGCCGATGGCATATATATATAATACAACATATATATATAATATATATACACACGCATTACACACGTACTATATATAGTACCTAAATGTCCTGCACTACGGTTGTGCTAAGGTAGGCGAATAAAAAAAAAAAGACACCAATGTAGTGTAATATATTATTTGGGCAGAATTTCACTATTTAAACCGTGTAAATGTCGTCGTCGTCGTTTTTTATATTATAGTACGCGCACTAACTAACGGATCTATTTTTTTTTCTCATGATCATTGAAAGCATCTAAAGGTCTTCGTCAATGCTTATCACAAATGGATAGTAGGGAGATCGTGTGATATATGTATCTATGTATATATCACTATATGCACGATACTATCCCCCTTCTCCAAGAGGAGACATGTGCGGTCTTCACTCACAGTGGACTGGGACCTAGTTGGAAACCGGACGACGTGATCGGACGACAGCACGGGAAAATGGTGATTGCGCAGATTCACACAAATCGTTTTGCACTTGCTATAAATCGAACCGATGACTGTGTGAGTCGCAGTCAACCACTGTGCCACTCCGGCCCCTAATCTATTTGAACCTATTTGTATATTATCGTGAATATGAAGATGTTATTATATCAGTTATTGAAGCTGAAGAGGAGTTGTGTAATCGTAAAGCGTCACGAGTTATCACGAGTAAAAATATATAACGAATAATCCAGACAGCGGCCGTGTTTTCAAACCAACCGACTACTATAATTCGGAATTTACAATGATCACATCGCTGTTCGTACCTTTTTGCAGCGGTGAAAACGTCGTTGGCTATTAATTAACCTTCTTGAAACCAGAGAGTCTAAAGATGGTCTGTTGCACGTTATATTATTATAATTACTTAATATTAGAGCATGGACTTTATCGTATGCAGAGTAAGTACACAATACATTTCACAACGTTTGTGACCAAAAGCTCGTATAGAGAGATAATATAAAACTATTAAAATTAAATATTTAATGAAGAAATATAATTTTTAGAGCTATACGTTTTAGTGTTTACATTTTGAAGTGGCATATTTAACCGCAGAATTTTTAATTTCTTGATGCATCAGTGCATATTTTTAAATGCATATTTGATTACTTTTTAGTGCATGAAAATTCTTGTTCTACTTAGTACGCATAACTATAATATACATCGATAATCGTGGTTTATACTATCTTAGTGAATGCTTTATGCATTTGGAAATAATAAAAATAATAATTAGTGATATTACAGGGCAAATGTCCTACACGATGTTCTGATCAAAAAAAAAAGCTGAGTAAAACTTACGTTTTTATAAATATAGGTACTTATTTATGAGCTAGTGATTTCATATTGTATTTGAGTTTAATAAACCGGAAATATTCTTAACTCGGAACTATAATTATATTTACTTGGCAACATTTTCATTAATATTTAAATATTGATTAATATTAGTTAGATTAATATTAGAGTTAGGTGTTAACTTCACAGCTCTTCATATCTATGAAAATGTTCTTGCTAAGTAGATAATTTAAAAAAAATGAGTGACTGCCTAAATATTTTAAGTTTACACAACCCGATACGATATAATATTATGATATCACAACTTATAATGGCACCATAGATTTTTTTTTACTTGGTCTTAAATTACACAGAAGAACACAGAGTAATTCGCCATAATTTTGTCTGCAACTATATAAACGTATCAAAAACTATACTGTTATCAAATAAACACAATTTCAGCGATCATATTACCTATACTTCAATCCCGATGATTATGTTTCAGTTTTGTTTATATCCGTTAACGAGACGTCTTTATTTTTCTTCACTAATAATCCTAATAAATTCGAGCGGAACTCCGATGACTCTATATAATATTGTATAGCAATAATATTGTTTTTTCTTCTGAATCGTCGGACGGCAATCATTAAAATGGTAAGTAGCGACTTCGTGCAGTATCAAATTTCCGGCTGTCGTGTCGGTGCGGACCAATTTGAAATTTTCTCCGACGCATAGATCGCATATTATATAAAGCTCATCACCGTATACACGATAATAATCACATAACATAACATCGGCTAAGTAATACGATAGCACATAACGCGAGCGAGCGTTTGCGAAGAATACGGGAAATAATATAATATAATATGATGAGCTTGTTAGTTGTAGCAGGCGACGCAAAATAAAAAGAAAAAAAACAGTTTGTGTTTGCTTTAAACATTCATTTCGTGATCGGATGGTTATGGGGAAACACGCCTTGTTAACGCCAGCGACTTTGATGACGCAAACACGGCAATTCGTTTGCGTCGTACAAATCTGGAAACATATTTTCAAGGGTAAAGGCATCGTTTTAAACGAGTGTTTATCTTAATATATTAAAATATAATAAGAACATAATATTGGGAGTAATACCTAATAACTGAGAGTAATTACAAGAACACACGCTGCTATTACGTACATCTTTCTACGATCTTCGCTACAGAAGGCGATGCAAAAATGTTATATCCCTTATACTATCCTTGCGGTATTGGCTGATGACAAAATCTGCACCCTGGGTGTCGATATAATTTGGCACGTCCGACGCTATTCCACCGCAACTGCCGAGCACTGATTCCGAGTCAGGAAGCCCTTAATCTGTGTTTTTTTTTCCCGACTTTGTCGAGTTTGTTTTTAATAATAACGCGCACTGTCCATAATATGACGTCACATCGTCATAACTATATAGGTATATGATTTGTATATAAATATAAATAAATAAATATGCAAATACATAATTTGTCTTTTATATAGAGTACAATTGTTATTAACCGATTCTGACAAGTGTAAAATCAGTTTCAAAAGATTTCCAATGCAATGTGCATAATTTTCGTTCATATTTATTGACATAAAGGCGTAAGAAAAATATCAAACCGTATAATATTCTCCGTTGCGCGTATCATACTATTTTTGTATTTTAAGTAAAAACACAAGGCTATTATGTAGGCACATTTTTCTACGATCTTCGCTGCAGACGGCTGTGAAAAAATGTTACATCCCTTAAATTCCCGACGGTATTGGCTGATGACAAAATCTGCACCCTGGATGTTGATATAATTTGGCACTCCCGACGCTATTCCATCAACTGCAAATCGCTGATTCCGAGAACTATAATATGAGTGGTTGTTATGACGTGTGTCCGAAAAAACGAAAACCCATCTATGATTTTTTTCCCGACTTGATTGAGTTTGTTTTTTAATAATAACGAGCACGGTCCTTAATATGACGTCGCAAGTGACATCGTGATAACTATAATATAGGTATATGATTTATATGCAAATACATTTGTCTTTTATGTAGAGTGCAATTATTATTAACCGATTCTGACAAGTGTAAAATCCGTTTCAAAAGATTTCCATTGCAATGTGCATAATTTTTTTTCATATTTATTGACATAAAGGAGTAAGAAAAATATCAAATCGCATAATTCTAAGTTGCCACGTATCACATACTATTTTTGTATTATAAGCAAAATAATATATTGTGATCTCGGCTCACGTTTGCCTTTATAGCTGCAAACTCGCCACGTCCATTATAGCAGGTGACGAAAAGGTCAACTCGCTGTTAACTCGGCCCAAAATTAGCCTAAAGTACCTACCTACCTACCTATTAAAAATGTCGATTGTAATCTCGGTTTCGATTTATTTTTCTAGTCTTTCTTCGTGGCACACAACTAGGTACACTCGCAATTCAACTGATTCAAATATATATATTCCGTCGTCAAAGATTTACAAAAAAAAAATACGATTTGAAACCACCAAACGTGTATTGAAATGTTTTAATGAATAAATAAAACACTAAAACTAAAAACTAGAAAAAATGGGTAAACGGACGTTTTAAACCCGTTAAAATATGAATTGGCGTTTGTTTCGTCACCGGCAATTATCAAGATACGTGAGAACGTTTGGTCCTCCTCAGCAAATTTTTACTATAGGACATTTGGTTTTCAGTTTTTTAAATCATTTTTATTTATTAATTTCTTCAAAAAAGCATGGTTTCACTGATGTATAATACGACTTTTCAAACTTAAAAATTAAATTTAAATCTCGACTATTTGTCTATATATTATATGATTATATGTATATTTGTAGTATTGTCATATTTTAAACAATAAATTGTTCATTAAAAATTAATGTATCCATTGTTAGTGAAATAATGATCTAGAAATTAATAAATAATAATGATTTAAAAATCCTGAAAACCAAATGTCATCATAATAATATTATAGTCAATGTATTCCGAAGACTAAAGTCATATATTATTATGGTTAATAACTCCCCGGAACCGGTAAAAATGAATATTAAAAACATTACACATATTATTATAAAAACAGTTTACCTATATAATTGTATAAAATGCACTGCCCGACTCACGTCATAATAACATCACGAATACGACCAACGAAATCGGAACCGAGTTTGTGTTATACAATGATATTGTTTATGTAACCCGAAAAATCGGGTCCGGCTTACAACGATAATAATTGATCCTTTTATATTATTATTCGACCATTGCCCGCCGACGTGTAAATCGCCCGTAGTCATCGTCGTCGTCGCAGAGCGGTGTCACGCGGCCATCCGCCTTGTCCGTCTGGGCTTTTACTTTTCGCCGTGGGATTGGATTTATTCAATTCGCCGAAATCGATCGCGTACGTATTGTGAAAAAAAATGCTGCTCCGAGTGTATACTACACATATTATCATCACGGAGGCGGCGGCTTTATTTTGTTTTTTTTTTCGTTTTTTTACTATACTACTGCGCGTATAAAAAAACGACCGACTACTCCGGACACGGGGTAGGTAGGTACACGACGTAATATTTATTATATAAAAAACGAGCGCGTGTGTTATAGTACGCGCGCGCCCACACACACACACACACACACACTCACGATTATTATATAATAATATGTGCAAAGGGTCGTCGACATTTTTACGACGGGCGTTTACCTGCACTCTCCGACGACGGTCGGTGCAGTAGATGCGTAAAAAAAAAATAATATAATAATATGGTACCTATATAGGTATATACCACTATACCAGTATAGGTGAGCATGAGTATATGGGGCGTAATATTGTATAATAATATAGGTATATTATACAGAACGTATCAAAAGTCACTTCATCCGATTTCAAACCTTTATATTTATTTTAAAAATGAAGATATTATATAAGAGTGAAATAAAGTGTACTCGTATTATATATATTTTTAAAATAGTCAAATCTTAATATTTCTTTGGTTACAAAATATGTCCCCAATATGACCCCCACCGGCCGCCTGACATACATCTATACGGTATTCAAATTCCTTCCAAACGTTGCTGATCATATTATTATCTGGTGTCGCGGCATCTGTGGTTCTGATTTTAAGCTCTTCCGAGTTTGTGGGTTATGTTGGACATTTGTGACCAAAGTAATATTAAAACTGGACTAAGAATATATTTCACTCTACTTCACCTTCATATCTTAAAATAAATATACATTTTTGAAATCGGACGTCGACTTTTGATATACTCTGTATATTTAGATACAGTGAGGCTTTCGTATTAATCCCCACCCCCCACCCACCACATAAACCACCTCAGAACCACCAGTTGTCGTTAAGTGTAATGTTTTTTATTTTTTTTTCGTTTTTGGCACGACCTTCCGGGACTTAGCTGCATTACTAATTCAGCGGTGAGTGAACCGAATGTGGTAGGTGAGGCAAATATTTTCAAAGTGCAGTATGGGAGAGAAACATATGTTGTCCGTTGTTCAAATCCATACGATAAGACAATAAATATATAACCTAATCCTTAAAAAACTACGCAATTAATACAACTTTTGAGTGTAAAATTGAAAATGTTCATTGTTTGATATATGAACCGATATCTTTGCAGGTTTGTGATTAAAGTATGACTGCTGCAGGTATCCAATTTCTAGTTTATATAAAAATAAGACATAATAAAATAAATATCTAAGTAGTAAAATAATTCACTTTCATCATAAAAAAAAAACGATCAAAACATTTTAATTATTTTCAACAATTTGAAACCTCGCATACTCGTGTAGTTTCTAAGTGAATTTTTGAATTGGTAAATTATGGATTAGACTCGATATATCATTTTTATAATATTATATATGTTATGTTGTATATTCTTATGTTTTTTATTTATTTTGGTGCTCAATCATGTTGTTATTAGCCAGGTCAAAAAAGAAAAAAGTATGTAATCGCATTTTCAGTTGAATATCCAAAGAAAGAAGGGAAAGGTCGTCCTTTTTATTTAAATAATAATTATCACCCATGTTTTTAACCTGTAAGCTGTGACCTAGTATAATATTTTTAAGTCAAAAAAAAAAATTACAGTCACAGCCTTTGAAATAACATCAAAGCTTATCAAATCATATATATTTAGTTTCGTAGTTATATTAATTCACAAGTCGTAATTTGTTTTAATCTAAAATAAAACAAAATCTGTCACATATTAGTCAAAACGCAAGTCAACAGTTTTGTAGTGCACACCAGACTTGCAATAAATCTCGTATTCCACACTGTGTCGCGTGTATTTACAAAAACAAGCACGGAGTCTCCTTTTATATAAAATTAAAACAATATATGTTCTCTCTCGCACGCCATTTACTATACCGTCACAGTGGGTTATTAGTAAACATATTATAATAGGGGGCATCAGTTCTCAAAAAACCAAAAGGCTGCGGATAGATTCCCGACGAAATCGAGCTTAAAAGTGAAATAAATTTGTAAATTTTACCGAGAAAAATATCACACCTACCACACGACGATTTGCTATAGTGAAATAGTGAGGTTGCTCCCGAAAATCAATCAACGTGCCCTTACCCTTCGCATCGACAGTTCCATCTTGACCTTAGAACCATCCACTCTAAGGTAGTAGCTCTTCTGACGATTCCACAGCTCTTCATTGTATACAGAGTATAAGTTTGTGTACACGCGGTACACACAATAATACGTGGTATACGTAATATATATTCGTTTATAATAATATTCACTCTCGTTTGGCATGCGAGTCGAGTACCTAGTCGTAATTTCGGGCGTCTGAAACAATTGGACTCACGTCGTTTTCAATCTCGACAGACAATAAAATTCTCCAGAGAACACTTACAAACACGCACACACGCGCGCTCCTCGTACGTTTCGATAGGATAAACGCGCCGCCATTTGTGGTTATATATTATATTCATTTACAGCGGTAGTGGTCATTTACAATATAATGCATCCACGGTGCGAGGTACGCGAGAGTAGTTCAAAAGGATAAACTGCACGTGCCGGTTGCCCGGTGTATAATAATATTATTATACCGCGACGGTTGCGCGGTTAAGTCTCTCCATTATCATCGCCAAGCGAGCCCCTCGTGATATACGTAGTATATGGTAAGTACTGCTATGTAATAATAATATATTATTTATATTAATATATTAAAATAGAAGTACCCCCCGACTACTACTACCGCGATGTAATCCTAAACTGATATAATATTATGTACGGAGAATTTCATATTCTCGTCGTCGTCGTCGTCGTCGCGGTGGCTTATAAACTTTGTACCGTTTTACCGCGTTTGTTTAAAATTCACCTGAAGTATTATTAATATAATAATATTGTAATATTATGTGCGCTTGTACGTCATTATATTGTGTGTATTATGTGCATGGTGTATAATACAGCGTCTGTGGACGAGTCGATATTATATTATACAACTTAAATAATTAAAACTGAATTTTTTGAGCACAACATTTTTTTTTTTTAAATAACAACAGTGGCCGGCCGACTAGCCAGGGTGAAGACGCGTGATATACAGCCAGTAGGGGGTAGGTACGAGAGTCGGTGACGTGGGATAACGCGTTTAACATAATATTATCATTTTAAAATAGTACATAGGTAAATAGTTTTGAAATTTTAAAATACCGATATTCAAATTTATGTTAATAAGTATATTATTATTATTTTTTTTTAATGGTAGGTATATTTAATCACGATAATGGTCTTTTGTTGGATATTTTTTTGTAAAATATTGTAAAATATTTAATAGCATGACGAAAATTTGTACGACTCGTACTTATTATGTTATTGATATAATAATATTATTATGTTTGGTACTCGGTAGAAAACTGACTACCAGGTAAAAGCTTACATGAATACAGCAGACACGTCATCATATCATACCTATTTAAAAAAAATTGTTTAAGATGGTTTAAACGTTTCCGCCCTGACCTGTATTCCACAGCCGATTTAAAAATGACAATTTTACACTGTTTTCGATAGCGATAACATTGTATAGCCGTTGTTCCTACGACACACATTTAACTGAATACACCGATAGTAATAAAGCAATACTCAAACCAGACGAAGATCAATGCAGCATCAGTATTATTTACAATATTATATTTTAAGTCGCCCCCTCCTCTTCTAAATGGTCATATTTTTTGATTATATGTACTTTCGTAATATTAATAATTTCTCAAACTTTCAGCTGGACTTTTATTGGCGAATTTAAAAAAAAATTTAATTCATAGAATGCATTCAAACAGTTCTAAAATTTTAAAAATTACAGTCTACGTTTCCTCTAAGTTATATTTTGTAGTTTTGTACGATTTTCTAGAAAACTCATGATGAATTCAACATGTGCTCATTTTTCAGGTAAATAGACCATCGTAAAAAGTACCGTAAACAATTTTAAAAATATCATGTTAATACAATTATGTTGAAAATACAATATAGTATCTGAGAGCAAGTCCATGTCCAAGCAGAATATTAAAATATGCTCTGTATCTTTATAATTTATTATGAATCAATTAACCAAGTTTTTCTCACCCTCATAATTTCTGTTTCTTTGTTTAGTTAGATTTTGAAATTTAGAACATCGGTTATGCCAAACGAGCTCAGGATAATATAAACAATTTTACTCAATTTAAACCATTTAATCCTGCAAGACCTTTCAAAGTTTTTCATTTTCGTTATTGACTCACTAACTTACATCTTTAACACTACAAAGCTTTTTCCGTGTAGGTAGAAACGTTAAATTTGTCAGAAAGAGAATGGTCAGTATAGGTATAATATTGGAAAATCTGAAAATTGCAATTTTATTAAAACTAGTGCCACTTAAGATATGGTAAGATTTCTGTGATTAAGTATATAAAAATTAAGTCCATAATTAAGAAGTTTCAAATCATAAGGTAATCTTATTGTAATTATTGTTGGTATATGCGACTTCGGTGTTGACAACACCCAAGAGGTCAATCACTCAGCTTTACAATAGATATTATGCCAAAACTATCGCACAAGAGAACATTTAAAACAGAAATAATTTTCCAGTGCCTAGTAAAAACCAAGATAACGTCCACTATGCTTCAAAGCCGATAAAACGTAATGATATCCCCAATGCCCATCAAAAACCTAACCGTTAAAAAAAAATGCCAAGTTAAAGACCATTTAACAAAGAAATTCAGCTTATCAAAGTAGTGATATTATCTACGCTGTGGCCATATCTACTCTTTTTTTAGTCCGTAACTTTTACTTTACTCCTACTCGCAACAATTATTTTTATTGCTCAACACTTGGCCAGCTTCCTAGCAACCCGACGAGTGGACGATGGAATGAAAAGAACTAGAAGAAGAAAACAAATGCAATATTCGCCTCCCAAAAAAAGTCAGCCTATATCAAAGTAGAAAATATATTTATATATTGTGGTCAAGTCTGTTTTATAAATCATTAGAAAAACATTGTTGACACCTAAAAACGAATGATCTCGATATGGCGTGCCTGTGCCTATATAATATAGTAATGAGGCCAATTTAAAAACTGGTCAAGTATAAAGCGATACAAATATTATAAAATAAGAATTGTTTCTCATGAATGTTTAAGAGTGAAGTCACGTTACGAGTTAAACTTGGCCACAGTGTAGATAATATTATTATCACAATACTTTAGGTTTGTTTGAAATTTAGTCTGGACAAAGGTATACAGTATGTAGCGTCACTGCGTCTAAATATATTATACCTACAGAATACTGTTATTGACACGTCAGAGATGCAATCATACGTTTTATACGGATATCATATTGACACGGCCATTTATAGGTGAGTCTAGTCTCATTTTATCCACCCACTCCTTTGCACCTTACTGCAGATTCGAATAAATTAACCATCTGTCGCACCGGCGGCGTTGACTTTGTCACAACCGTTACGTCCAAGTGTTCGTATACGACGTGTACGCCGTAATAGTGATATTATTAAGAGAAGTACTGATAAGGTACTTATAATATTATTTTATCATTACTTTCTATTTTTCTCTAAAATATAATATAGTATACAGGGTGTACCGTGAGGAGGATTTACCCATTGCGATATCTCCTGAAACAATTTATATTATGATTTTTTAATAAGACTCCAGGGGACAAGAACTACAAATATTTCATGTTTTAATTTATTTTAATGTTTTGGTTAAAAATATTTTTTCAAAAAAATTGAAGACAGCCATTTTATAGAGTTAATTTTTCTGAAAACGTTGACATTTCAACATTTTACTTTTATTAATCTCCCGTTTTTTAATTTTTTTTTTTTAGTTTCGAGAGAAATTGTGTCGGCCGTACGTGCACGGGGACAACATGTTTGATGCCATTACGGTATTAAATAATTCACAATTTTTCTCGAAACTAAAAAAAAATATTAAAAACCAGGAGATTAATTAAAATAAAATGTTAAAACTTCAACGTTTTCAGAGAAACGAACTCTACAAAATGGCTACATTAAATTTTTCTGATAATAATTAAATAAAAAAATTTATTTTTTAACTCGTTTACCAAAACATTAAAATAAATTAAAACACGAAATATTTGTAGTCCTTGTTCCTGTGAGACTTATTAAAGAAATCTGAATTAAGATATCTTCATTATTTTAGGAGATATCGCAATGGGCAACGGGACACCTTGTATTTTAGAATATTTGTATAATATTACTGGTGTGCATCTGGTAAGCATTCGCAGTAACACCCGGCGTGTATAAACCATATTGTAATAATATAATATTACCGTGAGGTTTTAAACAATATATAGAGAGTCGAGTGAAGTGAAAATAAATGTTTAATTCATATTAAATCGAGTGTTGTATCCATTTTTCTTCGCCGCCATGATAATTATTGTCTTATCCTTGTTCTTTGTAAAAACCTAAGATAATAATATTATTATGTGTACCTACCTACGTAATTTTTATCATCAAGCAGATATAGCTCTTACGTACTTTTGAGGACAACGAAAGGGCGTGGGTTCAAAAATCGTCAAAAAAAAATATTAAAATTCAATTAATGCAGCTTACAACACTCGTCAGCAAATCGTTACTAAGATAATTTAACAAATATAATTAATGTTTTATTCGTTTAAATATCTCGAATCATATTATACATAATGCAACAGTGCAGATCCCGCTCAGAAATCACAAATAATATTTTCCGTTTTCGACGAACGCATTATATCTTAAAATATCAATTTTTTAGTTGGAAATTGTGCCTCAATATATGTGTATGATGGTTGTCACGCCGTTTTCACATATAGTTACATAATAATTAGGTACGTGTAGTAGCATAACGTCGTTCACGGGAACAAACCTCCTACGTGAAAAAGGCGTAGGAAACACAAACAATTTAAAAAAAAAAAATGACACAGGAGTTTTTTGCATAAACGATTTATAGTCACGGTAACACACGGGAGGATTTTTCTATGATAAAGTAGCCCCACATAGGAGATATTTCATAAACTTTTTATTACGATTTATATATTTTAGGTACCTACCACTATCGCGTCATAGGAGAATATTAATTAATTATTTTTCATTAATTCTACTACGATGCAGATAATATGTAGCACATATTATTAGATCTTATACCGACAAGCAGCTTATTTTTTTCTGAATACCGAAACCCCAAAATCGTAAATTTGCGCATAGGAGCAGGTTTATTCCCGCGAACGACGACGACGATAATATAATTAATATAATATGTGCACGCGAGACAATACGGCGACAATGGAATAATAATATATTGCACCTCATACATTACCATTACGTCGTGTGCGAGCGTGTTTTAAAAGTTTTCGATTTATTCGGCAAAAAAGGGAGGTTTTAACTTTTAGACCGCGTCGTCATTGTGTAGTACGGTCGGAGAGAATAAAAAATAAAAAAAAAGGTGGGTCGTAGGTACATAAGTTAACATAACTTATAAATAACCAGCTCATCGTCGTTATATTGTGCGGACCGTCGCCGCCGGTCGGCTTGAACGACGAACGCGGAAAAACCGGGTCAACACATATTTTGTACGACACGCTCGGCGGCGGCGGCGGCGACGGCGGCAAGAAGGGATCTGCTCCTTTTTCCCTCGGGTTTTTTCCCTCGTTTTTTGGCTTTTTCTTGCGCGCTCCGACTCTCCGAAATTCAGATCATAAAAAAAACGCATACAATAAACAATGCTGTACCTATTCAATAATAATTTAATATAAAATTAAAAACGTATAATAATATAATATAATATAATTATAATATTACGAAGAGGATTTCAATGCATTTGCATTTTTTGGAATATCTTACACGATGCTTTCTAAACTACAGATGTGTTTCAAGTACTCCGTGTTCTAACCACAACATTTTTTTGGGGCATTTTTTGACGTTTTAAATGCATTTTAAATTTTTTAACACGTTTTTGACCTATTTCTCGTATTATGGCTGAACAAATTGACTTCATTGAAATATAAATACAACGCGTAATATAAATTATTATCCGAGTAATCCGGTTTTATTAAAGGTTTTATTTAAGGCTGCAATAATTTAACTTTATGTCACACCATCCAATTAGCGGATTTGATTGCATACGACTAAACAATATAATATTTTCTTATCGAGCGATAATATTATAATATCGATTTTACCGATTGTCGGAAGCTTTAAGTCGTGTTGCGTATTACGTTGAAGACACTGCATTTCACACGTCACATATTTTACGTATATTATTTAATTCGCATTTTTTTTTTTTTGAATTTTTAGGATATAATTTAGAGTTTTTTTTATAGTTTTTAAGTCATAAAATAATGCATTTTCTGGTATTTTTAATGGCATTTATATCCAAGCCATAATAATAATATAATATACATAACACATATAATACCTACATAATATTCTATTATAATATTACGTAGATGGTCGCGGGAGGGGGGAATTTTCGCTCTGCAGAACTCTTTCGCCGAGCCACTGTCTCGGTCCCCGCTCTCTTATCTCTCAACACTTATCTGTTTTTCTCGCCCGTTATTATATTATTACTATATAGCTCGAACGTTCCATCACGATCGTGTGAAAAATATCTCTGCGGGACCTGCACCACAGGAGCAAATTATTTCGCCGACGATTCGACGGAAATCAATTCGCGATATTCTCGACTCTCCCCAGCTCCACCCACCCAGAACAAGTCTCTACTGTATATTATACACACATATATAATATATAAACATATATATAAATCGCAGCGCATCGTTTGCGAAAATAATATTTCTCCCGAAAATGACACGAGTATAGGTACTGCGCTACTTGATTTATGATCACCGTGTATATTTCGTATAATATTTTTTTTCGGCCATGTTTATTATTGCGACAATATTCTATATTATGATATTATATAATATACTACACGTGTATATTATTATGAAGCATTTATACGTGTGCTTCACGCAATAGAATAAAATATCGAGACTCCGTGTCGAAGACGCGTCGTTCGATTTATCTCGAGGCTTTATGATATAGTTTATAATTTGAAATATAAACCCAATATATTATATAATATAATATGTGTACACGTCCACTTGGAATATTGTGACAAATCGTGCGTCAATATAATATAATATCGATATTATATTATATTATTATGTGAAATAAATAACAATCGATTCTCGTCTTGTCTTTGGGTTCAGAGTTGTATAATATCTCACCTCCTACGCGAATTTCGGCTGATAATACACGAGCGTATATTTGACGTCGAAAAAGGAATTTGTTTTTCGTATTTTTCGATACGTCCAAAATGCCAGTTTTAAACGAGCAGCTCTGCTAGAATAATAAACACTTCCGACATAGATTTTTCGGTTTTTTTTTCTTTCTTTGCTTTGTTTACGACACGAACAGTTCTCTATATTGTGTTTGTAACACCGACAGCACATTTTAGAGCTATCAGCTGGTGTAGCACGCGCGTCGTATAAGATCATTTCTGCTGTCAATCAAACACGAATATTTTATCGGCGTCGCGTCGGGGTCCTCGTCCTACGCACTGCGACGGAAATCATTTAATTTCGTTTTTTATTTTACTTTTTGTATTATTATCAACGACTCGACGACACGCTCTGTGTCAATGCGTCATCACGTCATGTTTATAGCTATTAGTCGTTGAAACAGTCGCCTTCTGGCTTGTTTCGTAAAGTGAATAACCACTAGGTAATGGTTATCACTTTCTCTATTTATTATAAAAATCTACAAAGTACATATACAAAAATACGGGGCCGATACGCTAACGCGGCAGCCAGGCTTGAGAGCGGGCTGTCGGATAAGGCGTATTTCCACGACGAGCTGGACGCTGTCCTATCTACATTTAAAGGACATATACTCGGATAACATACAACTCAGGGTATGGGGCCGACCACGGGTAATGTCTAGCTATGAAGCGACTGCTACCATGAATCTGACCCAGGAAGGCAAGCTCTCAAAAGCGGCTGTGGGTGATTTGGGAGTTTTTTAAAGGTATTTCACTCGTGCCCCGTGTGAAGTGTGCGGACTGCCTGGTGTTTTGTCAAGGTTGCCGATTTCTGTGTCGACCCGTATAGAAAGTGAGTGGCGATTCCCGTATGGGTTTGCTCACGGTTCGTACGAGGAGTGTTTATTCTGGTCGTTGGGTTTCGGATGGTCGTCGTTCTGCGACTGGTCGTCGAGCTGCGGCTGGTCGTTGAACTGAAGCTGGTCGTCGGACTGAAGCTGGTCGTCGGGTCGCTCCTGTATCTAAGTGATCGAGTTGTCGGACAACGACCGGTATATAACCCGTGCGCCGTACCGACTAGTGAACCATCGTGTGTGCCGCCGTGACGTTTGTGCTTCCCGTCGGTACGGATCTGCGCGCTAATAGTTGTGTTTTTCGATTACGGCCATGGGGAGGGTCTCATTATATTTGTCCTGATCTCCCCTATCCATGGCCGTATTTGTCAGGTTGTTAGCGTAGTTGGCCGAGCTTATATTTTGTACAACAGCTCTGACTACTGTCATTTCCTTTATGGCGTGTTCTGATTGGCTGATATTGTGTAGTCCTGATAAGGACTGTTTTAGTGACGGGTGTACTGTTACATCGTATAATATGCAGATGACTGATACACTATATAAGATGTCGCATTATTACGTTTATTATTAATAAGCCGATGTCGTTATTGATTTTGAATTCGGTATGAGCCAATTCGTACATTATAGGTGATAATAAGTCGCGTTTCTGCGGAAATTAATTTATCGCCATGTAACTTTATAATATTATTGTTGAAATACACGTCGACCGTGCGTGATATAATAATAAAAAAATATTATGTACACGCAAAATGACAAATCGATGTGACGTGCGGCACAACAGACGTCCTCTATAGGCGTCGTCTTCGGCGCGTTTGCATCGCTACATAATATAAAATTATAATATTTTTGGTCCACCCACGGCCTGCGGCGGCGGCGGCGGCGGCGGTGGAATAATAGAATTATACTGCTGCGGCTTCTATACTTTGCTATACTTTGAGCTTACAAGTTTAAAGAGGCGACATGTATAATGTGCACACAGCTCCGAAGGGGAAATACGCGTCATTATTATATTAAAATATTTCAACATTCTCGAGCCGCGTAATATTATATTATTACCACCGCGATCGTAAATATCAAATTGTTGATATAATATTATAAGAGGGACGGGGGACCTGGTACACGACATACTATTTTTTTTTCTTTGACTATTATAGTCGTTCGTTTAAACATCGTGATACGTAAAAACCTCAAAACATTACACGCGTATTATTAGAGATCGTGCAGAGCGGTGGATGAATAGTTTATTTTTCTAAAAATCCACGAAAAAACAAAGCACGAGCTGCGTGGAACCCTATATCCTTTGATGTAAAACGTTTATAAACCACACATTATAATATGTTATACCATATAATAGCTTAGGTAGGTATAATATTATTATAAGTACGACATAATAATAAACACGCGAGGCACACGCGTACCGTTCAGCGATGATTTGTTCTTCTTTCGGGGTGTATAGAATTAGCCATTAGCGGTAATTAATTTTGTAGAGAGAGAAAAAGAGAGATTATTATTACATTCGACTGTATATTATTGTATTGTGTAAAATCGCATATACTCGCACCGCCGTGGCGTATTTACATACTATTATAATAGCGTCCGACAGTTAGGTATACCACGATAGCGGTATACTATTATATTGTTATCATCATCGTGGTAGTATACGGCCGTAGTAGTTTTACTAAGACTCTCAAATTGTTTGACTTGCTGCTAGCGTATGTTTAGTCAAATATCCGACGAGGTAGATCGTGTATAGTGATTACATTATAATAACATTGTGGTGTGAAATTCATCGGGTTTGATTTAATTTATGTGCAAGACACACAATAATAATAATAATAATATGTTGCATTATTTATTAATATATTCGTTGTAAAATACAACACGTTTTCTGTCTAAAAAATATTATATTCTTTGTGCCGGGTGCTTGACGTACTCTTATCACTCGGCAGTCGGCGCAGTGCAGCTGGTTTCCTAGCGGCGGCGGCACCCGTAAACGATAATCATTTTTTCTTTCTTGACATAGTTTCTCGAATATTGACCATAAGAATTATAAAAGTGATTGTATTATTATTGATAAATAATGATAAAAAAAAAATTAATTTGAATTTTAAACTTTGCGGTGCAAGCTGGGAACGGACCTTTAAGTTTACGCTTCATAACATTGTAGCACAGTAAAATACTTATAATTATATTACAGCAAATGTATTACAAGCTCAATGTATAATAATGGTATGTAGTTGGCTGGATTAAAATAATATTAATTGAGTTACTGTCAAAATATATAATAACGTTCTAGATCTATAGTCTATAATAATTGTTTTTAAGATATCAGAATTTATATTCGAACAATTTGTTTTTATTATAATTAAATTATTTTATAGATAAATAAATTTAAGATTGAATTTTAATATAGTCAAGTTAAAAACCATTATATAATTATATGATTGAATTTAATTATGAGAATTATTATTATCAACGATTGTTACGGGTTTACATCAATGTTTTACAGTACTTACATTTAAAATTAAGGTAATTACTATAAGGTATATAATATAGTATTATAATATAATATCATTGTAAACGTCGACGTAATAAAATATTAACTTGCGTATGACTGTGCTCTATTTCGCTGTTAGAATAACTAGAATAATAATTACGCACGGCAAAAGATTATCATAATACAGTTGTGACATAAACAATAATCGTGATTTGTTGAAATAATAATTTATTCAACACTCGCAAGATACCTGCCTGCCTGCCTAAAATTATTGTTTGTTGACTTACAAACATCTGAAGAGACGGCAAAGGATACGATTATACCAGGTAATATATTGTAATATGTTCAACCCGATAATATCGGGATTTTGCAAATAGTAGGTAGATATTATATAATATTAAAATAAAGGTCCTCCGCTGCTCCCAAGTTATATAACTATTATGTGCGGGATACAATTTTTTTTTTTTTTCGTTAGACATATAATCAAAGATTTAACTTATTTTTGCATGACTCAAGAACGTACTATTATATACCTGGGGTGGCCAATTGGCAGATCTGGTCATAGTCGCATGCGGCTCGCGTCTTATTTACAAAAACCAAAATTTAAATTTTTTTTCATCTGTCAAATTTGAATGATTTTCATTGTTGAATACAGTGATTCACATGCATATGTCGTTCCAAAAATGTATATCAATTTTATCGCACAGTTTTTAATATTTTGGTATTTTAAAGTAGAAACATGATTCCAAAATTCCAATATAAAGGGACAATATTGTTTATAAATTATAAACTGTTTAAGACCTTTATCTTTTAATAACTCCAATAGTTCAATTTGGAGATCCGATATTTATTTGTGACAATATTATAATGTGATATATGGACATCCGTTTTCAATGACATTTACTAAAAATGGATTTACCTATTGGGGTTCGTAAGAAAACTCGTAATCTAATCAAAACAAAATAGTGTTGAACTAATTCGTAATTTGATAATACGGTTATCGGTATGGCTAGCTGTCTTTATTAATTTTGTGTTATAAAAGTACAGATTAGATCGTATACATAACCTAACTATTTCTCGAAAAAAGGTTGGCCCGCGATGCCAAAGCGTAGGTATGTCAAATTTGGTCCTCCGTAAAAAAGGTTGCGGCAGACCCCTGTTATATAGTATGCATATCGTCACGTCTCGTAGAACTATAACTATATAAAGTATCGATATGCATCAAACAGTCGTTTTCTGAGGTATTATACGTCCGAGAATAGTCGTACGATTACTATTAGAAACATATACGTTTCTCAATGATCGTCGGCTTATTGTCGATACGACTTGTAGCGCACAATATTATGTGTATCATATTATTATTAATATTATTATACCTGCTTTACATAATAATATATAGCTTGTATCATATATAATAATATATTTATTTCAATATAACGACGTACATTATTATACGTCTTTAAAGTTCTGCTCCTGCTCTCTATTTGCGGAATAGGTATATATTATATTATTATATTTTATCGGATACGATTATATATTTTCCGTTTTGTTTGATCCACATAACTCTCAGAGTTCTGAGAACTACAATATAATATTGATTTTAAAAAAAAAATGTAATAATATGTTATGACGTAACACCTGCAGCTACATAATATCATATAATGAAAATAATAACTGTTTTATGATAATAATTGCTAACGGCTGTGTACGGTACAGCTAGCAGTAGGCATTTTTATATTTTCACGTGGATCGTCGTTATAGGATCAAAGTATATGCTATAGGAGAGAATCGATGCAGTTCGTATAATATCGATACACGTCCGAATATTATAAACTTACTATACTTACATATGAAAAAACCCGCTATAATAGCTGCGCGAAATATGTTATAACGCGTATAGTCGTTTCTTCTGCAAATAAATAAAAATAGTGACCTACATTTTAAGGATTGAGCGGTTTTTTTATGTTTCACGTATGATATATTATAATAATAATATTATATGCTCGATATTGTGCGCATCGCTCGTCCCGAGATAGGTCTTCCGAGAGAAATCACAGTAAAAACACTATATTTTTTTCTGCCTAAACGTAATATTCGAACCCTCCAAACGATAATAAAAAAATACGGTAATCGTAAATTATCGCATGTATGTGTTATTAAATAATGCACTACGGATTGTCGTGCTATTACATATAATATATTTTTTGTTTGTTCAAGAAACCACGAATCGCTCTGACGAAAGCGCATTATTGTTAGTGTGTTTGCACTGCGTCAGTGCGCCAGTTGCTGTTCAAACTGTAACTCAATGATTTCCACTTTTCGTGTCTTAAGGCGTAAATAATAACATTATGAATATTGATCGATAACAATAATTGTAAAATCGTATTCGTAACATTCACAACGTTTTACAATATAATAATATATAATATGTATATTTGTTTTTCAAACCCGTCTTTAGTGTTGCAAAATATTATAGCGTATATCATATTGTGTGAAAAAAAATATAGTGATAAATGTTACCGTATATAAAAAATTGATAAAACTAATCGAAAAATATTGTGTTCATTGGTTTAGAAATTGGAATCCGTAATAATATTGTGATGGTTTGTATGGAATGGGCTGGGAAAAATTTGTAAATTTCGATAACTTAATTGTTTAATAATAATATTATATAAGTATAAAAGCATATAATATTATTATATAATAGGTATAGGTAATGCAAATACCAATAGGTACAAATTATTTTGAACAAAGCCTCATATTCAAACTATTCTAATTCATATCGAAAATTGCGTTATCTCGTCGGTCAAATATAATATAACGTATATCATACTTATATTTTATACAATTCATTTTTTTCTACATACTATATATAACATTACCTAATTTGATATAGAGATTCAATTTTGCGTACAATACCCTTAGATGCCGTGAATCTAATACTGTTCATAATATATAAATATTAAATATTATTATACTTATTAAATCGATATATCAATACATACAATTGTATTATAGACTAATAAACTATTATATAATAGTAATATATTAATATTATAAAATCATATACAAATGAACACACAATAACAATGAAAATAAAAACCATATTATAGTTATAATAACAAGATTGGATTTGTAATTATTTTACAATGACCTCGGAGGATTATAATATATATATACAGAATTATCCGTTTTAGGGATGAGAATAAAAATATATTCTATAAATTGCGTTGGCAAATTGGTATATGTTCCGATTTTGATTAAAAGTCGGTAACTCTTTGGGGAGACGCGACTACAAAGGGCTTGCTTTTTCGATATAATATGGTAATGATGTGTATATAAAAAATAATACATATTATAATATGGATTAAAACATGTGGTTTAAAATTGCCGAACATATTTTGGTTTCTAACGCGATTCGATTTCGATTTTAATTGGATATTTGGGAAACAGACGAAAAATAATTAATGATATTTCACCGGCGCCCGATGAAAGAAATGGGTAACGTCGCATAAATGATAATATGTAAACTATTTTAATGTTTTCGGCCAAGAGAGTTTAATTCCACGACAAGATATTATACAATACTCGGATTGTAAACGTCTATAGATTGGCAGCATATAGTTACATCTACATTTTTATTAGTTATATTATTGATAAAGTTAGTGTAAAACTTTAAAGACTTTAATTAATTATTTACAAAGTCACAAAATAAAATACTACGTAATTTCTCTTGGTGCATGTTATACAATCAAGTAGTATATATTATATATAATATATATATATTGATTGGCACAGTTTTCAAGAGAACGAAAGCAATATAATAATATATATAAATATATATATATATGTCATATACGTAGTTACTCGACAAAATATTTACGCTGCATCGAGGGTTTTATTTTTATTTTTCTCGAAAACTACCTATATGTAAGGAATTAATTTGTTTTACTTTGAGAAAATCATTAAGTGTCCATTTCGTTAACAATCGATTATAATTTAAAGGACGGGAGGGATTAAATCTTAATTATTTATTAAAAGGACACTGCTATATATTATAAAAATATATATAATGTCACGT
The DNA here is from genome assembly GCA_022818045.1 of Neotoxoptera formosana. Taxonomy (NCBI): domain Eukaryota; kingdom Metazoa; phylum Arthropoda; class Insecta; order Hemiptera; family Aphididae; genus Neotoxoptera; species Neotoxoptera formosana. The sequence continues at coordinate 21,652,211 of CM040633.1, read as the reverse complement.
ACGCGCGTAACAATAATGCATCTCAAACGTCTCTATATATGTTTTAACTGCGTTTGCGATTATGAGAACATATTTAGTTCCATACGTCTCCGACACTCTTCTTAAAAATGTCAAAAACTTAAATTAGTTTGTATTTCTTGTGTTTGGTTTTCAGACATAATAACATAATTATGCAAACCGTAGTAGAAGTGACAACATGCCTGACCGCAGCTGAGACGAAATCATATGTAATGCGCGTGTACAGTAGGTATTAAAACAAAATCTATACACATGATATTATTACAACTTTGTAATCTACCTCGGTTGTGGTGCGGAACCGCGTATAGCACACTACGACGAGCTTATTTATTTTTGTTAAGTCGTCGAAACAATATACCATACCTCGGCGGTCGGATGTCAAAAGTGCAAGGTCGGCGGAAGATATTTCGGAACGTTTCAAACGCGAGTTTCGGAAACTTATAATATTATAATAGCGCGCAGTACGCGATAAATTCTAGCAGGGACAGTTGAATTCTGAAACTGCGAGCGTTATCCTATATTCCAAATTAAAAAAAAAAAAAATGACGATATAAAAAATATAAAATCACCTATTGCGTGAAGCTTTTGCATATAATGGGGTTTACTCCCCCATTTTTTTTTCAAATTGTCAATATGACAGAGAAGAACGAAGCGAAAAAACAATGATAATTTTAAACGAACGAGTGTGTGTGAAAATTCGTCATGTCTGTTGGGGATTTCATGCACGCAACGTCATCATTTTCAATACAATAGGCCTACAACAGTATAAACTGGTGAAATCTTAAACTATCTATTGCTTCTTTCGCATTCAGTTTTAAACGTTATAATATTATAAAATATGTGAATAAAGAGAGTCTGCAGGAACGTTTCATTTAGCAAAATTATATTATTAGGGATGGGTTGAAAAATATTATTTGAGGGCGTAGACGGAGGCGTATACTATTAGCCCCTTTGTTTGTACACATAACTTTATACTCTAAACACTTAATATTATCTCATTATTTGTATTATTGTTAATATTGCAGTACCGACGGCTGGACCGACGGCGTTTTATCACTGACGAAATAAATATAAACTAAAAAGAAATCGCCTACACGGATCAACTCTTAACAAAATGCCATTATTTGAGTGTTATTATAATATTATATTGCATTTATCACCTCGCGTTCAACAGTACTAGCTGATTTCCTATTTCATCGGATCGCATATTTCGTGCGTTCGAAACTCTTTTTATTTATATATTATTAATATTATTTTATTCAGTTTCATAGTTGTAATTTACGGTGGGTGTCCGTAAATCCCGTTTTGACTGTATAATAATATTATGTAGGTGCATCCTCGAACGACCACGGCATGTATTATATATATTGTGTC